>OZ021679.1:26708870-27308870 GCA_963978505.1 Listrodromus nycthemerus | reverse complement strand
GTCTCGGCGAGCCACCCTCTCCGCAATCTTCTTACCAAGACGCGCCGTGTAGCATTGGAAAAGAGGGCTAACCGGTTCGATGGTCTCGCCGTGGCCTCGCTATAAACGCGAACCGACCCTCCCGGTATCCGCGCCGTTTCCACCCTATTCCCCGGTACCTCACGGCACTCGCCCCCTCCGCGCTGATTGGATTTTACTGCTAACAAGAAAATTATATTCGAGATTGGGTAGGTAATCGCGTGAGGCAACCTGCATCACAACCCCAGGTAGTGATTTCGCCTCGTTGGATTACCGGGAAAAAGATTCTTGTCACCTGGTAATTACAGGATCAAACGGATTTGCCTGAAGGTAAGCGCTCGGAATCAAGATCGTTCGAGGTATTTTATGAAAGACGGAGTTCTGGTCCCGGCGTTCCACATTCGATCACCATCCGAAGCCCGTTTGTCCCCGATCCGAAAACCGCGAGAAATCACCTAATGAGCTAATTCGGCCCAGACATCAAAAAAACCTCTTTGAAGCTTGTTGAACACATAAGATCAGGCTCTTACCCAGATATTCTCGACTCGCAATTCCCATTTATTCTCATCGAAGAGACTCCTCGGTCTCTTTTTTTTTTTGCAAACTGTACCAGGGTTAAGATGGATTAGATCGTTGTCTGCATATAATCCTAAGGAACAGCTACCCAAGAATAACGAGCTGGCAGCGCGGAATGGAAGCGGTGCCCGGTACCGTGCATTGAACGTTCTCAATGGAAGATCCTCTGCCAACTCATTCCGCATGCGGAACGATTTTGCATATCCGTTACGCGCTCGCGGATTGATGACCCGTCGACTTTTCCATCTATCGTGCGATATACATCAGTTCTGCATCGTGGTACACAACGAACACGGTACATCTCGCCGGGGATTCGCGACGAGATTTCCGACCGTTTAAGCGGAAGCCACATAGCGGGAGGGAACGCATGAGAGCGGTATCGCTTGGTCGACGGAATCGAGTCCCAGCGAAACCGAAGACGTCCTCGTCTTCCGCGAACGCTGCAGCCGAAGGGAGAATGACAGACACTTTGGTCCCCTGCCGAATTTACGGGTCTCTCGCTGCGAGGATAGAAGTAGAAAGAGTCGCGGCCATAAAGCCACGCGACCGGAGACGCCCGGCAGGCGCGTCGTGGCGTCGGGACGCTCGTCGGTCTTCCGCAACGCTACTCGCTATACGTAGTACATTCTCTACACACGAATAACTAAGTTTCAGCTGTACATGCTCCGGGAAGTTATGTACTGTGTGGGTATGCGCCAGTGTGTCGACGTACTGGGAACATCGCAGCGGTTCTCGCGGTCCGGAGGCCACACGGATACGAGGAGTGCGGTGTAACACAGCCATCGCTCGGTGTAGGAAGCTCCATGGTGGAGAATGCTCCTGTGTGCTGTTGCACTCACATCGTTGCTGGCGTGTTCCCGACGCCGCGGGGGAAAGGTTTCGGGTCACAGGCCATTAAGTCACCGGGTCCACCACAATAAGGACATGCTCCACAACCGGACAGCGGGTAACCACGCTATTACGGAGCCAATGAGCTGCGATTCACCAGATTTTCCGTGACGACCGGATGTCGATTTCCGATGTCGCTGGAGTGTGCGAGATCCGATGATACAGCACCGGTTCGGCCACCGCTTTTTCTTTGATTCACGATTTGGTCTCTGTTGACTTCCTTTCGCAATGCGTCGAAACGCGCGTGGATAACCGGCTTCAAAGGACTCGTCGGCAAATAGCATGCGATGGAACACGTATTGTATGGTAGGCGAGGATGGGGCCAAACGGACCGTCGGTCGTTTCATGATGAAGGGAAGAATCTTTTTAACCAAATTCAGTTCCGTTGGATCGGAGCGATCGGATGCGTTCATGAGCGTGCCGAAAACTTGAGCCTCGCGATATGGTCGATTGCGGTCAAAATTCTGAGGTAGTCCGTTTTGCCCTGATCGCCCTCTTGCGAATGTAGTACACAGTCCTCTCGTTGAATTTCAACGACCTCCCGCTTCTCATTACAATGGAACTTTCCACGAACCGCAAAGCTTCGGGGACTCCCCGAGGCACTTGACAATTAATTTATTAATTGACATTCGCAAGCGAGCGATGTTTCTTCTGTCAACGAGCTATTCGGACAAAATCTGTAATGACGAATGCGTCAAGTTTCTCGAAAGCGAAATCTAACTTCTATTCTATGCTGAAGAAAACTTGCTGAAGTTCCTCCGGTACCTTGACGCTTACATTCGCAGAATTCTGTCGAGCCATCATCGACAACCTAAGTTTCTCATGAGTGTCGATTCAGCGAATCGCTGTCGAGCTCTTTTTGATGAAACGGCCGCGGCATCGTCACGGCAAGGGTCTCGAAAAGGAGGAGCGTTCCGTCTTTTCAAGATACAGGCGAGGAACAACAGTGAGGAGAGGAAGAGAAGCGTGGATGTGGAACGTCGAGAGGTGTGTTCCGGGTCAACGGTCACCCGCTGTTCCCAGCATCGACCGTGCGACGGAGGCCGCTTTCGCGACAGATACGGACCTAAGATTGCATGTATTTCCTTTTTATTGCATCGAAGGGATTTTGCGAAAGGACGAAGGAGAGGAGCGAGGACGGCATCAACCGGCAATAGCGACGCTGCGGCTTGGCCGCATTACCGGCGTCATACTGTATACTATATAGACCGCAAGCGGGGGCGGGGTAGTCGGGATTGGTGCTCTTCTACTGCCTGTGATGCTATTGCCTCCAACTTCGGGCAACCCCACTACGGTGTCCTCGCGAGCGAACGAGCGCGGGGCTTCGGGGGACGCCTGTCGCCGTAATCTGTTTATAAAACAATTTGCGGGCCAAGTGATGCGTGAGACACAATATATCTGCAAACATTGTTAGCATCGGCGGCCCCGATGAGGATTGCCGAGGAAAGTGGCGGCGGGGAGGGCTCTGCGAGGGTTGTTCGGGCGGTAACAGATTCACGAATCCGCGGCATAGACAACATCGACCGTCGACCTTTTTTTTTTTTTTTTTTTTTTTTTTTTTTTAATACTATCGCACAGTACCGTTACGTTCGCATCATCGCTCATCTCGTTAATCAGTGATTCATCTTTATTTGATAAAGAAACCACCGGATCGATTCGATGCGGTCGACGAGAAGTCGTCCTGCGGGATCGAACGGAAACCCCCCGCCGGTGACTTTTATTCGCTTTGTCCGCCCCGTAGCCGCGGCTTTTGACTATTATACGATCGCAAATTGAATCGCGACCATGATTCCGTTCCCTTTCTCTCTCCACCGCTGGTCCCTCGATACCAATTCCGACCGTACACCCGTGCCTACTAAGCTCGTTCGACAATGATACGTTTTGCAGACACGAAATCTCTTGCGCATGAGGAATCTCGTAACTCGATGTGTCCCGGACCCGGAGATGAATATTAGTTTTTATCAGGGATCGCGTGTGTGCGTCGAATATTTATTTTCACTTCTTCCAGCCGGAGCGAGAGGGGGGAGGAAGCGGTGTTCCACCGAGGGATGAAAGCGTGTTCCCATTAGGAAATGAACGCTCTCGAATATCATATCGCGGACATTCTGTTTAACGTGCACGTCGGACTGTCCGTATGCGGCCGTGTTTATACGGCTGTTGGTAGCCGCTGTGACGCCGTACCGTCCGATAGCCATTTTTTAATTAATCGGATCCGAGATTTTGTTATTACACCCAGTTCTCCCACCCTCCCACTAGCCACCTCCACCCGTGTCCGTCGCACCCACGTTTTCCCTCCTGGCGATTGGCTCACGTACCAGCGAGCATATTTTTTCGAACGTGAAACGCGAGCCCGAGCGAGCAGCAGAGAGACTGAAACATCAACTGCCCGACGGTCCGGTGGCTGATGATGGACAAAACGTACGTCACGTACAGCCACACCGCTGATTCTCTACCCTTCTCATCCGGCTCACTCTCGGCACTCTGTACACCTCCCCCGTGTGCTGACCAGCAACGTTCGCCGCGTGCCTCTGTGTAACCCTCTCGCTCGTTCACCGTCCACCGTCCCTTCGGCCATCAGCAGTTCACATACATACACTATGACGTTTCAGAGCGGACGGAGCCGTTCCCGGGCAACCCCGCGCCACGCTATGCACGCTTTACGCAACAGTAATTTCATCGTTATTTTTATAAATTGGGTGCCAGTTAACGCTCCGGCTATCACGCTCGTCAGATTACAGCTTTTTCTAATATTAAAGTTCAACCCGGTACGTTCGGCCGTGCGGCTGTCGCGCTGCTCGGCGCGATGGACTGCCGACCGTTCCCTCCCCCGCGTACACGCCGCGGAGCCGCGACTCCCGACAACCCTCGGACGACCACCCCCTGCACGCCGACCCGCGCCCTCGGCGCAACATTCGACTCCCGTATGAAACTGTTGTGTGTCGAAATCAACGTAGCGAATAGTTTATATTCATCGGGCAAGTAAATGAGTCTGCGGGCAACGTTCCTCCCGTTGCCCCTATTCACTCGGTGGCTCCTTCGCGGAAGGTTTCGATTACGGAGAATCTTTTATGCCGCGCGATTCGAGAGGTCCTTTTTTATGTTCAAAAAACCTATAAAGGAATCGTAAGACGGGAAAGGTGGTGAGACGCGTCTTCGAGGCGGAATGGACCAGTTATTCCAATTTAGGATGACACGTTTTTCTTTCGCCCGCGGAAAATTGGTCGCTGTGGACTTGGGGTTTGCTGGAGATCCTCGATTCATATTTAACATCTTGCATGGTCTTCCATTGAGTAGGAGACTGAACTCTCTTTGAAGCTCATTCTTGTTTGTTCCTCATACAATAAATTAGTATCCGAAGATGAATAGAATCTTACACCTCAAAGTATTCGACTCATTAGTCGATATTCTCTGGCGTTCGCAATTTTCCGTCCTCGAAAGGTACGCGCCGATCGAATTCCTTTCCGTCATCGAGGGTCGCTTTACCGGGGATCCACGCACGCAAACCATCGGCGTGCATCCACATCAAAATAGGTTCTCGTCTCGGTAACTAAGTAGGTTTTTATTAAAGCGCAAAAGCAGACGAGCAATTCGAAAGATGAAAGGGCAGCGAGAATTCGCGTTGCGGAGGTGACGAAGGGGAGTCTCATAACCCTCGGTCAGGATGCCTCGGACGAGAAACGTAATGTCGCTCATAACCATTTTTTTTTCTCGCGCTCCCATCCCTTTCTTTCGCTCAATTCAACGCTCGCTCATCTCGGAGGCGTCTAAAGTGGGTGGCTCAACGACACGGCCGATCGTTCCGTCTCCGGCGTGCTGGTCTCCGTACACCGGGGGTGGGCTAACGCGTCGAGGGGTTGCTCGTCTGTGGCGGCACGTGACCGCTCGTGGCGCACCGGGAGGGCCCCATAAAAACGCGAACGAGCTGCTTATACAGCACGCTGAAAAGGGACGGAGAAACGTTTCGACGGATTGACGAACGATCGGTGGCGCGAGACGCATTATCGTCCGATGGAGCAATGAGACGTCCCGTGTGGAGCCAGCACAATCACAATGTTCTCCGACCGAAAAAGTGGGGCAATTCGAATTTAAGAAAAATCGACACCACGGTAGAAACAATAAAATTATCAAAAGCGATTAAACAAGATAGGTCGAGTGTTTCTGCAAAGGCTTATATTTCATAAAAAAAAAAAAAATTGAGTACGGTATTTTCCAGCCGCTATTACGAAATCTCAACCGGACAAAGTTGCGTGGAGAACGACATCGAAAGTTACATTTAAATCAACACATAAAGCTCCATTTTAAATTGCACATCTTTGCACATATTTAGTAATAGTTATGTCCCGTTTGGACATAATTTTTTTTTGGCCGGGAATAATTATTTGCTTCTATCGTTTTCACACCCGATGCGTTTCTTCTTCGACCCACCCTCGTTTTGCCGGCACGCGGATCCCCTATCGTCCATGCAGGATGCATCACAGAGTACACGAGTCGTCGCATAGCAGTCCGATCGAACGATCCCGCTTACCCCCGTTCGCCCCTTCGGCTCTCTCGCGTCCCAACAATCGCTGCATGTAATTCGATTCGATATCGAGAATTAAAGTTATGATTCCCTCTATGGCAGACAATAATATACGGACAGGTCTTACTGTGTGTCTGGCGAACGAACGTGCGCCGCGGAGCTGGCGGCAACGTTGGGATATAGCAGGCACGTGCCGCAGCACCGAGCCTTGAGGCCAATTATACGATGGCCGATTTGCCGCGGTGATTTCTCGCGAACGATCGGGCTACCTAACGCTCATCCTCGACGTGCCGTTGACGCGGATGATGGCTTTATTTCGTGAGATTGGTGGAGCAAGCCGGAGCTTCGAGCGATGAGCAAAAAGGCAGCCGACCTCTTGCGTCACCCGGCCAATTTTGATTCTCCACCTCGCTCTGTATTCATACACGAATTGACGGTGCGCGACGAATTCATTTGCAACGACGGATACGTTGCCGAAGGAGCGTAAGCACCGTGTTCCAAAACGTTCGAGATATTACGCGGTGAATTACATAATTTCGAGATGCTGCTGGAATACCTTATCGTAAAAGACGAAAAAGGAACAACGAAAATAAAAGCCATCTTCATTTTCGCTTTGGGTTCCAAAATCTTGCTTTTCAATCTGATGTGACGTTTTTTTTTTTTTAATTATTTTTCGGTAAAAAATATCTTAAACGCAGTAAGAGAGCAAAAAGAAATTTGAAAATGACAAAAAAAAACACATCGCTTGTTATGGTTCCTTATTAAAATACCTTGGGAAACACATTTGCGAAAGGGGAAGAATAAAAAGGGCTTGGAAAAAAAAAAAAAAAAAACGATTGACGTGTAACGAGGCACGTGTCGCTGGATTGTCGGCGATTTTCGCACCCCGTCAACGTGACGACGACCGGGAGTGCTCACTACACTAGCCAGTAAAACACTATAGCTCCAACCGGTTAAACGGCGTTACGCAAGCCGCGCTCGCTTGCTTGCTTGCGTGGAACATCGTGCAAACTCATCGATCGCTCGTGCGCACGATTTGCATTTCGTAATGACCTGGAGCTTCCCCGAAACTCGCCCGTACACCGGGAACCTCGTAACTCGTCACTTTTGCGACACCGGCGGATGCAACCCGTCGACACTGCACCAGCAAAAACAACGGGAGTGAATTGTGTGCACAACGCTTCGCACGAGTGTCCTTGATGCTTTAATATTATCCAGTTTCCCTCTGGTCTGTCAACCCCCCGAGTTGACACGCGGACAGAACGAGAGCGATCGATCGCGCTGAATCATTGAAAGAATTATTCGTAAGTGTTGCAAACGTCATACGAAACTCATGAAAGTCGTCGATTTGAACAACGGCAGGGTGATCGATTTTTTCAATTTCACCCTCATATCGGATTCAAAAATTCATTTGGATTGGAACAAGTTCGTATTGGATCATTTTTATTTTAAATGCTTCAAGTAAAAATAATAAATTAATTGTCCGAAGGACTTTGTGTGTATAACTTTGACTTCTCTACGGCTGAACCCTACGTGAAATTGCGAATTGGAAATAAAGTTGAAATCATACGGAATAAATTTGACGCTGTTCATCCGGCAATTTTTATATTTCAGTGTAGATCATGCGATATCGAAATACGCGATCAATGATCTTCCAAGCCTGGACTTATAAATCTAAGTCTTTTTGTCCTTCGCAAAACACGATGTCAAACTGCATAAGCCGTCGTAACGAACGCTCCGAAGGATAAGGCAAGCCACCTAGAAGTGCACTTTCCGATATTCAACCCTGTAATTGGGTCGTGGAGCGCAGAGAGGGCCATAAAACGCTCTTTCTCGAACGGCTCAGCGGAGCCAGAGACAAATTGTGGTATTCCTGATATTACAACCGCAGTATCGCGTGTATTTACGATCGGCTTCCCGTCGACTTGAGCAAATGTTGCTGGTGTAGTCGCGCACCGGCAGGACAGATAGAAGTCGTCGTCGAGGACGCAACGGGGAAGCAGCAAAGAGGCTCCTCGTTCGCTTTGCCGTCGTTCTTCCAAGAAGAACGATGCGGCGACGGCCCTCGGGGTATCGGGGTACACCGCTCAAAAAAACATTCAAATCAATTCCGGCCGGGTGGTTCCAATGATGGCGGCCAATGTTGTACGACGTAAGATGAGATCCCGGGACCGGGAGTAGTTTAAAGGCATATATATATATACATATATATATATATATATATGTGCTGTAACAGTGTACAGTAAGTTTATGAGAGAGCCTATAGCAAGACGCACACTGCTGCATGCGAACATAGGCACACACGCCTCGGGACAGTCACAAATGTCGGAACATGTGTATACAGAGAGAGCCGTTGGAAACGGCGCTGTGCGTAGGGACCCGCTCGATGGAAGTACGTTTACGTAGATATAAACCTTCTTATATTTACTTTACAATTATTTACCCTACTCCTGCTGGACAGGAGGTACGCGAAAGGTGGTAGAGTGATAACTGAAAATTCTGCAGAAAACGACCGTAGAAAGTCGGAGATTGCGTCAGTTTTCGTCGCTTCAAAATACCTCTTTTTTGTGGGAAATCTGCGGCCCAGAAAAATAATTTATTTTTCTGGGCCGCAGAATTTATGAACGGTCAAACGCAAATGAGTATTTATTCGAATAAAATTAATATTTATTTGAATCAGACAAATACTTACTTAAATAAAATTAATGTTTGTTTGAGGGGCGTGTGGCAAATAAATTATGTTTCTGGGTGTGTGGAATGAGCAGTTGCGAATTGTGAAGTGCGTTGCATGTCGGTTGATGCAAGTACGTTTATGTAGATGTTATTTTTTTTTTTAATTATTTTATCATAAATTATTCCATTTTATCATGAGAAACGTGTGCGAAACATGGTACGGTAAATACTGAAAATTTCGTAAAAAATAGCGACGAATAGAAAAGCAACACTGCGTTATAGTTGTCTGTATTTCGCAGCATTTCTTTATTGAAAAGTGGGTTTCCATATGATGCCTTTCTTCTCAGTGCACAGTCCATATGGAATAGAAATTTGTTCTTTTTTACAACTCTCGACAAAGTCTTACAGCAAGCAATTGTGAATATTCCCTTTAGTACATTTTGATTTTTGTTTTTTTTCACGAAAATAAATCTTCCCGCACGAGAGAGCAAAATGGACCGGGTCTTTTCGATGCGAAATCTTCCTGAATTTAGGGTAATCTTAAAAATCGTAGGCGAACTCCTGCCCGGAGAGCCGGTTCTCCACTTTACGTCTCTCTTTTCCGAGGGGAAGACATCCGGCTCTCACGCATGCCTTACACCACTTCCGGGAACGGCAGAAATAACGTTGCCGTACCAGGCAAGAGCTGGAAGCGGATTCGCAGCGCGAACGAACGTCGCGGAACGTTCCTCCGAGGAACAGTTCTCGTACAAGGGAGGAACGCGCGGAATAGAAAGAGAAACGATAATCCATTCGGCGGTCATAACGCGAAACGCGCGGCACCGTAAAGCTCACCAGACAAGAAATACGGCCAACCTAGGACACCCCCTCCTTTCTTTCTCTCTTCGCTTCCTCTGTCTTTCCATCGTCGTTTCACCCCGTTTCGCTGTCCGCTCTCGCTACCCCGCCGCAAACTTACCCCCGGTTATATGCAAACCGCCATAGTTCCCTCGGGCCGGTCATAAACTTACTGAATTATATTACGCAGTCCACTCCCGACCGTTCTCTCCATCTCGTCCTCTGCACATTCTACGTAGCCCGGCGAGAGCTCCTTATTCGCTTTGCCTTTTTCTTCCGCCTCTCTCCTTTTGGGAGGGTTGGAGCCCCTCCGTGCTGCTGTCGTATACATACCTCTATATATATATATATATGTATATATATAGGATATCTTCACGGGCTACGTCGCCATTTTTTTATTGCATTTCATACAATGTAAAATTTTCCATCTTTGTATTCGCTATACATCAACCCTTGGCGCCAACCCCGGAGTTATTCTTCGTTTCAAGAACTAAGAGGACGGGGAACGAAGTGAATAACGCCGGATTGGTCAGACGAGAAATCCGGCGCTGCGATTTTCTTGCAAGTTCGTCCGACTCGCGTCGATTCGGATTCGCATTCAAATCGGGTCGTCCGAGCGGACTCTCCGCTGTACAGGATTTCAATCGAACTCACATTCGCAATTTCCTTCCTATTTTTCAGGAGGGTGTACGATAATTGAAAGATATCGCCGCGACATACCTCACTGTGATCTGTGAACTTAATTTTATTCGCTTCAACGAACACTTGCACCTGCGGAAATTCGCCAATTCACCACCTAGCAGGTAATCGCTGAGCGCCGTTTATTTGACTTAGGCGGGTGTCGGGATTAATTGAATATGACACGAAGGATGAACGGTCGATGTCTCGATGCTCGACTCCTCGCCGCCGTCCGCGATAGTCGATGAAGCGAAGCAACGCCCTCGTCGAAATTTTGGCACGATCCTCCGTCTGCTTCACCTATTTGGCAAACCGGATCGACCGAGGCGCAACGACTGTTCAACTCGGAGACTCCCTCGCAGCGGAGCAGCTGCCCCCGATCGAGCGTCATCCTGCCACGAAGAAGATGCACGTACACGCGGTCTGGACACATAAACAGGTTGTTCGCGAGAACAAATATGCACGAGACAGAGCGGGGAAGACGAAAGTTCCCGAAAGTCGTAAAGTTTCCCTCGTTCGTCGGGAGGACGCTCGTGAGCGATGAAACTCGTTTGTCTGGCGTGTAAAGTACGGTAGGTGCGCGAATCCGCTCACGTGTATTCCGCTTTTCGCGTTAATCCCGGGAACTGCAATATCGTACCGTGAATTCCGAATCCGCACCGCGTTCTCACAATTTTCACCGTTCCCTTCACGTTCTTTTTATTTTCATTCTCGTTTTGTATATCTTCTTTTTTTTTTTATCTACATCTCTCAGTTCCGAAACCCATCTGTTTTTTTTCTCCGTGTGACAAAGCCACAGAGAACTCTTTTCGGCGTTGCAGCGCAGTGCACTGGTCGAGCCGTGTACGATGGCGTTCGCGAGCGGTTCCAACCGGGCTCACCCCGGTGGCGAATAGGGCGCGACTTTCACGGTTTAGACCGCTCGCGTCTGTGTACGTGCACGCGAGTACAGAGCCTCCAGCTTTATGTACCAGAAGTGATGGGTACATTTGTTCGTTATTTCGATGTGTGTTTTTGTTTTTAGCCCGGGTCTTTATTTACGAGCGGATAGCGGAGCCACAAATATGCGACGGGATCGGGCCGACCTGTGTCGAGCGGACTCTCCCACGTTTATCCCTCGTGTCACGCGGGGCGAAACATTCTCCGGCTCGTACTGTGTACTCCGATGCACCTATCGCTGCACCTACACGCGAGAGACATCGCACCGTGTAACGTCTCGCATTGTACATTCGTTTGAGTCATTTCGCGGCGCTTTTATATCCGCTGTAATTTGTGGCACCGACGATGTCGCACCGCTGGACCCTTCGGACCTCGACGATATAACGCGCGCCTCGACGTACCAGTCGAACCGCGGCTAACGATAATGAAGCGAATTGCATGAGCGTACACCGACGACGCGATATTCGTCAGACAGTGTGTGGAATGTCCGGTCGCGGTCTCGTCGCGGCAATCTTGTTCGGTAGAATTTCGTGCAGGAAGGAGAAAATATTGGAATTGCGTGCGGATTTTCATAGCGACGGTAGGACGAGGGTGCATCGATTCTTATGGATGAAGTCCTTGCACAGTTTCGTTGCCGGTGCGAGCCTAGCTTGAATCCTTTCTCACCATAAAGGAAAAAAAAACAACAACAACGAAATAGCAGATTTCCGTCTGTTTCCGCGAGCGACGTTGTCAGCATCAATTTTTTCCGCGTAACCCAGCGTGATATCGCTTTCCGGGGTAGCTCATCCGCTTCGTCGTCACGTGGCACGACGAGAAAAGGATGCGGGCTTCTCGCATTATAAACCCGTGGAGAGATATTCTTGTCAAGGGTAGGAAGCATTTTTCTACGTTGGACGGGTCCGGAGGGGAGGGTCGCTTCCACGAGTACGACCAGCGGGTGTCGATACACGCGGACGCCTCCATCTATCAGTGGCTCGAGAAAACACATCAATTCACGAGCGAGTTCCGAGGGGATAAAGCCGACCCCACGCACGTGAATGCCCCAAAACGTTACAAACCTTAAGGGAGAACAGCGAAGAAAGTTGGCGATGACATTGCCCGTCTTCGATGCGTAGTCCAGGATAAATCTCCAAAGACCAAGATGGCAGTCAATAAGGTTGCACGCACGATTCCACCTCCGAAGATCTCCGAGAAACCTCCCTCGACTCCTCGAACCTGGCTCGTCGCTCCATTTTTTCTCGCGACGCTTTGGACCATCTTCGTTAAGCGAAGATTTTCTTGGAGATTTCTTATTTCCCGGGGAATTTCGGCGAAGGTTATTTTCCAACACGAGAGCTCTGATCGGCGTGTAATTAGGCAACGGTGAACGGCCGTGCCACGTGCGGACGATTCATCAAGGGGCAGCGACCGTTCGCCGAACCCCGACTTCTCCACTCGCTTTGCCATCGCGCCACTACCGTTGTTGAGTCGGCCCCACACGCGCACTCAACTTACTCGCGTGTACACCGTTTTATCGTGCACACGTGTTACCGGGCCTGTTCGAACGGCCCTGCAACCTCGGCCGTACCCTCTGCAGCTTCTACCATACGACCTCACATTAATCACCTTATGCGACCGGCCGATCTGACGGATTACAAATATATCGGAGCGTGCGAAGTGATTTTACGATTTTTGAGACTGTTCCATACAGCGTGTCAATAAACTCGACGGCTGTGGATTAAAAAAATGTGGCACATTACCAGGACTCAAAGAAACGTTCGAGTCAAAAGTTTTCCCACTTAATTGAAAAAAATCGTTCGCGACTTCTTATTCGATAGAATTCCTTCTGGCGAAAAAAAATATTCCTACCAAAATCAGATTCAGAAGATGGTTTTTTTAATTCTCAACAGACATTTTTCTTTCCGTCAGTGATCTTCGGTATCCGCGTAGACATTGAAACTCCGAATGATCTCGACCTCAATCTCTCTCGAGGAGACTCGCGAACTTGGTAAATGCGTTTTCTTGCCCAATTTATTCTTAATCACGGTGTATTTGGCACGACGACAACTACAGCCAACAACGAGGTATTCGCCATCCCGCCCGTTTCCCTCTCTCACGAAGGGCTCGAAGGGGGTTGGGTTTCCGTCGAGCCTCCTCGTTGCCGACGGTGGATGTGCCCTCAATCGTCGATAGAGTTCCATTGTCTGGAGAGCGGGAGAGATCGCCGGGTTGCTATAGCGACGGGCTGAAGGTGAACATAGCATCATAAGGGATGGTGGAGAACGTAATGCTGAAGCCTCGGCTGTTGGGTAATGGTGGAGACTCGACGTGAGGACGTCGAATGGAGAGTCGAGGTGAGGTGCCGACGAGATGGAGGACCGTCGCCTATCCGCCGCTATGCGATGAAGATTGTCGAGGACTCGGAGGACGAAACGGTTGGTGGGAACGGTTGCGGAGGGTGACCGAGAGCCAGAGGACGCCGGGAAAGACGGGGAGGCGCTGGGGGTCGCAAAGTGCGCTGTAGGTGGCGGAGGCTCGTGGAGGTTCGTGAAGACCGAGGGGGTGGTTGGTAAGGGGGTGGGTGAACGAACGACCCAACACTAAGCAGTCAACGGCAAACGACCATATACACCGCTACCCAACATCTCGGTGTGTACTCTCCATCGCCACCTCGCTCGAGGATCACGGAGACAGAGAGAGACCCGAAAGCCCCGCTCACACGTGGTGCGACACCCGCCGCCACTTATCGGTGGCCTCGTTACCATCCAGCCTCGTTGGTAACGAGTCATTAGACGGCTCGACCATGGACTCCCTACTGTCGTGTCGTACACCACCAGCACACAAGAACGACTACCAACCATCCACCAACCCTATCGCCGCCTCCACACGATGGTCGAACCTGTAGCACCCTCGGAACTGCACACAATACACACACACACACGCACACACGGCTTTCTGTGTGTAAACTCCACCTACGGGACCGCATACCTTTCCCTCATTCGGCGTTGTCAGACGGACGGCACTTTAATCCGCGGTACCACCGACAACAGGCATTCTCCCTTCGAGCACGCGTTCAACAAAAGAATCCCCAGCTATGACGAAGTAATTATGAGAAATTTTTCAGGGTATTGCGCCACGGTTGATAAGGAGGCTTTTGTGTGTTCAAAGTTTTTGGAATTTCCGCGAGAAGTTTGGCTCCGAAAGTGGCAAATTTTAACACGGGATTCATCGGGTAAAGTTTGCTATTCCGGAGCTCCGAATTTGGAATAAAATGGATTACGATACTGTAAGGTGTACAGGCGGATGACGCAGTCGTCAGACGCCGGTTGGACCGCTAAGTTTAACGTCGGTACAGAGAGACAAACGGAAGAGCCCTAAGGAGATTTTGAGCCTGCCATGCTTCCCACAAGGATTTCCTTCAGACTTGCCGACGAGCGTCTGTATAGACAGGGCTTTCGCAACGCTCGGAGGGAATCCGGCACTCCACGCTCTCGAGCGGATTCCCTCGCCGGCAAAACCAAAATAACTTAATTAAAGAATTTCCATGAATTTAACGGTTATACCGGTAGTGACGGATACATATTTATGATCTGATCGTCGTCTGCGCCGTTCTCCTCGCCGCCCTTGCTTGGCCCCGTTCTATCCGCAGAGAAAATTTGAATGAAACCAGCGAGGCGGGCAGCGCCCCTGGCTCCTTTCAAGTTTCGCGGCGAGGAGACCGCGCGGGGCGCGAGCCAACACTGTCTTTCCTTCGTAACATTGACGGCGATTCCACCGCTGGTACAAGGGTTTGCGAGAAAATTCTTTTTTTTTTTCTTTCTCGCAATCTCATAATTGGTCCATGTCGCGATACGAATTTAAAACGAAAGTAACCAAAAAGGAACAATGGAAATACCGCTGTACATCATGAATGGCACGTCGAAAATATTGTTTCCCAACTTACGGAAGAAAAAGGTAGAGAAAAATATAAGAACGAAAATCTCCAAGCATCATGATGAGTTTCGTAACTCTGCTCTCTCTTCATCGTTATTAACAATGTGAATGTAAAAAAAGAATGTTGAGTTATGTGGTGTTGGAGATTGGTTCTTGCAGCGGAAAAGGAGAGACAACAAAAAGGCCGGGCGGGGAAGAGTCGGAGGGCGAATGTTGCCGAATCGTAATTACGTGGATCTTGTGGAGAGGCGAGCTCTCTCTTCAGCTACCTCGCCGAAGGCTACGGGTGTGCTTCCTCAAAACAAAAAAAAAGTTGAAAAGGAAAATAAGGGAGGTAGCCCTCTTGCTACAGAGAGTGCAGTGGCAAGCGGCTACGAGTGCTCGGGTAATACATAAATATCTGTACATAGACGTCGAGGAAAAAAAAAAAAAAAAATAAAGGAAAAAAAGACCAGATATGAACAGCGGAGAGATGAGCGAGAGGAGAGTTATAGCGTGGGAGGAGAGAACGAAACTGCGAAATTGCGAGAGAAACACAGTGTGCCGAGCGCGCTGCTAAGAGCAACCTCGGCATCTCTCGTGAGCTCATCCCTCGGCGAGGGTAGAAGAGCAAAAGAATGGCGAAGGAGGGTCGCGAAGGTAAAGGGACTGAAAAAAAAGATGGCGAACAGAGAAACGCGGCGGAGGATGACGAAAATCGTTGTAGAAAGAGTGGATGAATGGGATGAAAGTGGGGTTGAGGAAAATGCGACCGAGAGAAATGTACGGAAAGAGAGCGAGCGGCAAGGAGTGAGGGTAGGGCGGGGAGGGCGAGAGGGACGGAACGAAGAGAGTCGAAAAGATAGAAAAGGGGAGAAAGACAGAAACGGAGGGTGGCGTCGGACAGCAGCGGTTGGATTTCATTTCGTCTTGTCGCTTTGATGTCCCTGATGCGTGCTGCTCGCCCGCTTCTGCCTTTTTAACAAACTCATCTCCTCGGCAGCCCTTAATCTCCGCCCTTCAAACTCCCACTTTCTTTATCTCGTAACCCCGTCGCAATGTCTCTCTCTCTCTTTCTCTGTGTACCAAAATTCCTATAGATATATCAAGTCGGAGTACTTGTGTGACGGTAGATTTCATATCGCGGTATGCTTGACAAAGTACAATTGTCCGATGTCAATATATCGTTGCATTAAAACAAAAAATTTACGCGCGACCTGCGTACGATACGAAATTTTTTTCCTTGCACTTATTTTTTTTTCGGCATACGAATTGTAAAGCGATAATTTTTTTAAGACATCTCCGTACGATTATGAAAGCCTAAAATACTCGCGATAATTTTTGAAACTTGATTCCCCCGGAATCCCATTTCGCCGCAAAGCCAGCGAAATTTCGTCGAACCCACGGCCCATATTTCATAAAAAAAATGTGTGTATATATTCCTTCATATCGACACATGGGAATCCACATTCCCGAGGGCAGAAGGGTGTACATGAAAAACGTGGGAAAATAACCGAGAAAAAAATTGGAGCTAAAGAAAAAACAAGAGCATGAAACATAGCTGGCGCGACGGAACAATTCCGGAATACAAATAGTATATTCCTGTCGAATTTGCATCGCTCGATGGACCACGGTCCCAATATTCGACAGGGGTGGGTCAAGCCCCCATTCTGCCTCCGATAAACGTGTTCCTTCGTCCACTTTCTTTCACCCCTCCCAATTTCCTTTCTCGAATGCCTTACTCCCAACAGGAAAAAAAATGTCTGTCGTTACGCCAGCGAGTTTCGTTGGTAGGTTGATACGCGAGCGATTAAGTCACGGGAACGATACTCACCCTGTCCAGTCGAGCGACCGTTCTGGACATAAGTCATGGCGAGAGACGAGGTGTCGGAAAGGGTGGAGGCAGAACATTCGCTTTATGCGATGTTGGCTGAGTGTATAAAGCGCGCTCTCGTTCGCGAGAGGGTTGTTACGTCGAAACGTAAGGGGCGTGTTTCGGTATGAGTGGGCATATACTGACGATTCTCCGGCCCCGCATAATACATCGAGAATAATGTATACTACATATTAGGGACGAGCGTAGCGCGGGACCGATCGACGGCGTTGGTACAGCGAGCCGTGTATTCTTTGGTGGGCGAAAGAGGGAAAGAATGATGTAGGCAAGTGAGCTGTGGGAGCGGCCGCGTGCGACCCCCCGTTACTCGCTCGTGCCGGCTATCACCGCGTTATTAGCATGAAGGCAAACCGTTTCTAGGACCATCGATACAGCGAGATGCGGACGGGGCCGTTCGGGGGAGCGCAACCCCGGACGGGAGAAAATCGTGAACCATCGCGACGCGCCAGAAAAGGGAGTTTGGTTTAGCATGGCTGAAGCGTAGCCGGCACCGCAACGGGGGTTCTTGTTAGAACGGCGAGAGGGTGCGACGGCACGCACCCCCTCTTCGGCGAAGCGACGAAACCTTATCTTGCACGCGGGCGTTACGATCTCGTGACGTTTCGTGCTCCGCATTGCTCCGCGCCAAGGATCGCTCGTCACGAAGTCTCGATCGACCTGCTCGTACTCCGGCGCGAGCCGATAAATCCCAATGACGGCGTTCACCGGCATTTGCATTTAACGCGCGACGCGCGAGAACGAAGGGTGTACCCGGTAATTTTATGGTCGGCACGCTTGATTATTTTCAAGAGAGGGTGTCCCATCGACGGAACGATGAATCGGAGGGAGCAAAACCGAGGACTGGGAGCCGGATAATGAGACATTATGTGTCGGGTGTATGAATTTTTATGAACGGCTAACTCGCTTTTTTCTGAGAGTTTTTGAGACGTTGAAAATCTGGTGGAAGCGTTACAGGGCCGGAATTGGCAACGAGCACATAACTTTGCGTGTTTTCTACCCATCCATTGCTCCCTGCGCTTTGCATCGAACTGATTGGGAAATAGTCTCTTTTATAATGTTGTGATTTTTTTCTGTCAGTATTGTGAGTTTTTAAAAATAAACATTGTCTCTGACAATGTTGGAGCAGTAAATACTTCTAAATCTTAGATTTTTTTTTTTTTTTTTTCTGTTTACCGGATCTCGAGCGCGGTCGAGTGGCTTTATCGAGGAGCGAGTGAAGCCGAGCGCGCCCTTCGCAGGAGGGCGAGAATGCTATAACAGGCAGATTCTGGGTGCTCGTGACGTATACGTACTCCGGTTTCAGCCGCGATGATGGTTGTCGCTGCGGTACAACGACGACAAGTTCCGGCGTTGTATGTGCCTCGAACAGCCACCCACCTGCTCGAGCGCGTAATAAGATGAGTTTCATGGCTGAGAACGGAAGCTGCCTTGGCACTTCCTTTCTCTCCCTCTCTCGATCCCGCGGGCCGCCGATGGTCTCGGTCTTCGATGCGGCTGGTATCGATCGTCTCTGCCAGATCATCCGTGTAACTGGCCCCGTTCAGGTCGTCGTCGCTCTTCATGCGGAAGGAACGGGAGAGAAAAACGCCGGGACAGCGACAGAGTCGGTCGGTAGGTGAGAGCGCCGAAGGTGGAGCTCGTGGTAAATCGGATGTATCTGTCAGCTCGTTCGCAAGGTATTAAATATTTATCCCTTGAAAGTACACGACCATGATGAAAAAAAGAGGAGCTCCGATCGACCTCGATAACGTCCCTCGCAACCGCGCTTTCCGATACCATTAAAAGTCCCTTTTTATCGAGCTTCGCAGAGTGCTCGAAAAAAATACAAATAAACGTAAGAAAAAAAAAAATCCCTTGATTCTGTGCTCACACGAGAATTATAATGAAAACTGCACTGGTACCGCGACGGAGAAACACCGGCGCGTGTGTTGCGAAGGGTGGTGCGAGATCGTGACTTTTCATCATATTTCGGCTGTACAAATTCGCGAGAGGGTTTCGTTTTGGGATTTATATTGCGAACGAGACCGCACGTTTCCATTCTCGTCATCCGGTGTGCTAAAAAACGGACAATGCATAGCGACGCTGCCGGTGCAACGTCGATAGCGGTTGCAACGGCGAGGGGCGGCCGATTCTGCAACGGAAAACCTTTTCCGCGCAGCTAGCAGGCTTGTATAGTAATAGTGGCGAAATAGCAGTCGTACTCGGTATCGCCGGGAATTCGGACGCTCGTTGTATTTCTAAATTAAAAAATCCGATCCCTCGACGAGCAAAAAAAAAAGCACACGACAGGGTGACAATCCGGGCGTGCGGTTGCGTGCGAGCGTATCCGGCATTCGCGGTACCGGCGAACGAGCGAGAGAAAGGGATGCAGTGGAGGGGAAAAAAAAAAAAAAAAAAAAAAAAAAACGAGCTCGAAGTATCGGGTGTGGTATCAATCCCGAGTTAAACGTACTACGGGCCGTATAACGTACGTCTGTCCTGCCGGTCCTCCCGTACACACTGAATCTCTCGCATGCTCTCATACGCTGTCCTGTCACACCATTATTATACTGCGCTGTAGCCTCGCGTGATTCACGGTATATGTGCCGAGTGCCAGCAGTGACCAACTCCCGGGAATAACGCAAATAGCGTTGCTGATGCGAAAATCGGCGAACCGAGCTTTCATCCACTTCGTACCGCGATGTTTCGAGGGAGGGTCGTTCAGTCCGTTATTCGACCATCGGGATCGCAACAACCATTCAGATGCGGATGGCAATCAGATTCGTACATTTTTTTTACGCGTGCAGAAGTCAATTGGGGGTTTCTCTACTTCTGGTTTGAGGGATGATTTTTCACACCGGAAGTAACGTCAGAGAAAAGATTCTTTAATTTTTTTCTGAATTGTATGGCGACTGCGGCTGGTGATGGAAAGGTGTGAATTAGGGAAGAGAGGTAAATAGATGAAAGAACATTTGAAGTGAATGCGGAGGGTGCCGAAGTGAAAAATCGAGGAGAGTTCGAGCTTAGAATAATATTTGCAAATCGTAAATCTGTGAAGCTCGGAGAGAGAGGTGCATCGATTACATTTTTTGTCGAACCGATTTGTTGAATTCTACTCAATATCGGGTTTGGGCGAGTACACTGGGAAAGGTTTCCATCGGAAAAGCAACGATACTGAATTATTCCCGTGAAAAGTAGTCTCCAAGAAAAACTTGTGCATTTTACAATCACGACCACGACAAAACATTATAGTTGCAATTATAATTTTGATTTTGCCAATAGAACACTCACCGTCCGGAACTATTTATAGGGTAAAAATGAAGAATACGGCACGGTCCGAAACAATACACGTGAATCAATGATACGAGGACTGGGCCATATTCACCACTTTTACCCTATACACGTACTCCCTTAGGATCTCCGATGGTAAAACCCCACGTGGGTTATTGGGTCGAATTTGATCACGCAACCCCGACAAATTTCACTTTTAGCATGGTAACCTGGATAAAACAAATTTTATTTTGGCGCTATCGAATAAATAATTGAACGAGGGAGTTGAAGGTATGATTACTGGTTCGACCCGGTAACATTTTCGCCCGGATGAGCTGGTTGCTGTTCAACCAAACGCGTGATCAAGTCCGATCAGCTTGAATTTTTGAATCTTGCACCAGTACCAAATGAACCTGAAATTGTCGCTAAAAACCGAACCATCGAAAGACGGAGTCGAAGGTACGGTCAACGATTCAGCCGAGTAAAATTTTCGCCCACATATGAGAAGAGCAGGGTGACCTGGGTCTGGAAGGCGAGCGTCGATGTGCGAGCACACCGCGTCGGAGGATGAGAGGATTGAGGGCTACATTTCAGAACTGCACCGGTTAACGGAACTGCGGAGGCGAGTACAGAGTCAGGGTGTGGGACAGTGGCAGTGGATGCAGCAGCGAAACGGCCTAACAGGCGCAGAGAACAGCCTCTGCCCTGGCAGCGTTGCTTCTGCCGCGGTCTCTCTCTCGCTCTCCGGATGGTTCGCTGGATGGCTGGCTGGCTATCGAGCGACGCCGATGCAATTCCAATTCCTGGCTGTCAGCGGCAGAGCTGCGGGAGACGCGTCCATTCGTGATCAGCCTCCCGTGAAATCCTGTGCCTCCCCGGACTCAAACCCCGAAACGAAACCCACCTCTCTCTCCACCCTGCATCACCTCGCGCCGCTGCGCTCTCTCGCTCACAGTCTCCGACTCGCTCGCCGCACCGCGTTCCCTATCGAATCTCTAGCTTTCCGCATCTCTGTCTCTGGCTCTTGCCCGAACACCCGTTCCCGCTCACACTCGCCCTGTTCACCGCAGCATCGAGAACAGCATCGGCATCAGTGGGATCCGGCTGGTTGCAGAGCCATTGCTGGCACTGGCTTGTCCTCTCCCTTGCGCCTCTTCGACAGGCATTCGACTAAACCTAACTCCGCTAATATACTACCACAGCACTGAGCAGAATCAACCCTTGTGGCTTCCACGGGCTCGCATTAATGTGTCAGCGCATACGCGTCATTCCAGTTTCGCATTTGTCGAACGCGGTGCGTTGATGACCGCGTCATCAGCCGAATCCTCTTCTTTCTTCCTCCACCGATGAGCCGCCGGACTGCATCCGGACAGCGACTTGCCGCTGAGTACGAATTCGGCGATCAGCGTATTTTCCACACTGTCTTAGATACGCGAACGAATCCCTTGCCGTACATCCGTCACCCAGTTTCCACACATGCAGCCTGCCGGTGCGGTTATGAACCTTCACCGCCACGCCACGTTGCCTTCTTTCAGACGCGAGCTGAACGGAGTGCGGTGAGAACAGTAGAGTTAAGCGGGGTAACGTCTAGGATAGCGTGCACGAGATAAAAAAAAAAGGTAACCCGACGGAGTGATAGAGCCGAGGAGGAACCGCGACTCAAAACCGTGAAAATAAGAAAGACGCGAAGGGAGAAAGCGAACACAAGAAGAGATACATCTAGAGTGGAAGGCCCCCTGACACACGCGGCGCAATCCGGCGCGGCTCCTTCTGCTTCGATGGATTTTAAAAGATCCCTCGAGATTATTACTCTTTTTCTTCTTCTTCTTCCTCCTCCTCCTCGCCCTCCTTTTCTTTCATTTTTATTCTTCCATTATTATTATTATTTTTTCTTTTCCGTGGAGCGAGAGTCGTGGCGCCGTGCGCCCTGACCATGGAGTGGTATTGATATAGTAATACCGTCTGTGCGCGAGAGTGTGGGACGTGTTCGAAAGCTGTTATGGCGCTGGGTGAACCTGCGCTTGGTTCTAATGCCGGCGAATTCCACACGTATCTGCACGCGCGCACACTTTCGTGTCCGTACAATTTGCGCGTATATGTCGTATAGCAGCGGATATAATATACGTGTCTGTGTTGGTGCACCGAGCACGTCTACGACCAGGAGGCATTCGCGGCCGACGGGTTGGGTTGGATGCGTGGAAACCATGGACGACTTTGGGTAGGCTCGTTGGTTTCCCGCCGCGACTATCGGCGCGCATTGAAACTCACCGTCACGGAAGTAACGTCGGGACAACGGCAGCCAGCCCGAACAGGAGTATGAGGAGTGAGCGGGAGCAGCAGCAGCAGCAGCAGCATCTGGTGCTGCTGCTGCTGTTGCTCCGGTGATGGTCATGGTGGTATAGCGATGATGCTGCTGTTGCTGTTGGCTGCCGAGACTACCAAAGGATGGTACAGAGAGCTCCGTTGCCGTTGCTTCCCTTGTCTCATCCCATCTCGTGTCGATGGTCTTCATTTTTCCAGCCTGCTCGTAATGCCCACGGCGACGCACCGGCAACGGCTGTCTCGCCGTAGCCCTTGCTCACGCAAGAGACGAAGATCTCGGCCTGAAACCCTGCTTATTTCCTCGCGCATCAACGGACCACATCTCCACCCTCCGAGCAACACACACTAGACAAGTCGAGCGAGAGCCTAACGGGACAGATTAATTCCCACCCTCGTGTTTCGTGTAGACATTGCGTATTCACACTTTTGGACCTGACGATTGTCTTTCGGGAATTTTTGACGAGAGATTGGAATAAGTCCGGCGCTGATCTGGGGTTTTCGGTATGGTCCGATTTATTACCGGCGACGATGAGAGGAATTGCTGGCATTGTACCAAACTGCTCTGAGCTGATCGTACAGGTACGAGGAAGGTAATGTCTGTTGGCGGTCACAATGCCGCAATATGGGCTCACGCACAAAGGCAAAAGCCGTGGCACCACCTATTATTAACTCCCAGCCAACATTGTCAGCGGCGACTGCATCCTCTGCCGATTTCTCACAATGCCAAGATCCTCGGCGCGGTACCAGGCTTGAAGGGTACGATACCCCGAGGTTGTCCCATTACTTATGGTTCATCTGGCACAAGGTGCAGGTAAGTACAGGTGTGGATATCGGGAAGTTAAATCCGCGCGCAAGGAAGGGGCGTGCAGAACAGCTTATAGTTGTAGCTGCGGTCCACGACCGGTTGGTCTCGAAGCCCGGGCTTGCTGTTGGGAGCGAGCTATTCACTAGGCAGCTACCGAATATCAGACATCAAGCATCTATGCATTATTTAGATGGGGCGTATACAGGCCAAGATGATTCTTCCAGTGACGTTGACTAGAAGGGAAGAATATGGTCCAGCCCCACTAACACCAAAATTGCGACTTGCGTAGCCTTCCCAAGAGCAGTGCTGCGTCAGCTGCACGTATTGCGAATTAATCAGGGGTAACCGAAATGCAACATTTCTGATACTTCCTCGTGAAACATTACGTAACGATTGTGTAACGAAGATGTATCTCCAGAAACCGTTCGATCTACGTCGCGAACAGAGGTCGAGCGCGCATCCGCGCCCAGTCCTCCCTCCGCCCGGAACTCGATAGATCGCGACAAAAGGGTTGCAGCTCTATCTCCCTTGCAACCTTGACACAGCTCCTATCTGTGCGTTGCGCGAAGCGTCGAGCCGAATCGCTATAAGGCATTATTGTCCGTTCGATATTACTTTGGTATCGACGGCCTTCGTCCGATTGTAAAATCCAATACCGAGATATCAGCTCGAGAGATGTGCAAGGAAACGGCAAGCAATATCGTTGTATCACTACGCTCTGTCGCGCGTGTAAAATTCATGCCATACGACGCACGATTCGGGATTTGAGGTTCGGCTTCTATAGATGTTATCAGTTGTCATACGTAGTTGACAATGACCCTCGAAATGATGTCATCTTACTGGCGTCGGGAGAAAGTCGTGCAAACCAGGATGAGAGAACAGTTTTCAGTCACGTGATCACTGCATTAGTCGCATGAAAATACGACATTCAATGTCACACGCGTAAAAGCAATGCTGTTGGTTCACAGCATTCCGTCCATGTCTAAACGTCTAGTAATAATTAAAGTCAAGTTGAGGTGGTCTTTAGGAAAATAGTCCATTTTTCTATAGCGCAAGACGATAATTTTCCAGCATCAAAACCGAGTGTAGGGGTTGACTCTAATCGTCCCGCTAATGCTGCGGCAGTTAACGATGTTTGGCTAAAGGATCATGCAAGTCATCTTTGGCACACGTGGCGGAAACGACTGGGGCGAGTTCCCGAAATTTTGGGAAGCAGCCACCATCACATTGACGCAGTGACGCAAGATTATTTCTGCGATTAATTGTTGCTCAAGTTCAACGCACTATGCCGGCTCTCATTTCCAAGATAGGCAAAATAGAAGCGGTTCGCCAGTAAGACAAGAGTGTCATTTCTGGTGGTAAGTGAATGTTGAAGTATGATATATATGACGACGGCCGGCGAACGTTGTCCCTCAGCGAGCTGTTCCTCTCCCGCTGGGGTGGTCCGAAGAATTTCGCAGGACCATGCCATACGTTCCGACGCTGGTCCCTTCTTCTCCTCCCCCATTCCTCCGCCCGCTCGGTCCTTCCTACGATACATCATTTTCGGCTGGGATGATCTTACGGTAGATTTACCATTTGTACAGTTTATGGGCGTTGGTCTGGGCCATAAACTTGGTTGGCAATGACGGCGACCAGCGAGAGAGGGTGAATCGCCAGGGAGAGCTCGTGCGGAGGACGGTCAGAGAGGGAAGAAGTCCAGATCGCGGGGCTGTGTTCTATGCACACACACTGGGACACGCAACTAAGTTGGGTAACCGAGGGATCGAGAGAGACATCGTTTCGTCTCTGGCCAGGGTTCGGTGTTCGCCTCCTGGAAACAACTAAGGGGGTCGAGCAGGATACACTAAACTCAGCGCAGGGGGTGCAAACAGTAGTCGAAATTGGAGGCAATAACATCTCGACGTTTCGACTGGCCCCGATAATAATAGTATCGCTCATTCGATTTTCCCAGCTTTCCTAACAACCCTCCGACTCGCTGTATATACTTGAGGAAGATTATCTTTGTTGGACGTTTATTGACCTCTGCTCCTGTGGAGGGTCGTGACTCTTCACACGAACGGCTGTTCGACCCGACCATGAAACAGGTAGTGCAGTTTCCTGTATGTATCCGTCATTCATCAGATAAACAGGTATTATTTCTGCAAATTGTTAACGGGTTGGTATTAACCGGTAGTAAATTCGGAAAATCATGCATTTATCATTGACGTTATGTTTCACCGTGTATCTCTGCACCATCGTATGATTGAAGCTGTTTCTATTCTCTGGATTTGTGGTTGCGTGGTACACAGCCGGAACGCTACGCGTGCCTGCACATTTTCCGATCGTACGGTTGAGAAAAAAATATTAACAATCGGTGTCAAAATTCCGCATGAGCATCGACCGACCGCTGCTAGTTTGTCGTTGTATCTCATCTTTCCGTACACTGCTCATACTTGTCACAGTCATGGAGAATGATTACGGTCGTACATCAGATAGATTGTACGCGACCACGGATTTCGGTGAACATCAGCTCCGTAGTGTGCAAATTCGGAAAATCATGCATTTATCATTGTAGACGATTCGCACCGTGTACCGCTATACGCTCTTGTGACTAGCGGCGTTCCTATCGTCTGGATTTGTGGTCGCATGGTATACAGCCGGAACGTATCACGTATGTGTGCTTGTGTCACGTTTTCCATGCTTGCCGGTGTGAGAGAGAACCATTGGAAATTAAATGCGCGCTCGGCCGTTATCCCGATTGATTTGTATTCTCCGATCTACCGACGGGTATCCTGCCACTGTCGAGGAAGTGTACTAAACTGGGGGGATTTATGTTCTCTCCTAATTGCGTCGCTTCTAGCCCCGGGGCCGAACGTTCCACAGACCGAGGACGAGATTGGTTTGACGTGACGCCGGGGGAGAAGAGTTGGCTGGCTGGCTACCGGAAATCGGTAATCGGTACGCGAGGGTGAGCAAACTTTGGAAGTATCTCCATACTTATGTCCTGTCAACTGGTACCATTGAAATATCCAGCCGCAGCCACTAGACACCTGCGATTTTCAGATCAATGTTTCACCTCCGATTTAATTAATTGAGCATTTAAAAAAAAAAATTATATAAACAGAATTGACTTCCCGACGGCGACGGGAGTCGAAGAACAAGTCTGCAACGTTTCTAGTTGTATCAGATATTCATATTCTATTTTTTTTTGTACAATAATACCTGGCTTAAATTTATTTTTTACTGTCAGATCGATGAATCTTTGAATTTCTCTTGACAAAACCACGATATTGTGTAATCATTTTCACAATAATTACGTGAATCAATGTCAAACGAGTTCTATATAGATAAATTGCTGGTCGCATCGAAATCATATTTTCTCATCGAAATACATTAAAGTAGCGACATCTGCACTTGTCATGAGAAAAATTGACGGAAATGTGTCGATCAATAAAATGCAGTCTGCTGCGACCCGCCTCGAATGAGAGAGTCTGAAGGCCGATCTACCTCATCGGTGGGTTGATTTACCATTGCAGGATCCGCCGCTCCGTCGGTAACAGCGCGAACGTTGAAAAGGAGCTCTCCGGTAAATTCCAACCTCTGCAGATGTTCGTGCCAGCCGATGGTTACGGCGATGCTGGCCGTACGCGGCAATGATAAGCTGTGATCGTCAGTGCATCGCTCGCCGCGTTGTTACCGCTCTTCAGTGAAAGATCTGACGGTACGAATATCACGAGCACCGTCCAGAGATTTTTCGATCGAAGGTAAAACCATTCTCTACCGTCAGAAAATGTAGCACCTGTGACGAATCGCCGTATAGGTTTGTCACGGCGTTGTTAGAGCTTCGCTGTTCTCGAGTTTGATGTCGCCTAGAGAACAAGTTTCTCGACGAGTTTAATGCAAGCACCGTGTGTAAATTAATCATTCCGTTCTTTCTGCTGGCGACATTGGAGATAATTTTCAAATATATCTGAGACCTATCAACAATTTCTAGGTTTCCTTCATTTACATGTTTTTATCACTGACTGCATCCACGGCTGAATTCTAGAAAAAAAATTTTGGGAACGACAATTCTAGTAAAGAAAACTTACTTTCAGAGTGAAAATGACGTCATGTGGGAAATCGTCCCGTCTCATATGACGTTACAATCAGTTGATAGGAAGACATAAAACAAGAAGTATAATTTTCTCTTATGTAGCCAGTTTCGGTGTGAAAATTTCAGTTTTTGATCGGAAATGATGATTTGCTGTATGACGTCAGTGCTAATTAAAAACTGGAACTTTCGAGCCGGAAGGGACGATACTTCGGACTGTAACGCTGTAAACCTGGTATTTTTTGTTTGTGACGCGAAGAGCTCGCAACTTAACCTGACAGTATCTCCGGCACTTGCGGGTTCCCAGCGAAGAAAAGAGTAAAAAAATATCGGCAAGAAAATGTTGCGCGCCGAACACGACTGTGAAATTAACATAAAACAGGAAGATATATTTTTTCTTCCGTATCATGGCCGTTGCCAAAAGCTTTGGGTTACGTTCCGTCGGGCTTTCATGGCTTCGGAGAAAAGTCCAAGAGCCCAGAGATATTTGCGAACTCGCAGCGCGATTATTTACGAGAAGCGTCGTCATCTTCGAAACTTCACTGGCATCATTCATCCCTTCAGTTTATTCAGGTACGAGCGATAAATTTTCCAAAATCTACAAATACAACGATATGTATAGAATAACCACGAATGGACGTTCGCACGTCGTTTGCGTTTACCGATAAAACGTTATCATTTCTCCGAGAGGCACTGGTGGAACTTCGGAATGATCTTAGTGATGATCGGTATGATGTTGCTGGTCCCTTACCAGGCAGCCTTTGACATGACTCGCGGTAACTCCTGGGAATGGACCATCGCGAAGAATATTCTCCTCTCTCTGTGCTGCACGGATGTACTCGTTAATTTTATGACCGGGTGAGAAAGCCACGAGCAAGCGAGAGCTGAAACGCAGAGTCGGAACGATGCGACACGAACTTAAAGTGTACAGTGTAATCTCGCACTCCGATAGACCATAACTCAGTCACTTAAGAGTCCCGGTACATGCGTAAGCGCAGGTACTTCGACACTACACTGGGCCTAGTCGAGATGGATTACAAGATGATAATGAGACGATACGTGCGCCGTGGTACCTTCATACCGGACCTGCTGGGCTCCACACCGACGGATCTCTTCTTCATCGGCTCCTGGAACGAACACGCCGTAGCCCGCGAACTGTCCACGATGATTTACGCCTTTCGAATGTTCTCCGGTTATTCGTACATCGCGATGATGCTCGACACGTACAACCTAGCCCAGGCACCCTACAGCTTCATCAACACCGTACCCTGGTTGCTGATGGGCCTACACTGGTTCGCCTGTCTCAGTTGGATCGTGCCGATCGTCACGGTAACGCTCGATGCACCCGAACGACCGCGCAATGCTTCCTGGACGAACATCGACGATCTCTGGTCAAGCGATCGTCAGGCCAGATACTGGTCGTGCTGGAGCAGATCGGTGGCGACCTTCACGAGATCCGGATTTCTTCATCCGGAACCCACGACGACGGAGGATCAGTACATCGGCATGGTGTTGCAGTTGCTTGGTACTTTAATTTTTTGCGTCGTGGTCGCTCGACTGATGCAGTTCTTCAGGGGCTCGAAGAGCTCGAAGCTTCAATACCGGGCCACCGTTGCCCAGCTGAGACAATACATGCGTCACAGACAATTGCCCAAAGCCGTACAGCGCCGCTTCATCGCTTACTACGAGTTTCGTTATCAGCATCGTTACTTCCGTGAAACGGAGATTTTCGGCACTCTATCGTCGCAGATGTTACAGGAAATCGGTATGCACTCTTGTCGCAAGCTCGTCGAGAACGTGACGTTCTTCAACAATCTGCCGATATCGCTGCTGACGAGAATCGTCGCGTTGCTCAAATCGGAAATATTTTTGACGAACGATGTCATCGTGCTAGCCAATCAGCCGGGCGACTGCATGTACTTCATCGCAACCGGCACCGTAGCGATCTACACCGATTCGGGTAAGGAGGTTTGCCATCTCGAGGACGGCGCTCACTTCGGTGAGATTGCACTTGTGATGCCCGACGAGAGGCGGGTCGCGAGCGTCGTCGCTGTCGAGGTGTGCGAACTGTACAGACTGTCGAGGGTTGATTTCGTCAGGACCATTCATCCCTATCCGATGCTATGGGAACGGATAAAGAAGATCGCTATCGAAAGGCACGAGAAGACTGCGATCATCAATGCTCGGTAGCGCAACAGTGTTAATCGTTCACGTTGTTCCAAACTGTTAGCAACGAAGATCGACGATTCGTGGACTTTCACCCTAATTGATAATAAAACATTGAAAAAATTACCATTATTGAATATTGGTATGAGATATTCTCCAAAATGTGTTTATATTTCCTATAAATTAAATTGTGACAAACAAATCAATATTAAAAATTCGCTCAACTACTTTTACCTTGATCGATCATAAAATATAACAAAAAATATACACAATGCTTCTTGGGGAAACGATGGAATTCTTCTATGAAATTAATATAAATTAATTGTTCATGAATTGATAACAATAAAAATGAATACGTAAAAGCGACTAATAACTTTTCCTTCTGTTAATGGAAATTGGCGATATAATTCCCGTGATTGTGAAAATTCCGCTTTGCAAGCGCTCGGATATCGTCCAACGACGCGGTGGCTGCGCGGACCGTTCAACGTGGACGCCGCGCCCATTCGGCGGAACAATGCCGTCGGTTGCGCGGTTTCGACGCATGGGCAAAGAGAAAGCGAAAAGGACATGGAGATGGAGGAGGAAGAGGCTCGAGTGGGATGACAATGAGAGTAGGTTTAGAGTCCGGGGAGGGAGGAGTGGAGGTAGCCATTGTAATAGGTTGACGATGCGCCTGCTTGGTAGCGCACGTCGACCTCGCGGAGGCGCTGCCGCATTGTGCCGGTGGAAGGTGCGCGCGGTCCTCTCTCCCTCTCCCTTTCCCGAGCTCGACCTATTGTTATCAGCGAAGCTGGAAGGAACGCGAGTCGAGTCAACCGGCGCGACGGGGCGAGCGCGGTACAGAAGGAGAAAATGCAAAAGAGCCGGCCGCGCGACGTCCTGGCGTACAGCGGTGGGAGAGTAGCGGAATCGCGAAACCGACGGGAACAAACGGTAGTCGGTATATGCGCGATAAAGCGAGATAGAATGGCGTTGTACTGCGAGGGCCGCGACTATAGTTACGTCGCGGTGGCCACACCCCGCGAACTCAGCCAACGGGCGAGTGCCTCGGGCCGAGTCTGTGTATTCTCGTCGCGACCCACCTGACCTCGCCGCCACAATGGGCTGATCCGAGAATTAACAATCGTCGGTATAGACACAAGGTACCGATGTGTCGCTATGCGATGCCAGAGATCACGTGCTCGAGCGCCGGTGTACCAGCGTCAGTGGTACCGCGTGATCCGGCATTGACCCGGCTAGTAGAAACGGTCAGTGGTCGATCAGACGCGCTTGGTACCAAGTTAAATGGCCGGAAGCTTCGACGGCCGAGAGTAAGAAGATCAGCGCCGTGTGGTCCACATGAGCTAAATGGTTGCCTAAATGGTTGCCGTTCATTAGTGGCACCACGATCGAACAATCGGTCTCCCCCATTCGAGGTTGTCTCAAAAGGGAATTCTCTTGGGTACCAGAAACCATCGGTGCGTCGAAAATTATCGAGAGACCTGTCTTCGAGCGCACGAATTCAGCTAGCCGATTACTATACCCTAGGAACAGATTGCCGGCGTCAGGGGACTGCTGTCTGGTACCACGGGGATCAAAAGATCCGGTGATACCAACGTCGCACGACATCACCCGGCCTACTCTGCTACTGGTATTCACGCTGAAAACTTACCAATCAACTCCTTACGTCATCCCTCTTATCGAGCATGCGGCAAGTTACAAACTCGGAGATAAAAATAACACCGAGCATCCGGTTTATTTATTTTCGTTTTGGGTGTATCCGCGACCGAGATCCTAATTCCGAAATGAAAGGCGCCGGTTTGAAAGGGTAATTTGTCACTGCAGCGAGTGAAAATATTCTTTGCGAACGAATTTACTCCGGAAATCATATTGTACGTCTGAGCTTTGGGAGACTCCGACGTCGCAATCTGCCTGCATCGAGGTACAGTACAGAAGAGCCACCAGGAGCAAAGGCCCGACGTCTTCGCCGTCCACAGAGCTCCGTGTACTCTCATAATGGACAGATACGCGGGCGGTAACGGGGGCGCATACCTATAGTAACAAAACCCCGGCGACGGCGACCCTGGAAGCGGGAGCGGCAGCAGCCTTCTCGACGTCGGGTCGATACTCTGCGGGCCACCAGCCTCCCCTCCGTCGCTGCCGCCGCCGTTGCTGAAACCTCCGCCGGCAGCCCTCTCTCCGACCCGCCCTACCTATGCTCACCTCTTTGCCAGCCTCTGTGCAACGCGAAAGCGGCTTCCCTGTATTTCTCCCTCGGCCAACCCCTTCTTTACCCCCTCCTGTCCCTACGGGCTTTATCTTTCCACCTTTCCACCACTCGCACATACCCATCTTCATCGTTTCACCGTTTCGTCGTTGCCGCCGTCACTGGAATCGGGTTCGTTAATGCGAGAGGGGGCAACGCGGGTCAATCGGGTGCCATGGGTCGCCTGTTCGTTATAACCAAAAATTTGGAAATATGAATCTGTTGATGGATTGACCGGGGGAAAATTCATTTCAATAATTGTTCATCTCTCACTCGATCCGCTTAATTTTTTTGGTAAATATTTTACGTAACGCTTCGTCGATCGAATTACCAACGCTTCGTTCGACTCGAGTTGCCAGCGATGGTGTCATAATATTTTTTTGTCTTATCATGGCAATGAGTGACTGCGATTTTCGTTAGATCTCGATACACACAGCTCTTTTTTATTTAACGATTCATAAAATAGTTAGTTTGTATTTTTGTTCGCAAAACATGATGACGCGACTAGAAAATTACCGAGTGAAAAGTTTCTGACTTTGTCGACAAGAAATTGTTCCATAGTTCAAACGTTTTTTTTACTGTGAAGTCTACGCGCTCAAAGTCCCGGACGTTTGTCTCGTCAAAAGCGCATCCATTCTTAACAACGAGGATACATTTTGTCTTGCCTGACCCCCGTTACCCGCATCTTTCCCTGTCAGTCCATTTACCTGCCGTCTTCTATCTTCCACCCCTCTTCCATCCTCCCGCCGGCTGTTTCGCCGTGGCTGCAGAACTTCTCTCGCTTATTCCAACTTCTCTCTCGCTCCCTGTCTGTCTGTCTATCCGTCTGTCTTTCGTTTTGTTTCTCTGTTTCGTAATTTCTCGTTTCACTCGCGCATCAGAGTTCCGAGTTGTACGACTGCCGGCAGCGAGGCAGCTACGTACCGCATGGCCGCAACCCGCTACGAGCCTCGCGGCTCCCTCCGAGCGCCTCATCCTCTCCTCCCTCGGCTTCCTGTGCTCTCTTTCTCTTTCGTTCATAGTTGCACCGCTTGATTGATCGTTTATCGATACGCAGAGACCACCCTGCGTACGGACGAGCGGCCGGAACGCTCCGCCGCGAGAGACCTCCGCCAGGATAACACGCATTACACATTTATAAGGGCGTTAAACACGAGCAGCGCCGGTTCGTTCGTCCCGGCACACCGGTACGAGAGTGGAACGAGCGATACGGTGTACTTTGAAACACCCTGCCCTCTCGCTAACGCACCCGAACGAGAGGATACCGCGGTAGGGACAAGCGGATAGCGTGTTTGCACTGTTTACTGTGCAACGTAAATTCTACGGCTCTCTTTCCAATTTCCGACAGCCATGCATGCCTTGTTATAATAGCATACGTCGACCAGTGCCGATCGCCATTGGTGCTTATCAGCCGTTTCCGTGTGGAATCGCACAAACTACGTGGCATAGACTTATTCAATTTTCTTTCCGCTCATTTATTTCTTTTCTTCTTCGTGCCTCGGGCGTCGTAAAACTATTTTTGTGCCATTGCGATGGAATTTTCACGGTCGACGGACTTTTATCGCCGGAATCTTTAATGAGCGATACGAAATTGCTGGAAAAATTCAGAATATTTCTAAAATACTTTATGGAAAATTGTACATAAGGTTAAAAAAAATACTCGATAAGCTTTGATGGCCACGATTTGAATTTAAACCCTCAGGAAGATTGAATGGCCAATGACTGTATCGTCGGCTCTATCCGTCTGTCGATATTTTTTTCTCTCCGCTTCGCTTCACCCTATTGTATGTTTGTACGTGAGTATATCTGTATAAATTTTTGTGCTGTAGAGCAGTCACAGAGACATCGACCAGTCTACCACTCGATTGCACCGAGGGTAAGTCCACTACATGTTACACTTATTGCACAGCGCTCCCAGTCCTCGACGACTAGTTGCCCCATTATTTTATTCCCGGAAACCAACGAAGCTCCAGCACTCGGGACTCGCCATTCCGGGGAGTTTTTCCGACTGTATATACATGTCGGTTACTCTTTCTTTTTCCTCCCCTTTATTCCTCGATGGTTCACTTCCATCCCTCTCAGTCCTTGGCGAACGATACTTATCGATATGGGTTTCCGTTAACCATTGACTACATACGTAACTTAAACTGCCGCCGACCAGCCGTACTGTACTTCCGATTCCACTGTATCAATTTTTTAACGGAGAAAGAGAGAGGGAGAGATGAGAAAGAGAAAGAGCCGGGGTAGATTTCCCGAACGATCTACTATCCCACCCGCTGGATTTATATCTATGAGCATTTGTAGAGTACACGCTACGTATACGCTCGATGCATGACCTCCCAGGAATTCGAGTTCGGGGCTGCGGAACTCTCCCACGGAATATAAAATATTGTGGAAAGTGGGGTGAAATTGAAACACTTGGGAATAAAGGCAGTTTATGCGATATCTATATGGTGTTTGTTTTTTTTTTTTTTTTCCAGTTTGAAGATAAATTTGCAATGTCATCGGGAAATTGCATTTTTATATCTGTAGAAAAAAGTTAAAGTCGTGTGTTTTCATACGTCGCTTTCACTGATAATTTTTTTTCCCACCTTTTTTGCAGTCTGTTGTTGCAAGACTCACGATGTTAGTTACTCAGTCTAAAAATAATCCGAAAAGAAGGATAATATTTTACTCAACTCCACAGTAATTTTCGACAGATAAACCTCACAGTTGCTTCACTAAGTTTAATACATTTTCGAGAAGCGCTTTTTTCCGATGTCAAAGGGTTGTGAAAAAAACTTCATTCCGGCCGGGAAATAGGTACATAAGCTCCTTGTGAGACTGAGTGCAGAAGCGCGCCTCTACAGAATAAGTCTAGAAGGATGCTTCAAAACGAGCGAAGTGGCGAGAAGTCAAATAGCATCAGAGACGGGAGAGTTGAGTCTTTTTTATTCCATATCATTTCGTAGGTTTTGTTGATTTTGTAGGGCTCGTTAAACCAAAATGAAATTTGGTTTGATACTGACACAATAGAAAATTCCATTCTGTATTAAATATTTCGGAAAGTCGTTTATTTGACCCACTTTTAATTGGAGAATGAGATCTTCAAATTGGAAGTGACGTATTTCCAATGAATCTATGAAAATCGACATTTTTCGTTTCTAAATTCTGCACATCGCAGCTCGGATCCGTAGAGCCTACGCTACAATAATCTACGTGTGATTCTGCAATACCAAAAATTAACGAGTATAAGAGGAAAAAAACGAATTAAAGGTTAAAAATTTCTCAAACTTGGTGTCATTCTGAGAGTTTCTAATTTATTCCACACTCTGTGCCGTCCTTCCTTGCATTCTTCACGCTCTACAAATGAATACCGGTACTCCCCGGAGTATCCGATAGAGCAGCACGGTGGGAAAAGAATTTACATTATTATTTTGTAACAGCTCTCGTATGCCGCAGGATGCCGCGGAGGAATCTCGATTTCTTGTTTCGTCTACTCGATCTATCGTCCCACTCGAATCATCTTAGGTTTCTCTGTCTCTTTGGTCGTTTACCAACACACATAATTCCCCTCCAACTCTTGACACGTATAATAATAACGGGAACGAGTTCTAACTAGACGGACAGAAACACACATGAGAAGTCGACCATACGGATTTTACGGTATACTGTTCTTTCTATTCTCACAATCTCACCAACCTATATCACATACCTAAACGCGCTCTAGACATGTGCAGGTGCGTTAGATCTCGTTCTGAATTTCCAAACACCCTGTTGATGATACCTGCGGTTTGACGTCCTCGATAACGCAACAAACTGGCAGGCACTTTGACATGAAACTGTAAATGTTTACGGTGTGAGATAAAATCCTTGTCCACTAGAAGCAGCGATAAATAAATGGAGGACTGCCAGACCTACTTATAGAGAATAACCGGGACGACATATATTGTATCTGTCTATTAAAAAATCCTCACGTGTCACAGCCTTATTTTTTTCCACCATCACAATGTGTCTCTCAGACACTTAATTTTTATCTGCAGAACACCGCATGAAGTAAGTCTCATTGCACACGAATAATAATCAATTGCGCGCAAACAAAAAACATTCCATTTGAATAAGTCAAATCCCGCTGCCTTGTTTTATTTAAAAGCAATAAAACCGTTTCTCTGTCCAAGTACAATTTTTCGGTAATCTTGAAACTGATTTCAAATTTTTCCGTTCGAGTTCCTTTCCGGATCGTGTAACCTTTACGATGCTCATCGCATCGCAACCGCATTTCGATGGTCGCGCTTCTCAAATTCCAGGGTTTCGATTTAGTTGCAATCAATCTGAAAAGCATTCACTCTCTTCAAAGTAGCTCAGTCCCAATGACGTCGGATTCCCTGGACCGGTACGTTGCACAACGAGTTGCCCCAGAAGTGTTTCTCGTGCTCCGGAATTAATGAATTTCGTTCGAGTTTTCACTGTCGAAAGATTTCATCGTTCGTCCCCCGCCGAGCGTAGAATTTTTATGGTGCGACACATTCGATGCCGCGGTCGCCTGCCTATATCGGTCACACGTCTTTGATCATGTCGACTGGGAAGCTTCGGTGGGGGGGTTTACGACAGAGTGTCAACAACGGGTGGGTAATGATGTGCAGCCCCTGGTGGGACGCTTCGGCGCTGCCGGTCACATGAGCGAGAGGGAGCAGCCCGTGGCCGATCGCACCGTCTCCCGGTCGAAGTGAGTGAGTTGCACAGCGGGCGGCGACGAGCCGCGGACCGGCACCCGCAAAACGAGTATCATCGCGTCACGCTACATTGAGCGTCATTGTAGGTACATAATACGTAAAACCCCGTGGCACAACACGACTGTACGGCGTGCACAACGGAGCGGAGAAGCGAGAGGAGGATAAAACGATGGACGGAGCGGAGGTAGCGTTTATCGCTCGACCGATTGTGTGCGTGCGGGCATGCGGACGCAGAGACCGTAATCCCGTTCTCCGCGCATCCCCCATCCCTCTGCGGGTAGGAAACATCGCGGCGAGTCCTCTCGTTTCTCTCGGTGGTTCGCCGTTGGCGGTACATAGCTCCGGGCTCTCGTGTTTCGAAGTCCGAGCAAAAACCGAACAGCCGATCTTCCTCCGGGACGGCAACTCTGGTCGTAGAAAAAAAAAAAAAAAAAAAAAAAAAAAAAACAACCATGAAGAGCTTTTCCGGTCGTAATTCTGAAGTCCAGCGGGGCGCGAGATACCACCGCATTCGCTGCGAGATAAAAGGGACTGTGGCTTTTGGTCCCGGCCGTCCCGTGTTCCTGGCGGACTGTCGAAGCATCGATGCTTTCCTTTGACTCGCATTGACTATTTATAATCCGGAAGTAGAGGTCGCGAGGGCGACGAAGGAATGACGAGGAAGCCCGATGCGAAGAGAAGCGGACGATGAATAAGTCCTTTGCGAGGATAGTTTTTCCGTTTCGTTTGTCGCGGACTTCGACGAGTGATCTGGATGATTCGATGTCTGATGCTCGAGGAGATCGCGCGACGAGCTCGGGACCGGCGGCCGGGGTGCGAGAAAACTCGAGGGTGCATCGCGGGTAATGCATGGACGGAAAGGAGTGTAACCAGCGGCAAACGGTCTTGGGGTTAACGAGACTCAGCCCGCCATCAACTGCTAAGGGGTCGTTTCTGCAATTCACCTTCACCCTTTGCTCGATACGCGCCCCCCGAACTCCGGAACCCCACCGGAGTCGCCGGGCTCGAGGCGAGTCTCGGCTCGGGTCTTCACTGTACTTCATCGTCTCCTCCTGGCACTCGATTATCTGTGCACCGTTAAGGCATTCATCGCCACTGGGTGCCGGCTAAACGGCGAATATCGTCGAATCATGATTCGCATAAGCGACGCGGAAGAGTTTAAACGACGGCCAGAACATCGCACACGTCTCGCGACACTTTGAGATCGCGAGAAAGACCGTCGCTCATCGTGCAAAATGACACCCGACATGCGCGAGCGCGCGTAAGTTCCCATCAACCCTCCGCCGAGGATGACGACGAGGTGATAAATACGAAATTTGCAACGGCGATCCCGTCACCGCGAGGGGTGCTCGACGAGATAACTTTTTTTTCTTTTTGAGGGTGGATTCGGAGCTCGGTGGGTGGGATTATTTTTTTATAATGACGGTCAGTGGAAGACGATAGGAATATGATTGATTATTGAGAAATTTTGTAACATTTCGATGGACTTCAATCAATCGGCAATTTAAAAAAAATTTGGAAGATTGATTCGTATTCTGATTGTATAGAATTATTATCTTCCTCTCCACTACTGTTGCAAACTTTTGCGCAACGCGCACAATTCGTCTCGCGTATATTGTCCGAAACGAAAAGGGCTGCCTCATCGGTTAACAATTTGCCTCTTGTAAACGAGGAAAGTTCGCTGGGAAGTAGTTCACCTTGTCGGCAGTGGCATTCGTTATCAGCTTCTTCGAGACTTCGGGCTCTCGCTCTCTCGTTTGTTTTGCACCGGAGAAAATTACGCCCGGGACTCTTGACTCCGATGGCGCGGAAGCGAGACAGGGACGGATAACGTCGAGGGTGCGGGAGACAGAAGGGGTTGGCGAGTAGAGCTTTTGTGCTTTTCGAAGAATTTCTCTCTCGTCGAAGTCCCGGAAACTCTTGGACGGAAACTTTTCGCTTGGACGACTGCTCTCGCCTCTCTTCACCCCTGCTTTACTGCGCGAGCGACTTCCGCCTTTTCATCCTCCCCCGTAGCCCGTTTCTTTTTTTCCTACTCCTTAGAACCGGACGCTCCTCCCCGTCGTTCACACAATTCCATCGCTAACTATGCTGAACCCGGCATAACAAATTACCGCAATTTTCCTGACTCTGCAACGATCTTCGAGCAGGTATATTGAAAGTCCATCGTTCAGGATAATGAGAAGTAAAAAGGGAGTGAGAGCTGTGCGAATAAATAGAAAGACCGAACGGAGGATTGTTTGACTTTGAATATTCGTCCGATAAGTCATTTTCGGCCGGGGTGAAGTGAGGAAATATGTATTACGAATTTCATGCTCCATTTGTAAGAAAACAATTTGTAGTCCCGAACTCACCCGAATGGTCTTCGAAGGCTCAATCTAAAATATTTAAATTCTGCTGACACCGTTGAGACAGAAAAGCATCCCATTTTGCCAAGAATCACAATTTTCTTTATCATAGTCGCAATAATTATTCCTGATTTAATTCCTCATCAACGACCGCCCGATCGGTCGCTACGAACTCATCCGAACGAAACTACTCGGTTGCCCATTTTGCCCAAATCTCTCCAATCAATCGTCGATCGGCATCTCAGACGCCCCAACATTTATCGGAGCCCGATGACCAGCTGGAAACGGAAGTGAGATTTTTCTCCCGCGAGTAATCACGAAACTATTATTATCGACTGCTCGACTTTTGAAACGTGTCCCCGCGTAAATGCCTCGCGTAATCGCCACGCAACGGGAACTTTTCTCATCTATTATTACCTCTCCTATCTGTTCCGCGGCTCTAATACGCGTCTCACCTTACATGCGATATTCGCCGTCCGCGCCCAACGAAACAGTGCGTGACGACGTTCGAGCGTTTATCCGGCGGGCGGCGCAGTGAGAGAAAGATCGGAGCGGCTCGTACATCAGAGGGACCGTGTGCCGCCTTCTTCTGTCGCTTGCACACCCTTTCGCGAAACGCCCGATGCACTCCAACGCGCATAGTTGGACGCCCGGCGTCGCGGCGGCGGATGAATCAGGCGGCATCGGTCACTCATTTCACCTTCTCCTCCCCTCGCATACGTGCCCGTACGCTATAAGCTCACGTCCACGAACGCGCTCCGCTCGTGGGCCGTTCGTGTGCGTCTATGCGAGGCGGCGGACGGTCTCGCTGGGGCGCGAGCCGGGTATATGTTGCCGGTACCGACCACCCGGCGCGTCGGGGGCATCTGAATTAATTATTTGTTTTAATATAAAATCCGCGGGGTGTGATTTAGTTGGCCGCCACGGGGGCAAGTGGGCACCCGAGCGCATAAACAAGTCGATGTCGTGTTGTTTCCACCGTGCGAGGGGCCGTGGAGATGTATGCGTGGCCGGGTAACAAGTTGCCGGTGCAGCGGGAGCGGCGCGGACCATCGGTAGTAACGGCGGCATCGGGCTGATCCACCGTCGCCCATGCACAGGCCTCGTGTGCCCTGGCTCTCTCTCCGCGATCCTCTCCGAATCGCGTATCGTGTGAGAACGGAGTAGGATCAAGAGATTCGCCAGGAGCGAGAGGGAGGAGGGAGGCGAACGGTGAGCCCGAAGAGCGAGGAGCTTGTCGCGATAGCCGCGAGCACGGTGACCACCGTGGCTAGGGAAGGACTCTCGCGAGCCTCCGGAGATTCCCTCTTCCTCTCGAGTCACAAAAGAAAATATCAAGGCTGTGGCGACACAATATCCGCCGCTTTGCGTGCCTCGCCCGGACTCGCGAGGCTCTCGCTGAAAATTGCGACGGCGTGACAGCGGGCATGCATTCTCGGTGGGACCGGTGAGGGCCCCTCGTTTTGCCCGCCGGGGAACTCGTGCTGAGGTCATCGGAAGACGGAGCATAGCGCCGGGCAAGAGGATACCCGGGGCAAGGACACGAAAACCAGGCAGGTGGATCCTCGGATAGCTTCGGGCATGAGCGGGATTTTAATTTTTATTGTGCGCCGACTCTCTTTGATGTATCTTGTGAATTTCAGCTTAAGATCGAACTCGAATTCCGATCTAATTTCTTGTATATCGATGTAACGTATGCCAAAGACGTAAGTAATACAACTTTGTGTTCAATTTCATTCTTAAGCCTGAAAAGGAATTGCTTTCCTCATCGAGCGTCGTTAAACGAGCAATGTAGTTCTCGGCCTGGGTTCGATCGTATACTTAGGGAAAGGGTATCGTAAAAAATTCCGATAATAAAAAAAAAAATTGTCATAGAATATAGCAGAGCGCCGGAGAACGACAATAGCACAAAGTCTCAGATTATTCAAGAATTCTTACCGTAATACCTGAGCGAAGTTCTCATAAATCCGGTACTTCCTCCTATGGACAGCAGCCTAGTACTAGGGTGAAATCTGTCAAGCGATGCAGACATTTTCGCTAGATTCCTTTCTCAATAGTTTCATCTCAACCGGGATCTAAAGTTCGACATCTTAAAATCCATCCCTCGAGAGTTGTTCGGAATTTTACAGGGCAACGATATGTTTATTCTTATTTCCTTACTCGTTCTCTCGGGGCATTTCGGTCATTTTGGTAATTAGTTCAGGTATCAGCGGTTTTTGATTCCTAATTTTTTTTATTTTTTTTTATGTCCATCTGTGACTCGCTCACATGTTGCGGCCGGCGTGATGGAACTAACGCGAAAGTTATAACGCAGAGGCACGAAGACCCGGTATACACACGTCGCACGCATACGGACGCATAAACAAGCGGACACACAGGGACGTTTCGGTATTTATGGCGCTGGACACACGCCTGATTCTTGCCTGGTTGGCTCGCAGTCCGGCATACACGCCCGGCGCATTTTCAGTTTGCCAAACGAAAGCGGCTCGCGCCACGGACTTATTAATGTCCCCGATCAACAAATTGATCTCTCGAGCCCGGTTATTATTCAAAATGGCGACGCAGCCGTGCACCTGCCATACACGGCGAGACTCCTGGAGCAACGCGCTCACCACCACAATGCCAGAGTTTGTGCAAGTACAACGGGAATCATCGGCGCAGTGAAGCGCGTCTTGACGACTCGTTCTGGTCGTCGAGACTTCTCTGATAAGCTGCTCTTAGTGCACGAGATCCAGTCCTCTGTCTCGAATTTTTCTCCAGCTTTGACGTTCACAGGACGGGTCGAGATAATCGTACTGCGCCGTAAAATAATGTTCGATTAAAAATAAATTTCAATTGAATGCGGGTAACGAACAGAACATAACATTTATTTTCATTTTTCATTCATTTGAAAACATTTTTTGCAAATTTCAGGCAATTTATTTGTAATTTTCATACCTGATACTTTTAATTTTCGAAGAAATACATTATTCGTGTCGCTCACTTCGCCCCATTTTTTTTTCACGTTTTATGACTCGATTTTCTTTATTCCGACTGTGTCATTTTACCTGGGTCTTCTCTGCGGAAAGAATCAGTGATACAGAAAAAAAAAAACTTGATGTCCGGTGCTAGTTGTCAAGACTCCACCGATAAGCTGCTGATACTAGCTAAATCCAGCCCTTTGTTCCATATTTCCCTCCGATTCGCGCGACCAAACAACGACCTGGAATAATAAAAAAAAATGTATCCACAAGCCGAAGTTATTCCGGACCATCGTCTCCAAAATTTAACTGTCCGAGGCAATAAAAAAAACCCCATCTCGACAAAGATTACCCTAAAGACAAAGTCCATCAGCGCTAGTCGTCAATCTCCCCAGAGCGGAGATGGTAAACGCAGCCTTGTATCTTTACGACTTCCGCTTTGACCAAAAATCGTATTTGTCTTATCCCCGAGCCGTGAAATAATTGGGGAGTCTTCATCGTCGCCGCGGCCTCTTCCACTCTCTCCCCCCGTTCTTATCCAACCCATTCTCATTCCCGCGTACCGCCCCGTACACTTTCTTCCTCTCCCAACTTTCCCGGTGTCGGATGGAGAGAGCGACCAGTTGAAAAAAAAAAAAAAAAAAAAAAAAACACACACACACACACAGAAGAGGAAGGGTTATAAGGCATGAAATCCGAGCCGACCTCGATGTTCTCCGGCTCTTTCTCCGTCTTTCCGATATTCCACCAACTGTCCTCTCGCTCCGTTCCTCGCGGTGAATCTCGTTAATGGATGGAAGGTCGCGTGTGTAGAGAGGAGAGTAGTGAGCTCGGAGCTATTGGCCAGGATCGGACTCCGGCAGCCCACTAATCACCACTAATGTTAATATTATGCAGCGGCCACAATGCTCTCTACGTGGAACCTCGATAAACCACGAGTGAATCTCTCGCCGTGGGGACGATGCATGCACCTCTCGCATGCAATCCTCTTGTCGTGGCAACACTAATACAGGACCGGTGTATAATTCCCTCTCTATCGTCTCCCCCCTCCGGTCGCCGAGGTCTTGCTGTACATTATACTATATACGCATTCTCGGATCCTCTACAGCGGCGTCTATGCTCGGTCCCGCGCGGTATTAGAGAGCCGAACGAGAGGAGAAGATGAGAATAAAGAGGCGGAGGAACCGGCAATGTTTCCGTCACAGACACACAGGTGATATAAGTCACTGGTGCCATCGCTGTCTAACGTTTCGAGCGGAGCCTCACCGTGTAGAACAATTCTCGAATAATATCTTACAGGTTCGAGTCTCCGTGTGTGTGCGCGCACGTCTGTATATGTAGCGAAGCAACGGCTCTGGGAACGATACTGCCCGATGCAAAATATCATAAGTAAGCAGGTGTCTATGCGGGATCGTTAGGAGGCGGAGTAGAGACGAGCTTTTTTTTTTTGTAATTTTTTTTTTTCCCCCGACGGGTGGAGAGACATGCATTAGAGAGAGTTGGCCGGTTTCTCTATTATATGAATCGTAGGAAGTTTCACCGATGGGAATTAAGGATCACCGGGGGAAAGAGTAACTGTCAGGGTGAAATTACCGTTTGGGCCGCGGAGAGTTTCCCAGCGGCGAAGAGACTCGCGCACCGTTCGAGACTCCTCGGCGCGGGCCTGCCGGTTCGTCTTGCCGATCGTCTCGTCGTGCCCCAACGCACATGAGTGAAATGTTAATGCGCATCCTCGAGAGCGCGCGGTTCGGTTGCTGACGAGTAATTGAATAGGCGCATCGATCCTCGTGATCGTCATCGTCTTCTCGCTCCTGAGTCGCGGCCGCGCGCGGCTCTGACTCATCCGGACGGCGAGGGGCGTCACTGGCGAACGCGGGTTTCTCGCACTTGGACGATTATGCACGCGCTCCCGCACGGTACCACTCGATCAAACGCTTGACCCGGCGACCTCCCCTCGCCGGGTGAGATACCGTAATGTGACGAGACGGGACGTCGCGAGCCTCGAGGCTTCGACTCTCGTTACGGGCGTGCGCAGCGCGGCAATTAGTCGGGATTACTTTGTAATTATGCTTATCTTTCTATAGCGCAATAAGTTCGGAAAGCACTTCGCCAACGACACGACGGTAAACAGGCGGAATTTTTCGGAGCGAGATGGCAGCAAAATTGCGGCCTGTGCGTTTGCATTTGTTTGTGAAACAAAAAATTCGTAGTAGCTATTTAAAAAACTTTTTTCAATTGAATGTAATTGATTAATTCCAAGGATCCTCGCTGCATGTCTGTGTCGTATTTTATAAATCCCAGAAATGGACCATCAAAAAGTCTGATCTATTTTACGGCTCTTCAGAATAGCGAACAAAGTATAGCAATCATTGCTACGTTTTTTTAGCAATTGCCTCTGTTTTTTGTGCTACGATTGGCTATCCGGTCGTACGCTCGCGTCTTGAATATTCGTGCAGGAGGGACCGAAAGGCACGTTTGGCGGGGAACGATAACGGGTTTACTGGCAAAACGATTCCACGAGTCCATGGACACATTGTCCAGATAAACCGTGCTGCGATTTGCTCGGCAACGCACGACCGGTCGTCCGACTTTGGCACGATTCCGTCTCTTTCGTACCGATAGACCTCGCGAGCTTTTCCGTCGATGTTTCGTGGCCAAGGATTGTGCTGGCTCGTTCGACACTTCGGGCACGCTCGACATTAAAGCACTCTCAATCACTCGATAAGCGAGGGGCCGTGTTACGATTGTGCGTACACAGTCGCCGAGCCCTGCGGGCGACCGCGAACGCGATCACCGGTCAGCTCGGATACAGCTCAACCAATTTCATTTCGATCGGCGCATTATCGTTATTGACTTTTAAGATATCCAGCAATCTTTCTCTTTCGAACTCTCGATGCTGCCAGTGAACCGACTACCGGTTGATTTATCAGTCAATATGTTTTTTTTTTTTTTTTTTTCGACTACTATTAACAGGTCTTTATCTGTTCGCGCTCGCTACTTCCAACCTATCGGATGGCGAACACGAAATCTATATAAAATTATATTATGGAGGAATGCGACTTTCTACGATTCAATGATCGCGTAGCGTGTTTCGTTCATACACGGGCACGTCGGCAACGAACAATTTCTTGTTCCTCTTCCCCAGCCGACCAGTTTCGTTATCGGCGTCACAGCTCGTGAGGTGCGACATGCCATTTTGGCCGTTTGCGGAGAAAGTACGAAAAAAACAATTCGATCGGGAATTTCTTTCGAATCGAAGTAGACGTACTTCGCAGAGTTTGGGATTTCATATCGCAGTCAATGCGAAGCCAGCCATGTGTCGTTTCGCCGGTTAATACGCCATCTCACCTGGAAACAGTGTTGAGACCTGACTGATGAAAAAAAACAAAAAACCATTGTGGTCAGACAAATCCATCACTATCTGCTTACGACTGCTCAACCAAAAAAAAAAAACTTGTCATCGGATTAGGAGCAAGTAATTCAATGCCATTGCTACAAATAAATAACACATTTCAAAAGTTTCATTATAAATTCTTTAATCTGCTATCGACGTACTTTTGCTTCGCATCCAATACGCATTTCACAAACAATTACAAGTAATATGCCATTTTTCAAATGATCTAAAAATCGTGAATGCGAGCCGGTCCATGTACGATTGATTTCCATGCCAATCGGAGTGTCCATATTAACTCCTTTCACCCTGATTGATTCACGCGCCTTATGATTTTACGTGGAGCATAAACCGTGTATTGCAAGGTGGCCAATCACTGTCATTTCACCAGGTTTACCGTGTTCGAAAACCGATCCAGATTGCCGTAACAATGAGAGACTTTGTAACTTTTTTTTCCAACCCAACCGAGTGTATCCGGCTCGGCGTATCAACCTTTTTTGAATTCCTTCTCAATTAGAGTTCGCTAGGGAGTTGCGCGTGTCTCTCGCGCGAACAATCGTTATCGCTTAGCCTCCATTCTACACTTATTGTGAGCCCGTGGTGGTTCCAGTGCGCACACATACATGCGCGATCGTACAAACGAGCGTTCCACCGCTGCTGCCAGAAGTGGCATTATTAGGGTGCGAATTCCAGTTACGCTAGTCGTACGAGGTGTCCGTCGAGTCGCACAACGCCTGCTTGCGCACTTCAGCAACGTCGTCCTGGCTTTCTTACCGCTGTAATGATCTCTTTGTCCCTGGCCGGCTCTCTCGGCCGAGCGTCCGGGACTTTAAGTGAAAACCCCGCTCGTCCTTTCGCCTCGCGGAGCCAACCGGCGAGCGATCCACTATGGTGGAGCACGCGACAATTGAGGCACCAGCGCCGGCTCGCGCACACCTGAAATACATCGCCCCGATTTATTCACTCCGATAAAACGCTTTTCGTTTATCTGCGAGAGATAAAAGCCTACGAATCGGATTGTTTCGTTCGAATGTCAACTCACCTAAAAATGGTGGCAAATTTGAAGCGGGTCGCAAGTGCTCCGATGCTGAGAAAGAGATCAAAGAAGGAGCGTTAATTGCGATTGACCTATGAAACGCCTGACAACTACGCTGCAATTCAATTTAAAAAATGGAATAAATCATGAAATAAAATACAATTTAATTTTACAACGCGTTCCGCGAGAAATAAAAATGAGAAAGTAGGAGGATTGCCTCGAAGGTCTGTCGTGAGATGAAAAAACGGCAAAAACAAAAAATCCTCGATCCCGATGCTCCTCGATAAAACGCAAGCGCGATGATGTTGCGACGCACGGATCGAGCGATACCGTTACGAATAATGATGCACGATGGAAGTTGAAGTCGTCAGCGGCGATTCGTACTACCTTCTTCCCATACGAGCTCTCTCTCCCTGTCTTACTTCCCCTCGTTCTCTCGCATTTGTATGTATCGATGCGTTTTGTACAACCAGTATTCATATAAAGTACTTAACGACGACTTTTCCGCAATAATGTTCCGATATCAATGGAGAGTTTGCCTGATTTGAATATCCACCGTCTATCTGCCGTGGACCATTGATTTATAAGGCAGTTCCAGCAAACATTGTAGACGGTTCGCATGCGCAGCCAGAAGTACTGTGCGCCTTGGCGACGCACTGTCTACTTTGTCGTTTTTCCTTTATCAGTTTTCTCCCTCTCTCTCTCTCTCTCTCTCTCTCTCACTGTCTCCGTCTCTCTTTGTCTTACTCCTTTCTGCATATATCTTTATCGCTATCTTTACGCAGCGAAGAAATAATAATCGTCTTTGCAAGCGGCACTATAAATACCGAGTGTCCTGATCTTATGAGTCGCGCGATGCCGTCGTATTTTTTTCCAAGACCAGAATCACTGTTTCTCGCTCCTTTTCGCTCCGGCCAAGCGTTCAACTTGTTTGTTGTGGAAGCTCGTAGGGAAAGTACGGGAGTACAGGAGTGACGACATGACTTTTGCAACAATATCGGCTCGGCTTCGTAGATCGCGCACGGAAACCCTGCTTAACCCAGGCAGAAACTTCGGTGGGTGCAGGAGTGCGCAGATCCGTGGAAAATGGTCGCGGAAAAATTAATATATTTTTTCATTGAAATTAAAGTGAGCTATTTAATAAAGTAAAGTATTTCCAAGGTTTTCAATATGCTGTGAAATTTTTTCATCATATGCGTCGTGAACGTTCGTGGTCACGACAAAGTCACCAGACGGAAGTGTAATACCATTAAAAGCTATTTCTCAAGATCCGCCGATGATCCTTTCAATGTATTTTTTTTTCAACTTCCATAACACACATCGAATAAATAAAGATCGCAGGTCTAACCATAATACTTCGGAAGTATTAGAAAAAATGCAGCGGATGAGCGGAATATCCGCAGAATTAATTATTCCCCGTGAAGTATTTAAAATAAATGTTCGCGACGCACCTGCCCGCTGGAGGCAGACGGAGCGAGGCTTGCCAGCGTGATCAAAAGCCCGGAGAACCGGCCTGTTTCCCTTGCAGCTTCGTTAATAAATTTCTCATCCCCCAGATTAATCCCTGAACGATCATGCAGCGCGGTGTGTAATGCCTAATCGAAAAGAGCTTCGGTTTCTCGGTACCTACACACTGTTCACCTCTACCGCGCAGCACGTCCTCTCAGTCCTTACCCGATGAAATTAACATTGCTGTGCCGGCGGTACAACTATTATATCTATAAATAGATAGGTGTACGGGAGCGATTGGAGTTTGTGCATACCAGAAGCGGGAGCTCGAGTATCCGTTGCAGTATTTTCATTTGAGAGAAACGCCAGAGAGAACACCGAGATAGAGAAGAGAGGACCGCGAGCTCGTAGACTCGGAGTTGCCGGAGTTCGTCCCCGAGGCTCGCCCGTTGGCTGCATAGGTGCACGTACTTTCGTATATAGCAGATTGGCTCTCGATCCTTGCCGTGGACCGTCTGGACCAGCGACCGGCAACGCGTAATACGCGTGAGCTCGGTGCGTGTGCGTGAGTTAGTCGCACCGACGAGATCGGGACCGCTTGTCCATCCCTTCCTTTCTCTCTCGGCGTATTTTTTAACGACTGCCGCAATCCAGCGATAATTACATAGACCAGAGATAGGTAACCGCGGAATAATGAAAATCTATTAGTTAACCACGTCAGAATTAATCGCTGCAAAGTCCCTGAGATTCTGATTTTTTAAAAAACTTTATTTATAAAATTCTTATTTTTGTCTATCACTACTCCGAGCCGAGAGAACGTAATTGAGCGTCCGGTGCACTCGAATGAAGCCGCCTACACGGAAAAATCATTTACGCTGGGAAGGCTGGCGTAAACATATTTGTAATATTATGACAGACTTTACTGGCGGCATTTTTTTAGCTTGTTATTGAGGAGAACAGGTCGAAATTCTTCCGGCGTTGGTAGGCGTTAACACCTAATAAAATTGCGCCAATGCTGAACTGGACTAATCGAGAGAAATGGAATTTCGACACGAAAGAATATATATCTGTATGCATGAGCCATATTACGAGATTATTATCATTAATTGCGTTAGCTTCGATATCGTAGTTTGATCAATTATCAACCGAGGAACGCCCGATCTTATATCCCGAGGGGAGAACACGACTCCGCTCCCCTGGAACATGCATACTTGTCCGATTCGTCAAAGGTGAAACAACTTGTCAACCAAACCCACGTCGAACAGTTAAATCGGTCGAGAGTTTTGGCGCACGCCGGAACAGTTTCCTGAGTCAGTAGAAAACTCTTATAATTTTTATTGAGTTATATGCATATATACAACAAACAAGCGCTGATCAGTTGGAGGTTTCTTCCTCACAGCTGGAGGATTCTCCGGTTTCGTGGAAAACATTTCTGTTGCTCAGTGATTTCTTTATGTGGACAGTGAATTCTTGTCCGTGGCGCCTAATCTTCCTTGCTGTTGGAACGTCTGAAAAACGAACATGCGATCAACAGCTGGAAATGTCGTTTTCCTGTAAAGTTTTACGGAGCGACACGCGTATGTTCTGTTTGGTCGCGAACGATTCCGTAGACATCCTAGCTCGGCGGAGAACACTTCCGATGCTCACTGAATTCTGCATATGAGCAGTGAAGTCCGGTCTATGACGCCTTGTCTCAATCATCGCTGGGAAGTTTGTTAAACGATCGTGCGGTGAAAAGCTGAAAAGGCTTTCCTTAAGAGTTCCTCGAATTAACACGCGTGTGTTACGTTTGGTCCCGAGACTCGAAGACAATTAAACACCGGTGAAACGAGCGGGATGTTCCGCTCTTGTCTCGCCGTTTCTCGCATCTCTTGCTTACCGGTTGATGCGGACGCTGGAGTTGCAGGTCCCTCGACTCCTTGGGCTTCTTGTCTGACGGTGATTCCGCTTCTACTCGCGGCGCGCTGATGCTGGCCGCCGGTCGCGCGCTCCGCTCGGGGTCGCTGACTCGAACGGTCGCCGATCCGTCAGTCGATTACTCCGGCGATCTTACGTGAACATGGAAACAGGTTCTTGGAATCCGGTTCTCGATTCTACATACGACTCTAATCAACGCGGCTAGATTGCTGCATCGGAGAGCTCGCGCGGCGGCCGATGCGAGAGAGCTCCTTCGAGAGACCTGGCTTTAGCGCGAGCTCGCGCTGTCTTCTCGCGGTTTCCCCGCGCGGAGCTAGGCGGACCGGCGAACGAGATCCCTGCTTCGTCTGTTTCTCGAGATCTGTGACGTCGGGGTCCAACGTAGCGTCTTGGCGCCGAGTACTTTAAAAAAAAAAATTTTTTAAACGAAACGCTACAAAATAGGTCTTAATCGAACCCACAGTCAAATTCGTAGCAACATTTCCTGTGCACAAATGTTCGTAATTATTTTCTTGTTAATTTTACAAAACAGATATGTTAGCGTCGAACGTACTATTTTTTCTACTGTGTATCCCGGAAATGGTACGTTTGAATCGATGATATACGGCAACGAAGCATGTGTTCGAAATTTTGAAAACGCTGTCATAATAGAAATTGGACACAAGCTTTTCGGGACGTGAAGTTAGGACCGTTAATGTTCGGATGTGGCGACACGAACGTTGTGCATCATAAAGGGTCCGAATTATTATAAAAGTGTCACGTGCATTTCCCTGCGTTCACTTACAGCTGTTGTCGGTCAGCATTATCATCTCGATAACCCATCGCATAATTTATATTAACTGTTAGAGGATTTGGCTGCGACTGGTTGACTTCCAATTCTCACTTTAACTGAGGGCACGCAATGAAGCACTCATAGGCAGAGGAAACACTTTATCGAAGCTATTATTAACAAGAAAAAATATATTCTACGAATAAAAAATCTTCATTTCTCATTGTTTCTGATATCGAAAGTTCAATTTCGACGTATTGGAAATTGTGTCAAATTATGTGAAAAAACTCGAATGGGATTCCAGCAATGTGTCGAGTCACCTGTGAAACGTGTGCGAGAACGAAAAAAGTTCCTTAGACACTTTCCGAAATACCAACTGCCTGAAAGCGCGAGTAAAATATCGAAATAAACGAAACGATGACCATGTCGAAGAATCTGTCGAACAGTTTTAACCGTCATCTTAAACTATAACTCGGTATCACCGCGTTAAAACAAATTCATGTACTAAGCCTTGAGATACTATGGCGACGCTCGACACTTCAAGGCCATAATGTACAGGAAACATACATTTTTTCCTTAAACATAGATTCTAACGGTTCGTGAAATCTTGAGCTCTTGACTTAAGCGGTGTTGTTCAAATATTATCATCTAATAACGCGATACGTACTTATCTATAAAATCATTACTATTAGAAGAGCTGCCACGCGGAGGGGCACGCGGTCTTCGTTAAAATTTTTATCGAGGGTCGTTTCATCAGAGTCAATTTTCTTTTAGAATTCATTCACAGCCCAAGTAGGTAAGAATAAAAATAGTTCATTTTTATCGCGGTGAAAAAAACTCAAGAGTTACTTAATACTCAATGACGCAATGTCCATATTGACATGCTGTACCCGAGACGGGGGAAGAATCGACTCGTCACGGATTATTTCCTGCAACGAATTACAAAAATAGCAAAAAATTTACCACTGCTCACGAAACTTGTGACAGCGAAAATTTGTCTGTTGTACGCGTTCCAAATCCCTGTTAGAAGAGGTATAGAATTTTTTTTTTAAGATTCATAACACTTGTGTCCACACTTGTAGACATAGACAGTCGAACCTTTTGCCGATGTTTGTTGATAACAATGTATTTTTTTTATTATGTAGATACGAATGATCGTAAGTCTTCTTCGTCGGATCATAAAATCCATCCTGCAGTGCCGCTATAAAAAAGGGGTTTTCAAATAAATTTGAGTATAAGCATCGCGGTAAGCAACGGAGAATCATGTCGAAAATTGTGATCTTTCTGTTCGCTACATCTGTCGCTTCGGTAAGTTTCCATACGTATGCACATTAAAGTAAATACATCGTTCATCCACAATTTCATTCAGAATCCTGTACAATTTGATGAAAGTTCTAGAATATAAAATTCATGTACCATTCGTTCGTTTACCGCTAACGTTTAGGCGGTCCATGCTTCCAACCTGTTGGACAAACCGAAATCCCTGCAAAACCGGCTCGAATCGAATTTCGCCACCAAAGTTGCCAAAGTCGGAGATGAGTACAACAGCGGGAAGTCACTTTTAAACGAAAATTCTGGGGATATCTACACACGACAAAATCTGGAAGTCCTCCCAATTTTCGAAGACTTCAGCGACGCTTTCATTAATTCTCAAAACAAGGTTTGCGTTATCAAGAAAAAACTCGAATACATTAAAAACTGCTTGTACACAAATAAAGTTTTATGAGAAACTATTGGAAAATCTTGGGAATAATGTAAGCTATCGAGAAGTGCTATTAGCACTCATCGCTAATAATAAATCATCGTTCTAACTTTTAGGCGGTCGATGCTTCCAAGCTGTTGGACGAACTGAAATCCCTGCAAAATCGACTTGAATCGTATTTCGCCACCTCAATTGCCGAAGTCGAAGAGAAGTACAACATTACCAAGTCACTTGTTAACAAAAATTCTTTGATAACCTCTAACGAGAGAGCCGTCATTATTTCCGAAAACGCCACCACTTTTCTCGATGAAGTTATAGAAAAGGTTTGCTTTATCGAAGAAAAACTCGAATTCATTAAAAATAGCTTGTAAAAATGTAGTGAATAATGTAAGATATCTGAAAATAGTGCAATGGAGCTTTTTCAAAAAAAAATTTCCGGCAATTCAAACAAAAATTTCGCCCGTTAATACAAGTTAAGTTTTGTGTGTTCACAGTATGTGAAGGAGATCCATGCACTCATTCAACAAACAGAACCGTCCCGCAGTACGAAGCATTGCGAGGGAATATTCACGCACTTGAGGAAGATGAGTGAGGACTATACAGAGGCTTTTTTGGCATGCCTGCAACTTCTAAAGGACGAAGTAATTGTGTCTTTCAACCATGTGGAAGGGTATTACCAAAACTTTCACTCAACCATAAACTTCTACAGAAATAGGATTGCCCCCTGTCTTAGGACAGTCACAAATACCGAAGAAGTTAACGCTGCGATTTCGTGCATGACGACCGTGAGTGTTTTTTTATTAGTGCGATTATATGTGGGTGTATAACAGCTTATACTATTTGAAATGACAGTAACTCGTGACAGTGTGATAACGGGTCGACATGTGCATAATCTGTTAACTGATCACTTGCCTTCCTCAAGTACAATTTTTAGAAAGTTACGTCCCAATCGGAAATTTTAACGGATTTTGAAATTTTTTTTGTGATAGTAGCTCTAGCTTTCGTAAATGTTGAGTTATATGTTCTAAATCTGCGTGGAAAAATAACACTACGACGAGCGACCTTTGATATTGAATTTGCCAAAAAACTACTCGCGCAATGAAGTGTCACGAAATAAAAATTTCTTTTCGAAATTACATAAACGCTTTAATTTTAGTGAATATGCAAGTAACGCGTTCAAGTTTGGCCAGTTAATGAACTGATATTTTATCATGTTTGACATTGAATCGGTTAAAGTCAAACGATAATATTATAAAATTGGTCGAAAATGGATTAAACCGTCGATTTGTAGGAAGGCAATGCGAGAAATTTAATTTGCACTCATTTTTATCGCTCTTATAAGACAATGCATTCGTTGTGCACATTTGTTCTTTAATGGTTAAAAATATCGCGCATATTTTTTATCATTAGTCGGATAGCTAAGTTGATACGATATTTTGTTTTTCTGTTACTAGATCAAACATGAAATGGAATCGTGGACCACCCAATACATACCACTTACGGTTGGGAGTATGGACAAGACTAATCGTATCATAACTGAACGTCGAAAATCACTTCAGTCGTGTTTGCGTGGAGATTATTTCCAGAAGTTGATTAATATAAAGGTGAATGAAGCTAAAAAGTGTTATCAACTGATAATACAGGGGGCCCGTACAGGTTGCAATTCACACGCTAAAAAAGCTTGATCTTTTCGAAACTTGATCTTTAATGTCAACAACTGTCTTGAATTTTTTTTTCGTTGATGGTTTTACAAATGAAAGTACAAACCAAAAACAAGCTTGCATATCTTATGGTGAATAAGCTAATTTGTCGCTCACTTAACATGATTAGTTTTACTAAATTTCATATTTTAATTTTACCCAACAATACTTTACCATGCATCGAGACTGCCACGGGTAATATAAATGTTGTCGTGTGATTACAAAAATTTCCTTCGAAGCCTGCAATGATCCAGCTTCGTTATATATATTGTTCCCATCAAGGCAGAAGCAGGGGAGGGGGGGGGGGGGGTATTGGACGAAATTCAAACGTCGTCAGGAGTAGATTTATTCCTCGGTGAAGATATGAACAATAAACTTATTTTTAGCGGACAGACCGATGGAACGACGACGAATAAATAGTATAAATAATTTTTGTGTGGTCCTATACGCAAAACAATAAATTTTCGGCGCCGATTAATAGCTCGTAAATTTAATTAATATTCTTAGCCTTATCAGCAAATAGACAGAAAGATGCGTAGAAAAAAAAAATGTAGGACCATTGCACGACGTTGAAATTTACGTTTTTTGAGGCGCCGATTGAACGCTCGAAAGTGCAACGAACATCCTTAGTCTTATTAGCAGACAGGAAAAATGCGCGGGAGAAAAAAAAAAGTGGTCAGACATCGCACGGCTGGTGCAGGTCCCGGGCCAGATGAGGATGTGCGGTTTGCCCGAGTCTCTACATTGTACGTGTCCGATCGGAGTAGCCTCAACATGCCCCGAAATTTTATTTCACTCTGTATTACTTTCGCGAAGATTGCCATGCCGAAAATACTCGCGAAGGCACGAAACTTTTTTCTCTCGCTTAAGTTGCATAGCCATATGCGGCACGAACTTATAAGTACCATGGGAGTACGACACGCTGCATCGACTTCTCGACCTGCCAATGATCCTCGCTTAACGAGTCTACGTAGATGGTCGTCCCACGATCGAGAGCCGCGTTTCGTACCGGTGTATGAAATCGAGTTTTCGATTCTCGAAGCAGAGACGCAGATGCATCGGTACGCGGACGGCTGCGCGCGGTCGACTTAAACCGATGTTGTCTCCCGATAAATAATCGAGTTTGCGTTAAGTCTCGCATCGGTATTTAACGTTTAATGTTATTGTGTGTACTCGTGGACGAATCGGGATCGTCCCGTTTACTCTCGTTTCAGGATCACCTTTTTAATCGTGGCCGGTACGAAGAACCCGTCGAGGTACTGCGTGTCGCGCATGCGCCGGAGGACCGGTGTCGTTACGTGTGTGTGTGTTTTACACTAAATAACATCGGGGAACAGTGACGAAGAGTCGGGACAGTGTCGGCCGAACGCAAGAAGAGAGACGAAGAGCCTCAGTCTTTATACGTTCGTTGACGCCCGACAATAAAAGGCCTTCAGGAATTTCAAGCGAGGAATCTTCAGATCGTAAGCGAGCGCGCGAGCCGGGTCCTTACATAGGTCCTTTCTGCGCGCGCGTGCGTACTCGCACCGCGCGCTTATAATTCGCCTTTGGGATCAAGATACCGATGAGAAAGACGCCGATAAGGGAGACGGAGAGACGCGGACCAGGAACGCGGAATGCACTTATGCATTTTACGATAAATAATCGTATACGCGAGTTAAACAGATTGGACCGTAACTCATTCGTGCGAAGGATGCATCGCAGCGACACGCGGGAGAAGTTACCGCTGAGGATTCTCGTTGCTGAAATGGGGGACACCGATGTGAGATCTATTTCTTCCGTTCCCCAATCGGTCTTACGAATGCGTCAGTTAATTTCACAATATTTTTTACAGTTAGGGATAACAGCCCTTATGTCGAGGGGAAGTTTCGTAAACAGGAAAAAATTAATTGTACTCTGTGGACAAGAAAGTTTCATTATATCTGTAAACTATCCCAAGATCGGTAAACCACAAATTTGTTGACAACGTATTCTGAAGATAAAGGAAATAAAAGAACGCATTTGGTGATAAATAAATGTTCATCCGAGTTGAATAAATGAAACGTAATACATTGGTGCCAACCGTAAATCGAATCGGTCTTGCAAGCTCTACAATATTTTGTACATTTGAAAATATGGTTCATTCTGTCGAACGGAAATATCATTAACAGGAAATATCATATGTAACGCGAGCCTCGAACACGAGATAAACATTGGCAAAATTAATTTTTTAAATTAACGATTATTTTTTTGAATCATAACTTTAGATATGAGGCCGTCGAAGATTAAAAAATCTGTTGAAGTATATTGGTACAACTTTTCACAAAAATCCCTCGAGTCATTCTCGAGATGTCAGGGACACCGATCTTGAAAATCACGTTTTGAGAAAAACGTCTTCGTAACTTGGCCACGCCGCTGCTCGAGCGTTCCACCCATTCTACGCAGCCGCTCAAGCCCTCCGTCACTTTTCAACATAACGATATCCCACTTTCCTAACTCGTTGAATTTCGACACAAAAAATTAACAGAATATTCTCCGCGCCATAAACTATTAATAAACATATACATTTATATCGAAATTTCCCTGTGGCGTAAGTCCCTAAAATCGGTTTCCAAATAATGTCGAACTCTGTTCGACGAAAGTCATACGAACAGTCTTTGGGACTTTGGCGGCGGGAGAACGAGAGGGGCAGCTTACTGCTGCTTGTGATGTATAATACGCATATTAATATATACCTCATCGATGTCAATGAGATGCATGGGACCAGGGTTCTCCTCCAAGGTCGTCCACCTAGCTGGCGGCCGCTAAGCTTATTCCGCGAGGTCCAACATCGCCGCGACGGGTGCGATCCACGCCTCCGTCGAACAGTCAATATAGCCAAGCATGTATGCAATAAGTATGTATTTCCTACTCTCACAGGATAGACCGACCTGGCACCTCGTTAAGAACACCAGTGACAGAAACAGGAGAGCCAAAGGGGAGGGAGCGAGATGAGAAACACACTCGACGACACCTTCGACGACATTCAATTCGGACGACGGACGTTATTATTCTTCTGCAATCCGTCCCATTGCTTCGCCATTGAATCACAACCTGACAGTCTCAAATAAACGTCCCCAGGAATATTAAATAATTTATTCGCGTATTATAATAATAACGAAGATACAACGCGGTGACTCAATACCATTCGTATAATCATAATAATTTAACTGATTTACGACACGACCATCGGATGGAATGAGGATCGAAGAAAAAATAAATAAGTAAATAAAGAATTGAGAAAAAAGAATTTAGATTCGGATACGTTTGTTCGATAATCGCCAAAGGAGGATCATAAATTTCGAGGGGAGCGCACTGTTATGTGCCGATTAACGGTTCAACGCACCCCTTCCGAGGTCAGCGATGATGAAGAATATTTGCTATATTATTTTCAGCATAGACGACAGTCGGGCAGTACCATTTCTTGAAAACGTTATTAGAAAAAAGTTATTCACGACTCGGAGAGCAGCGTTATGTGAAAGCGCATTTCGTCACTTCATCTTGAATTGAATTGGTTGTGTGCAATAAATTTTTTTTTCTGTTCCCGAATTTTCAAAAATTTTCATTTCACAGCTTCAAAACAACGACTTTTTTTACCTTTGGAACTAAAATTCATGAGTGTCGTAAAGAACGTGAATTCCGAGTTACATGAACAGTCAATATTGCGTCGCTTCTGTCGCGTCACAAGACAATTCTTTTTGAAAAATGGACTTCCATATAACTTAATTAGATTATATTTAATGCCATAACATCATTGCAATATTTTTAAGAAATTCTGTGTTCTTATCTTGGAAAAATTATTTTTCATTGCGTAAGAAGAAGACAAGTGCGGTCAAAGTGACGTGTAAATATTTGAGACCGGTGAGATCGTTTCGATAATTGTGTGCTACTTCCAACGAAAACTCGGAAAAAACAATCGTTCAATAAATTTCGGTCGCACACAGGTTGCTTTTGTTGATCTCTGCTCTTGAACCTTTCTTACTAATTTTTTTTTACGCAACTCTTTCGACGCGTGACGAGGGAAGCCCACAAAAGAGTCGCCGATTTGTGATGGTCGAGCACGTACGCGTACTTTTGTTTTCCGCATCGTTAGCACGGAAACTTCGGAGCGATATTCCCGGCAGTCTGTGTGCGCTCCCGGTGACTCGAATTCTCTTTTAACGGAGTTGCTTCGTCGGAAGTCTCGGCGTGTATTACACGTAGGTACCGAAATATCGGGACGGATGAAAGAGCAGCGAGCGTGTCGGCGCATCTCCGCAACGAGGAGCCTTCAATGAGAAAGGTTTCACGTTCATTCGGAATAAAGAAACAAATCGGTCGTTCTTTAGGTGGGCTCTTAGTCACGGATGATCGAACGTTACTTCACAGGATGTCGAAGAACAGCCTCAAGGACCTCTCGCGAGCTCGCGAAGAATAATCGGAGAAAACAACGCCGAGAGTACGTGCGAGTGGTTTATTTTTTTTTTAAGTCGATGAGGCACAGCACGTGGCAATATAAAAAGCTCGAACCTCCCCCGCCCCGTATACTTAGAAGAAAATTATTTACTCTGGTGATTCAGACGGCGAGAATAAATCGATTAAAGCTATGATTATCTGCAATGTGCTAATGTAGATGATTAAAATTTTTTTACGTATTATGGTTATTCTCAGCAGGAAAGAGAATGCACGATGGGTAAATGGTTTACCATAAGCAAATCTCGGTAAAAAAAATTAACGTACGTCCAAATTATAAAAATTCGGAATCTCGGAGCCTTCGCTCTGGTGACTCAGACCGCAAAAACCGATCGACCCGTCATTATTTCAAAGCTGATAATGTCCGAGGGGAAAAAAAATAATAATTCTCTGGACGTCAGAGCTAGCGATGAAATAAATTTTCTTTGGGGAAATCGACCCACATTCGGATAATTAAAGTCCAGCATAAACAGGCGGAAAAAAAATCATTGCAGTGAAAAAACGAGCCGGTGAGGAAAGAGCTCTTCGTCCCTGTTCTCCAAATTACCATTGTATTGAAGATGCGAGCGGTCCTCGTGCATCACCTGTGTCGCGTTCCAGCACGGCCCGTGGATATATAGCTGGGGCCGGAGTGACGGTGGAGACTCGGTAGCGGGCCCCGAGGGGTGGGGAACGACGGAAACGACGAGAAAAGGAGTCAAAGAGGAATAAGAATAATGAGACGACGACGAGATAGAGGTCGTAGGAGAAGGACGGACGCCGTCGAACGAGCGCGCGCGGTTTTCCACGGGAAACCTAGATGGGACGAAGAGGAAAGGGGATTACGGTAATGGACCGCGCGGAGCCTGGGGCCCGACCAATGGGATTCTGACGGAGGGGGAATGGTTAGCGTGTGTGACTAGAGCGAGCCGATGTATCGTCAACGAGCCATCGGGACTAACCGCGGAATCCTCGTCTTTTGTTGCCATTCCGGGACGAACGAGGTATGTCATTCCAGCAGATCCATGATCGATCGCTGCTCCTCTTTCGTGCCAAACCCAACCGACCCCGTGGAAACTCATTGCGAATTTTAATAAGAAAAAATTGAATTAAATAATAAATGAGAATAATTCAATTAGAAAAAACTCAAAAATTATTGTGAACGTTCGTGGATAAGAAACATTGGCACTTATTTTACTGTGTGCGGACAAGAACCATCGAAGGTCCTTGCCGTTAATAAATAAATAATAAATCAAAAACATTTTGTAAAATCCTTTGGCGCATAAAAATCGTGTTTCAGGTATTGGGAGAACATCATGGTATATTACGTAGGAGATTCTAATATTAATTCCTTATTAGGAATTGTGAATGATGCATGAATCGTAGAAGACACTGTGGAACCGCGAGAGAGTATAATCGAGCGAGAGGCCGCGGGAGGGTCCGAGGTATAGTCCCCGGTGATGAGTCCCACCAGCGGCAAGAGGGCCTTAGTCAGGCTGATTCTCTTCTTTATACACAGTAGTGGTACACAGAGGAATCACGGGACCTGCCGGCCGGCAGTCGCGGCCTGCCGCCGCCGCGTGGATCCGCTAGAGCGAGAGAGCCTCGTCTTGAGGCCCCGGGGCGCTCGTCCGACGGCATTCCTTCCTCCCCGACGAACACAGCTCTCAGCTACTCGCCTCTTCATTCTTCTTATCGTGTCCTCTCGATCCCACTCGCACGGCCCATCGGGACCCTGATGGGCGCTCTCGAGAGAGAACTCTCTCGTTTACTTGCCTCTTTCTAATGGGCCTCCGAGACCTACGCCCTATCTCCTCCGGCGGACCCGACGATTTTACCCTCGTACCAACGACTAAACATTCAACTTTGTCACCGCTCCGAAAAATACGCGCTACTTTCGGTCCGGCCCTTCCACGCTCATCTTCCACGTGACGGCGAGATTCCAACCTCGACGAACGTACCAACAAAACCTGATGTAAGCAAATACACTAAGCACTTGAAGTATCGAGTACTGGGTTAGAGTCCGGAACTCAGAATTTGAGCTCTCAAATTCTACCAGCACTAACAGCACCAGAAACAATTAATTTTTTTCTTCGACAATTCTATTCACCTGGAATAAAAAATTGCTTTACTGCCGGTTAGGTCCTAATTTGCAAGATTTACCATCTTCTTTTGAATTTACGGTGCAAAAACGAAGTTTCCAACTCTTTCGAGCGTACTTGTTTTGTATAAGAATTTATTGAAGGATCGAGGGAGAGCGGTGTAAAATCAGGCAATCAGGCAAAGCCATAGTTTCCAATAAATTTTGGATGACCCACATTCTCTTGACGATGTATCGGGATTTTCAACGCAGCTCAACCCCACTTCACCATCACCGCAATTAGTTAGAAAATTCCATTTTGTCTCAATGTCCAATTTTAGCTCCGTTCTCCCCTGTGTCTGCATGAAACAATTTTTTTAATTCCAGTAAACGATATGAGAACGGTTTTTAAAAACTACCGACTGTCGGCAAGGCAGATTTTGTTGATTTCGATTCTCAAAGTCATTCGGGAATCGAGGGATCGGTACGAGCGCCGATTCCGAGTCTCCCTTTCTGTCTTTCCCGTTCTGTTAAAGTTTCGTCTGTCGACTCTTCGTTCTTGTTTCCGCCACCTCTTTCGCGCCGATCCGCGAACAGTAAGTGCCGTTCGGCACGCTGCGCTTTCCTTTTGCAGAATCCTCGTCGATCTGGCTCGGGTCTCTCGTACGACCGAGAGAACGGGAGAGGATCACGAAGACCGGGCGCCTTGTCGCGATAATCGCTCCCGATCGGTCGCACCGGCTCTCCCGACGACTCGACCCCTTTTTGCCAATTGCCGCGCGCAACTATGTCGCTCGAGGGTGAGAGACGGCCGAACGGTAATTGGCGATGAGCGCGACGAGAAGGACGAGCGGGGTAGCCGTGTGCGAGAACGGCAGGACCAGGGGGAAAGGAAGAGTGGAGGAGGAGGTGGAAGAAAAAAAAAACACGGGAATTGTTACCGAGTCACGCCCGTGGAATCGTTTGTGTTTCAGTAATAATGCGCTGTAATGCCTCTCGCACCCTGTAAATTGGGAACGGTCGTTCGTCACGCGTTGTAACGTCTCGTTGATCTTTTCAGCTTGACTTTTAAGGCTCGCCAATTAGCACCTCGATCATTGTATTTCATGCGTCTTTGCCCCCCTACCGATCGTCAAGGATGGCCGGGCGAAACGGTACCCCGGAGGCAGAATGGACAATATTTTATCAATTTCTCACGGGGCGATAAGATAATTAACCATCGGAATTGTCGGAAACGAGACCGTTTTGTCGGGTTCTCCTTTACCTCTTCGTCGATTTGAATAACGTGGCAGAACGTGCGCTCAAAAATGTCCAATCATGTAAGCACGACAATCTGTAACTTCACTGAAAAATAAATAAAATATCGAATCGATATTTTCCAAACGTCGAACAGTGCGGTCGCATAATGGAAGCTAGGGTCAAAACCGACCGTTTTCATTAATTTCTCACACGTCGTGAAGAAAGTCCTCATGCCGAAAGAAAAAAACGACTCCAATGAATCCGGGTACCCCGCTCTACTAATTAAAATAACGACAATAAACAGGCATTCATAGTGTTCAAAAATCTGTGAACGCTAATCTGCATCCTCGGCAAAAAAAAATATAAATACCCGGAACAACAATTCACGTGCTCTTCGCCTACGTACCGTTGCACAACGCTCACCCCGATCGAGCGCAAAGATCTCGATAAACGAATCCCAACAGCTTGCACAACAAAAGCGAAGCAGGTTCAGCCGTTTTCTATCCATTCATTTTTTATTCTCCTCTCCTCCGTCTTTCTAGCCGGAGGGTAGGCACGCTCGGCGACGTTGCTACCACATTGCAGTCCGTGACTACCGAGAGCCGGCTATTTTCCTCGTGATTTTAATCGTTGCGAATAATGAATTATCGCTGTACGTATAAGTCTCTCGATGCGTTACGGTAAGCGTGTGTACGTATGACGGATACGTATTGTAACGTTTCTTGAGAAGGGCGGGAGTAGCAGAGGCGGGTGGGCGGGTGAGGGGGGGGGGGGGGGGGGGAAGAATATAATCTCCGCATGGACAACCGTATCACGCAGCGGTAGCGGTGGAGGCTCCCGCTTTAGCCTACAATCTGTCTTACATATTCATTATAGCTCGAGGGCGAGCGGGTATTATCTTGGATGGTCGGTTTGGAACAACGTATAGCTTGTAATTTTCAGTGGGCCCCTCGCCGTACCCCGCCACGCTATCCTCCCTTTCTCCGCTCTTTCGTCCCCCCGCCCACTTTTCGATCCCCCTCCCCCGTTCTCGATCTCTCTTCCTTCTCGTTCCACCGTTCGATCCTCACCTCTTGGGCTCCTTGTGGCCGGGTACATCACTCCTGAATCCTTCGCCTTCCTTCGCCCCCAGCCCTTCTTACTCCACCCCCCCCCCCCCCCCGCTCACGTCTTTCACGAGCCCCCCTCGGTCATTCTCTCTCGGCTCTCGCTGTACCCTCTCTACGGTTACTCTCAGCTCCATCTCACATCGTCGAGCATAATGACAGTTTCTTACCCCCGAAGGGGGGCTGAGGGTGAGGAGCGAGGGGGGAGGAGGGTGGGGGGGGGCATATACAGTATGCGTGGTTATTCTATGCCGTACACGGGGCACCCGATAATATCACTGATGCCTCGCCCAGCTCCGACCATGCCCTCGCCCCCCCCCCCCTCCACCCTGCAAAGGCCCCCGCGGCCGTAATTGTACTCCGTTTTACTCTCCTTCTTGTATACTCACTTACCGGCTACCTGTAACGTTCCAGTATAAAACAGTTTAACTGGAGCGCGATCCTGGTTCCCGGGGAATTCGAGGAATCCACGGCGGCACCTTGGACGCGCACGGGCAATCATTGATCAATTATTCTTTGGGCGCGGAGCATGCGCACGGTGTGGCCGGCGCGAGTTACACTCACCGGAGTGTTGTTAAATTTTTCTGGAGCTTGTCGTACCTCGTGATCTTTGTTGAATTTGATTTATAGTCGGTGATTTCGCATGAGGATCGACGAAATTGTTGCGCGTTTTATAATTCCGAACATGCGAGCAGGTACATCGGGGATGACGAAGTGCGTTAAGGACGGGGGTGAGAGGGTGGGGTGAATATGGCCCGGCTGATTTATCAGTGATTTACGTGTTAATCGGGACGGGATGGGCCATATTCGCCACTGTCGCCCCGCTGATACGATGCCAACGGTCGCATCACGATGCCGCACTCGAAATGTTCGGAACACTCCTTTGACAAGCACGACGCAAAACGGTGACTCGGTGATCTGTAATTATTGTTTAACGAGCCGTGTCGCGAGGCAAAAGTGATAATGATCGTTTCATAATCTGGGAGAATCGAGAGTAGTGTAAGTGAGCGCGTGGCCCGAAGGGTAGAGGACAAACCTACTTGAGCGAGAGAGCGGTAACTCGCTCGGGTTTGTGGAACGCGTATATACAGTGTTATTACGCAGGTTCTATGCGAGGTGTACCCGAGGCATTCGGCGGAGTGCGAAACAGGTGCCGCGCCAGAGAAGTGAATGACTGCCTTTGTTTTCAAGCACGAGGGGAGAGTACCGCTCTTATTTTGCTACGAAAGCAAGAGCAGGAAGGATGAGGATAGCAGCTAGAAAAAGACGGACGAGGCTAACGGGGCGAGCGCGTGCAGGGCGAGTAACCTCGGGAGGGAACGAGAGTTTGGTGAATGAAGCAAATAAAGTGAAATGGCGCGTGGAGGTGATGGTGAGCGTGTTTCTCAAGCCACCGAGCACGCGACGCATGATACGCTTTCTAATTATCAGAACCGAGCCGAAGTCTCTGGGGTGTGCACGATCGCTAAATCTGGAAGCTTGGTAGACGACGTCGCGTCGGAAGGCCACCGATCTGGATTCTTTGGGACAGTTTTCCGAACGGAATTTTTTACAAATAGTAACGAGTGCCAGCGGTTAAGAATGGTAATTGTAACGAATAGCGATGCTAATATATTCACAGTCGATAAGATAGTCCACGAGAATATTTGAAATACCCTCGTTGCACATCTTACTTTTTATGATCAACTTGATGATTAAATGTCGTGTAACATTGTAAGCTGGTCATCGTTTTATCCTGAGAGAAGAAATGTTGATCCAGTGATCGGAAAGGAATTTCGAGGAAAATTTGTTCGTAAACTCGATCGTAATCGAAAGAAAAAATCTGTAATAGTTCCACAACTATTTTCTTCGTACTTATTTTTTTTTCGTAGATACCGAAGAACACGATACCATGAACGCCAACTGTCTGGCCTTTAGGAAAACGCTGAGGGTGCACAGCGAGGCAACAATAATCAATGGAGTTGCTGCATTGGGGTGTGGCGCGTACGGTACAGACGTTCACTCTCCTCCGGGGCTTCTCCGCGCTGTCCGACGTACTTCGATCGCATCTCTGTACCTTTATCTCTCCGTCTTCGTCTCACCGCGCGCGCGCTTCATATCTCCTTCCATTGGCAAAGCAAACTTCCTGCTACTCCACCTTCAACCTTGTGTACTCCTTCTCTATGTTCTCTACCCTCACCATTCGACTCTCCTCTTGCTCCTCTCCCCCCACCCTTCCCACTCATCCCTTTCACCCTGCAAAGAGTCCGACTGGATATCGACGACCCACCTTGCTGTTACCAGCCCCTTCGATCGTTCCTGCTTTCAGCGGGAACACCGCCACCGTTCGTGCTGTGCACCAATTGCAGCTATTGATACAGGCCGATGCACGGATAAAAGTCTTACGGACGGGCCATCATTGCGTTGCGTTCAATCGAAAAACTGCGTTTGATTAGACGTTACGGTAAGGAGAATTGGTCACCCTCAGGTTGGGGGGTTCGCACAAATAGCACATCACTGGCAGCACATCACTGGGCCTCTTACGCAAAAATACGTAATTTTAGTGAAAAAAAAAAAATTCGATTTTCAGACTGGAAATGATATTTTCTTCTATGACGAAACTACCATTAAAAAAATCAAAATCTTTAGTACGGAAGTAACGTTGAAAATTGAGATTTTGAACGAGGAAGAGATTTTCTGTGTGACGTCACAAACAGAAAGTCGTATATTCAAACCGGAAGTAACGCTGCAGATGAAATGTCTTTTTTTTTTTTTTTTTTCAAAGATGTGTGATTAACACATGAAAGTGGTTAGAAGAGTGTGCCAATTCGTACAGTTCGAACAATATTCGCAGCCATAATGTACGTTCCGTAGCCGCGTCGACGGTTAAATCTCACCTGTGGGTAATAGCATGCTCCCTAGCGCATTCTATCAGCGCCATCTACAACTCCTGATAGGAGGTTCCCGTACTACCAGCTATTCCCATCTTCGTGGCAATACTCACTCAGCCCAGGCTTGCCATTTGTGTCAATAAATCACAGTGTTCGCCAGCGGTAGCCAGGACGCAACAGTTTGTTCGACAACGTGTATGAGGCTTTGAGAGATTACGTGCTTCCCGGTGCTCCTGCATGCGCTCCGTTCAGCTGAGCTGTAACACATAATACAGATACTGGCAGACCTACGCGCGATCAGGGAAGCTGCGAGACTACTGAATGCCCCTTCTGCTCCATGCTTCAGGACTGCTCGGCCCCTCCGCAACGCACCCGGTGATCTGCAAACCAAATTATCGTTCAAACGGGCGAAAGATATTCGCTGTTCGATGTTCGCGTACCGTAATCTATCAACTACCCACGCATCACTGTAATACGAGCGAACTCCGCTCGTGCTGCCGCGTACGCATGTGCACGTACACATTCGACCGAGTGCAACATCACTTGTGGGATGAAACAAAAATGATTTACGGTTTCTGATCCTAACGACAATATCGCAAATTGCGAAATTGCAATTGCGAAAAGTAAGCCTGTGGTTTTTAAAAATCTTTAACTTTGGCAGTAGATACCCGAGTAGGAATTTTCGCGTGCGTTACATTGCATCCTTGTAAGGTCCTGAGGAATCCCGACAATGGGCCTTTTACAGGCCATCGTAACGACCCTTGCACATGCGATTATTAATATCCAAACATTTTTTAATTTATTTAATATCCGTAAAAATATCCGAACAAATCACTTGAGAAAATTGTTCTATCGAAGAGTAAAAGAAAATTCTGCCGTGAAAACCTTTCTCAAGCGTTGCGGGGTCGATCGGGAATTCTGTAATCACATCCGGGTGCGCGCTATCGATGCGAAAGTTTGCGAGTGGGTGGTCAGTCCGTAGAGGCTGCGAAGTGAACACACGGCCAGCAAAGCGAACACTCCCTCCCTATCTCTCATTCTCTCTTTCAATGTTTCTTGCACTCCACGGGACGGGGCTGTGCAGGTGCATAGCAATGCAGTCCGGTGGCTCCGGTCTTGCTTCCACAGGCTGTCGAAGAAGTTGCGTTGCGCTGGTCAAGGCACGCCCGGTTGCTCGCGCTTCCGGCGCCACGCTTCGAGCCCCGACACCTTCGTACGTATTTTACTACTCGTAAATTAGCTCGCTTCACGCTACCGTGCTTTTTAGCTCGTCGTCTAGAGAACCTTCCTGGCTCACTCTTCCCTCCCAAGTTTACCGGGGCCCGAGACTGCCGATGGAACAAGCCGCACGCGAGCGTAAACGGTTCGCATCTGCACTTTACGCGATTGATTCGGTAGTACCAACTTATTTGAAAATTAACATCATTTTTTAATTTTAATCTCGTGAAAAGATAAATAAATTTTTTAATGAAATTTTCAATTAAATTTTTTCATGGAATATCCTCGATCGATTTCGGAGAACATTCTAAAGCCTTTCTTTCCTTTCATCCGCGAATAAATATTTTTATTTATTTAAATCACTTGATAAGCATTTCCTTACATGAAATATATCTTTTTTTGAAACATATTAATATTTACCTAAAAAGCTCAAGGACTTAGACCGATGGTCGACTGGCAATGTATATATATGTTCTCACAACAATCTACGTTATGTCATTGCTACATTAAAAAAATGGTTCCATCTGGCGCAACGACAATAAATCCACGGTTTCAACGACACATCCAAATTTTTTACCCCGTTTCATCTCACTCACCAGCTCCACTCCATTTCAGAAGTTATTGGAAAATTGCGTTTCGTCCCATTATTCTGTTTTGCCCCATTTTTTTATTTTGCCCCGCTCTTCCTCGCTATCTATTTAAATCAGATAAATAATTATTTATAGTTGAAACAGAGTATTTCAATCAAATAAATAATTGTTCCTAGTGCAGATCTCGCGTGAACAGCTCTTCGGTTCTGCGACGGTGAGGACAGATCGGCGCAGCGGGAACATCGCTTACGAGTTTTTTTCGGCGAGTCATCGCTGCCGACGACTTGCTACATTGTCCTTGACAGCAGCGACTTTGCGTACGTCAGGCGGCCCTGGGGGGCCTTGACGCACGTCGATATTTGAAGCGGCACTGTCATTCCTCGGACAGACCGCCGGATCATTCATAGTTTATTCATGATCGCTGCCGAGAACTTCCCCATTCACCTCGTCTGACCGGCAAGTGTCTGACTACCGGCTACCGTTTCCACTTACGATCGATGGTTTGCGTCAAAGCTTGCCGTCGAGTGAGACAAACACAAGCTATTATGCAGTGCCACTGTCGGGCGATAAGGTTTAGATAAGATTAACTTACAGTTCCAAATGAGTAAAAGAATAAATCACACGAGATAAGTTTATTCACTTAAACCATAGAGATAGCAGAGACATGCAAAAATTAGAATTTTGTAATTTAAAAAATTATATACATCAACGAAATTAATTAACCGAACGGCAGCTTTTTGACACGAACAGTTTCTGAAATTTCAAGCACATATGTAACGGTAGAGTATTTTAAAATGATTTTCCATGAAAATTTCAATTATCGTAAGTAACGACGGGCAATTTTCAAATTTCAGCAAATTAAATTTTCAACTTTTTTTTTTACAGAGTATTGAAAACCAAAATTACATACATTGTTAAAAAAAATGCTACTTCGAACTGTGAAAAAAAAAAAAAACGGTACATTGTCCGAAAGCCGTGAAGCAAATCGATTCACCGAAATCCGAATAAAAAATCCCGTCCACCTTCGACAACTCTGCTCATTCTCATTCGATCACCGCAGTTCGTTTTACAATGAAAGCGGGCCTCAGTTTACGGGCCTAAGTACAATACTTAAGCCCTTAACCCTGCAAAGTGGCTGAGCGAATCGGCTCGTTCTCCGCTCCCGGTCCGACTCTGCCCCACAGGGACGAGTATACACGCCGTTACCGTGTCCCTCGCACTTTGCTATTCGAGGCATGTTTCGTTCTCACGTGTCGCGCGGGTGGCTCGACAAACGCGTGCTCTCGCGACTACCGGGACTTTTTTCCGATTCACGGTGAGTCGTCCCGATCCGAACGCCCGCCAGGCCGAGTGCTCCGAGATCGTGCGAGCGAGCTAGAGAAATCGAAACGACAACGTCGAGCGAGTGCGTAAAGAACGAGAGGATGCCGAAGAGCATTATGCCGCACAATTCTCGCTCGCCACATTGTCGAATTTCATTGTATCAGTGAATAAAGAACATTTTTAGATACCACTTAAGGACTGCTTTTCCTTGGCTACTTCACGCCCACGGCTCTCCCCTTAAGGGCGACACAGTCCTGCGACTCATCCTCGTGTCTTTTTTTTTTATTTATCTCATTCCCATCATCATTCCCCATTCTCCCGATCAGCGGGCACTTCGACGACTCCCACAGATTCTCCCCAGTCGACCAGGACGCTTTTAGTCGTCGTGGGACATCGCGCGCATTCCAACTAAGCGAGAGCTGCTCACGAGCCGAATAACCCGGACCGGGACACTCCGAGCAGCGGACGAATAAATGATCAATGCGCGACAGGATAAATCGTGAGCAATGATCTCGGATCGATTATGACGGAAGCGCGTCGAGGCTCCGCGACTCCAATGACTTCCGATCACTCCGAAGAATTTTATCGACGGGCCACGAGACACGATCGACCGTCGAGTCTCTTTAATAATTCATAAAGAAATCTTATGGTTCAATTAACTGATTTTAATACACTTTGATGGTAGCGGCGGTAAACTGGCTCGTTGCCATTGTCATGGTAATGAGCCCTGCGCCAAACGGCGCGCCGTCACACCGAGAGTAAAATTACCTGTCCCGCATTGCGCCGTCGAAAACATCGGGTAATTTGCACGGACCTTTATTTATGCCCAACGCAATTGCGCCAGTCCTTTCGGATCCGACGATAAGAACGCGATTGTATCGTTGTGACTTAAATACCCGTGACGACTATCGGCAACCGTGTATTGAGGTTGGGCATTAGCCACCTCATAATCGTTTCTTCAAATGTCAACGCAGCGCAGAGACTCATGACAGGCATGGAGATGCACGATTAAGAATTCCACCGAGCGTTTTAAAATACTGCCGTGACGGTGAGTATAATAATCTTTGCAATCCTGTCGATTTTAATGTTAATAGATTTTCAGTATACGGGGGAGAAAGGACAAAATGGCACAGTGGGCCAAAACGCAATTATGAGGCAAGACGCCATTTTTTGAAACAACTTCTTCGATGGTTGCGACGCTCGTATGTGGGGCAAATCGGGTTTGAAAGTCCAGATTTTTTTTTGGGACAAAACGGGACGTCTGAAAATAATTGTAATATTGAGTTTTGCCCTCACTATCCCGTTTTGATTCGTTATGCCATTTTGCCCACGGTCTACCCTAATACGTTTAATTAGCATTGTGTGATTTGTTTCACTTTCGTCAATATAATAATGGTAATTAAGTCCAACGACAGCAGCTGAAACGTATTATGGATTCAAACGGATATTAAATATCGACAAAACAGGAAATCTAATAATCAAACGCTATAGCGACTTTTGATACTCGAAGGCCAGAAATTGTACATGAGACATACAATTTTTTCCTCAAAAATAGACAAACACTGTTAAGAAAAAAAACTTGAGCTGTCGTATGGAGCGGTGTTGTTTAAATATTGTCGCAGAATGAATATCCCTATCCAATAAAGCGGTATACACTTAGCGATAAAATTATGACTACTAGAAAAGCTGCCACGTTGAGAAGTTGGCAATCAGCTTTTGTGAAAATTATTACGAGCATCATTAGAGCCGAGTAAACTTTGTTAAAAATTTATTCGCAGCGTACCTCAATACTGTACGTGAAATACGATTAAATGGAACGATTGATTTTATCGCGGTGGAAAATCCTGACGATTTTCTTGATATATCGCTTACTCAATGACGCAATATCTATATTTACATGCTCTACCAGAGACGGCAGTGTAATCGACGAATCAATGGTATTTTTTCCAAGGATTAAAAAAATTGATGAAAAAAACCAATACGGACTACAAAATTTATGATAATGAAACGAAACAGTTTCTGGGGTTCCAGCTTCGTGTTGGAAGAAAAATATCATGAGTGTTTTTTGTTTAAATATGTTTAAGTATGTAATCACGCATTTACAATTAAGCTTATCTGACGAACCATAAATATCTACCTACAGCGTCACTATAAAAAAGTGGTTCGCGTCAAAATTTATTATTCGCGTCGCGGCAAGCAACGGAGAATTATGGAAAAAATTGTGATCTTCCTGTTCGCTGCATCTGTCGCTTCGGTAAGTTCCATACGTATTCACACTATGGCATTCGTTCGATTTAAGCTCTTAATATAAAATTGTTCTAACTTGTAGGTGGTCGATGCTTCGAACCCGTTGGACGAACTGGAATCCCTGCAAAACCGACTCGAATCATATTTCGTCACCGAAATTACCAGAGTCGAGGAGAAGTACAACAGTACCATGTCAATTATCGACGAAAATTTTGAGATAATCTATGGTTTGCAACGCCAGTCAGTTTACGCAAACGCTACCGATGCTGTCCTAGAAATTCTAAGCAAGGTTTGTGTTGTCGAGGAAAAACTCGAACAAATTAAAAAACGCTTGGACACAAAAAACGAAACTCTATGAGATAGATTGAAAAATGTCGGAAATATTGTAAGATATTTAAAAATATCTGAAAATAGTGAAATGAAGCTTTTACAAAGAATTGTTCGGGAACTACGAAGAAAAATTTTCCCCAGTTAATTCATGATTAATTTTGTGTATTTACAGACCAAAGAACAGATCAGTGAGTTCGTGAAGCAAATAGACTCTCGCCGTAGTTCGAGACATTGTTATGAAAAATTCAACCTTTTAAGATCGATAGCCGATGGGTATTTGTTTTACGTATATAGATGCGACGGCAGTCTGTCAGGCAGAATACATTCACTTGTATCCATCATGTCGACGACTTACAAAAGTCTCCGCTCAACCTTGATGGAGCGAAGACATAGCATTGCTGACTGTCAACGTTCAGACAATAACACCGAAAAAGTTACTGCAGCCATTTCGTGCATCACGACGGTAAGTTGAAATTTTGCCTGCGCATATATGTGGGTGTGTAACGGCTTGCACGTTTTCAAACGACGATAACTCGTAACGGTGTTTTAATGGGTCAACATGTGCTTAATCAGTAAAAAAAGATTTAAACGAATTTTGAATTTTTTCGTGTCTATGGTAGCTCTAGCTTTCGTGATTGTTGGGTTGTGTTCTAAAACTGCACAGAAAAATAATACTACGATCAGTGACGTTTGATATTAAATTTGCCAGAGAACTACTCAAGCAATGAGATTTCACGAAATGAATATTTCTTTTCAAAATTATTTAGACGGTTCGATTTCAGTATGCAAGCTGCTATAGAGCTCAAATTTGTTCAGTTAATGAACTAACATTTTGCCATGTTTGGTATCAAATTGGTCCAGAATCATTAAAAACCGTTCAAATTTTGTTATATTGGAATTTTTTTTTTTCATACTGATACGAGTTTGTTTATGAAAAATGTTTCTAAAAGCTTAAAGAAAAAAAATTTAATCGTTGAGATTAATTTTTTTTAACGTTATAAATATCGTGCATAGTGTCTCTTATTCTCAGTCGGATCGCCAAGTTAATACCATGTTCTTTGTTCTGTTATCAGATCGCAAACGACACCAAAGCGTACACCGATGGAGCCGTTCCACCTGTGTTAAGGGCAATTAACGATACTATTAAATTTATAACTAACCTCCCAAATTACCGTTTCTCGTGTTTGAACGAAGGATATTTCCAGAAAGCGTCCGTGGAACAGATAAGCAATCTTAAGAAATGTTATCAAAAAATAATAGATGACCTGTCTTTGCGTCCCTTATCCACGTAGTAAAAAACCTTGTGCTTTTTACAACTTTTACGATGAAAAGTACAAACCAAAATTGCAATGACACGGCAATTGAAAAAACAGGCTTGCACATACTAAGCTGAATAAACGAGTTTATCGCTTATGTAACATTATTTGTTTTACTAAATTACATATTTCAATTTGACCCAATTATACTTCACCATCGATCGGAACCAGTACGCGTAATAAAAAATCTGTCTTGGAATTAGATAAGTTTCATTCGGAGCATACAATAATTCAATTTCTTCATATCGTTCCCATCAAGGGGGGAGCAGGGAAATCTATTGGACAAAATTCAAACTTTGTCAGGAGTAGATTCATTTCTCGGTTGAGACATGAAAAATACAGTCATTTTCAACTGGCGGACCTTAGATTTCACAAGTGATATTTGCCTCTCCCCGATATTCTCATCGATGGAAACACCGACGAATAAATCCTATAAATCCTTGTGTAATTTTGCACACAAAAAAAAATCGTTGCCTTATCAGCAGACGTATAGAAAGATGCGTAGAAATAAAGAATGATGAAACATTGCGCAACCTTTCAAATTTTACGTAACATCGATCACCTGATCAGCTTCAGTGAGACCTTCTCACGAACTCATTGCAAGCGGATTTAACATCCGAAAATTTCCCGGACATAATTAGTTTGATTAGCGGACGAGCAGAAAAATGCGGAGGAACAAAAATGTGGTCAAACATTGCACGGCTGTTGAAACTTCACGTTGCATCGGCTATCGTAACGCCACTTTAAAAATACATTGGACGCCGATTTAACGCTAGACGATTTTACGGACACAGTTGGTCTTATTAGGAGACGGGAAAATTGCGCAAAATAAAAAAAAAGTTGTCAGAAGTCGCACGGCTACTGCAAGACCCGGGCCAGATGCGGGTGTGCGGTTCAACCGAGCCTCTACATTACACCTACCTGATAGAAGTACTCTCACATAAAATCTTGAAATTTTTTTGTTATCGTAACGAAGCTTCCTCTATGAGGAAGCACATTGAGGGAAAGATTGTTGCCGCGGGGTTAAAAGCGGCAGCGGAATGGATCAGCGGTAGGCGAAGAGTTGCAGTGTTGCAGTCGAGGCCGCAGGCTAAAACTTCGTTTAGCATCGTGGGGTGAAACACAAACCGGTCGCGTGCGTGTTCACTGCGTACGACGAGCGGGGCAGAGGGTCAATCTCCTCGCACACCGCGAGTGTATACCTATCTTGCCTTATTCCCTTTTCTCGTCTTTTTCTCGCAGCATCAGGACTCTCGGTCTCGTCTTCTTATTCTTCTCCTATTTCTCTTCGTCCTGTCCCGAAGTTTCTTATTCTCTCGTTTTTTCATTCTCCGTCTTCTCCGTGTATCATTCTCGCCTGGAACTTCGTTCCACGAGCGACCAAAAATAATCACCGAGTTGAGACGAATTTTGCAAAAGTCACTGTTTTTAATCGACAACTATCTCAATTTATCTGTCGCGAAAAGTTGAAGCTTCGTGTCTCGCATTTTTTGAGACTGCACATCTTGTTTTCCCGCTCTGAAAAAAAATTCGCTACCTCATCCGATGTCATCTCATTGAGCATTGTATTTAAACCTGTGACGTTTCTAGCAGCCTGTCGGACTCATGACGAATGAATCACAGTGACTTTCAGAGAAATAAACAAAAAAAAATATATATATATTCATTTTTCATTTCGCGACGTCGAGTCTAATTTGCCTTTTTTCAAGTTAAAAAAAATACAATACAACGTTTTGGTACAAACACTTCGTCCGCGATAACCCTCGCAGAGCTTTCTCTCCGGCAAATGCGAAATAACGAGGATCGCCGAAGGATTTATAACGGAACGGAGTTAGGTGAGCTGACGATCGGCACCGAGGATCTTATGGTTTGACGCGCTTTGCTACCCGCGACGAGATCGAGGCGAGAGGAAAGTAAAGAGCCGGAGAGAGAGAGAGAAAGAGCCGGTTGCGAGGGCCTTTGCTTTTGCTGCTGCTGTGTGCCCTTTTGAACGAGAAACCAGTTCATCACTATTGAATGGTCGGCCTTGTCTAGATGCTTTATCTCTTTACGCACGGAACTTAGTAAGCCATTGTGATGCCATAGGAGAGCGGCGGCTCCTGCTTCTGTTCCTGCTCGGTTGCCCGTTTTCTCTCGGTGCCGGCGAGTGAACGCTCCTCTCGAATTGTATGCGATTACATTGCGCAAACGTTTGTACACCGGGGACGATCGCTCTCATTTTATTCCCTCGAAGCCCGGACCCGTCCGAGATCTTCGCTTCTGTGTTTCGAGAAGAAACCGCCGAGGGAAACAGTAGGGTGTCGCTTCCCATCGTTTCTGTACGAACGAAAGGCGCACGGGACAAAAGTTTCCCGCGTATCTGACCAAGTTCTGTTTCAGATCGGAGTAACTAACGTTGCGGTGGATAATAATACAAACTTTTCAACGTTATTATCACATTATGACATACATTTTTTTTTTTTTATTTTATTTACAGTAATGAAACATTCTCGGCGTATCTCGCGTAAAATCGAAAATTTTCTTTTGTTTTGCTGTAGTACGGAAAAATATAAATTACAATAAATAGGCAGCTTTGATTATATTGCTGCTGAGGGCAAGCTCCATGCTTCTCATAATCAATGTATCGAAAGTGAAAAAAAAAAAATAATATGAAAAAAGAAATTGTGGACAAGTGTTTGAAAATTTCACGACAAGCAAATTGACTATTTTGCCATGCCATAAGATAATTTACGACATTAATATGGCATCGATGATGTTGTTCATGACTGCACCAATCGTGCGTCTCGCGACACATGTGTCAAAAAATGAAAAATAAAAAAAATGTAAGAGAACGATTCTGTACGAGAAGTGTTTAAAAATGTCACGACACGCAAATTCACTATTTTACCTTGCCGAATGATAATTTATGTCATTAATATGCCATCGACGATGTCGTTCCCGGAGGCCACACGCGTGCATCTCGTGACCGGTGTGAAAAATAAACAAGCAAAAAAAAAAAAAAAAAAATGAAGGAGAGAATCGCGGACAAGAAGCGTTTGCAAAATTTCCAAACGATCAAACTCGGCATTTTACTTTGCCGAAAGATAATTGGCGACGTCGGGTTGGCATCGACGATATTGTTCCCGGAGGCAACGAGCGTGGATCTCGTGACCGGTGTGAAAATAATAAAAAAATTAAAGAAGGGTATCTCAGACAATGAGGCTTCGCCAAAATTCCCGACCGATCAAAATCAGTATTTTACTTGCCGAAAAGATAATTCACTGTATTAATACAACCGCGATGATATTGTTCCCGGCGGTAACACCCGTGGGTCTCGTGACTTGGGTGTGAAAAAAATCAAGTATAAAAGAAAGAAAGAAAGTAACGAAAAGTAACAAAAATGAAAAGTTTAACGTTGTAATAACGCGCCGCCTTTACAACAACTCACGGTATATGAGCCAAGAAGTCGTAATTTAAATTGAGTTTCTCGCTTGTCGGAACATAATAGCTCCATTGCACGCTACTTGAGAGAGAGATAGCGTTGGCCGAAGCATCGCTCGGCAACGAGAGTGGGTGGGTGTGCGAGATCTCTCCTCCGTTCGAGCCGGTGGACGGGCCGACGTTCGTTGGGGTGCGCTGATCTAATTGATCCGTGCTGCTGCCACTGCCGATGTTGCCGGTACGACGCTGCGTGGGGACCCGCGCGATGTCCAGGATATGACGCGAAAGCATTGTGGCCCCCATTATTATAATGTATTATATGTGTATATCCTCTGACACTGACGGGCGTGAGTGAGCCAGCCTGTGGGCCATACACGCCAATAGTGTGAAAGAGAGGAGCAAGCCGCAGTTGAGATGAACGAGTACGAACGGCAGAGGAGCAGCTCGTTTAACGCATAAAATCGAGGGACATTGTTCGGTCCGGACCGGCCAGCGGGGAGTCGCGTTCGGTCGAGAGTCGGAGACCAGTAGGAACGGATATCACTTTTGATAAGCTTATGGCGCAAATTGTATATATATATATATATATATATATATATATTTTTTTTTTCTATGGAAGAAAATTAATTACTTTGGGGTTCAGAAAAAGTAGTGTTGGGGTGTGAAATGCAGAAAGCGAGCGACGATAGTGCAAAGGAGCTAGAAAAGGTATTAAACTTATTTTGCCCTGTGCTGGAGCAATGTAAGAGAGAAATTCGCAAAATTTCTTATCACGTGGAAAGTTTTTGGTGCAATTTTCAAGCGAACATTTTTTTAATTCAGGCGATCTATGATCTTTGATCGACAGTCAATACAGTCATGAAGGTAAGTACTATTTTTTAAATTTAAACCATCGTTATCACAAACATTTTGTTTATAGTACATGTTTTGAATTGTTGCTGCGCAGTGCACCAACATGAAAATTGTCTCTATATGAGTTGAGTGGAATTCTAATACGCGAGGAGAGAAGTCAAAGTGAGCTGAAAATCCGATCGCTCCTCTGTAGCGAGCGATACGTTTTGTTTTTTTTTTAAATTGAAATAACCACATATCTTGGCTGGAAAAAGCGTCATATTCACCAATGATTATTAGTCTTCGAGAGCAATGAGCTCGATTACTCCCAAAGGAGCAATGAGACATTACTGCGCATGCGTACAGGTTAATAATAAAATAGGGACGAGATACTATTAAGTTCGTGCAATCCACTATAGATTGGCCATAACGAATAAAACGCGAGGGATGAAATTTCATCTTCAGAAAAATTCTCTATTAATACTGCGCTTTAAGAAGAAAAAATGTCACTTGTAGAATTGAATTTTCTAAGCGAACTCCCCTGAGTGAAGGCTGATACCTTCGAAGTCATTTTTATCGTCGATGTGTAGACTCGCGGTCGTGAAAATTTCCCAGTCATTAGAATCATGAATCGCAGAAGGCACGAGTGTGAATCCCGATACCCGGTTGAGAAGGTTATCTCGAGCGTGGGCGTTTAGAGTCGAAAGGACTGCAACGGGTGTCGGCGGCCGCGAAAAAAAAAATTCTTACCTACACGGAATCCGCTATGGATGGGGCATGACGAAAAGAAAATCCTCGAGATTCACGAGCCGTGGAAAGACACGTATACAGACTTATAGCGGAGTGCAAGCGATGAAGGGCGGAAAAGATTCCCGTTCCCGATTTCAGAAGTGTCCGCGGGAGCATCACGATGAATTCAGAGTGTTCCCTCCGCCGCTTTCACAACCGGGAGAGTGAAACTCACCTCGCGCTTTGACACATCGGCCGACCCCCACCCCCCGTTGCGCTCGTAAGCCCCTCCGACGTTTAATTGCATCGGATTTCACGAAGCTTGCCAGATATAGCTCCGGATCCCGGAAATTAACAGCCTTTAACGATCATCCACGCCACACCGTAGGTAACTCGGCCCATCATGGTGGATAATAAAAAACTACAAATAAAAATAAATAAATTTAAAAAACGCAAAGAAGGAGCTACAAAAAGTCGAAGACCGGAAACCCGAGGCAAATCGATTCGCCGGCTCGGCGATCGTGAACGCCCACACACCGCGATCGCGGAATCTTTCTCCTATAAATCCTCGCATCGATAATTGTTCCCTATCTCATTGGATTAATTGAATCACTCTCGCGAACACGTCTCGTAGCCTCCGAGAAAGTCCTGCGGGTCGTCGATCGGCGCACTATCGCTTGCAGTTTCCCACCGAACAACGGTGGAATCGTCTAACGAGAAGCGAGGCTGCCGTATCGCTCGGGTCTCCCAGTGGAAACGGCTCTGAGAGTCAGACATGCCACGATAGCGTTCTCCGACGGGACTCTCGCTGTGCAGCGGAACGCGGGATGAATCCTCCGATCCTTTGCCGGTTCATCGACGTTTGCGGCCTGGCGAATTAATCGGACACCCGATGCGTGAGGCCCCGCACGAGCCCCCCCCCCCCCCCCCCAAAATAATTGCACCGTAGTGAAATATAAATGATACCAAGATTGTGGAGCGACGCGGACGCTGTACCAATGCGGACGGGCCAGGGACTCGGGGTGATTCGATCCGCAAGAGGGACGGGTGCATCGTGGACCACTCTTGCTCCGGAGCCCGAGGAGAAACGAGGAAGGACTCACCGATGGGAGAGAATCGGGAGGAAGGGTTGCTCGGGAGCGTGTGTGCGCGCGAACGATCGCCGGGGCGGCTACTTGGTACGCGAGACGTACGCGCACGTAATTGCGTGCCCGTCCTGAAATTATTCATCTCCCCGACCATGCGGGCACCCGATACTGGCCCCCGCCGGAACGGCAGCCGCACCGAGCGCGCGGTATGATAATGCATAGAAGTGCCAGTCATTATACCTACGTACTCGCTCCATCCCTGCCGCCGAAGACCGTCCTTCTCCCTCACGCCTTCTTCGTACTCCTTCGTCTTCGAGGACCTTTTATTCTCATCATCGCTTCTCCGCTACGCAGATTGCACACACCGTGCTGCCCTCCTACATTTCTCGCTTATATTTTTCGTTCTTCGGCTGCTTTTATTTTTTTTTTTTTTTTTTTTTTTTAATCTCCGGCTGTCTCCCAGGGCGAGAGCCCATGGTACGCATGCGGCTTCCACGTTTTAGACGTCGCTGTATTTTCCTGACATCGGCTCCTGAGCAGAGGTGCGTGCGCCTCGCTGGCGATACTCGCTTACCCTATATATCTCGCCTCGTCTACGGCACTCTCTCCTGAGACGTGGCACACCTCCTCCCGCACTGAATATATACATATGCATGAAGCATAAATATAGCCGGGACGCATGGTTATCTATGTTGTGGGCAGAGCATCATCGAGCGGCTGGTACACCGGGCGCTCGAGAGGACTAAGTGCAATTCACTGCAGCGTTGCGCGACGAGTAGCGAATCCTGGCCGCGGACTTCGCTTCATCGCAAGACTCCAGTTCGTTCTCGTTCTTGATGTCCTGTTACTTGGTACTCCGATTGCAACGAGGACTTGCAAATCTTCACGTTGGGTGAGAAATTTATGAATCGCGGTGGGAGTCGTGGATTCGTCGATTAAGATTGAGCAATTATGATTAATATGATCATTCGTTTTAGAGTTGAAACGGTAGGTGGAAGAGAGCCGGGTAAAAAGATAGTCGCGGAAAACGAAGGGATGAAACAAAATTTTTCAAACATTTTTAGATGCCCGGATGATGATTGGACACATCCGCATTTTCAAAAATTGGAATATTACACTGTCTCATTTTTCCCAGCACTTGCCTATAGGTTGAGAAAAATTTGAGAAACGTATTGAAAAAATCCACGATCCGAGCGAGAACGATTTTTTTAAAGTCGTAACGCGACGACCATCTTGTAAAACTTTTGAAAAATGTACCGCGCAAATCGTCGGTCACAAGATAATTCACGAGACATTTATAATTAGTGTTGCGGTAATGAATGCGTCAATTAAGATAAACTTATTACCGATGATACGATAATGTCGTTTTTTTTTATATATAAAAACAGGGGATCCAATTCGAAAAAACTTGAAAAAAAAAATGGACTTTGAAACTGAGCCCTTTGTTTCAAGAGATCGTTGCCAGAGACAAAAAACGCCGTGAAATGTTTTCCTCCGATTCTACCTAAGTACCCTGCTCCGAAAAAAAAAATTACTTAGTGACGTACTTTATCATGCTCAAGAATCGGATCGGTCGCTCAGATAAGCGATATGTTATTTTCACGATTTACTCCAGAATTTTTTTTTACTTGTGTTTCGCCTTGTCGAACCCGTTCCTCGCCACCAGAGCGAGGAGTCGCCGAGGCCTCGGTGGATAATACCCTAAGCATGACGATGGGTCCGCGGGATTAAGTGGCGAATTTCGGTGCGCAGGGGTTGCGCGACGGTGATCGGGCCGAGCTCTTTTCTGCGGCTTGCCGTGAGTGTATCAACCACGTCGTCGGGGACGTTCCACGGCAGGTGAATACGAAGGGCAGACCCGTCTCTTAAAGTCGTTAAAACTCACTTAGTTTAATATCCGGCCGAGTTTTAGACGTCTCCGTCCCGCGAGTTTCGGCGAGCTTTTCTCTTTGGCGAGCAATTTATCTCCTATTTTCGCGAGCGAGTTCAAGCCGAAGAGAGATGAAGCCCGAGAGAGAGTTAGAGAGAGCCCCTCACTGCGTCCTCGCTTCTCGTCCCTCTCACAAGGCGGGACTTTCGGAAGCGACTTTTAAAGTATATCCATTTTACGATCTCCTCTCGGGACTCCCGAGACGTGCGTGCCTTCGGCGAACTTCTACCCACCGCAGACTCTTGATCTCTGATGATCGGAATAATTATTTTACCCTGCAGTTAAAGTTTAACTCGAATGCGTACCTCGCAAAGAGAGCGTCTTCGTCCAGGCGCGGCGCTTCTGCCCTCAAAGATATAAGATTATTCAGAAACACCAAGGAAATCTGGAATAATACCAACGACTTCCGTGTCTTCCGTTCCGGAATAAATAACGAAAATGCAGCCTCGAGTGTGTTCACGCATACGAAGAGCGAACGAAACACGCCTCCCTCGGCTCTCTCACTCTCGAGCTTCCCCTCGTCCTTATCTCCTGTCCGCCTTTGTTTTTGGCCCCGAAGATAATGAATGCAATTACGCTTTTTGTTGTTGAAATTACGGTGGTGTGCGGATGCGTGTCTGTGGCTGATTGCCGGTCCTCGCTTGTACGAGCGTTGCCTCGCGTGAACTGCTCGGCTTGTATTTGCCCAAGTGTATGTACGTGTGTGTAAGCGAGAGCCCGATGCTTGTCCGTCGGCCTTGTCCGTTGTCTTCCTCTCGGGAGCGAGTGCGACAATGACCAGGGGAATGGAGAGGTTGCGCGGATGAGCGAGAGAAGAGAAGACATCCTCGCGCCGTCGCGAACGATCTGCGTTTGTGCGGAGATAACGTGTGCGCGGACGCACAAACGTTCGCCAACGCGAGGCAAAATGACACATCGTAAAAAAAAATAGGATTAATTAATTAATTTATTTATTCAGTATATCAGATAAGGCGGAAGTGAAAATTGATGGTAACGAGAGAAAATTGTTTTTGAAAAGTTTAATCAAGCGGAAGGGTGATTACTATAATCACACTTCTGGCCGCAAGTTTCCGTGACCTCACTCAGATGTTTTCGGCACCTGTTTAAATAATCAGAAAAATCAAGCGACGTTGGCTGGGTGAACACCAATATAATTTAAAGATGAAACCTGATCGGAAGTTTTAAAGAGAAATTATTTATCAAATTGTGTAATTCAGGTTTTCTGAGTCGAACGGAATTACCGTGCGATGATGAAAAAAAAGTTCGTGACTTTTACCATCTGTATTTTACGCCTGCTTACGTCATCAGAAACGTAACGCGATATTACCGAGAAAAGACACAAAAATAATTAAAACTATAAGCCTACTCAAACACTTGTAAAAAAATTATTTTTCCCGGTTCCCTGAGTCAAACGGAATTACCGTGAGATAAGAAACAGAAAAAAGTTTTGGGCGACAGTGCATAAACATTGTTGACTCGACCAGTGTTTTTTTTTTCGAAAAATTGTCTCACTGGACGGCGCGCGGACATTATAATAATCTTCCGGCCGTATATTGTCGAGCTCTTTCAGCTGTTTTCCACACCTGCTTGCACGCCCATAAAAAAGCTTCATTCCCGAAAAAACGCTTAAACTCAAAGTCGCTCCGGAAATGTGGATAGAAATAATTTTCAAAATTGCTCAATTCCTTTTTTTCTTACTCAACGCAATCCACAGCGATAAATATGTCTCCGAGATATCTCAGATCACAATGCCAATACAGCAATCGGAACGCCGATTAATACCCGCCGCGTACGACGCTCGGGTTCGAAAACCGCCGACGAGCATTTGTCGTCTCAAAGTCGCTGTTCCGTCTTGCCCCGTCCTCCTCGTTCGTACGGCGTGCGTGTCGGTGAGCGTGCGTGAAGGGGGCCGCTTCTGGATAAAGGAGGACGCTGCCGGTCTACCCGGAGCGGAATGGAAGTGAAAAGGGAAAGGGAATGGTAGGAGAAGGCAGGGACACGGAGTAAGCTCTAATTGCATTCAATAAAGCAAATAATAGCAAGCTCATTAGAGCCGGAGAGTAGCTGGCGAGTTGACCGCGGTTGCTGCCGGTGGTGGTGCTGCTGGGTTCTCCTCGTATATGCCAACCTGCCTACGCGAGCGATCACGAATGCCGAGAACGGACGAGAAGAAGGTAAAAGCAGCTGAGGCGGAGAGGAGACGAGGAGGGATCGGCAGGGAGCGAGCGAAACCGCGAGAAGATCGCGGAACGAGCGACGGCGAGGACGGGTGAGCGGGAGGGTGAGGAAGAGCCGGAGGTAATGCGGAAAGTGAGAGACAGAGAGAGAGAGAGAGAGAGAGAGAGAGAGAGAGAGAGAGAGAGAGAGAGAGAGAGAGAGAGAGAGAGAGAGAGAGAGAGAGATAGAGAGAGAGAGAGAGGAGGGAGGAGGTGGAGGAACGATCGCGAGGTAGTTCGCCGACGAGAAACCGGGAGTCCTCTTCGGCGGACTCCCTGCATACACTCGTCGTATACGTATACGGCGTGAGTGTCCCTCTTCGTTTCTCGTCGCCGATCGAGCCGAGAAACCTGCATAAGCAGCGAAGGAAGTGTCCTCCCTCACCCCTCTCTCCACCTCCCTCCGCCATTTGTTTTCCCAGCGCGCCCTCGTCGTACCACGACGGCATCCTCCGCGATGCTCTCGCACTCGTCTCGCGATTCCGGTCTCGCTGTATTCCACCGCGCCTCGATGTGTCCGATGCTCCTTATGAATGGCTCGATTCCATGCGACCGGTGCATTCGTTCGGACACTCACTTAAGGCAGTCCTTTCGTTACTTCTGACGCCGACTAAGTTTGAGGGAGAAACAAGAGTGACTCGCGGCCACTTCCCGGTTGAATATAAGTCTGAAGAAAAAAAAATTGGCCGAGGGCTCTGAGAAGCATTGTTAGTGGGTAATAATAATACCATAATTTCAGTGGAAAAAAAGTGGAATAATTGTGCAAAAAATCACATAGCAATGTACGATTTTTTTTTACAATTTCATGACACGTCTGAAAATTGGTCTTCTTTGCGTTTTTTTTTTTCCAATCGCCTTTTTCAAACATAACACTAAATAAAAAAAATCATGAATATTTAGATGAATTAAAAAAAAAACATTTTTGTAACGAACCAATGTATTTTGCGGGTGTTCTGTTCGACAATTTTTATTTTTCCCTGATTTGCTAGTAAAATCTTGGAATTGTTATTACGTTAAGACAATATTTTCGGCATACGCTCGGCTTTATACTCTATCAAGTATTTTCAATATCTCATTCGTCTGTCGACCTTAGATTGTCTCAGACAACAAAAGGACAGTCTCAAACAGTCTTTTTTTAATTGATTTTTATTTCTTCTTTACATTGCACCTTCTATCGGCTGCACCCGTTCTCATTGTCAGCGGAGGCGTTATTGTTGCGGTACCGATTTGCATTGGGACTAACGATGAAGGACCCCTCTCGGCTACAGCCAATTTAAGCCACACCGCATAGACATCGATGACTCGTGCATGCGAGCATACATCGCGCTCGGTTAGTTAGCCGCGTTGGTTGCGGCGAACCTCCCGCCTATTGTCTCTCACACCCGAAGAGCATATTTTACTAAACTGACAAGCGATTGTAACTCTAATATGGTAAGTCGATTTGTCACTGACAAACGAGCCGCTTCCGGGTCGGCTATACCAATTACCAGTTGTGTTATACCAGCCGCGTGTAGGTTCGTCGCATCTTGGCCCGTGGATCGCGAGCTCGCGGACTCGCGGCATTGTACCTCGTGAACGTTAATATCGCCGCAGATTTTGTACCTGTATGCGCGAGCATACTGCGAATCTATGCGTATTTACGACCGTGCCGCCTCGTTGGGACCATTATGGGTGGCGACGATGTACCGTGACTGTCGCGGTTCGTTTTCTACACATGCTCCAGAGCAGATAAATATATGCAACGTTGATTGTCTACTTTCACCGCTATGAAAACGAAGTTGAAAAAAATCGCTCATTATCGATATCGAAAATTATTATTCGAACGTGTGGAATGCTTAAGTCTATAAGATACGGCTCGGGGTCTTATTCGATATATATTTTCCATAGATGAATCCATTAGTCTCGGACGACACAGTTCTATCTCATTTATATCGGAAACCTCGCGAAAAAGGCACGGTTCATTATCAATGTCGCGAATTATCGTTTTAACACGTGGAGCACCACGTTGTACAAACTATAGCCCGAGTCTCATTCCCTTGTTCGATTTATATATGTATACATCTACTTTTTTGCATATGTCAATATGTATGCTCGTACGGTATAAGCTTTATCTCGTTTATGGAGATGAACGAGACTCCCTTGTCTCGAAGTTGCCGATAGGGTTGACATATCGAGATTGAGAATTCACTGATTACTCTTCGCGATCTCGCGGCGCGTCCGCCGTACGCCGCACGACGCTGATTTTAGTGCCATCGAGTATCGCGCTCTTGCATTATGATGCTGTTTTTTTTTTAGGCTTCTTCTCACTCGCGCACTGGGTCTCGCGGTTCTTCATACTGCTCGCTCGATTGATATAGGGTTCGAGTCTGGAAGCTATCGCGGCACCGGATTACGAATGGCCCGACGCCACGCAATCACGGCATTCGTTACACACGACTTTTTTTTCCACTTCTCCAAACCGCACGACTACGTACTCCCGATTATTATTGTAAGACCGGAGTCCCGCCCGGACGCATTCATAATTATTCGACGGTTAAGAAATTCTCTCCGTACCGCAGGTACGATTGCTATCGACGATTGCGAAAGCCACTCGATGAAGGTATTTCTTTCCCGTTCCATCGAATCGTATACGGGCTTTTTTTTTGAGATTTTTTTTGTGGCACAAGAGCAGCTGCAATAAATAGCAGTTTTTTCGCTCTTCGTCTTTCTACCAGAGGAAGTTTGGGTAAATCGTGGTAATGCGACTACTCGTGATATCTTTTAACGTAACGTACCGTCTGTCCAGTTTTTGGTAAACCGAGAGAATTAACGCGCGAATTATAACAGAAAATACCGAGTTTATAATAATTTTTTCCAGATATGATAAAAATTCTTCGAAAATCAGGGCCGCAGGTGACGCCCTACTTTATTTTTTTAATGTAAGAAACGAGTGACGATGTCGCTTGCATATTTTTTTGTATACCGAGAAAATATCGGGACTTGCGTTGTTACACCGTAACCCTAAGGGTTGCGAGTTTCTTTACTTTCCTCTCTCCTCCTTCCTTATCCGTCGTCGCCGGTTTGATTCTTCAGTCCGGAGCTTCGTCGAGCCCCGTCAGGTGTCAGTAGTCTCTGACATACGAATTAAGCCATAGTTCGTTCGTCCTGGAACTACGTCCTCGTCCTTTTTTCTTTCACCCATAGGACGACTTCAGTCTCCGGAATTGAAACCGCGACATTTTTCCGAGTCTTTTTGGTTCCCACAGCGAGCCGCTGGTTCTTTCCTCTGGATCTACAATTGTGGTGGGTTCAGCACCTCTGATTTGAAGCAACTATTTTATACGATCTTAAGTAAGACACACGATAATTGAAAATTTATAAAATTACAGCCACAAGAAAAAAAAATCTCACTTCCGGTACCACGAAAAATATTGAAAAAGCGAGTGGAAGGATCGAAGCAACACTCGAGGAGATTGTGAGAATATGGATACGAGGGGCGGCCGAACGAGAAGGATGGAAAATCCGTGAGAAAGACAGGTAGAGATTATAAGGAGACTGGGAGGGTCCGTCGGTGTATCGGGAACGCAACCGGCAAGAATGGCGATTCCCCCGGCCTTAATGTATTCCGCGGATGTATGCTCATTATTCAGCGATAATTAATTGACGGCTATAAATAACCGAGTGGGTCCCGAGCATAAATAAATGGTTCGCGTGAAACGAAATGGTAATGGTGACTTTGACGGACCGTTTAAACTGGAATAAAGCCGGGTAACTCGTTCCCCTGGGGTTCGGCCCGGGCTGCTGGCGAAGCCGGTAACGAATATAACTCACCTGCAGCACCGGTGAACAGACCAGCGGCGAAGCTGCACCAACAACGCATCGAAGTGTCCGACGGACGTGACTGCCACGAGTTCTCGAGGTTTCTCGCACTGGAGGCAATGTAACAAGCCGCTGCTGAAACTACAAGTACTAAAACGAGATAATAGACCAGCGAACGACATTGCAGAGTCGCGAAAAAGAAAAAAAAAATTTGAAAAAAATAGATAGGCAGGAACCGACAAAAAAGGTAAACCTCGATCGGTACGTAGATCAATGATCCGCCAATGTTCACTGAAACGGATTCGTTTATGAGTGGTCTCGAGCACGTTCGCTGTAACCTATCGAACATCCTATCGATTCCATAAAAAGTAATATTAAACTAAGATATAGGCGAAAGTGAAGGAAATGTACCAACTCGATTAGTAGACTAATGATCCATGGACTTACAGTCGGAATTGATTTTTCCAACGTCTGGACTCAATCTTCGTCGTTAGGAAGTTTCGAACAACATTTCGGTTTCATGAAAAAATTGCGTTTAAAAAAAATGGCGAAAGTAAACCACCTCGATCAGTACGTGGATCAATGATCCGTGGAACTGTGCACTGAAATCATTTTACCGGTGAATGATCTCAATAATATTCGTTCATCGACTGTTAAACTGCATTGCGGTTTCATGGAAAAAATGGACAAGTGTCGAAAATGGACCACTTTGATCAGTCGGTAAATCAACTGTGTACGAACGTTCACCACAAAACGATTTCGTCCATAACTGGTCTCAATCGTCATCGTTATCAATTGCGCCGCGGTAGGTGTGATTTCGTACGGTGACTATCTCGCATCGCGAATTGTTCGTAGCCACGCCTCCGAACATCGTAAATTAATTGATTAATCTCTGGATATAATGGTTCGACGTTGTGCGGTAAACGGTCGAGCTGCGGTGCGGCTCGTTCGATTAAAACCAACTCGGCGAACATTGACTAGCCGATTAGCGAACGAGCCTCGGAGATTGGCAGAGCAGAAGTAACGCCTCTGATACAGAGGCTCGCAGAGTATCGAGGTACGCCCGTGACAGGAGGCGCGGGTTCCGGGTGTGCGAAGAACGCCAGACTACTCCGTGCCGTTCTCCGCGATCGCACGACATCCCGAGAAATTTTCTACACGGCCAATGTTCGTCTCGATATGTATAGTGGCGCTTATGCGATTCGATCGATAGAAACTCCGAGATATAAGGTCCAACTAGCGTATAATGTACGCGCATATGCAATGGTACGTACAGCGATTGGCTTATCGTGCACGTCCGCTTCGTACACGCACGTTGCCGCGGCCTCGTAATCGGCTAGGCTCGGAAAGCATGCAGATGTGCGTGAAGTATGCGGGACAGTCATTGACACTTTCAGACAGAATCGCAGGATAGTCATTGGCAGCCCGTTTCGATCCAATGAGTCGGGCAATTCAGGGTGATACGGTCGGAAATAATTCATATTGAGTTGATCCAATTTTTAAACTTCTATCGACTGTGCCCATTTTTTTGCCACGTTGTGTTTGCCCAATTTTCAGCTTTCTATAGTAACGAATTATATTTATATAATACGATTCCGCTAGTCGATATCGATATTCTGATCAACGTAGAATAAACTGTGGTAAAATGGGCAGCCGGAGTAAAACTGACAATTTTTTCCAAATTTTTCCAAATTTCGTACGATTCCTGTTCTAATCAATGTAAGACCGAGTGGGATAAAACACAAAAAAAAGCGGAGCAAAATGGCCCATTTTTCCAAATTTTTAATAATCACTCAACAGGTCGTGTTCCTCCAAATAATGGAGCGGCTTTACTTTCCTCTTAGTTGAAAAATAAGACCGTGGAAGTATCACCATATCCTAGGCCATTGGCTGTGGGTCGTCGCTTCGCCGTTCGGAGGCCGACGACTGGGCAACGTCTAGCCTATTCGCTTCGCGCTTGAATACGCGCCGCGAAGTGGACGAGATCGTCCCTCGATCTTCCTCTCGCATGCACAGATTCCCGGGAACGCGGTGCCCGGACGAGAAAGATAGGCTGCGAGATGAGACGGGAATACGCGCGAGGCTCCTCGCGAGATAGGCTATGCGTTCGGTCGTGTATCACGTCATCTCGTCCGCGTGAGCGATAGCGAACATGAATGGCGACTCTCGGCGCATCCACGAAAGGATCATTCCCCGTGCGTCGCGGTCCCGGTAACAGCGCAATCCTTTATTTTTTATTATTTTTTATTTACTCACACATGCACAGGTACATCGTCGGGGCGCGACGTTCGTTGCCGCTATGCAACGAGAGATAACGACATCTCTTCGCGAACGGAAAATAGTCGCGAACGAATACGCCGAGATAATCGCACCGAGGCTAAATCCCGTGGGAGATAATTATTCTCGCGAGTAGGCGCGAACGCACCGATAATGCTAGTTTTTATGATAAGCGCTTGAGACGCTGCAGCGAGAACGTGTTGATGAAAATTACGATTGAAACTTTCAGTCGTAATCCGATTGTTTTGCCACGCGGTCTAATTACAACGCATTTTTTTACTATCGATGACGCGATCTTTGCTCCGATTTCTTTCGAGTTTCTTGAAAATTATTTCGCCGTTCTTAGTCGATTGTTATTGTGTATATTTTTGGAATAAGAATCTCATTGTGGTTCGCTTTAATCAGTCAACATTGTGACTACGATTACGGCGAGACAGACGCACCGAGACTAAAGCCGGTGGGAGATGATTTTTCTTGCAATTTTTTACCATGAGTGTTTCAGACACTGCACTCAGTAATAAATAGTGTTGTAAAACCGGAATACACAGTCTCGTAAAAATTATGTTAAATAAGTGATCAATTCGGTGCTCCACAGGTTTGAATGTACAAACTGGTCCTTTTATTTCTCGTCCCATTAATAATTTAAAGTTGTTCTTTTATTTTTACTTCAAGAACCAGACAGTGCAATTGGAAAATTAACAAAAAAAAATATCAAATACCTATTGCTGTGCAACAATGAAAATTATTATTTTTTCACCCTTCTTTCTTACCATCCACGACGCTCCCTTTGCTCAGGATTCCATGGAGTTTCTTGAACCCTTCTATGTCCTTACCCGATTAATATTATTATCTTATTATGAAAATTTTACAAATTACAATTTCAAAAAATTCATTATAATTATTTGTAATCGATCAACATTGTTATGGAAGTCATTAAAAAGCGTCGGTCTCCCAAAAGCCGAACGACTCTGGAGTCTGCGCGAACCGGCCACGCACTCGTCAGCGTTTAACGGCCACGAGCGCTCGGGAGTTTCATCGCAACGCTCATCTCATCTCTTTAGCTTTCCTCCTCCGTCTCGCCCTCGTGATTCGCCTCGCGCTTTCTTGCACTCGGCGTCTTTCTTCTCCTCGGTGGACTTGAAAATCCGGTCGCATTAAGATATCTATCAGAACAACGGATGTGCGCCATTAAACTTTTACTTTATTTAACGCTCGGGGATGCGCGAAGTCGAAAGCGCGGGCTGCGGAATATCGGCGCGCGCATGCGAGGAAACTTCAGAGGGTTTCTCAAAGTGCAATTTCGCTGCGACCAAAAACTATCGAAACACCAGATCGAAAAATCTTGAGTCCTCGATTGGAGGTAGCTGCGTAGCGGACAGCGGGGCAAAATGGGACGGTTGGAAAAAATCGAGACAGCAGAGGGACGAAACTCAATTTCCGAATAATTTTTATTCATCCCGTTTTTTCCCAACGGACCATTTTGCCCCGTTGTCTCTTAAATGTAGATGAAACTGAAAAAGAAAAAAATCTTTTTTATTTTAGATGCGCAAGCATCGTGGATTGTTCCACCGACGTGTAATTATTGTTCACGTATGTCCTTAATGACCGACCGTTACGCGCCACCGTTTAGAATTGCTAATGACTCTTCGGGGGTCTTGTCCGCTCCCAACTTCCATCGCTTTCAATCCTCCCTCTCCCGGCCGATGTCAATACGCAACCGAAACTCATTACCGGGCGTACCGACTAATTAGATGGAGGCGACAAATGATCTCGATTAAATTCACAAGTCGCTTCGTTGATCTATAATTGAAGGTATAAATATAATCCGGCTGGGCAATGATTGCCTCTGTCTAAAACTCATCTCCACATTCGCCATGGGTGAAAATAAATAAATCTTCTTTGATTGTAAATTTGATGAAAAGGATTCAGAGTCGTACGATTACCTGCGAACTATACTTATTCCGACTGTATTTTCATTATTATTACAACTCATCATTTCTTCTACATTAGACAAGGAAATGCTTTATATATATATATTTTTTTAAGGCCCAAAATAATACCTAATGCTGTCTACTCAGAAAAGTGGTTTGTTCGACGGGTGTATCGTTGATAAATATCCAAATAAATCATTTCTCTGGGTGCGAAGCCCGATTGTAACTCCTCGGATAATCGACCATAATTTCGTTCTAGAACGAATTCGACACGAAGGATCTATCCGTCGATAATCGTGAGAAAAATGGTACGCAGCTCACAAAATTGATACAGCGCTTTACCGTAGTGACCTGCAGAGGGTTGAATCGAACTCGGGAATATTCGGCGCGCTGATAATAGTCCCGGTTCACGACTCAGCACACGGAAGTTCAACGACCGGTGAAGATACGCGTAAATCCAATCTCAACTTCAATTATCGATACGTGAACGCAACTCGGCGAGGAGCGTTTGCCCCGATACCGAGGAAGAAACGAGCTTCTTCACTCATCGACGGGATACGCCTCCCTCTCGTCGTGAACGTAACTGGCTGTCCGTGTGCACGCACTCAGAAAGTTACGACGCACGGGCTCGTTACGCATGCATAGGTGTGCTGCCCGTAAAATATATAAAGACGCAGTTTCGCTCTCTATCGTCACGCCTGTTATTCCGCGGCATTAAAACGTGCAAAAATAAAAGACACGCGGCTACTAAGCGCGTATTTACTCTTCCGTATCCGTCGCTCGGAACGACGGTGAAAATTTGCTTGATTCAAGTACACATTTCATTTCGCACGATTTATTGACGCAACGCGACTACCAAATTATCACTTATGCGACCACCTTTCTACCATAGCGTTGTATTGTGCTGTCTTGTATTGCTTTCGAGTCTGCATAGAGGGATGTTGATTTCCCTAAGAGCCAACTAAGCAATCTTCCCCGTACAGAACCAGCGACTTTTTTTCTTTTGCTCCCTTGTGCTCTCCTGTGCTATTGTTCTACGCTGTCTTATTATTTATTATGAACAATCTAATGTATATTTTGAATAAATCCGAAGCTATTGTGCCGAAGAAAAGTCGAGAGAAATTTCGCTCGGGTTGTTGCGGGGATCCGCGATCCCCGACGAGTTCGAGAGATGAACACACCCTTGTCCGTCGGGACCGCGGACTCGGTGCGAGAGAGCCGGTACCAGCCCTTTCTCGTTAGCCGCCGACATTATATTACCCATCGACGAGCATACATCATACGTATAGCCAAGTTTTTTTTATAAGTAGTATCTACAACAGGTATGAGAAACATTTGCAGCTCGCATTTATTTCGCGGGCGTCCGAGCGGAGAGAGAAAAAGGGAGAGGAGGTTGTGCCGCGGTGGTGGACTGCGCGGGAGAGAAGCCGGAGTAAGAGGACGACGCCGACGTTGGGGCAACGCCGCGTGGGCAGCACCCTGAGAGTTCGCCCGGGACCGCGCGAAGAATTGATGTAGTGCATCTGGCGAACAATGCACGCCCGCCTGAATGCATATACAGGCTCTGGTATAATAGTGAGTTCCTCTTTGCGTTTCCAATGCATCAACCTGAACTGCCGCCTCGGCTCTGGTTGCCCACACGCTCGTGCACACGTGTTTCGCGGTGTGATTAAAAAAAAAAAAAAAAAAAAAAGTTATGATAATAACGAATGCAAAAAGTGTCAAAACTGATCCGAGGAAAATCGTGGGTCGACCGGAAACTCGAAGGGAAAATCATTTCTCTTGGGCGAATAAAGGAGATTAAATAGGATGCGGTTATTAGTATTCCGCAATCTCAATCGCGGGATCGATTAATCATCTCGGTTATCTCGGAGACAGGCACGAGGGGAGAGTCGGCTTGGCACACTTGACAGGACAAAACATTTACCGGGCGTTGTCGGAACGGAACGACGGAGGAACGAGGGAAGAGAGACGAGATCGCGGTACTTGGGCTGGGAGATGCATCGGCCGAGACTTTCGCATTGTTGTTGCGACTCTCTCGATCCTATCGCGCTCTGGACGTTGTCGTGAATCGTAGGACACGCATGGTTCTGATCCGGACCGCGGTGCGCGAGGAGACCAGAAAGAAGCAGCATGGTGGAGTGAGGGTGAGAATCAACGAGCCGGAGAACACGGGGGTGAAGCGAATCGGCCGATTAAAAAGGTTTGCGATTATTGCGAAAATTATTATTGGGTCGACCACAATTTTTTCGTCGACTTCAGCATTAATTTACCAACGACTAATCGTGCGTGCTGCAATAAAAAATTTAATAATTAACGAGAAAAAGATTTCAAACTCTGGTCGACGTGACATGTTCAGCAGGGGAGAGCTGGGCAAGATGGAACAGTTGGGCCAAACGAGGCAGTGGGGCAACAATTCATTTCGGAGTAATCTTCGGGTGCCTCGTTTTCCCTCAACGGTACATCCGGATTTTCAAGCCTACCTTGCCCGATTACCCCGTTTTGCCCCACTGTCCCCTAAATATGCAATCGTCTTCGAGTCTACACACGAGGATGTTGATTTCCCTAAGAGCCAAATAAGCAATCTCCTCCGTACCGAACCACCGAATTCTTTCCAGATCCAGTCCTCCCTTATTTTTATTTTCGCCTCCGTCTCTCGTCGAAAAAAAAGACAACGCGCACTCACACTCCACCTGGTACAACACGACGACCCTTAAGGGACACTCTCGCGGAGACTCGTGCCAGTTCCCTTGCGGTAGAGTCTTCGAGTAAGCGCCTCGTCCTCGTCGTGTTGAAGGATGTTGGAGTCTCAGCAGTGAGAGAACCGGAGAGGGTGAGGAAGGTGAGGAGGAGTCGAGCTGCGGTGAGAGAGTCCGGACCGAGGACAACGGAGCCGTAGAGGAAATGTCCAGATGGCGAGTGAGAAAGGGATCGAGAATACGGCGCACGAAAAGCCGGTGCAAGTGGAGGAGCCCAAGAAAAACATTGAGAACGAGAGAACGAGTCGCGAAGAGGGAAAAGAGGAGGCAAGGAGGAGGACGGCGCGAGGACAAGAGGCAGAGGGAAAGAGCGAGAGGAGTTACGAGAGAGTCCCGGTCTGCTTGACAGTGAGGTGTCGGGTGGTCGGAGCCGGGCTCGCTGTCAACTTGTCAGCCTGTCAGCCCACGCACGTTGGCACCGCGCTCGTTCCCTCTTTATTTCTCTCGCTCCTCTGTATCTTTTTCCTCAGCATGCGCCGGTCCACCGGATTCACGGATGCCGCGATCTCGTCCTCCTTCCACGGACCGGCGAACGCACCGGGAAGTTCTCACACTTGATTGCCACGCATACATTCGTGATTATCGGTGGGACGGTTAAACGGGAAAGGCTCTCTTAGAGCCTCTTACATTGTTTCGGACAAGTGGACCCAGCGGGCGTCACCGACACTCGACAGGTATACACGCATATACTGTATGTAGCTTTATGAAGAAACGCTGCTGCGATCGGCGAGCCGTGCGAAAGATCCTCGATGTCGCTGCTCTGTCACGGGCATTAGCGCCAACGACGTAGCGGCCGGTCGCTCCGTCTTTCCTGATCTTTCTGTACCCGGACCAGTTTCTCTTCTTCCTGGTCGGTTTAATCTAATGAGCTGCAGGGAAAACCGCACGAGGCATCGGATCTGAACTCCATGCATGCGGGACGACTGCGCCACCTCCGAACTGTTCTTCTACTTTTTGCAACAGAATCGAGATCATCAAACCGGAAGTGTGGTATTTCCTGCAAAAGGTCACTTTCGTTACTGAACGGCACTTACGAATAAAATTCGCAAGCTATCAATCTACGGAATAGAGCACAGGTTTCAATCCGTACCTGGCACAGTGGCAGCGATAATATTTTAATTAACACCGGATGTGGTCCGGTTAACCTCACCTAGTTATTTGAAGTTCAGACTGTAAAAAAACCAATCATCGATTTCCCAACATGTCCATATTTTTTGTTGTGTCCGGTAGGTGCGCTTAAGCGTTTTATTTTTTTAATTTTTTTTTAATTGACCTGATTTGAAAATAAGAACTTGGGTGCGTTATCGTGGTCGGTTCTCGACTTACGGAGCCGGCACGCGGTTATTCCGTGGCGCTGGTTGCATAGCCTGGTGGCTGTTGTAGCGCCCTGGGCATCTTACCTCACGGGGAGTCGAACCGATTAAATCGCTCGGAGGCTTCCATTCGTTCCAGAGGAGCGAGAGAACCACGAGAGATCCCGACCGATCAGAACCAGGAATGCGTATATGATAATTTAGTGGGTAACCGGAGCCAGCCAGAGAGGAAAGGAGATGGAACGAGGATTATAGCGAGAGGCCGGTCAATGGTCGCGCACCTGTTTCTCTAAACCTTGCTCTCGGGTCAAGGCACGTCTAGGCTGTTCAAAGGCCGTTACCCCGATATTCTCGGCTACCACTGATGATTCCACACGCTCCTCCTTACGAATCGTGCGAGCGTGGACCATTTCGAAGTGGCACCACCAGGCGCATCCGCGCTCCCCGTTTCACCTTATACCGTGCGTTGTACGCGCTCTTCTTCTATGTAAATGATGTTTGAATAGATGGACAGGAAGATAAGTTCATCAAACTCTGAGACAAATCCCTTAAGGACCAAGCGATACAGAGTAGCGTCACGGAAAGCGAAAGGTGGAACAAGTCTGATGGAGATTTCAGAGAGTTATGGAATCTTCTGATATGGTCCGAGAAAGGTCTGACTAGGCTCTCGTAGACTCAGATGTAAATTTCTAATGAATTAAAATTCGATACTGGGAATACCAAAGATATTCCTAAATATAATTCTAGTGAGTCTGATCGCCAGTGCTTTTTCCCTCACCGACCCAAGAAGACATTTACGGAAATAAATCTTTCTGACCATGTGGATTCAGAGGAGGAATTTTAATTTACTCACCCACATTCTCGTCTCGATTCGTACTCCGCTGTCCGTTTTTATTTGTGCGATAATTTCATTGTTTGTGTCCATTAGGACCAAATCTGATCGAGCTTTCAGAGTGTTCAGGTTCTGAGACGTTTCGAAAAAGTCCGACAAGGCTTTTGTGGGCTCCGATCTAACGTGAGTCGAATTCCCAGTTGATACGAATAATAGCAAAGGTTTTTCCACATTGCACGCTAGTTTTTCCCTCATTGACCCGAAATGGAGTTTCCGGGTTTATTCTGCCAGCCCAGATTCTCATCTTTATTCATATATCCATCATTTATTTTTTTTTTTACTTGCCATTTACATTTTTTTTTTTTCTGATACCACCTTTTATAATGTATTCCTGAACGTGTGTGAAGCACTTTCCGGGCCGAACAAAACCGGGAGAAGCCCGTTCCCCAATGAATAACCGGCCGGCCTATTCATTAGCGGGTACACACAGTTGCATTATGCTCGTTAATATTCATGAGACCATGTATTATGTCGCCGAAGGCCGTTGGCAATACCGATTCCATTCGCTCGTGGCGCGAGGATGGTCCGCTCGTTTCGCTTTTCACTCCTCTTCCTCGCTGTCCTCTCTTCTTGTTCTACGTCTTCGACTTCTCGCGTGGCACGGTGCGTAACCTTTTCCCGAGAATCGGGATGACGTTAATCGGATTCGTCGAATGGAATTCGAGAGGAGAAGCGAGGCTGGATCGTCAGCTTGGGACAGTCGTCACCGGACGATCACGACAACGTCCCGCAGCTTACATCGACGAAAGGATCGCGGAGGATTCTGCGCGTCAGTCGATGATACATATAACCCACTCCGACGGTTATCTTAACATTATTGGATTAAACTGTATCGCACATTCGCATAATTCCTCGTCATTATTTTCGGGGAGATTTTTTTTCATTCACGATCGAAGACAAACGAGGTGTCGATGAAGTCGAGTCTGCACGAACAACGATCGTTTGTAAATTCAATGTACAGGTCTGAAAGTTTTTATGGAAGCACCGGTACATTAAATTTAATGGAAAATTTTGATGAGCAATGAATAAATATTTACGGTGAAATTAAGATGAATTATCGAAATTACTTTTTGATGTACACTTATAATAAAATTAATGTATGTAAGTCATTAAAAGTAAATGTATTTTTTTTAATTTTCAGTATACTGTATATAATTTATTCGGCAAAATTGTATATGAAATTTTATACACTAATTTATGCATAAAAACTTCCCGTAACGGTGCATTAAATTTCGTAGGTTTTTTTTTCTTCTTCTACCGAGAATCTGCAATGAAATTCACTGCAAGAATACATCAAATTTGATGTGCCAGATTTTCCATGAAAACTTCTATTCCGCTGCATCAAATCGATGATTTTCGTCAACCACTGATCGAAAAAAAAATTATCGTAAAAAAAATCCGGTTCCCCTTTTATGTTTTTTCCAACGATTTTATTATACATACAAAAAAAAAAAAAAAATTCATCCGCGCACGCAGGAACGTTGACCGTCATGAAGCGAACGACACCGTGACACAGTTCAACACCCACGACGTCGCTTTCGAAACAGCGCAGGATAAATCAGCCGGGAGTCAGGGACGATAAGAGATGCCCACGCGCGTCCACCTCGTAAACGTCGATAATTAATAATAGAAAATTGACAAGACGTTGATTAACGATCCGAATCGCGAGGGGGAATTGAGATTCGCCCGCGTACGACAGTGTACACGGTACGTCGTACACGCGAGAGGTCAGATATATATTTTTTTTTATATATATAATATTTTTTTTTAATCCCCGTCACGCAACCCGGAGCGTGCAGATAACTCGCGGATGTCCGCGACTACGAAGCTCGTACACACGCAGCTGCTGAAAACATATCGGATAAAAATTGTGCAACGTTGTCCGCGCCGCGTTGCACGAATGGTAAAAGCCTCGTCCGGAACGCGTGCTCTTTATAAACAGCTCGCCTCGTCGATTCTCATCAATCCCATCGATAAAGCACCACCGGCGATGCTAATCGAAAGATTAATTATCGCGAAAAAATTTATTATAACCACGGCTTTCTTTACGCGTTCCCCTCCCTTCGCGAGAAAGATGTACCTATATTAACCCACTTTCCTCACCCTTCACCGCTTGTCACTCATCCGGCTTCTACATATAGTCCGAGCAGGAAAAAAAATAAAAATAAAAATAAAACAATGTTGTACGATTCCTTCGGTCCGAAGGACGTAACTCGCTGCACAGCGATCCGGGGCGGGAGGGGGGGTTCAGGCAAACGCATTAAGGACAAAAAAAAAGACACATGCATCGTCGCTGGGAGCAAAAATCACGCGAGCAATAATTAACCAGGGCGATTATTACGATCGATAAATAACCGAATCGACAAGTACACTAGCACGCGGCATGAAAACCCGGCGAGTCGGATGCGCGCACCCCGCGAGTCCTGTAACCCGCGCCAAATAAGGCCCAGAGGGTGGAGAGATAGTAAAAAAAAAAAAAAAAAAAAAAAAAAAAAAAAAAAAAAAAAGCACAGAAATTCGTATCGTTTTTCCCCCGACTCTTTATTCGGTAGCCTCTCGCATGGATGCCGTGGCAGCGCTGCCGATCGTCCGAGTAGCGTGTACATGCGATCGAACCCGGGGGAACCCGTAGCACAGCCCGACGGAGCCGTAGCACGTCGTACAGGACGCACAAAAGCCGCCCCGCGTGTACACGGGCCACGCCAATTTGTACGTGCGTGCCGAGGGTACTCGGGCGCACACAATAAACCGGACGAGTACGATATACGCAGTGCACTCGGGATGCATCGGACACAGTGACGCGGTATGCGCCAACAAGGTGTATGCACCGAGCATACACCGGTGTGTTCACGCACACGTTCGCACGAGAACGCGCACGGTGCTCTTCGGGGTACGAAAGGGAGAGAAAAAGAGAGGGAGAGAGAAAGCCGGACGGTGGAGAAGAGCGACGGTGAACGGGGAAGAATAAGGAACGGGCCTCGTTGTTACTTCCCCGGCGGAGAGCGCAGAAACCCGCGTGCGTTATAATCTCGATATCCCATATATCCATGTAGCCCGAGACATGCCTCTCTTACCCATTTTAAATATAGCATCGTGTAATTCATAATAAATGACTTATAAATGGCAATGTACGTTTTTGCGAAAGAACGATCTCTCGCGCACGGATAGCCCTCGCGCATGCGCGTCAGCATGCGCGCATGCGTCCGTCGGGCCCTTGTTGCCCCCCCCCCCCCCCGCCGCCGCCCCAGCGCGCATGCGCGTGCGCGCGCGTTATTTGGGATCGTGTATCGTGTGTGCGCAAACGCCTCTGCGTATGCGTTCCCGGTGAGCGCACAACTCAGGAAGGAGCGACGCAGAAAGGGATGCTCCGACGCTATGATACGCCGCGCTCTCGAGAAAGAGGCAAGCTCCCTCGCTCCTCATCTTCTTTCGCTCTTCTCCGCGGCACCCTCGCGACCTCCACGATGCAATACATTTTCTCCCTCCATCTTTTCGCTTCTCCCTCTCTCACTTCTCTTTATCATTGGCTTTTTCTTCGTCTCGCGAACGGTTTATACCGTCCCGCACATGGCAGTGTGCAACTTTCCGGTTGAGTTCGGAATGGCAATATACGCCGCCGACACCATATCACGTGCCTCGGACTCGCGAGGCGGCCCGTTTGTTTGTTGCTTTATTATGTATAACACACGGCATTACCATCCCGTTTTGCTCGTCGTTCTCCCGTCCGACTCTCTACGGCCGTCTCACTCTTTCGCCCTCTACGACTTCGATGATTTAGATAAATTGACGATGGCCGAGCGTGGCATAGTGCACTCCGTTGCGGAGGAAGAAATCTCACAGGGCTGCGCGTTCGGCGCACCGAAGTGTGGGCATTATAACTTTCGAGAGCTTCTTTCTCCATAGTGTCGGTTCGTAAATTCCCTCGGTCGCCGGGGTGCCGCCGATCCTCGCTCGGCTAAATTCGTCGTACCTTTTGTGCGAATTAGCGATATTACTCTTGGACGAATAATAAAAATGAATATACGAAAAAAATGAGCCGGCAAAGATCGATGGACCAATGGATGCGGGTCTAGAGGCGGAAAATAAAACCAGCCAGCTTGATTTTACCACGTCAGATTGGAATGTATTTTAGTTAGATCCTCAATGCGGAACAAATTCGACGATATGGCATTCTCGAATTCAGACGAAAAGATTTTTTTTTTATAAATCCTTGCGGGATTTTTCAAAGTTTTAGGCCGTTGCCTGTTTCACGACCGATCTGAGAGTGTCGTGTCGCCATAAAAAATGTATATAGAAGTCATTTTATAGTTTTTTCACTGCTCTAAGTGCGAAACATTCTGAGGAATGGTAAATCTGGCACTGATAAGGTCTGGAAGAGATTTTTTCAGGACCATATGAAGGTCCGATGTAAAAATATAAAAGTCACATTATAGCTTGTTTTTCCATCGTTACATAAGACACCGATAAGGCCCAAAAAAATCCTTTCCAGGACCAAACGAAGCCCCGATGTTGAAATTTAAATTTGTTTCATAGCTCGTTCAGTGCTTTATCAAAAAAAAAAAAAATTTATCTACCCAGGTAAGGTTTTTGTATCGTTACATCAACGACTGATAAGATCCGAAACTGGCCGTTTGAAGACCATATTAAGCCCCGACGTTGAAATATAAAATTCATTTTATAGTTTGTTCGTTCCTATAACAGAAACATTTTGCGTACCTCGATAAAATTTTCATCGATACATCGGGTCCCGGATAAGTTCCGATAGCGATCATTTCGCGACCATATCGAGCCTCAAAATAATGCTCCAAAATGTGCACCACGGTACAGGAAAGTCTCGCCGAATCAATGACCAATTCTTCCCATCCGAGTATAAGATTCTTTTCCCTTTCACAGAACGCTAATGAAACCGAAGGATACTTTGCTTCCATTAATTTCTATTCGACGTTCTCTCGATTAGCTGCAAAAAAATCTGTGAAAGTGGGGTCAACGACGGAAATTAATCGCCGTGATAATTGGTCCGATGCTCGCCTCCGGTTCTCGCAGTTCGCAGACTTCGTCCGAGAGATCTAATAGATGCAGCGTCGGCAATCAGTGTTTTTGCTGGACTCTCGCGAGCAACCTTCCCTGCGACCGCGAGAACGAGAGGAACGACTGAACCGAGCGAAAGAGTTGCGTCGGAGCGCGTATGCCATCGCAACTGCACGCGTACGAGAGTAGAACTTATGCAGGCTCGAGGATCGGAATGATACAAGCTCGCCTGAGCGCGAGCGCGGTTCACCGGGTCCGGCCGTCGCGCGGTATTGCTGCGGGAATGAGATTCCACATCTTCCGCAGCGGGGTGCCTCGCTAAATAATGCAATAACACAAGAATTATGGCAACTTAATGATAGTTTATGTATAATTATATAGCCGGCCCGGCTTTTGCCCGGTGTACTTGTTATATTTGTATATATATATTCGAGCGAGGTGATACGTGGCAGCCGGTCTACGACCGATCGCGCACTCGAGAATCCCGCAATAGGGGGGACGAAACCGCCGGAGCCTCGTTATAAATTTTAATTCCCTCCACGCGCTCTCCTCACCGCAACAATTATACTTACGCGAGCTCATTGTCTTCGTCGCTGATGCACGCGTTTCTGCCAGATAGGCAGAAAGAAGGTAATGAAAATAATAATAATAATAATAATAAATAATAATAATAATAATAATAATAGAAATAATACAGTGAAAAAAAACCGTACCGTGCAAGAATTTCAAACTCGTGCGTATGGTCGACGAGATATGAGAACTCTCGGCGATTCTCCCACGATTCTTAGGCCCTCGATCTTCATCGAGCCAGACGGGAAATCGCTCGTTTCATGAACACATATCGAATAATTATTATAATAACAATTAAAGGCGCCGCTTGTTTCATGTGTAATTTTTTTTTGTCTCGCACATGCTCGCGCACGGACGGACGCTGGCGAGAGAATCGTTTCACGCGAGGTCGATGTTGATGAATAATTAAAGAAACGAAATGCTGCGGCTTAACGGGCTCTCACGTATCTTGCATTAACCAGCGCGTGTGTCCGTGTATGCACCACGTGATGTGTGTATAGAAATTCTGGAGTATGCACGCTCGCGTTATACGGAGGAGAACGGGAGAGTATCGAAGTCGTATACAGAGCGAGGAGCCTTACTTGGCTCGAGTGTACAGAACGAGAGGAGTAGATAATTTATAAGCGTAATATGTAAAGTGGTAATAGAGCGCGTTGGTGTTGGGATCGCGTCTCCCGGCCAGTGCGCGGAACCGATCCGCCAGAACCACCAGAAGCCGAAGGAGGACGAGGCGAGACGCGAGAGAAGCGAGAGGAGAGGACGAAGGATCGCGAATGCGAAGTATCTGCTGCGGTCCTTCGGGCTCGTTCCCGATGCATGCAACCAATGTTCCGGAGAGCAGCACGCTGAATCGGAAAGAGAGATATCGAAGGGACAGAGGCGGAAACTTTCTCCCGAGAGCGATGAGCGAAGGTGGAGGATGGTCGAGGTCGGGGAGGCTCGGATGCTGCGGAAACTCGCGATGTACGGCGGAGGGTCGAATTTTAAGACGTTCTGACCTAAGATAGCTCTTGGGATCGAACTCAAGATCGAGTGTTCGAACTTTTCGTTTCGAACTGTTGGATGTACTTCTATAGCTTCTTATTAATTTGGCATTAAGATTTATTTTATGTTCAATCTCCAAAGCGATCTCGGGTTCATTTCAACGCTTAAAATTCAACCCTAAGACTCGCTCCCTGCTTTGCGTTATGCCACTAATGAAACATTTCGTTTCCAAATCCACCGAAATGCGGCCAAGCAAACCGATTAACATGAAAAGAAAAACATCCACTGAATTTAGCTTGCACCGCAGAAAATCTTGAGGATTGCTTCGGTTGAGACTCCGAAGTTCTGCGCCGTTTTGCATTCCTGCAATTAGCTTCCAACACGCGAAAGGCGAAAAAAGTCAGACATTCTCGTAACATTATTTTCTATCACAATCAAAGGGCTTTTTTTCCATCTTTGTAGACTTGTCACCGTTGGATTTTTTTTTTCCCTTTCAACGGTCAGCGATCGTTAATTGGGTGCAAGAGGTCGGTAACTGGGACAGTCACCTTGTACATTGGCGAGGGTCGCGAGAACGGGTGACGGGAGTGAACGCACGAGGTCCGAAAGAGGGCTGCTGATCCTACGGCTGCTGCTGCTGCATTCGAGGCCGCCACTGCACCGCTGCTCCTGCCGTTGCTGGTTGCGTGTCGAGGCTTAATGAATGCAAACCACGATCCGGAGGCAGGCCCCAGAACCCTCTACCTGTTGTTTTCCAGACCAGATAGCCTATAATTTTTATTGTCACGGGAGAAATAGCGGCCCTCTGATGGAGGCACCGGAGCTTATCTTCGAACGCTTCTTCGTTTTGTGTTCTTCCCCTCTCCCCTCTTCTGCTCCCCGATCACCGCCAACGGATGAGAGGAGTGAAGGGGCACGATGTAAAGAGAAAGAGAAAGAAAAAGGGAGAGGGAGAGAGTTAGTGAGAAGACTCTGAGTGTATAGTGGTCTGCATGCCCGTTTTGTTCTTCGCGATTCTGCCTTCCTCCACTTCTTCTCTCTTTTTTTTTTTTAAAGATATTCTCTTGCCGGTCGTCCCGGCCAACATCTTCCACCCGCGGATACTTTAATTCTCTGCCTTCTTTCGAATTATAAATCGAATTTATTTAAGATCCCGTATAATTAGCAGCCTTTTTCAGAGCCTCGCAGCATTTTTGTGCGCGTTATTCCAGTGCTGTTCAGAGTGCGCTCTAATGATCTTTAATTCTTTGCTTTCAGGGTAAATCCACTGTTTAAAATTGATTATAAATTTTCAATGGAAGCTATGTTGTGGTAGAGAATGGTTGGATTCACCAAAATTCGCGGTGACATTCGTAACAATATATCATTTTTTTTTTGCTTTAGATAAAACATTGTTTCGTCGGACGATTATTCAATTCAAGCGAATAGAAATTTGTTCATGCCAACACATTTTCGTTGTGGTGAACAAGTTGGGAATTTAAAAGTATATCAGTGGCTGTTGCTCGATTTAACAATTTTTGTTTACCTTCATATTTTTTCATGTTCGTCCTCTCGAATTGTTCTTTCTGAGCGATTACCCCAATAGAAATTCTTACTGCGCAATTCGCACAGCTCTATTTTCATCACCCAGGAGAATGCTTAGCCTCCGGTCAGAACAAGTGCTTCTCCTCCTCCTACTTCCCTGTGTTTCTAGCGCTCGCCGTCTGTGCTCGGCTTCTTCAGACTCATCGAATCTTCGTCCTTCCTTTTCCATGCCATTCTTTTTCTCTCGTCCAACGCATTCTCTCATCTCAGTCCATCTTCCGCTTCAAACTGTCCGATCGAATAACAGTCGACGCCCTTACCGATCTCTTTCCATGGACCACCTTCAACGAACACCTCATACGTGGTTCATCCTCGTTCTATCCAAATTTCGTCGTACTCTTCTCCAACCAGCTAATTGCATAATTTCTGATGACAATTTATTTTTAATTTATATCCGAGGTACGACTCTCTACAAGAGCTCCATTTTTCTCGACCACTTTGGACCAACCATGCAAGACTCATACCTGTCCAATCCAATTTTTTACATCGATCTTGCATACTCGTCGGTCATCAATCATTCTAGCTTGCCACATTTATGCAGCCAGCGACTCTCGTAACTATCTCTATATAAACATTTTTTGACCCATCCCGTCTTCCACGTCGTTGTCGCATAATTCACCAACGAGAAAATTTCCCGATTTTCCGTATACACCCTGTTACCACATTATCTCCACGGAACGACTCTCACGTCCCGGTCCATCAGGCTCCGGAGGGCTTTTACAGAGTCGTCTCCTTCGCCGTAATCTCCCAGGATTTTCTTTTCTGCGTATGCAACCAGCACTCGGACAAGCAACTCCTATAACTATCTCGATATCCGACACCCGGTCCGTACAAGCCTATAACCAGCTTTACACCCGAGCGGCGGACGTCTTATCCGCGGCCTGGGCTACCGTGGGGATGCCAGCAGCTTTTCGCTATCCTCCGAGGAAACATATTCTTCTATCTTCCAGCGCACTCTGCCTCGGCTTGCCGTGCAAGCGCGTTAAGAGGTGAAATACGGTGAAGGGAACGAGGAAGAGCGGGCACGACGGAGGAGGGAGAGATCATCCAAGAACTGCAGCGTGGAGAGTCCATAGCGAAGGGCATCTCGGGGAGCGAGAATTCCAACGGTAAATCGGCGAGCGGGGCCTCGCGAGACCGCAGGGCAATCAAAGTTAACAATGTTTTATTGTTGCATCAGGGATTCTCGCGACGTTTCGTATAACCCGTCATTGCCGGAGGCCGGGCATGCATTAAGCTTATCATAACGGTGATTGCCGGCAGCGGCCGAGCTCGATGTCGGCAATAGTTTTAACGCGATGGGGCATCGACTGTCCGATCTCACGGATTGGACCCGTCGTTGCGAACAATGCGCTAACCCGAGGCACAAGTTTGCCCCGAAGGGGCCCTGTCAGTGGCCACTCGCAGCGGTTGTTCCTGGTCGAGCAGCTTTTCTCTGCAGCCCCCCTCATTGACCGTTTTTCTTCGTCTTGTTTTACCACTTCTTCCACCTTGTCTCTTCTTCTTGGCCTCTTTTGTTTTTTGCTCGGCCTCTCTTTATCCCCCGATATATTTTCTCCGATAGTGTTTACGCACACGTACGCAAGGAGCTGCGCAACGAGATTGTGTGCACTCGCTTGGGTGAAAGGTTGGATAAAGAGGAGGAGAGTTAGGGGGGTGCGAGGTGAAACGGGCATCGGCGAGCCAGAACAGCGTCCGCGCATGGGGTTGAGGCACGTAACGGGAACCCCGCTGCTCCGCGTATACATCACGCAGGACCTCGAACGATGAATAAAAAAAAATTAAATTAAACCTTTTTTTTTTTTTATGAAAATAGTAAAAATAATGGAGCTGGTTGAAAAAAAAAAAAAAAACGAGGATTGCAGACGGGGGCGAAGAGGAGAGAGGCGAGACGTGACAACCAATTTATAACCGAGATAATTACAATATCAGGCTATGGTGGAGTATTTAATATTTATACGCTCGATAACGATTAAGTGCGCAAAGGAGGGAAGGTCTAGGACCACCGCGCGCTCTCCGGATAATAATTGCAATAATAATGATGATAATAAACGAGGCGAGATGATTGTTACGGGAAAATCATTTTCGTTTTTTTTTCTTGTTTATTTTATTTTTTTTTTTCAAGGTACTTTGCTTCGTATTTTGTATGAAAAAATTATATGTGCATGTCGTACATAATGAACCTTCTACTCCAATTGGACTGAGGATAATCACACTCCTTTCCAGCGGATGCGGGTATGTCCCTTATGTACGTTGCTTAATTATTACGTACAATGTAATTTAACCGACGTCACTCACCGTGACGAGATGCCTGCTACTCCCGAAGCTCATCGTTGTATTTGCCTCGCCCGCTACGGGCGGTGTTCAACTTTTTAGGTTGGCGTTACCCTTTTTCCGTCGAGATGTAAAAAAAAAAAAAAAAAACTGCAACCATTTCCGTTGCAGCGCTTGTTCTGATAATTTTTTTTCATTACCCCTTCGTGGGACTTCGAAGGATTAAAAGATCACGTTGGTCCTTTGCCTTGCGCAGATGGCGAATCTATGGAAACGTAAAATAAAATAAGCGTTTCTAATAAAAAAAAAAAACTTGCCTCACAGTTCTCAAAATCCGTATGTGAATTCTTTTTTAAATATGAGACTGGATTTTCCAAAAACGTGTTTTATTTTTCGATCACGGCGATTAATAAATTCCTTATTTGGAGTCACAGATAATTGCTAATTATTTTCGATATAATAAAAAATTTGTGTTTGCCAATCTAAGATGTGCTTAGGTCGAATTTATGTGGAATAGTAATTCGTTAAAAAATTAAACATTTTATTACACCTACAATGAGTGTGATCTGCAATGATAAAGTATACTTGCTGAGCGCGAAGATGCGATGACTTGAAACGCATTTGGCTTAGTGTGAAATATCAAACACGCATGTACGGCCGGTAACGTAACGGTCGACAAACGAGCTCTTGCACTTCGGTCGTGGCCCAAGAGCTAATCGGCAAACATTGACAAACCGCACGTGGTGAACACACCTCATGGTCAAGGGCCAAGCAAAATGGTCTTTGTTTGCCCGGTGGACCTCGCTACGACAAAACGCTTGAACCTTCCCTGCGAGACCCAGTGACAACCTTTCGGTCAATTTCTCCGCTTGGTCCTCCGACACCCTTCGCACAGCACTATCATCGAATCTACAGATATGGTAGTCACTGGAGAGACATTATCGTCCTGTTGCGTTTCGCTCTGGCACTCGTAGCTCTCAATTTTAGAGTCATCGTACCGAGCCAAAAGTTCGCTCATTTTCGTTTCTATAAAAATCCTTAAACTAGTAATGACTGACATGATCCGGGCTTGAAATAAATCTTCACAATACTTCAGCATAAAAAATCAAGATACTTGTATCTCGTTCGAGTCAGCTTGGGTTGACCAAAAAATTCCATGAATTTTCTTTATTTCACTCCGTGCGTAAAATACCGATTGTCCACCTTGTGACCTAAAATTTAATACGATGCGCGTTGGACAAATTGTTTCTTAATTCATGTGACAACAGCGCTCGTTAGGAAAAGTTTTATCACACTAATTGCGAAAGCCACAATTTTTTGAAAACCCCGATTAATAATCACTGACCTCATCGTTGGATAAACAGAAAATTTTGTCATCGCTCACCATGAAGAAAGCCGAGGAACTTCGACCAAGCTGTAAATGCCACGACGATTTGTCATCGGAATTAGGGAATGAAAAGTTCCGTTCGGCAATCGAGCTCGTACTCTACGAGTGACGTTCCCAACGAATCATTTTCGCCCAGGACCAATGTTGGGCGCGAGCTCGCCGGCGACGCGGCTCGAGATTACTTCAGCGAAGACATAATTTTTATATCGCGTGATAAGTAGGAGCCTCGGCTAGGGTAAAAAAAGTCGAGGGCGTTAATGCGATGCGGAATTCCACGTGTGCGTCGACGATCGACGGAGGGAAAACGAAAGACGTGCCATGCCGGTTGAAGGGCTCAGCGCTCGGCAGGACGGGCTGAAAAAGGTATTTATTCGCATCGTCAAAGAACCGGCCTCTCACTCCCTCTCTCTCTCTTTCTATACCGGCGTCTCGCCGGGCGTTCCTCGGGCAAAGGATTCCCTCGGTAATCTCATGCAAATTGTTAAAGTTCTCCAACGGGTGGAGGAGAGAAACTAATGTGATTTGTTTGGGCGCGTTCGACGACGGGTGAATATAATATTGATGGGTTTGACGTGGTCTTGTATATCTATATACGTGCACATCCACAGAGGCCGTGCACGCTCTCGCGGGATGTACGGGGGACGACGGATGCTGCGACAAGGACCCAACCCGAACCCTCCTCGTTGTTTATTAATTCATTTTACAAAAGCAAAGCTTGGTGCTCGGCAATTCCATCTCCGGCCTGCAACAACCGTTTTGCATTCTTCCCTCGTCGGCCGTCCGCGAGCAACGTTGCTGCGCCGGATTGTCGGGGCGCGGTACGATTAATAACGATTAGACATTCGTATATTCAGACCGACATTTCTGTTCACGATAACGAAAAATGTTCGAGCGAAATTCCACGTACGGGACTGAATTTTTTTCATGCCAAATCGTGAAGTTACTTAATTTTTTAAAAATGATTTTGCTAAAAAAAAATTTATATTCGTATTTAAAATATTGGGAATTCGGTACATTTTTACTTTGAATAATTTACTTTCTTTTTTTCGTGGAAATATTTTTGATTCGGTTACATTATTTACATCGTTCGCATCAATTACGATAAGATTGCAAAACTTTTTCCTCGAATTTACAAAAAATTCCATGAAAAATAAAAAGCTTACTCTAAAATCGCAACACCTATATCTAAAATTTCCAAACCACGTTATGTAAGAAACAAAAAATTGTATCACTTCTGGACAGTAAGTTGTAAAAAGTACAACCTCTTTTTATGGACGAATGCTGTAACAAGCCATGCCGAACCCTTCTCCTTCGTTAATTAATTTTGCAAACGCGAATGCCTGTTCGGAAATTCCCTCTCGGGCCTGCAACGACCGTTTTGGATTTTTTCATCGTCCGCCATCCGCGAACGTTGATGCTGCGCCGGACCGCAGCCCCGCGATTAATAACGGTTAGACATTTGTCAATTCGAACCGACAGTTCTATTTATGTTAGACCACCCGATAGTTATAATTTACATGGCTATCCTCGGCCTCGCACACTTGTCGCACCGTCCACGGATACGTACTTTGATCTATATGGGTATTCTGTGAGATCGTACGGTGGTTCGGTGCGTGACCCGAACCCGTCACGCCTCAGCCGTGCGATTAATCATCCGTTTTAATTGCCAGACAAATGGAGGTATTAGGAGTTCGCCCGCGCTCAACTTCTACCTACACGAGTGTGTACATGTATGAAATTATATATGAGCGCTAGTCGGTTGTACCTGTTACCATGTGTTGTCGAGTCTTAATATTCTATTAACCCCGGGACTGGCTTGAATCTCTCCCGGGGCAATTCGTGTGCCCGTTGGCGTCTAATTTATTTATTTTTATTCTGAACACTCGTCATTGCTTTGCGCAATCGCGCGAAATGGAGAACACCGGTCCATTTTGCCCCCATTTTCTACAAATGTTGTTGCGCAACGCACAAAAGCAAACCCGGTTGGAGGTGTGAACTTGAGAAAGTCAACTTCAACAATGCCTCCTGGATAACGAGTGAGAAAGTGAAAGAACCAGACGATTGTGTCTATTCACTCGGCAGCGAGTGATAAAGGTTCGTTGTACGGGGTTGCCGGTTTCACGGTGACTCCGGGTGAGAAAGACACTCGGCCAGCATTAGCGCTGGCACAATGCCCTATAGCTTAGCCGTTTCTGAATCCGTGCCGTGGCAGAAAAAGAGGGAGCAAGGAAAGGCGAACCCGGCGGAGAACACCGGGACTTTTTGTCGCCCCATTGTGTCAGCCCGTTGGCTCTTCTTCTATTGTGCGCATTCATCAGCGTATTCATTCATTGAATCCGGCTTGCATTGTCTCTCTCGTTGTGTCCTCTCGTCCGAGGTTCCTTCTTTCCGCGTCCGGGCTTCTCTCTCTTCCACTGCTGCCGTCTTCATTCCACGATTTCAGTACACTTTGAGAACATCGGTATCTCAGCGGAGCGCGTACGTGGTGCTCGCATGCCTGTAACTATCTTGCTCCTTCTTTTTTACATGCACGTCCATTATATTCCGCATTAGTAGCGCCCCATAAATAAATATGCGCGAGCATGCATTTTTATCGTGTTCTTTTTTGTAGTCCATGGGCAACCATAAATTCCGCGTTTCTCGGTCTCCGTCCATTTCTCTCTCGAGTTGCATCGCTCCATTCTTTCTATCTTGCCAACATCACATGTCAAGCCTACACGCGGGGAGTCAGAGACTGTCCTTTTTACAGCTTTTTCGACGAATCTCGTCGACTCGTTCGATACCTAAATTCTTTGATATTTTCCCCCTCGTACACTTTAATCTTTCTCGCATAATCCGGCATCGTTTCGATGCTGTACTATCGGGATGGAATCCCGATTCCCAGAGAATCGGCAATCTCGTGAAGGATAGTGCTGATCGATCGTTCGCCGGACATCTTCGCGGCGGTCGATTAATCCGCTATTCCGGTTAACCGGTGTCTTCGTGTGGGAATACGAGTCCCGATCGTCGACCGACGCGTTCGATGATCGGCAGATTTAACGAGTAGCAAAATCCGGTCTGCCCGTGTACCGCGGATTTTCTAATTCTGCCGGTAAGATCGTCGGATGCGCCGTACACCGAGAGTTATCGATAGCCTCGCGATCGCGATTTTATAACGGTGGGCCCAGATCGATGGGGCCCGGTGTCAGGTGCTGCTTCTTTTATTTATTGTTTACTCTTTTTTCCAACACGATCTTCTTTCGGATCTCGTTTCAGCCGGGATGGAAGCGCGGAGGCGATTACACGAATCTCTCCTCCCGTAAGCCTGCGACCATAACGAACAAGCTCTCCTAGTCAACGTAACATCGTCCTACCGGTTTTGTATCAATTTTATTCTTATCATTATTCCGTGTGATAAACACCTCGTTTTCTAGAATTTGCATCTCATTCGTATCTTCGGAAGCAGTAAACACGTTGCTGCACATAAAATATGACCGCGATGTACGAAGAAATTCCCCTGAGGATTACTTTTTCCATTAAACAGCTCGCTCGCGCGCAAAAAACTGAGTAGACTACGATTTATCAGGGAATCGATTTAGCGCGGAAAAAAATCCTGCGGGAGAATCCCATGCAAACTGTCGGCAAGATTAAACAGTATTCCAGAGAAAAAATAATAATAAAAGTTTCCGAGCAGTTGAAAAAAAAACGGTCTTAATTTTTCAGAACCGCGAGCTGCGAAACGACTCTTTTGCACGATTTCGGTCACGATCGTCCCAGCACGATTTCGCCAGTTTTCATTGGTACTCCGATGATTTATCCGGTCAAAGAACTCCTTCGATCTTATTGTGATGCCGGGTAAGTCGGACCAGAAGGACCCTCACCGAAACATGGCTACAAACCCACTTACCGCGAGGGAACGAGTAAATGACGGGTTTCATCCCTCTTCCTCTGTCTCCTCCTTCTGCCCTCTCGCATCGTCCCCGTCCGCGCTTGACGTTCTTTTTTCTTTCTCCTCCTCTCCCTCGCCAAGCATGGTTTCGTAATCACAAGGTCCTCTCGCGGTCCTCGCGAAAATAATATACTTCGTGTGGGCATCCGCGAATTACGAGAGTCTTCCGAGTAAGCTACGCACCGAGATGGCGATTGATCGGAACGGTGAGCAGGAGGATGCATTGCAGAACGGAACGGCAGCTCGAGCGGTTAGCGTCCCTCCGCTTCGGGCAAGTCCCGATGCAAAATTATAATTTGATCGCCAAATTTTCGTTCCTCTCTCTCTTCGGCCCTCCGTCCTCCGTGGTTGCCAGTTTCGAACAACTTACATTCGTTCCATGGCGAATAAATTTAACCCCCGGCTCGTCGCCGGAATTCACCGCGATCGGCGACACATCGATGATCCGTCGTGCCATTTTTCTCCTTCCCGCTGTGCGAACCCGTCCGCATCTCGGATTCCGTAACGAGAAAAGCTTTTTCTTCGTTGCAGCCAGCAGCCTGGCAGGTGAGACGGGAGGCATGGTTGAGATTTAAAAAAATAAATTCCATTCGGAAAGTCACCGAGGGACGTCCGGACCGGTAGGACCGAGCCAACAGGATATGAGATGGAAACGGTACCCTCCCTTTAACGCGCTGTTATTAGTTTTCCCCGCGCATATGCCAATCTAACTAGGAAAAGGGACGTAACTTTTCCATGCGACGGCACGAGTATTACCCGTATTATAAATACACATATACATACACGTAAGGTAAGTATATACATATATAAACAGATGACGGAAGGCGTACCAAACCATCCCCCGACCGCCACGGCGGACCGAAGTAAAATCGAGTTCTGCATTCAATCGCTCGACCGATTCGGCCGCATTGGCAAACGTAATATCTTTACTTTGGAAACTAAGATTGCCTTCGATTTTTCCCTCGTTCTCCCCGCCGCTCTCTCGGCCGTCGTGGCGGCTCCGTTTCGCAATGCTTCTCCCGCAAGAAGGTACGCGAGACCACAAACGCGAAAGAACTCAATTTCTTTCCGCTTCTCCGTTCTCCATCTGTCGCAGTGACGCGAACAGCTCCTGGAAACCGGGGAGCGATTGCCTTCAGGAAAATCCTCATTACCCGATTTATCGCGATTTTAAGGAAACTTGGATCGATTTCCCGATTTTTAGGTCACTAGGATCGGTTTTTCCCGATTTTAAAGCCCTCCGATCGGCTTTCCCGAGTCTGCTCGTCAAACATTGATGACTGCGGAGAACGGGAGCGCCGCCGAAGCATTTCCGGTGTCTCAGTCCTCGACCCACGCAAAATTCAGCTCGCTCTTGACACGTTTTTTTGTCTCCGTCCGTCCTCGCATCGCGAACAGCTCCTGGAAACCTGAAAGCGATTGCCTCGAGGAAAATTCTCATTACCCGATTTATCCCGACTGTTAGGCCAGTCGAATCGGTTTTCCCCTTCCGCGTTGTCGAGATTGATCACTGCGGAGAACGGGAGCGCTCCCAGAGAATTTCCAGTATCTCGATCTTCAGCGTTTGCGTACACACGTCCTACGCAAATTTCAGCTCGCTCCCGGCGCGGTTTCCCTCGCCTCGTCAGGATCACCAGCCGATGACGTTGGTCGGGCTTGAGGAAAGTCTCGCCGACTCTGGCGTGGACCTCGCCGTAACGGGAGGAAACACGCGTGCGCTGCGGGATACTCAATGACACGTGGAGAGTAACGAGCCACTCGATAAATAACTGTTGATCGCCGTCGATTGCCGGTGTATACGCACTCTCTCCCGAAGCCGAGCGCGCATGCAACTCGCCAGGACACTTATTTCCGCGGCGCGAACACCCATCCAGGTATCGCTGCTCGATCGCCAAAGCGATTTTGCTACAGATATACACAAGCGCAGATAAGCTCGGTCGAAGTCCTGGAATATTTTTCACTGGGGCAAGGCTGGACGCGCGATCCTCCTTATCTTAACTGGCGAACGGATCGCCGCCTTTTCTAACTCAATCAACGTCAAACACTCCGGATCGAACGCTCCGGCCGGATCGGCATGCGAGCCGGGCCGACCAGGCCCGACCGATTAATGGAGGCGTGTGGGAGGTTTTTCCAGTCACACGAGCGAGGGAGCGAGACTATTTACACAAATTGACTTGGCTCGATTTTTTTTTTTTGCTTTCGCACGGGTTTGCTGTGTGCAGCGTCGATGTGTCCGCGACAGATAAGGACTCATTACGCTAGTCTCGTTACGCCCGATCGTAATCCGGTCGAGATCGACGAGGACTTGAAAACTCATTGCGGGGTCAGACAATTGGCAGGGCAATTAGCGAATGCACGCCGGGACGCGAGTGGAGCGAGGGAATTATTGATAATGCTGGATAGCCATTAACGTAATCACCCGATTTTTTAGTCGACTTTATAGCGTAGTAAAATACGTTTATGGGCGATGGTGGACATAATGGAGAAACGGATATTTTCCGCTTGGCTTCTTGAAATAAAAATAAACGCTATCGGATTAGCTACAATGTTTAACCGGCTTGACCCAATAATTCTTCTCTGCGAGAACCGGAATGGGACTCTAGTGTTTCGATTAAAAAATCGTCTTCAAAGACGAAGTCATCATTCATTAAGATTCTTAGCCGCCAAAAAAAAAAATTCAACTTTACAGAATAATTTTAAAAATAATAAAAAAAAAATGTTCTCTTTATTTTCTGGATCCGTTTTTCAAGCTTTATATTACAGCAAGCTTCCTCGCAGCTCTCGTCTGCTCGAAACCAGTCCACAGGTGTTTCCCTCAGCCGAGAGATCGGCAGACGGTAACACACAAATTCCAGTCTGCGATTTAATATTGTTTATTTAACCGAATATCCTGCGTGGCTTATACAATCAAGCGCCATTACGTCGACGTTCCCTGAGTCCTTTTCTCTCATGTCGCACGTCGTCCCACCTCGCGACTCTCGCCTTCGAGAACAGTGTTCGACGTTGGGTAATTGTATTTCCATGCTCGGCAGGTCGCGCATCGCACCGGAGGGGTTGCGCGGAAAACAACCCTCGGCCGAGGCTCGGCTTGGCTCCGATCTTCGAGCGCATGGACCGACAGCTCCCGACTGCGATCTGTCTTTCGCCATTCCGCCCGGTCGGAATACAGAATGAATCGCTCAAAACGACAATGATCCCGTCTAAGCTCCCTCCGTGCCCAGCCCAGTCCGGGATGGGCGACAAACCCCTCCGCGACAAAGCATTAATACAGCGGCGGCAACGTTGGAAATCACACGTCGCGCGACATTGCTCCGCTGGAATAATCACTGCTTCGCAGCCGACGTCGCCGCGATTACACTCTTGTGCTCGCGGCTTCGTACATACACGGCCCAGCCCCGAGACGTATTCACAGGGGGGCGAATTCATCCCCCAACCGGAACTCGATGTTTCGCGAAACAATATCCGTGCCGATATTGCATGGGCTCCCGCAGTAATTCGTTCGGGAAATACGATTGTTCCTCGCACGTTGACAAATGCTCCGTGCCTGCTGTGCTCGCCTCTCTACGACGGCCCGGTTGCGAGAGCGGACGAGGTTTGGGTAACCGGGAAACTAACTTCAACCCCGCTAAGGAAGCCCCGGAATCTTCGCCCACCCTCGGCTTCTCGTCCCTCTCGCCACCGATGTGCTTTCCTATTTCCTCGATGCCCGAGGGTCCTCGTCGATGGATGTTCGGGTCAGTGCCGAAAGCCGCCGGAAATTCTGTTGCACAGCAGAAATAAAGGGGGTGTTCTAGGAGAAATTCCAAAATGATGGAAAAAAAAAAGATACGGACCGAGTGCAATCGTGACGCGATATAAATCAGCTGAAAAGTGGAAACTTTCAAATGTTCTCAGCTCACGGTCAAAATCTTACCCCATTCGTTTTATTGGGAATTCTAAGGCATTTTCTGAACCGATGCATGCGAACGGCGATGGATGAAAGATTCAGAAAAATTGTTTAAAAAAAAAAGCAAGAAGTAAACTAAATGCAACTCTATCGCGACAGAAATCGTCACCAAAATACGACCTACTTAATGTCTTCGTTCGCTTTCTCTCTTCAGATACTTTCCATAAATCCCGATGTCTCTTATTGTATACGGGATTCTAAAAAATTTTACTGCACTTAATGTTTCGATAAGGCTTTTTGCGGGGTCTCTTCGAGTACCGATTTATCGCTCTAGAATTCCTACCAAGACTCTTTACCCATAGAAAAAACAACCTGTAGCCGAGAAAAAGATAATTCGAAGTCGCGTGATTCGTCAACGCTGACAATCCGCTGGTCCACGGTACAGTTCACCATCCCCAACACCGATAAGCCACTTTTGCTAGCGAGTAATTGTTGATATCATTATTAGTCTACTCTCGTGAGAGCAGAAGGAACGAGGTTCTGAATGCGGCTTCGCTGCATCTGTCCGGGTGTGTAGCTCCGAGACGAATACGCAGCCGGAAATCGGGTATGGGTGGTGATGGACGCCGGGGGTGGTTCCATCCCCTTATCGCCGCCGGTGGTGCTGCCGTTGCTGCTGATTCTCCCGATGTGTAAGTCGACACTGTGCCGAAGTGTGCACAGCGTAGAATAGTACAGTGGCAACTACGGCAGCGGTGTGGGCGAGAGGCAAGCGAGCGAAGGAGCAGAATCTCCCCGAGAGGCTTCGAGGTTGCCAACTGGAGTATAGACGGGAGAATTATGTCTCCGTCCGCCTTGCAGCGTTCTCTCGGTGACGTGACGTGAGTGTACCAGACAACCTAATTACATCACAACATAGCACGTCGACCTAGCTGCCCTTACAGCTCAGTCGCTTCCGACCCCGGCAAGCTTTACTCCTTCCCTCCCCTTCTGTACCGTGGCGTCCTACCAACCCCATGCAACCACTCCCGACCGTCGTCGTCGTCGTCGTCGTCGTCGTCGTCGTCGTCGAGCTTCCGCTGCAACGACTACACCAAAAGCTTCTTGGCGTACAGTGCCCGCCTATTCCTCCACTTCGTTCTACCGGCAATAAGAGCTATGCAACGGCACACAGACGACCCGACGACTATGCCGCTGTACTGTCGAGCTTCAGCCTGCAATGCTGAACCAACCACTGTCTTGGCAATGCTTGTTTGCCTTGCCCTCCCTCGTCTCCGTAAACACGGGCGAACGGATATTACGTATGTGTGCGCTCGAGGAATTTGGCGCAAATTAACCTGAACTGGAATTATCCCCGGATAAGTCATAATCGTGAGACTTTCGAAGGTTTTCACGGAGTCGGGGAATCGGGTGCAGCTCTCGTTAACTCGTTCTAAGAAAAAAAGCTGTCAAGCCGATGTCATGCTGCTGACAGCCTTGCTAGCATAAAACAAGTTTACGCGGCAAGGGAAAATTGTATCGTCGACGGCAACGTTACATTCATGCGGGAAAACAAATTTCCACCGGGTTGAGGAAACTGTTTGCGAGAAAAAAATAATTTTATGTAAGTTTCAAGGATTTTTTTTTTTGTGTATTAGGATGATTTTAAGATTTCATAGAACGATTTTTTTGTAGACAAAAATTTTCTATGGAAAGAGCCACGATACTGATCGCGACCTGGTATTAGCCACTGTCTTGGATTTTCAGTCATTTTTGTATGTAATAAACGCGACTTTATAGTGCATGTCCTCAATTTCATGGATTTTGGTATAAACTATAGACAATAAATTAGATTAATCGACTTGATTTGAGTTTGTCAGTTGATGATCCGCGAAACAGGACGTGTAAACGGTCAACACTTCGTACCGTTCTGATATAGTCGATAAATATGCTTTTTGCTTACGTCGGGATTCGAAGGAGTATCGGATCGGCAGCGACGTAACACACTCGTGACCCACGGTTATATAGATTGCCGAAGATTATTTCTCGATGCTCTAACGCCGATCCACGTCGCATCGGGTATTACAAAGGTTAACGATTAAAAGCTGGAGACCACGGTCGGGAGCAGCGAGGGTATCCATCACACTCCCAGCACGTGACCGACTATCGTTAATGTCCGAATAAAATACAACGCACATAATATCCGAACACTTTGATGATCGCATGAGAGTTCGATGGCTTTTCACAGTCATACGTATAAAGGTCAGCATAATTTTTGCTCGTCGATAAAAATCAATGTGCACTCGGGTAACATTGAACGGAAAGTTATTGAGAGTTTAGAAATAAATCAACGCTTGGGACTGAGGTGACTCATGGAAATTGAGTTTGATTAGTCTATCGAAAAAATTCTTTGATTATTGCTATAAATTTGAGTCAAGTTACTATGAAGCGGCTTGTTCGGCGGATGAAGCCATTTGATTTTTACCTAGGAGATAAAACCGTTAGTCTGAAATTTCTGTCTCGTTGCATCAGCTTGGTAAGTCGCAATTAACGCATATTTTTCGAATATACTTTTTTCCCGGGAAGGCGTGCACTGTACACATATGAATCGTCCCGGCTCCCTGATCTTCAGTACGAGATCTCGTGGTGTATCTTCTTTACGCGCAGACTCTTCTAACGTCGAGAACGAAACATCGTTTGATCGCGCCGGTTCGAGTAATTTATGGCTAGAACAATCTGTGATTATTGTCATTAATTCAAGTTAAGTAGCAAAGTCATATATTTAAGTTAAGTAGTTACGAGGCAATTTATTAGATGGATGAAACCATTTACTTTTGACCTCTCGAGCGATGAAACATTTTCTCGAAACTCCAAGTTCTGATTGCATCAACTTAGCGCACCGCAATTAACAAGTATCCCTAATTTTCTTTAAATCTCCCACGATTTTTTTTTATCTTAGTTTTTTTTATATCATACATCCGACATACTTCTTGAAAAAAGAAGTACCCAGTAAAAAAAATAATATTCTTATACGAATTTATATTCTTGCGTGCAAAATTATTTACGTCGGATGTAATTCTGTGCGATAAATGAGTTACTTATGATATAATTACGCCGAGAAAAAATATTTATTGGAGTACGATTGTCGAAAAAAAAAAATCATTGAACTCGAACATACCTTCCAAGCATTTTTTAAGTATAGATTTTTCCCGGACATGTGTTTCGGCCACCGCGTACATGTGTGAGTCGCGCTCCGTGCCGATGGACGCGTATGAGATCCCGTGGTGTATCTTCTTTAGTCGCGTACTCTTGTAATTTCGAGAACGAACGATCGTTCGATCGCGGCGGTCAACGAATAAGAAATCGAGTTTGCAGTTAGATTTTCCCAACAGATCAGCGAGACGAGTGAGTTCCCTACCTCGGCCACAATTACGCGCCCGACTCGTTTTCGCATGATATTCCACCGGCGAACGATCGAGCGAACGAACGTTCAGGAGATCCCACGGGGGAACGCGCTTGTCGAGTCTATCTTTCGTCTTTCTCCGTCTGCACGATCGCTGGCCCTGTCGTCTCGTTCGCCTTTTAATTCCCGTGGCCGACTATCCGTACGGGTCGCTCGCCAGACTCGGCTGTGCACTGGCACTGCTCTGTACGCAGTTGCGCTCGATACTCAAACGGCAAGAGCAGTGTTATAAACCTGGAAGGTAAATTTGCTGGAAATTTCCATGAGACATCCCCCCGCGTCTCCTCACCGAGCTACTTGAATAATATTATCCTGGATTTCCTGATAATATTTTAGCGATCATCTCCGGCTACCTAGATCGCTCCGAACGCCACGAGATCATTGACGGGTGCGAAGTGCTCGTGCTTATTGCAGCAGATTCAACCGGGAAAGACGAAGCTGTTGATATATTTTTTATTTCTCGGGAGAAATTTGTCTAGAATGCTTTGATGAACTGGAAACATTGTGGAATTTATATTAAAATATTCCGGGTGAAGACGTCTGGTTCGTCTTTTGATTGCCGTGGTATTTTACTCCCACCATCGAGATACTCAAATAGGGTCAGAGTCATTGTTTGAGCTAACGAAAATGGAGAACTAGCGCAAAAAAAAGACTGAATTTTAGTCGTTATCAATTCCAGAAAAATCGAGCTCGAGTGATTTTATCAGAACTCACGATATTTTCGAGGCGTGATTAAATCACCTGGGCACTACCTGGTGATATGACCATTCGAATGATAGTGGTCGATTAGGCTTAGAAGCATAACGCGATCGTACAAAAAATACCTCAGGATATTTTCTGTTGTCTATATGAACTTCAGAAAGATAATCATTATCTCCGTAAAATGTTTCAAATGTAGAATCGGAGAGAAAACAATTTCACTGATCATATCACCCGGAAATGGCAAAAGTTGTGGGCACGTGGTATATCGTGCCGACTCTCTCGCATACAATCATATAATTATCGGTGCAATAATATCGGATCCGCATACACCAGAAATTGTGCAAACGTTTTCTACATAAAAAGATATTACGGGTGACCGTTTCGCTCGGACTTAGTTTAACATTATACTCGATTTGCTGGTGCTATATTAGCTATGATCTAAGACTACCTAGATCACTTCAAGCGTCTCGAGATGGAACCGGCCAGAGGCGAACCGTTGTTTGCCCTTTAATATTTTTTTTCTATTTCCAATGACCACATTTTTTTCTAAGATCTCGGCGATAAGCAATGAACAATGTGCGATCGAGATAAACACATCTCAAGCGAAGATCGTGGACCGGATCGCGCATGCGCAGTGAATCTAAACAGGGTATAACACAGAGTGCTTTTTGCCCGGGGTTCCGCGAGTTCCTTATGCAATGCCGATAAATATCGGGACTTTATGACACGAGGAGTTGGATAAAATACCAAGGAGCAAGGATTATGACGACGAGTTCCTGCTCGTAAGGAGGCCGCGCTCGATCGGACCTCGGGAGCCTCTCCGATCGAGTTGTTCGATGTCGGCATTCGGAGTCGGAGATCCGTGCGCCGGGCCCGTTCGGAGCCGCTGGCGGGCATTCACGTTATTCGGTTTTTAATTCAACTCCGATTATCCGAGTGCGGCTTCGGCTGTGGAAGGCGAATTGCGCGAACCCGCATGTCGAACTGACTGCCAGCACGGCTCCCGGGTGGTACTCTTCGGGAATTATGCGCAATGTAAAACCTTTCGGAATCGGACAAGTGAAAATCCGGGATTATCCTTATTCATGAACGAAAAATCGGTTCAAAGCTTATTTGCGCTGGATACAAATTAACACTCCCGTATATATACGTACCTGTTTGCGCGTTCTTCGAGCCCCGGTCTCTAGCTTTCCTATCCATCGACGGCTAATGAGGCCTCCTAAGGAACGCCGGACGAGGCTGATGGAGGAAATGAGACGGACCTGAAATTATTTTTATTTTTATTTTTCGATCGCTAATTTCCCGCTCGAACTTGAAGGTAAAGTCGCAATTTTTTCAGTCATTGTCGAATGTATTGTCGGGATTTATTTTGAATGAAAATTGTTGTGTTTATGGGAATGGGAGTGAGGAAATATTTTTATTGACGTTATTACGTGATGGAGTAATTTTTTCGCGACGAAAAATTGACAATGCGACTGTTCTAATGATCTGGAAATAAAAATTCAGGCATATTTGTAATCACGAAACTTCATCTGCAATTCTATAAGCCCCAGAACACTATCGCTGTTTCGAGACACCAAAGATCGTAAATTCTCACAAAATTGGAAAACAAATATATGCGCTATAAAAACGCTGTTAAACATAGTTTATCCTTTCAACATTACGTCCGATATTTTTTCCCGTCGGTGGGGAACCTGCACCTTGCATTAAAAAGTTTCTCGATAATTACCAACCTTTAATTATTTTTAAATTGCGTACGTATATTTTTTTCATTCTGCAGTTAAAACGTCAAATGCATAACGTTAATCGGAAAACAAACACGCGACATTGCTGCCCTCCCCTGGGGTTCGAAATGAACGAGTGCCCGATAAAGAAGCTATCTCGATTAACTTTCGTTCTTCGAATCGTAAATTATTTCAGTAATACGGGAGGGTCGAAGCGTTTAAAGATCAATTTCACGATACCTTCCCCTGCCGCATAGTTTAAGCTCAACCAGTTCAATCCAATGAATAACTTCTTTTTTTTTTTTGCGATGCCTTGATCTCGCCTCGCTTCCGGCTATGAGCGATATAACCATGTCAGTCGCCGTTACACTACGAGGTTGTATCGTTAATAAAGAAGTTATGCCGGAGCAAGTGCGCAAGAATGGCGCGCGCGCGCCTCCGAATAAGTCGCTTAATTTACAGGGAGTAAATCCACGCGATGTACGAGGAAACTATTATCGTTAAAGAGTATGTTCCGCCAGCAGTTCTCGTTGCTGCCGCTGCTTTGCGCCTCGATGCTGCGCCAGTTTGCCAAAGAACCGCGAGCCGGGGGAGCGATGATCGATCGACTCGAATTAATGGATCGACGCGCACCCGAAGTACACCAATCTTTTTTCATTTCGCCCTTCTCCGACTCGCCGATCGGTAATGGATTGCGAGAAATCTCGCTGCTAAAGCCAGTCGCGCGTGTGCGCATGCGCACTGGCCATCGATCGATACATCATTAATTTCCGAGATCTGGGCCGTTTCGAAATAAACTTGCAATTCGTTGTCTAGAGAACGCTTGTTTCACTTAACCGTGCGTCCATTCCGTCAGGTAGATTTGTATTTTTTTTCTGTCCGAAATGTTAATGAAACAAGTAGAACGTTATAGGAGTAAATTTCACTCGGTGCGAAAAAGCTTCGCATGCGTAAAATCCCAATTCTCACACTCGGCGAAGCAGAATTTGTTACACTCGTCGGTAAAAGCTTTATCGCAGTAGTGACATAATGTAATATCACAATTTCACGGAGATACCGATCACGTCTTTTTCTCTCGCTTGCCAAGTATTTTTATCGAATCGCGTACACGTACAATTTACCTGAATTCGGCCACGGCACAATTATTGACGCGCTGTCCCACAGAATCTACGTTGTCGCCAGCTGATCTCAATTCTCTATTCCTTCTGCGTGCGCGAGCGCGCGTGCGCGTGCACCGCCGTCCTGAAACTCGGATCCAGAAGCAAAAAAAAAAATCTATATATATAATTCTGTAATCAGGTAAAAGTGTATAAGTGGTGAGGCGGGTCCTAATAAGGTGGTGCACGAGCGTTGCCCGAAGGCCTTCCCGATTGGGCATATCTCAGTACGTCACATACCTCTCACCCGTCCGCCACGCACTACATCCTCGATACAGTATCGTATCCAATACCAATTGTAAATCACGTTTCTTCGCCTGTGCGTAAACACGCATGCGCCGCCCGATGCCCCGAGGAGATCGAATGCGTGTAAGTGAAATCCGCTTCGTCTCGTTGCACTTCTCTCTACGAAGGCGTACGCACAGAAGCCAAAGCCCCGTGTCTCTAGGTTGGCGAACGGAGCGCGGAGCATCGGTCGCCGATGTTCGTTCGGGTAGGCAAGAAATCGTCGGTGAGCTCTCGCTACCATTCCTGAAAGGAGCGGGAGGGCGACGCGCCGCGGCCACAACGGCAGCACACGGGAGCCCTCATCTCCGACAGCTTGATTAATAGCCTCAATTAAGATATTTAATTGCTCTTATTTTTATTTTCTGTCCCCGGGTCGGATATAATGGCGACGCGAACCCCTTCCACGGGGACCGGCTCGATCTCTTCGAGAACGCTCGCCGGAGGAGGGCGAGAGCGAGAGCGACGGAAGGTAAGATCGGGAACGTCGGCGTCGAGTGCATCTGCGGGCCTCTCCAGACTCGACATATACCGCGTGCATCCGCGAGGCGCCCGAGGTAAGCGCACTTAAGAACACGTCATAATCTACCTCTCGTCTAAGTACGAGTATGTTGGATGTGTACACACAAACCGCTCCAATCTCGGCCCGAACCGCGCCACACGAACGACGACGATGTGCATGCGCGCTGCACTCGCGGTGTGCGTTCCTTGGTAGCGGCCGTACGTGCAACGACGCCGGCTACGATTAACGACGACGGTGGACGCGACCGGTGTTTACGATCCATCGGCTTCTCGAGCTTCTTTTCGACGACCGATCGCGCGCCCTTTTAATGAGCCTACATTATTCATGAAGCCTCAACTATGCCCGGCAGTTTATTCGTCATACCACGCATGTGTGACTGATCAAGGGAAATCGCGAGGCGGCTGCGATACTCACGGGAGAGCACGGGAATTAGTTTCGGATAATAGTGGGTACGCTTTCGGAGACGATGGTCGTGAGCTTTTTAATTCGTGTGATTGCTATCTGTAAGAATAATGGTCGTAAGAAATAACTTTTTATTTTGCGAGACTTGTTACGATTTGGATTAAGAATCCACTGTTGGAACGTTTATTTCCGAGTAATCTAATGGGCTAAAAAGATTTTTATCATTGTAACGGTGAATTTTTTTATGGCGCACGACGCTAAACGATTTCCGATAGAAGCACTGCGAAAATTAATTGTAAATTCAATGTACTGGAATTGGAATTTTGCTTAATTAACTTACATTATTTAAATATTGATATACTTTGCTTGCAACATAGAAAAACTTAATATTAACAATCTGTTGCTTTGAATTTAGAAACATTTATATGAAAAATGTAAATTTCACTGTAAATTTACAGCGTCATTGTGTTCAAAATGTCGGGAAAAGTTTATGTAAAAAAAATTCCTAAACTAATCATCAATTCTCAATCAAAAATTTTCACTGTGCACCAGAATTAAATTACCTATTTATTGCCAATGGACTATCGACCGACGTTCTTCAGCCAACGTTTTTTATTACGTTCTTAAATTTTTAAGTCAACAAGATTGAAAAGAAAAAGAAACTTTTATGAAAATGACGTTCAAGAGTCTTTTACTCCTCGCAATGTATCGAAGGAAGCAACTTTAATCCTTCAAAGCATTTTTTTACCACCGTAATGTTTCGAATACATCCCTTAGTTATCAATGCATTTTTTCAATTCAATGAGACGTGTCTCATGTAATACAACCTGGTCATTCTACCTGACGACATCATTACCAAATTACCCGAAACATCTATGCGATCAATATAAATGCGTTGACTTTAAACGAACCGCACTCGGATGCGCACGTCTACGTCAACGTCCGAGAACCGACGTCCACGAGATCGGAAAATAATGAGCAACGAGATTCACCATGTAATTTCTCAACGGCCAGCGACGAACGCCACTCAATTTATTTTAGTCCGAACGACTCGGCGTTTTTTCTTCCTTATTGTTAAATTTTTTATGTCTCAAGTCATCGGACTGACGGCACGAATTTCGGTATGCACGCAGATTGTAGATACCGTGCGGCTTACATAGTATGACGGCAATAGCCAATCGGCCTGTAAACATCTCGTGTCCGAGCATACTCCGGAGTAATTTGAACCTGAACGAGAAAATATATTCTACATACTGCATACCCCGAACTGTTTTTCCCGGGGCGTTCGATCGCATGTACCTAATAGAGCTCGTCTCGCTGCTCCTGCTGTTGCCGCCGTACCTGACGCCGCGCACTTTATTCATCGCGGCCTCCTCCTCGACTACTCGCCCTCTCGATTATCTTCGAAAATTACTCTTTCTCTCGCTGTACAAAGTATCGTTCGACTCGCGCGCGTGACCGTGAATGAATAGGGAAGCAGCGAGACGCGGCGATCCTCGGAAAGTCCGACAGCGTCTGGATATCTCGGTAACGATGGGCGCAGGCGATCCCCTGGTGTCGAAGACGCATCGACAGGCTTTGGCTAGTTAGTGTTGGTGCCCGGTACAATTACCAGCATCATCACTGTTTCTCGCATCTACCCTCGGGATGAGAATTTTTAAACGATTTTGAATTTTATAAAACATCGTTGAATGAGCGTCAGTGTTCGTTCGACAGCCATTGCTCACCATCGAAGGGGCGCTTGATCCGTATCCATCGCATGCGCTCAAACATTTTCGCACTCGTTTCGAGGCACATATTAAACGTTGCTTTCTTACAAGCTGTATACTTTGTATCGTTGGGAATTATATGAATCTCGGCGGGATTTGCATACCAGTCGGGGCGAAAAAAAAGCCACGCCACGGTATTATTCTTCCCTCGGGAAGGAGGGTATTCGTGACGAGGCATCTGACAGCCGCGATATAAAAGTAAAAAGATGGGGAACGGTCGTACGGGCGCCAATTAACCCGACGGTAAAGAAATTCACGGTGTACAATATTTTCTCTTATCTTTCTGTTTTTCTTCGTAATTTTGTATCTCACACTTTTGTTAAATTTAAATTATTTCGTCGAAACTTTTTCATTTCACAGGAATTAAAATTAATCCGGTGTAAAAATACTGAACTTTGCGGCGCATCCAGTCATTAATATAAAGCTCAACATATTCTGCTATAAAATAAATCGTCGTGATCGCGGAACGCTTGGTTTAGTTCTTTGTTTATTCCGACACATTACGTCGATCAATTTTGTTTAATTTGCACTTACGTGAAATTCTCGGTCGTTGTACGAAATATTTTGCATTTTCAGTTTTGAAAAAGCTATCACACCAACGACAGTAGCAACCACTCCCAGTCCAGCATCTTGAAAAGGCTTTCGGGTTGAACAGTAAGTGAGAAGAGCGGCGATGCGGGGCGAGATAAACTGCTCGCGTCCTATTGTCTGTCTGGTCCCGCGGACAATACGGGCAATCACACACGAGAGTGATGGGGAGCTGAGCGAGGCTCTCCCGTTGATTGTTACGTTTTTATCCTACCGCCTGGCACACATTGTATTTAACCTGTGTCTACACATGCGCACACACGAGTGTTTGGCTCCGAGAAGAAATAAGTCCGACTTCCGCGCGTTGCTCGTGTGGGCCAGCTTCCATTGTCGAAATTTACACTGTTCCGAGCCTTGCGAATTTATGACCAGAAAAGTTCTAGCAAAATTGTAAAATATTACCATATTGTAGCTTCCGATCGTGTCAGTTTCGTTGGGTTATTCCATTCAAAATTGCTCCAACTTTTTAAGGATTAAAAAAGGGTTTTAAAGAAATATTAATATTTTGTGCGATAATCCGCACACATTAATAAAAAAAATTATCATCAGTCACTGCGTTTAACGCAATTAAATCTTGGCACGCATCTTGCGTAATTAAAAAAAAAAATAATATGTCGACGATAATGAAAATTCTGATTTTTCAAAAAAAAAATAAGTATCATCTTTGAAGACTCAAAGTGCGAACCCCATGCCCGCAGTTTAAGCTGAACTTTTGTTTTATTGGAATTCCCTTTTGGTCTCTCGGTCTATCCCATTCAGCAAGCGGCTCGTTCGCAGTGTCTTTTTAAACCGATCTGCCGGTGGTGAGAACGGCACGCGATACAAGCGTAGCAGGATGTATTGTCCGGCAGAACTGCTGGTCCGGTCCATCCCCAGGGCGGACAATACGGCCAATCACGCACCCAAGGAACCGGTGATTGTTTCGTTGCTCTTCCTGCTCGGGCAGTTTTCGCGAATCCTCAGAATTGCGTATATAGGAGACGGGATCGACGAACCTCCGGACCACTCCATTCTCTCTCGATCCTTTCCTGCTCGGAATCTCAACTTGTTTCTGGCATTGCGGTCATTCTGAAGATTCTCAGCGCGAGGCCACGAGGCTGTGTTTCGGAAAGTCTGTAACATCATCACCGGGACGAAAGGGGGGAGGTGTTAAATGTTCGCAAGGATCGACCTCGCTCCCTCTCGCACGCGCACATAAAAACACCCCATCTAAAAATGTCGAAGATAATATATTTAACTAATTTTTTTTTCCTGCGGTCAAAAATACAGCACAATATCTATCAATATATTCTTCCAATTTTTTTTCTCATCAAACCCTCAAAACATGTACGAGTCGATACACTTTTACAATTTTTTTCCGTCGGTCAAAAATTCGTCTCGGTTTCCCAACTTGTTTTTTTGCGTCGTGGTCATGCTGGAGATTTCGAGCGCGAGACCACGAGGACGAGTTTCGCGACAGAGTGTAACATCGTCATCTCGACGAAAGGGTGGAGGTGTTAAATGTTTGCAAGGGTCGAATCTGGTCCCTCACGCACGCGTTCACAAAAACACGTGTGCGTGTCTCCTCCATGCATCGGAGGTTACATCAGAGAAGCTGAGACACTAGCCTCGACTGTACGGCGACTGGTCGGGGGCTGAAGGAGTGTGTGTTTGCGTGAGAGGCGAAGAGATGAAGAGAGACCGAGTGGTAACGCTCGCTGAAGGGTAGTAAAGAAGGGAGAGTGGATACGCTTCGGAGCAGCAGCTCTCAGAATGGAACAATCAGTCGAGAATCAAGCGACCACTTGTTCCATATGCGTAGATATAGGAGGCCGGTACCGGACGCCGGCCGGTGCTTCTCCTCAAAGTACTAACTGTTCGGTCGTCTCCACCGCTTCGTCCCGTCACCACCCTTCGCCGGCGCTCGAACCATCCCTGTACCCGCGAACAATCGTCCCGGCGACAATTATCGCAATTATTGGCCCTCACCCGAGGACGTTCATTCCTGCGGTCCTTCCATGCAAATATGTTTTCGGAACGTCGGTAAAATCGGGAGCGCCGATGTCGAAAATGTCTCCGGCGCTTATTCGTCCATTCAACCGAGAATCCCATTTGTGGGTCGGGACTCTCCGTCACATTGTCCGCGGGGAGAAAAGTCCTCGAGTGCGAATAAAATTTTCCATACGAAAAACAACGCGACTTCGAATGCACCGAGAAAAATATTATTGCTTGGTGTGAATAAATATTTATTTAATTTTAATGGATATGCAATTAAATCGATTGAAATATTTATTTAAGAATTAGATCGATGAGAATGAGAACCGGGGAGTTTACGAAACCGCTCGCCACGACCCGAATAGGAATTATCGAATCATGCATATAACTGATGAACATGAGACAGTGGTAAAACTCAATTTCCCAATAATTCATGGATTTCACATTTCGTCTTAACTATCCACATTTCAGCCCCGTTTTTTACCACTCACTACACTATCCGAAAGTTACCGACAAACTGGCCCTTAAGTCTGTGAACTCACGTGACTCAAGGCTGTTATCGCATCGAAGATTGTTCGATATCGTGCACCGTCAATAAATTCTCTGTCGCTATTCACTTTAACCAAATGAATATTTATCCGGAAATGCCCGGATAGTGAATTATTTTCCCGTGTCCGTGAACGTATCCGCGCACGGTAAATTTCGCGTTTCAAATTGCGCGAGAGCTCTCCGTCGACAACGGACTGTGCGCGCCGGAGAAAAAATTGCACGAAGAGTCGGAGGGAAAAAATGGAGATAAAGGAGATAAAGAGACAGAACGGTAGGGCGAGAGGAAGGTCGACGGAGTGGAGAGATGAGAATGAGTAGAGCGACAAAGGAAACGAATTTCTAAAGAGCTGCGAGAAGGAGAGACGAAGGAAGACGAGGTGGAGCAACGCTCATTTAACATTATGCGATCCGTCGTCATCGTCGTCGTGGTCGTCGTCGTGTGGCGCTCTCCTCCACGGGTGAAAACACGCCGGCTAACGATGGATGGGGTGGAAAGCGCAGGAGCATGTAGCGCGGGACAAATGACAATGCAGCCCCGCCGGTGGAGCTGATGAAGTGTCGACTGTGTTTCTCTGCCCCCGCGCTGTCCTCCGCCTCCTCCTCGTCTAACTCCGCGGCTTCCACTGTTTCTCATTCTCGGCTTTCGCCACCGCAAGCCTCCGCAAGAGCAGCCGCAGAGTACAGCGACAGTGAAGGGCGAACGAGCCATCGTCATCCCTTCGCGATGCCGTCGTGCACGGGTCGTCGTGCTCGCCCTTATTCCCCGTCCATTCCTTCGTCCCCGGCAACCTCGCACCTTCGCGATCGCGTTGCTGCCACGAGGGGCGAATTGCGAACCGACCGAAAGGGATATACTGTTGCAGTCGACGACACCCTTCGACGACTCGGTTAATTGGGCAGTGATTGTCCTTCCGCCGGATCGCTTTCACGGGAAAATCTCAACGCGGATCGACGACGTAACGAAGACGATTTCGCCACGCCGAATCAAGAGAAGAATTTTACCTTTGACCTGCCGTCTGGAATGGAGGATCGCCTGACCTCGCAGCGGCGATAGGTCCAACGGCTTTTGTGGATTCGCCCAAACGGCGATTGCTGATTTCGGTGACTTTTTTTAAAGAATTTTCTGTACGACGACCCGTCTTTATTCTTTTTTTATTTTTATTTTTTTTATTGTGGTGTCCCTGATGGGGAATGTTAATTTCACAGTTCAAATATTTTATAATTTTTGCAACTTATTTTTCGAGTGCACGATCTGGCTCTAGTTTCACAAGCGAAAGTACAAACGAGAATTATTAATCACGCGGGAAATAAAAGAACAGGTTTTTATAGTCGAACCTTAGCAAACGAGTTGGGTAATTATTCAACATGCTCATTTCTATTGAATTTTGTATTTCAATTTTATTAGATGATTTTTTATTGTCTATAGTTGTTTAATGTGGAATGAAGTATCACGAGTTGTATTAACACGCTTACAGTCACGATAAGGGAATCACGAAAAACTGCCCGGAGCTTAATAAATATTCGTCTCAATATGTTCACATTACATAAGACTACCAAAGTTCGACTTTTATACGGTGAATTGAAAGATTTAAGAGCTTCGTATTACGCATAGATTTGACGAAAAAATTCCACCGATAGAACCGGGCGGTTACATTTTTCATCGTTATTTTTAATCGATCATTTTTGTTTTTATCTATTGTCGATGTCGTATTTTTTGGAATAACAAGCCGTCAAGTTTCTCTCTTCCGTCGTGGCGGAGCGTCCGATGTTGGAAACTTTTATTCGATTTTCAATGACTGGTTCCGCGTAATATAAAACGATCAATACTATGTTATAAACGCCACCGTCACCGGTTTCCCCATTGATTTGGAAATAATTGGATTTGCGCTCTCCCGCTCTCGGCACGATTCGCCCAGAGACCCGGTGACATCGACGTTGGCCCGCCATTCTGCCTCTTGCTCTTCTCGCCAACCCCTCGATAATTTATCTCGTGACCCCGTGACGCACGTAGTTCCACCGCGTCGTCGTACTCCACACGCACAATAGACTTCGTTCGTGACTTAAACGTTCGGTCACAGTGTATAATCTTTGCCCGCACGACGTTTAGAAAGTTCTTGTCAGAACGGCCACCGCGGATACGCGCGAACCCACTATAATAACACGACATTTTTTCACCTACATCAACTTGATGAACGTGTCGACTGTTGTTATTATTATTATTTTTTTTTCAAGAACTATACAAATTTAATGATCCGCGAGTGAAATAAATCGTAACTACTATAGTAACGTAACATTTTTTAACCACATCCGCTTGACAAACGTGTCGATTATTTTTATTTTTCCAAGAAGTATACCAATTTAATGATCCGCGAATAAAATAAATCTTTGGTCCGATGGCAGTGGAGTAAATTTTTTTTCCGACAGCGTGCCCGACAATGTTTCATAGCTGCATCGACTTGATGAACGTGTTGATTATTTAATTAAATTTTTTCCTCTACAACCATACAAATTTTATGATCCGCGAATGCAATAAATCGTCGGCGCGATAGCGGTGTCCTAATTTTTGTTGCAACACGCCCAACAATGTTTCTTGTCTATTATAGATCTCTTATTGTTCGCGGACCAGCGAAACGAATAGCAACACGTATTCGCGTTCAAAGGCTCCTAGCCATTCGCAGCCAGGAATTACAAAATGTTAATGCTGGTCATTTCTGCTCATACAGTCGCCGCTCGGTCCAGCAATAGCCATACGGACGATCTGCATCATGTGATAATAAGTCGAGACGTGGAACTCGCGGCCGATATTGCTCTCGCTTTCCTTCTTAAGATCGAATTGTAAGACGTGAGTCAAAGTGTCGCTCGATCTATCTTAAACTCAAACACAAGATCGCATCTGAGTTCGAAGTTGATTTCGAGCATGAATTCGAGCTCGATGTCGAACTCGAACTACATCCGAATTTAACGTCGGACTCAAGATTAAGCACGAGATCAAGTTCATACACAAGGTAAATCTTAAGTTTGAACTTATGAATCCCAAGTTTAAACCCGTGACAGATCTCAACATTAGACTCGAGATAAGTCTTGAGTCCAAACGCACGATAGATCTTAAGTTCAACGTCTTCAAATTTGGCCCTCAGTGTCCAACTTTCCTCCGAGAAACCGCGGATTCCGGACAATCCTTCCACAGCATCACGAACGAAATCTCAAATCTGGTGACACAACTTATCCCCCCTCCCTCGGCCACGGATTTCAAGTCAGTCTTATCTTAGCCGATCGGAGACATAAGTGGAAATACCGGGCACGATCGTCGTCCCGGTTTCCATAATGGCAGCACAGATAGTGTTATTCCCCCCTGTGCTTCTCCGCGACACAGTAATTGATTAGAGACGCCCGTTGTGCACTGGTCTCTACGTAATATATGAAACTTTCTAAATCCTTTCTAAACCCCCGCTGGTACGGGTACGGGCAGAGTTGTGACGGCCGGTGCCTGTGGTTCCGGGCATCGGTATCGGTGCGTTACAAGAGACGGAGGAGAGTTTTTACGTCCGCGGCGTTAATTGTGATACAGTGGAAGGAATCCCGCGGACCCACGGCATTGCGTGACGAAACTAGCTGGAAGATGTACGACGGCATTGTGCCGACGATGAGACGACCGCGTGGTCATCCTGAGAAAAGTTTGAGAGAAGGAGCCAAACGGCGGTGTCCAGCGCTCGTCGTCGAGCGAACGCGGAAGCTCCGCTCCTCCGTACGCATGCGTGCATTCGCTCCGGAGATCTTCCTGGAGAGAGGAAAAAAAAAATATCCGAGAGTCTCTGACGCAATCCGACGACTTTGTTCAATCCATTGGTGAACGGACGATAAACACTTTTTTGCACGCTCCAGCAATGTACGCACGATTGTCAGCAATTCGCGCAACGCCAATTAGTTACCGCGTGAGGCGCGACGGAGGAGACGGGAAACAGTTGATGCTGTAAGTTCTTGGTGTTATCACCACGGGTTTGCCGGGGCCAACCGAGAGACAAATATTTGTCCGCCGCCGAGCGAAGAGACAACGCGGGCCTCGGCCTTCGATGGATTGTGTGAGATTTTTTTTTTTCGGCTCACGGGAGATCGAAGAGGCACGAGGAACGCGACGGGACAACGACGGATGCTGAGAAACTTTGAGGCGCCTCCGGCGTAAAGGGACGAAAATTGGTGATCGGTAAAATTGAAAATCGTATCTTGAAATTCGAAGAGTCCGGCGCCTTGGACTGACCAAAGTCCAGTCGATTAGTCAAGATGATTCGCTTCATTCAGCCACTATTCTCGACAATTTCTTATGTCTGGCTGTAGCTTGCGGCGAAATTACTAGCGGACAAAAATACATGGGGACGCGTAGAAGTCGATATATATATTTTTTAAATATGTAAAGAATATATTATTTAACCAAAAATAGATTAGAATATGCAGAATGTAATATTTTTCCAGATTTTTTTGTTCAATAATCGAAAATGTTCAAAATCGGCTCGTGTCCAAAAAAAAAGTGTCTACTCCATTTACATTCACAGTCTACGCGACCTTCCAACCCGTGCAACGGGCACATCAACTGCTCTGACTCCGCCCGTACCTTCTGAGCAATTTTTTTCATCGACGATTTAACGGGAAGCAATCTCGCAGTGAGGAAATAAGACCGTTAATTAAATCAACAAATAACAGTACGAAAAATGTACCCGTATTTTCCACCACCGGCCGTGACTCCGCGGTTAGTCGCGATCCTCGGCGTTGTAATCGAATTTCTAATCCGCAATTAAAAAAAAAAATAAAAAATAAAGAAGAATCCTCATTTCCTCGACGATTCTGTCGAATCCTCGGAACATCGGCCGATCAGATTAGTGGGTAGAACCGAATGAGCGGAGGTTGGCTTTGCGGAGGGGAGCCGAAGAAACGAGGCTTAAACGGCGAAACGGGAAGAGAGACACGCATCTCTGTCCCAGCGGGCAGCGGGCAACAGCTCGTTAGTCGCGAAAGACTCGCGAAGTGGATAGCGTTGGACGCGAAGTCCCGTGGAATCGCACGACTACCGCAGCGAAACGTGAGGAACGGGAGAAGATAGAGGTTGAAAACGAGAAGAAAGTTAGGTATAGCGCGTACCACACCGCACGAACTTAGATACCCGTCCATTTATATATATATTTATACATGTATGTGTGTGTATAAATACTATATTTAAGGGCATAACATCACGAGGCACGCACTCACGCACGGCCGCCAAATGTGTTGCTCGGAGGAGGTTCGATGCGAGTCCTTCCTCACTAACATATTCGAAGGAGCCCACACAAGCCTCACTCAGACATACACCAACATGTGTGACAGACATAAGTCCTTAATGCTCTCAAGTGGAGGCGCGGAGTGCGCGCTATGCGCACCCGCGCCTCGCCATCTCCTCGAGCCCTCTGACTTCGCGCATTGTTCTCCGGCTGCCCCGCTAATTGCGCATTGTATAGCATTGTTGCTCCCAGCCGGGGATAAGCGGGGGCCGCCCGGTTAACTGCTCCTATCGACCTGCTATCTTTATATAAAGTAACAAAACAACGTAATTAATTACCAGTCTTCCAGGCATTGTTAGACGATAAATAACGCGGGAGCAGTGGAAGCACCGGGGATTCTCTACATCCAATTAAAATATTCAGCAAGACAAACAACAATGGCGGAGGGCCGGAGGAAAAGGCCCGCGCGCACGTCTCGTCTCCGGCAGTCGTATTCCTCGCTCTCGGTCCCACTCGACTCCTCCGCTCCTTCCGCACACTCTTCTTCAATCTCGCCTTCGATCTATAGCTTTTCCTCTCGCTTCGTCGCTCCCTCGGTCCGCGCTGTCCGGCGGTTTCTTCCTCCTTCTTCGACGCCCGCGGTCGCAAGGCCACGGACTCCTCCTCGGGCATCGGCATTGCACACGCCGAGGCCCCAGCCCATTCTCAGGGTCACGTGCGCACAGGTGGAACCAGGTGTGCCAGGTCCGCCTTAGCCACCATATAATACCATGGGTATCTCTATAATGGAGCGCCTACCGGAGGGACGAAGATCGAATTATTTTTCCGCAGCCTCTTACGCACCAATCGCAATCATTGCGCTCATATAGCACGCGCGACAGCTGCTGCAATTCCACTTCCGGCGTGGATCTAATTGAGAGTGTGAGACTCGAACGTCGCCGAAGAACGTCAATTTTCGTTTTAATGTCTCCATGCTGAACGGAAAGCGAGGTATTTTTCGAAGTAACGATTTTTTCCGCGACGTCACTTCCGGTCGAGAACCAAAATTTTGTATTCCGCAGTGACGTTTTCTCGTATGACCTAATTTTCGAGGGAAATTCCAAATTGTGAAACTAAATCTGATGTTTTCGTGTATGACGTCACTTCCAGTTAAAAAAAAATGTTTTTAAATCGAACGTGACGCGTACCGGTATGACGTCACTTTTGGTGGGAAAAATGAATTTTTAAAGCTGGAAATAAAGTTTTTCGGTGTTTCAGACCCGGTAAAAGAACGATATTTTGAAACTATAAGTGATGTTTTCCGCATCAACACCAAAGATTAATAATTCCGCGCTCATTGTCCGAACAGACTTTCCGTTCCGTTCTGAAATTGCGTCCTGACGCGCCGCCGTCGCTCGGCGTACGTGGAAATCCCGCTGGAATCGCGGGAACGGCGACGCGCGACGACGAGGAAGACGCTCGCGACTGGTACGCTCGCGGACAGGAGACACAGGCTGAGTGTTGTGTATACAGCTTTTTATCCTATCGTAATCTTTCCTCCGGCTCACCGCGCGGTTTCGCGTGGTCGGCGCGCCGCGGTCGGCGAAGCTCGAACGATCGCGCGCGCGCACATCGGACGTCTTAATTACCGGCTGTCCGTTCGCGCAGCGCAAAAGTCCCTCGCACTGCCCACTTTCTAATGCAGCGGGGCCTTCACCATCCTCTTCCTCGTCCGTTAGTGCATCGCTGTAATTTTTTTTTTTTTTTTTCGTTTTTTTTATCCGGAGGTTTTATTTTTCAAATTGATTTTTATCCCATCGCCTTTCTTTATTTCCCGTTTGGTGAACGTGAACTGCCGGGTCAGCGTTAAACTCGAGGCGATAAGAAGACAGCTCTCGGCTACGGGGCGAACATGAGCGGAGGCATGTTTGTATGTACTGTTATTATATAGGTGCCTCAACAGTTATGGACCGCTGAGAGATGTTGCGCAACACCGCTCGGCATAGGTACAGAACTCTTCGACTCTACGGGAGGCTCCAACACTGTATTCGTCCGGTTCCTTTGTACAACCGATGCGGTGTGCGTGTACGAGTTGTTCATACATCGATGCCCCGTCGGTGGCACGTTCGCCTGTCAATTTCTAAAACAAATATCTCGAACTACTCTCACCGCTTGTCCCGCGCTCGACGCTGCGGGAGAGTGACGTGAGACTACGTAAAATACCGGAGAGGTACAACGGGTCGGTTTTTTTTCGATTCCTTGGGTCTAGAATAAAATATAGACGGACAATGATATTTAGCGTTTCAGATATCGTGGCATTTGAAAGTACAGTTGCAGCCGTGCGAAGGTATGCGGCCCGATCAGTTCGATTGATGGTCAGTCATCAATATTAGCCGCGGAGGAAACCGCGTCCCGCTGATCCGTTGGAATAATGGGTCAATTCCGCTGCGTTACATTCTCAGGCCGGCACACACTGCCTCGAAAAATGTCCGACCAATTTTATTTAATTATTTGTTTTTTTTTTTATCGGGCTGAGTCCAATTACGTATTGACGGGGAAGACGATCGAGGGAGTGGGAATAATGAGGGTGCAGAGAGAGATGCAAGGTGATGAAGAAAAAAATAAATAAAATAATTATCGAACAGAAGAGAAAGCATCGAGGACAGAAATGTTGAAAAATAACTCGGAAAGTTATCGTCTCCTTTCGAGTATCGTGGGAGTTTTTGAGAACGCAAATAGCCTCTCTGTTTACGCAAAACGTGTAACAAAATAGCGAAGGGAGGAGAATGATAATGATCGAGGAGCGGTAACCGGTAATAATTTTCCTTGACGACACGAAGAGGTAATTTATAAACGCGGATGGGTCCGCTTCCGAACGATTGGGATTATCTCTTCGGGCCTATTTAATATTTTTCGTCATCTCACGAATGTCCAATGATAACTGGACATTCTAAAGAAGACGAAGAGCAACGTGCGCTTCATTAACGGATCGACGGTCGGTCATCACCATTTCAGCAACGGATAAAACCGCCTCGAGTCAATTGAGTTGCTACACGAAGCTGTAAAGTCGACTTTGCCTCGAAAAAATATCAAACCAATTTTTTTTTTTTCATCCGAGACTCGACGAGATTATTTTTACAAACACCATCGGCTCCGCTTTCCGAAAAGATCGGGATTGTATCTTCAGCCGCGAACCTTCAAATATTTTCGTCACGCGTCTCGTCTCAGAAATGTCCCGTCGCTTGTTTCGCCACGTTGAGAGAAAATAAGCCGCTCTCGCGCGTCCTAGAGAGGTTGATGGTCACTCGAGGATAATGTAAATCATCCCGTGCTCGCACTCTTCCCGGAGCATTGTAACACGTCTTGGCGCTCGCTGCTAGACGTACGCCACGAACACGCATCGCGAAATCCGCACATATTCATGAACAGTACATTTACGCGCACACAGGCTGTTTGCCGCACTTCGTACAAACATTGTGCGTGCGTTTGTTGCACTCGCGTGCACATACACGCCGTACGGATATGCGCGAGAAGCAGTACGTAAGTATTACAGGGTATACATAGTAAAGGTAGTTTACACGCGCATGCGGCACGTCTCGAATCATGGTCTACGAGCGCGCCATATAACTCCTTCTATGTTTTTCTTGTCCACTTCTATCCCACCTCCTTATCCTCGTTCTCGTGCCGCCTCTATCCTCTACCGCTCCTTCATCCCCTGCCACTTCTTTATCCTCTTCCTCATCCTCCTCTCCATCCCCTTCTTCATTCTCTTCCTCATCCTTTTCTTCAACCTCTTCTTTATCCTCTTCTTCGTCTTCTTTTTCCACTTGTTCTTCGTCTTTCTCCACCAGGCATACTTGCAGAATCTTCCTGTCTGTCCACCTCGTGCCTTTTCCACTTTACTCTCGGCACGCGGTTCATCGGCCTCTCTCACTCTCTAATACCTCAGCGCGGCTAGCCAGCGTTCTTCTCTCGCCTCCTCGCACGCCTCGTTTATTCCCTTATTTTCCCGAGCGACCGCGTTATTTATCGCTAACGTACAGGCCGAGTGGTGAAAAAAGAAAAAAAAACAAAAAAAACTCGAACCCATATGTACACTTCTCCCCCGGCAACGTCCGCGGCGGTGCAGGCGGCTATACAGAGTCGACCGGTGCGTCTTGTTTTTACACACGACCAGGCATTACAATGCTCGCGGCATGTAAGAGTTACACGAACGAGCTCGCGCCAGTATTCTCGCTCTCTTATGTACCCTACGCATATGTATCCTCTGAGGTATGGTCGTGTACCTCAACTATATGTTTACTTCAGAATTGATGTAGGTATGTCCAAACCGGTGCGCGGTGTAATACGCGGTCCTCGAGTGCTGCGCGACTCGTGATTCATCGTTTGCCGATCCTCATTGTGATGGCTGTCCGTCATTTCCGATTTAAAAAATAGGGGGGGGGGGGGGGCGACCGTATAATTGAGGAAAACTTGATGAGAACCGATAGTGAGTGCGCGAGATGAAGCGTCGGACCTTCCTCGTTGAGTCCGAGAAAGTTTCCCGCGTGCCGGATCGCACACAAAAGTTGGAATTCCGATAGTTTTGCTGATTTTTTCTTGATTAATCCCATCTTCAGAATTACGCGACAGAACTCATTCGATAGTTGATGCGATAGTTTTCGCGTATTCGGATATGTGGCTCGCAGGATTTCTTGATTTCGTGTCGGAATTAAAGTATCGGCACACGACAGAATTTCAATAGATTGCCGTATCTTGAATTCTCGAACGTTTCGATGGCGAATTATGCAATTCGTCTTCGATATCGGCTCCCATCATCAGAATTCCCGCCGTAAACACTTGTTCTTTACCGTTCAAGTCCGTTAGCGCTGATGGCTGATGCAGCAGATCTCGTCTCTAAGAATTCTACCGTTGCATTCACTTTCCCACAACCCCTCGTCCGTTGTTTTTCGCCGTGGAGAAGAGGAGATTGTTTAGCCGGTACAGAAGTACGTTATCGTCGATCGGCTCATCCTTTGCTGAATGATTGAAATCAAGAGAGAACTCTCGGCCGTTCGAGGCTGCCCTAAACGCGTAACGTATAGCCGAGCAAAGAGCAAAGCAACGACGGTATCAGAGGCAAGAACACGCAAAATGAAGTTGCATTAACGAAACACTGCGGGCACGGGGTATCATTTGTCACCTATCTCTTGGGGTCCCTCGCCGAGTTATCGGACCGGCTCATCTCGTGAGCCCGTGCACGCGCGCGCCCGTTCGCATTGCCATAGCGAGTCCCGGGAGTCGCCCGGAGAGTTGTAAATCATGCGACACCCGACAACAGATCGAATATCTAATTCCCTTTCACTGACTCGTTACTGCCGTGGTACGCCCGCGCTCGTCCGAACCCGCGAGCGAGAAGGAGCGAGACCGGCACAGGAAATCCTCTCCCTCTCTACTCGACTCCGTGTGTAACTCTCGTGATTCTTTCTTTCTTATTTTTTTTTTCTACTTGCAACGGAGCTCGAGAAAGAGAGAAAGGAACGAAGCACATGGATTTCTTCGACGATAAGTACTCTTCAGGCATTCTTGTTATTATGAATCGTTTCGAGTCGAGTGTCTCGAGGAGTCGGCGCAACATCGCGGACGGGACAACTCCTCACCGAATGGACAATCGGCGGCCAATTAACGACCATTAAAATCCCTCGTTAATCATCACGCAACGACCCTGTCGCAGCTGCAGTTGCGGTCGACAGTGAAAAACATTGCGTCGTGACAAAGTTTGATACATCGGCAAAACGTCGCATTCGTAGGCTCGATGAAGCCTCGAACGATGCACTTCCCCGATGACTTGGTGAAACTGCGTTATGAACTGCGGCACCTGCGCGGAAGTTCCGGCGGTCATTGGCTTTCTTTCTATCGAGGAATATTATTGTTGATACTTACAGAAAGGAAGTATAAATTTGTGCAATCTGATCGCGAGAAATATGGATATCCGATATCACACGAATAAATGAGAGTCGAGTTTTTAATCTGGTTCACGGTTTAAGCGCCAATACTTGTCGATGATAGGACATTTCATGCGTCGACTTTCATCCGTCCTCAACCACTTCATCCTCAAATCACCCACAAGTATCAATAAAAGTTACACGCATTAAATCTCACCTTTCCGTGGCATTCGCCATGGTTTCGAACAGTCGCATGCACTTCCGATCGAATATTTGCAGCCAAGTTTTCGACCAATGCCAATTTTATCCGACAAATGACCCAAGCTTCATTCCTCTTCGTTCTTCGTAAAAGGAATTTACTGCGACCTTTTTAGACTGAGCATAATGTATACCAATCCATTCTAATGATAAATTTCGTCACAGTCGGTGATCAACGCATGATTGGTAAACTTCAATGATTTGTTCATGGATTGCGTATCACATCTTCGAACCCGCTCGGACATCGAACGCGGCCACGAACGATGGCTTTGCACAGTTGCTGCTGCAGCAGGTAAAGCAATCCACACTGCACGCATACTTTCAACAGATACGAGTGCAAACCGCGCTTCATGCGTGCGCCAGAATACGCGCACAAAGACACGAAGCCGACAAGCGGTAATTAGATCATTCTACTGTGTTACAATTTCCGCGGTTCATTCCCTTTCATCTGGTACCAAGGGGGGGGGGGGGGGGACCCCCCGTACGGTTGGCAGTCGTAACGGGGTTCTCTTTCCAAGCCAGCATCAGACGTACCATCGTAGTATTAATCCAGCTCGTTCGCAGATTCTTGTGTCCCACTGTGATCTCTTTCCCCGCGTAGATCTCAAGTCGAGCGAGGATTTGTGCGATCGAGCTCCACGACGCTGGTAGCCGATTCGCCGGTGCGTACGTTACATCCTACATCCACGAAGCAAGGTATGCTGACGCAGACTATACACCATACACCAGACACTGGTTAAGTACTGCAGTCTCTGGTCTCGTCTAGGCTCGGCTAGGACAGAGTCCGGTCTAGCCTGCAGGCCATCGGCATTGCAGTCAGGTGCCGCTTACACAACCGGTAGATTCCTTCTGGCTGCCCGAGATTTTTCTCCGTCTCTCATTTTCTGCACAACCATTGATGTACAGGATCCGCGAGGCGAACCTGATTGGCCGACTACAATGTCTGCCGAGGATATTCCGTAGAAACTTTAATAAGCGGTTTGGCGGTTCACATCGTAGGCCGCCTCGTCTAGGCGTTCGAGAGAGCAGCGAAATCGCGGAGCCCGCAGCTTCAAAGAGTAAGAGTCTTAGGGACTCGGGGAGCAGCATGGCGCACGCAACTTCATGCACCGCGGTAATAGAGAACATCTTTGGGAGACTCTGGTGCGGAACAACAACCGCCACATGTATCATTTCTGTGTATACCCATAGCCATCAGGAGCCGCATCAGAAAATCGTGCGCACCATGCGTTTTCTATGTTTTTTTTTTTTTTTTACGTCTTACCATCTTTCACGTACCCTCTCGGCACTCCTGAATCCCATCCACGTTTAGGTACATCGAGGTACATACGCAGGCCGATTTCATCGAGCAGCCGCGAAGGTACGGCTGCAACTCGGACCAGCGCGGCTTCTATGCCACATGTCGATTTATAGTATTGTGCGCCATTAGAGATAATTGTTAGGGCAAGAATCTCCTCGTCGTACATACCCGGCCTACGTATACCAGCCGTAGCACGATGTAAAGTTGTTTTTCCGCGGTCACGCACACTTCTCCATTCCCCCAATGGTTATTCTCTCACGCGTGTGCGTTCGCCATCGTTCGGAGTACCGCGGAACGTATTCCGCACGCTGATCCGGGAAAACCAGAAGAAGAAGAAAGAAGCGAAGACTCATCTTGATCGCCATACAGATGCGTATATATATGTATATGGATGTATGTATATATATATATATATATATATATTTCGTGCGTATATCAGTACACTATAATACCATCGTAAAGAACCCAGACGAACACGCCGTTTCATCCTAGAGGCAACGTTCCTGCAACACGTACATCGTTCTCCACTTCCACCATCCACGGTTACCCGTTTGTTTTATTACGTGCGAAATTTTTCTGCCCACACCTCCTTCTCCTTTCCATTATATCGTCTTTTCTATCTCGTTTGGTCGTCCCTCTTGTCGACTCTCCCTTATAACGTGGCCTCGTCGTAGTCGGCCGTTTGAACAAGCTAGTTTTATACAGCGCAATAAACATGCCTCGCTCGCCCCGCTCGGCGATGATCGCAACGATGGTGGTGGTAACGTACACGCGCGGCAAGACCCACATGGCGAGTTAATTGGAATGTTGCTCAGTTCGATTAAACTATTAAATGAGAAGGCCTCTTAACTCGGTGCGGCACGCCGCCTGCTCTCCGCCGCGCCACCGTAAAACCGCTTGTCTCTCGGCTCATGCCCGATCCGCTGTTGATTCTAACGTGTGCACGTCGAGGTTTTTCTATCCACCGTCCGGCGTCGAGCAAGAGAACGGGATGCCTCTTGTTCCACCGGCAGCCTCCGCTGACGACGACGACGACGACGACGACGACGACGACGACGACGACGAGACACGGGACACAAGTCGCGATCGCGGTTCGTATTTGGGAACTTGATCGTGTCGACATGTGCGCCATTTGTGTGCGCACTTATGCCAGCCTAGTCTTTGAATTGTAAGATCCATTTATTTTGTTTTGTCCGAGGAATTGCTTTGGTAACGTCGACAAACCGGTATCGCAAAACTGTGGCAATTTAGAAACAGAGGCCTTCATTTCAGAGAGCTCGTAGTACCAAAGTTCCGAAATCGAAGATAGTCACTTTCAGCCTCAAAGTTGAGTAACCTGAGACGTTTTAAGCTGAACGTACGGACGGATTCAGGAATATTCCCGATTGCCGTAAGAATGGTGCATCATCAATTTCACTAAGAACGTTGTATAAGGCGGGTGTCGCGAAGCCGTGGCAATTCACTTTGGGGAGCTCAACGGTACCAAGGTGCCAAAGTCAAGGATAATTCGGATACTTCTGTTCGCATCGCTACTCAACCCTTTATAAATTGCACCTCCATCCCCTCTCAAGCGCTACTGTAGCAACGCGTGACAGTCACTCCGCGTTGGGCCCGTTTTGGTAGGGCTTCGGGCGGTGCCACTTATAAAGGGTAAAACCAGTCTACACTTCGGACACTCTCGAATGTTTCAAGAGAAACATTTTGATAGCTTCGACTTTGTTAAGCTTGTCATAAGAATTATCCATTGTTGATGTCACGACGAAGTATGTGAGTAGATCGGCACAAGAACGGAGCAGGTATCGTTTCATCCGCCTTCACGACCAGATTCTCTTTGAAGTATCTCGGTCTTGTTGTGCAAGCCCCGAATGCGTAAGATTCGAACCGTAGGTAACGATCGTGGGCGCCTGCATCGCCTATAGGACTGAAGTACCGCGAGAGATTCTCGTCCGGTAGTGCGGAGTAGTGAGCCATGTGGTAATTTTAGCTTAACAATTCTCCGTGGAACGAGAACGGGACGAGAGTCACGCGCACTCCGGTCGCCGGTGAGCCCGTCGGGCTCGTAAAGGGGCGCCGATTGATTGATATCCAAAACGGCGGGGGCGAGAGCCAGTTGAGGAAGGAACGGAGTGACGCCAGGCGCTCGACTCTGCTCCCAGACCGGTAAGATCATCCTCTTCCGAGAGAATCGAGATTTGATGTATTTCAATGTATCGATAGCGCTTGCACATGCGCTACCAAATTGGTTGGCGCGCAATCCCGCCTTTGCCTTTTTCCGTCTCGCATCCGAGTGAAAAAAATTCGATTTATCTGGAACGAGAAGCTTGCTCCGGAATTCCTGAAGTTGCCGATCGATTGATCTCCATACGGGGAATCGATCGAGTGACTCGATAAAGATGGCAATGTGTCATCGTCGGCAACGTATCCTGCACAGAGGGATTCGATAAGGAAATTAAATTATTAGGCGTATAAGGAGTCTCGTTACGATACGGCTCGGAGTCACCGCTAAATTCCGGTGATCTTCGGTCAGATCGGTTACCACGCGCTTTCGTTCACGCCACTGTACTATATCGTTCGTGCGGATTTACCCGACTCTCCCGACGCTGCTGACGCGGGCTGCTCGCGGCGATTTCGACCACATAGCAGCTTCTTCCAAGTGAGTTATACGCAATGGCGGAAAGAGTCGTAAGAGCCGTGAAGGATATCTGGCACGCACGTTTCCACGCCAGCCCCGTCGGCAGCAGTAAAACCGGCCAACAGTGGCGCACCAAAGTAAATGTTATAACAAACAACGCGCCCGTGGATCGGCGGAGCCTCGCGACGCCCCGCTATTTAACATTATTTAGTTTGCTTTGTGAACGTTTAAACAGTGCCTGCCTACTTTTTTCTCCTCTTCATCTTCTTCCTCTCATCTTCATCCTACTCAACCTTCCGCGCACACCGACGCGCACATGCATGGCTCACCGTGGATATTTGATGTGGCTCGCTGCGTCTCGGAGCTCGTCTCATCGTGGGTATACATTGAAGTCGGCGTGTTTGTTTTCTAGGTGCTGGCACGGTTGGTCCGAGCGAGACTCTCCCGATCGCCGCAGCATCTTACTCGGCACCGTTGCTATCGTAGGGCCGTGTCTTTCCACGTGCACCATTGTGTAATTTACACGACGTCGCTCTCGTAAAACCACTCGATCCTTCTCTCCAGCGAAATTTGCTTATCATTGGAACTTTGATTTCAGGCCTCATATCGGAATTCGTTTCATCGTGGCTATGCGACGATTCCGGCTTGTTCGTTTTCCAGCTGCTGGAGCGGTTGGTCCAAGCAAGACCGTCTGTATATTTCTCCTCCTCATTCTAAGTTAGACCAAAACGCTCTACGCTCTGTTTGAATTAATGACGTGTGTGTCAACTATTATCTCATCGTATATGGCTATGCTCGGAATGCCACCGCGGCTTCGGTGACTATGGTTTGAGTGTAAGAAAAAAAAAAAAAAAAAAGAGGCAGCAGGCAAAGGAGGAGAGAGACCTACTTTCTATCGTAGTTAGCCTACTGCCGAACTCGGCCAGACCGCTCGAGCATCCGGCATCGCCCCGGGCGTCCACTCTCGCTGTCTCTACGGCCACGTGATGCTGGATCTGGCTGGACCAACCTGAGATACACTGTGACCGGTCCACTGTCCGTTGTGGCACCTCTCTATTTCCATCTCATCGCCTTCATCCTATTCTTCACTGATCGGAGATTTACCTAGCTTTCATTGGTATAACTCTCTAGATGTACCGGAGGTAGGCGACCAGCATTGGCTTACAAGACTCACTTCGCCAGATCAGGACCGAATGATATCTCATGAAATTAGATACCAAGACAGATTGTACAGGGTAGGTTCTTCGATGGGACAGTGGGGACAATTATAGTACATGGTCGTGCAATAGCGCGCGGCACGATTGCCGACATGGCCACCGGCAATAAAAGGACAGCTTTGTATATTAAAAATCAACGCGTTTGTCTCATCAAACAAACATGTCATTAAAAAATTTATTGCCACGAAGCGTCGTATTCCGATTTGACGAAATTATTTTTTTTACTCTTTGAACTGCCCACGGTGGGCAATGTGGACCATTATAGTACCGCGATCGCCAGTGAAACGCCGTAAGCCGACTGTGAAAATAGAACTTGAATCACAATTTCAGACAACTTCCATTCTACTTCTATCGGAGCTTTTACATCGGACAACGTCATGGCCTGCGATGTCGGATCGTTAGACACTCGGCTCGTATAGGTGCTCGCGAATCCAGGGACCTCGGAAGATACCGATGCATTCCCGTGTTGCTTGGATTGCCGATTTACGCTGGTGCTTGTTGCGACAAGAGCTGGAACAACGCAGGTACAACGCTGTAACCCGTTGTCTTTGGTCGCGATGGTTTGTGACGGGTCTCCTGCACCGCAGTATTTCTATTGCTTCCTGTACCCGTGTCCCCGTTCGTGTGTGCGTACGTGTGACCGATCGGCTCGGACGCTTACTCACGAGAGAGAAAACGGGGTCCGAACGTAAATCGAGTCGTCCCGGAGACTCGAGGCAGCATCCTCTACTCGTGTAACCGGCGCGACTCGATTGCACTCGACCGGAGACTACGTATGCGCTCTTCTGGTAATACGAGGTAACACTCGTGGAAAGTCTACGAGGAATCGACTTTCGATACAGTCGGGCTTCAATAATGTTCCTCACCTTGCGGAGAGGTTAGCGAAGGTTTCACTCGATTTTCTGTTTAATGATCGCCTGCGCCTTCGCCGAGACTCGAGCGGACATCCTGAAACAAGATTCCGGAAATATCAAAGTACTGGATCACTCGTTCGTTTAGCCCCACCTACCCTACATTGCCGCACACGGAAGGTCATTGATATTATTACGAAAAAATTGATTTTGCATATCAACGATTCCAAACTGTTATTAAAAAAGTGATGAAAAAAAATATCGTAACGAATCACCCGGGAAAGTAGCTTTTTTTTTGGTAAAAATGATTTGTTAATTTTTCTATGTCTCTATCGAATAAAAAGTGAGGTATTCGAACCGGAAGTGCAATTTGCGGAGAATTTTTTTTGTATCTTCTTGCGGTCCATAAACGAGGTATCGCAAAAGCGTGCATTCCTCCGCCGCTCCGTGGCCGAAGTTTACCGCGCAATCGATCGTTCCATTAGCACAGGTGTCGAGAAATCCAAAGCTATCTCAGATGCTAAATTCGCGACGCCGCATCATTGGAAATCCCAGGAGACGAAGGCGGCGCGACGTCGCATGCCGAACCGCGTTGAACATACTAGATTCGCCGAGTACACATTGCACACGCCATGGAGCGCGTGTTACCAGCGTGCAACACGCACGTTTACCCGTGTACGGTCATTTTGCGAACGGGTTTACCAGACAGTCGACCAGCTATTGCAAGCCGGCACGCATCGCGCGACTATCCTTCTCCGGAGCAACAACATCCAGCAGTTCGCAAGCAGATCCATTCGCCCGAGTGGCTTCGCGAGTAGCCTCGCGACAAAGTGCACTCACTTTTGGTCTGCACCCCTCGTTGCCGGCGCTGCTGCATGTCCAAAGGGCTGACGAGGTATCAGTGTTAACTGCATTCGGGAGAGCCTCGCTGTGGCGAGTGGCAGATGGCCGTACAGTAAACGCACCTCACGTTACTTTTTTTCCGTTCCTTAATCCACTACTCCTGAATATTCCCAGCCGCAAGCCCATTTCAGCGACCGCAATGCTCGTTGAAAACTGCATCGCGCCATGCGCTGGTACCGACGAACACGCACGGTGAATCTGACCCGTCTGCCGTAGATTCCGTCACATCGTCACCGACGGATCCGATCAGCTTCACAGAGCTAGTGGCGGACGTAATAAGCATACACAGGACGGAGTCGCGCAACGACGGAGCGAAACGACGATGCACCGGGCGAGTAGTTCGGTGTTCCTCATGCAATATGCTCTCATGATACGTCAGCTCATGATCCTGAGAGGAAAATTCTGCCCGCAACCCGAACGGGATCGTCCTTCTTGCCCGCAAAATGCATCGCGGTTGTTCCCGTGCGCACTTGCACCTGCGAATACGGTATTACACCGACTCACACGCGAGTGCATTGTAATGGGACCGTCGCCGCGCTGATGCGTCTGCATGTTCGATGCATTCGCGGCGATGCACGTGTATACAAATGCTACTGTCACTGGCCGGCGCATCAGACTTTACCGTTGCGTCGAAACAGCACGAGCTCTGCACAGGTGAAAGACGAATCCTCCCGTGTCACGAAGATCCACGGAACGAGTATTATAACCTCCCCGCCACACGTTGCGCACGCGAGACTCGCTCATTCTCGGCTGGCTCTTTCTTCCGCGTGTTGCAACCAAATCCCGATAGCGACGAGCCTTGTCGATGCGGCCGCGGCGTTGAGATGCGTGTGATTCGCCGTAAATCGTGTTCGATCGATTAGGGATAAGACTCGTATCCTCCGCGCTATTGGTAAAGCTATCGATTTCACGAGACCCGAGATACGATCTATGCTTCTATCGATCACAAACGATTTATGCATCGGTCTCGCGCTCGTTGTTCCCCGCGGCGCCTCGGGAAAAATCTTGTGAAATTCTCGAACGGCTGTCGGCAAGCCGAGATGTTCGGTACCGAGAAAGACGCCGGATCGTATCGAGCGATGACTCCGCGTGGCCAACGACGGGAAGTACGCGTGCTGAGGTTCTTTTCCTAATCGAGATTGAACGACGTTTCGATTTTTCGATCATCGCCGAGGATTACGACGACTCTGAACTCGACGTTGATACGACTGTAAAACTAAATTTGATGTACTCATACTTTATCAAGTTGCTTCAATTTTTTGAATTTTGATGTACTTTTTTTCAATTAAAAGTTGATTAAAATTGGGAATTTCATCGAACACACCGGCATACTATCGGCAAATTAATCGATTTGCGATCGCGGTCCCACTAATTTTTTTTTACGGAGTAAGGATTTTTATTCTGGTTAGAATTTTCATTCCACCAAGACGAACTGGACATTCACTTGATATTTGCGACAGCGAATATTACGATATTATCTATCGTACTGTATTAAGTTCACTACGAATGTTAACCGGTTTATGATCATTTCTGTCGGACCTCTCTCAGCGCACTTGGCGATTTTCTGATAGCCACCAATGCGGATGATCGACGCTGTCAGAGCCAAAGATGCAGCGCATTGTCACAACCCTAAACTCCTCATTGACACAGATTCCCTCGGGAGCATTTAAAAATCGATCAAAGTAGATGAAACTGTGCAACCAAATCAGCGCGGTCTCTGTGCACTACCACCGAATCAGATGCTGCAACCAGTCTGAAACAGACAGCGAAGTACAGAGAAGGAAAAGACCCTGGTAGAAGTCGCTTTGCCTGCAGTACATAGAAGAGATTCCCAGAGAGTGAAGTTGGGTGAGAGTGGGGGATTCCTGTATTACTGAAAATAAACAGTGGAATCCGTGAGAGAGAACGAATGAGAGAAACACGGCAGAGGGCCGTTATGCGCTTCGGGATGCAGAACACGAAAGCACAAAATGGAACAGCAGTGAAACGCAACGAGAACACGAGGATAGCGAGAGAGCGCAATGGAACGGTGGGGAGACCTTCGGTTCCTCTTTGCGTCTGTGGATGCGGAGTATCTGTCTCAGGGTCTCGTAGTTTATCTTTCGCCATCCTCCTCCGGCTCTCACCCCCTCGCAACAATCTGCCTTTCTTTCGCTCCCTCTTTCCCCGATCCATGTCGATCCTCCTCGCAGCTCGGCTGTACATCGGAACGAAAATCGGGGTGGTGGTAGCGGAGGCTGCGCGCCGTTCGGGCTGATGGAGGTGGAAAACCAGCACAAGCGGAAGAAGAGAGAGGCAAGAGGGGCGAGGATGGGAGCGGTTCAGAGGGCAACGGGGGAGAGAATGTTGGATGGAGGAGTGAAGCGCACGCGGGACCAGCAAAGCGCTTCACGGTAGCTCACATCAAAGAGTCAGCTTAATAGAAAGCCTTAGAGGCGTTTGTTCGAGTCTCCTCATCTGACTAAATATTCGTAGCTGTAGTCGGCGAGCGCGAGCGAGAGGGCAATCGCTGAGACGGGGTGAGGCGGTAGTGTGGCGGAGAAGGTTCGGATGGAGTAACAGCGAGCACGAGGATGAGAGGCGGAGAGGGCTGGCACCGAGCATTGCTGATGATGTGCCGGTGGCATTGGAGGTGCCGGTGGAGACGAACCTCGAGCTGAATATCGACGGGCCAAGATACACAACTAGTCCAAGAGATGAGAGCGGGAGAGGATCGCGGAGTGACGGGCGAGCAGATCTTACGATTCTGCTCCTCCTCCATCTCCTCCGTCGCCCATCGTCTACCTACAGTTATACGACTATCGCCGCCTATAGAAGATAAACAGAGTTCGCGACGGAGAAAGAAACCGAGAGATAGCGATGGAGCGAGACGAGTGCCTGGCACAGTAGCGAAGGAGATGTGGCACGACGCCTCCTAGACGAGGCCCGGCTTTCGTCTTCAGACTCTCCCGATGTATCCGCGCACCCCCCGAGGTGAGTTTCTCTCTACCTGACTGTCTGTTTGCCTACCTCATGCCAGTACTATTTACGGGACGACAGGCTCCGTGTATGCGTATGGCTGAAGGATAATTACGCGAGATACCGGAGAGTTTAGCGGTCGATCTAGTCATCATCGTTTCCAGATATCCCTCCACTTACACCAATCCGCACCGGCACGATCGTGGTCTCGTCCTGTCTAACCCCGAAGAGCCGCATATCGATTTCCACGAGACTGACTTTGCGAGATTCCGTCGCTTCTCGAGGGAGCTCCCACACCGAGACCGATGCCAGCCCATACAGCGGCAACCGCGGCTCGCAAGAGTTTATTGCTAACAGTATATGTATCAGAGGATATCTTGGATGGTAACTCTCCCCTACCAGTATCAGAGGTTTATCTATGCATACTGTGTGCTCAGCTTCGCCGTTCGCCAGATCCACGAAGAAGAATCCTGAGGCGCTCGGGGCTTCGACCATGCTGCGATGGTAGCAACGCTTATGCATCTCTGACTAACATGTACAAACTACTGTAACTGCTGGGACTACCTACGGGACTGCCGTGCGCTCAGCCCGAAGGCGGCTAGGCTCCGGTTCACAAACTTCCCGAAATTCGACTAATTAATATCTCTGTTGACGCTACCAAATTTCGGCCCTCAGCTCCTCTCCCTGTTTTCTGAGGTATCTCGAGGAAACTTGTTTACGAACCTTCGCGCGTTTCGGCTTGTTTCAGTCGCCAAATGAGATGTTGGCGCTGCGCGTTAATCAAGCCCCACGCTCTTCGACGTGTCTATTGTCGCGTAAGTTGGATTTCGTTGTCGCTCACCAAAAGACCGGAATGAGCGCTCGGCAAATCAATATCGGACACACCGCGAAACGCGTACGACACGCGTATCGGGCACAGATTTTCGTCTTCGACCGGGTGTATCTATGCGCAACGGGAGGATGGTCGATGTTCCCGCTGTCGGTTCTATGGCTAGCGTACAGTGTATGCCAAAGCCGCGATTAATACCCGTGAATTTGCCTACGAGGCCGAACGCTTTTGATTGATTTTGAGCAGCGTCAACTCCCTCCCGGTCGCTCTTCCCACCCCTCCAATACCGCGACAGATACAAATGAATCGAATGCTCGGTCCCGAGAGCTGCTTCTATCTTTCTCTTCCTCTCTGTCGTTTCCCCCCCCCCCCCCCCCCGGACAGTCGTCGCTCAGCTCTGTATAGACGTAATCCTTTAAAGGGATATTTCGCCTGTGTTTCGCTTCGGTTAAGCTATATAAATAGACGTGGGATGTTCGCAATCAGTGTTGGTGGGTCCCGGGTTTGGCAGATACCGCAGGGGTGTGTACCGGGGACACGGTCATTTGGAAATGAGTCGCTACCCTCTCCCGGTCGGGATGGGCCGTTCCATACGCGACGCAGATAGACGGGAGCGACGCTCCTTCACTACGGCGCACATATCCACCCCTTTGCCGATCTCTCTGTGTCGGCATACTGCCATTATGACGGAACAGGGTAACTCTCGCGATTGCACTCGTTCACCATTCGGCGAACGAGCGGGCAAAGATGCGATACGAGTGTCCGGTATTCGACGACAAAAACTACGACCCGCGAAGGTTTTTTGCGCGGAGCGAGATTACCGGCCAATACCAATTTTCATGTCCGCTCAATTCCACCTTCTTTTAAATTAACTTTCATAATGAATTTTTAAGGTTCTTTCGTGTGCGATAGAGAAAATTAAACAATCATAAAAAATGGCTATTCGACGATCGAGTCAAGTGCCAAATCGTTTTGGTATCGTAGAGAGTGCGTCACTGGGATCGCCGACTTTAAAGCCGAGTGTTCAACAGAACAATAAACAAGTTTGTGATTTCTTCGACAATTGATTGTCTATAATCGCTCACATTTTTTAGATTGTCGCGCTTCGTCTCGAGGAGGAAAGCTTTTAATTTCAGCATGGTACCGAAGCTCGAAAAGAAGGGGAGAACATTATGCTCGACAATTATTTAAGCAAACTCGGGGAAGCCGAGAGTTGACGTTCGGAAGAAAGTGAAAGTGAAGGTTTGCCCCTCTTCGGAAAATGAGATAGCGAGAGGGTGAGTTGAGCTCGTGAATTAACAAGATCTATCAGTGCCGAGTACCTCGTTTTGCCGAGCAAGATCACCCGTTTGCCAGAATCTGCGGAATATCATTCCGACCGAGGTCGGTAACGGCGCAGTCGCCGTTTGTTTCCGAGCTGCTTACTTTGGCCCTCTCCCTTTTTGCTGTCCGCTTGTCCCCGTCATTGGTCCGCGTTGCCTGTACACATTTCCCATCGCTCCGTTTCTCTCCGGCTCTCACTTCACCGTCGGGCACGATCTTTCTCCATTGTTTAAATACAATTTTGTCGTTTACTAATTAATGCGCTCCCGACATCAAAGAAGATGTTTATTGGTTCATGTGATACTAAAGAGACGGTAACGAAGAGGTAACTCGCTAAGGGAGCGGTTGAAGTAGTGACGGGAGAAGGTGGAGAACGACGAGGGACGAGAGAGCCAAGGTGGAGGAGTAGAGAAGGAAGGCTGATGCGCGCGGCCTGGCGCTCCTGCGAGGGGTCCTCAAAACCGCCCGTTAAATGTCTATATACAAGCGGAACCGGCGGATGTTCGCGCTTTCGATTCGCCGTACGTTCTCGCTCTTCCCTGTTGTGCTTCACCGTTCTGCACGTGCGATGTGCACCAGACTAGCTCTCTCCGGCTTGCTCCTCGGCGTCGTGAAAAAGCGGTCGTGGAAGGAAGACAGCGAGGTACCCGATACTGCCTTCCTTCTTCCCACCTTCGTTCCACCGTCTCCTAACTAACCCCATCCGCCCAATGGATGGGAGTAGAGACAGCGGAGCCGGATAGAGATGGAATCGACAACCACCCACAGACTCATCAGCTAACTTTGTTCCCCGGTCTCGGAGAGTTGCAGGACTCTCGGGTACCCGGCATCACGCCGCCAAATCAGTCGGAGTTAGCTACGTAGTTTCGCCATCAAACGGAAAACGGGAGATACAAACATAGCCACAGACGATGCCTTCGTTTACGCGGTGACGGAGCCTCGTCGGAAAGCTTGCTCTCCACCCGACGACGACGATGCTCGATGTATGCGAACACGAAAGTCTTGGGTAGAATTGTTGTTGTAAACGATGTATCTTGATTTGATGTTTTGATGGCGTATTGCACGTGTTCGAGTAAACGGTACACGCGGAAACATCAAGAGACGTAGCCGGCGGAAAGATCATCTAGGCAGGGATTGTGAGAATCAGCTGAGAGGGTTGCAAAGAGAATACTGGGAAGCCTCTAGTTCACCGGATAAGAGGCTGTAGAGATCAGACTCTGATGTGGCTGTCTCAACTGGTAATCAGGTCTCCGTTGATTGTTCCTCATTTAAGATACCTGGACGATCGGCGACAGTCGATGTCTGACAAGCCAGCCGGTCAATAGGATCTACACCCATGGCATATTAAAAATTATATCAAGCGCCAGCGAAAAGACATTACAGAAAAATGTTATGAGAAACTGCTAAAAGAATTGCAGGGCAATTGAAAACTTCCCGCCAGCCACCCAAGTCGCCATCCTGGGTTGCCCACTCATGTTTAGTTTGCTCGATCAAGGATCGTAAAGATCATGTCCATTCATTCCGGTGTAATGTCTCAATCGCTGATGCGATCGCAGATAAAAATCTCAATGTTCCTGTCTTGGTTGCTTTCCTCGTCTCTCCGACACGAAGTCAACCACATTCCAAGATGACTGATCGGGCCGTGGCAATATCCGGTGCAAACCCAAGAACCTAGAAATCCGTATTGAATTCACGACCGACTGAGTTGCATAAAAAGGCTTCGCGTTTGATGTCTCACGTGGATACCAAGACAGTCGACTAGCGACATCCAATGTCCGGCAAGCCTTCCGCTCAGTTTGGTTGAATGACACCGACGTCATGTAACAGAAGCGAGTTCGTAGAAGTGAAATCTCGCCAGGAAAACCATGGGTATTACGTTTATTATAATGAATCCAGAGATCCAAAGGCGGCATCTATCAGCGTAAAGATAGTGCGTCTTTCCAGTTCAGTCCAACCCGAATGATTGATCGGCGAGACTCTCTAGCTTCTAGATCCAGCCTGTTGATACTGCTCGTGCTGGCCAGAAGCTGGAATTATGTACTCCCTGCCTCCCAGCGCTCTCCAGTTGTGAAACAGGATCACGGCCTCAACGGGACATAGGAAGGCCGCGAGATCTTGTACCGGTTGGTCAGACAATGACGGAGATGAAGAACTGAACGGGGGTGGAAGGGGGGAGGGGTAGGGGGGGGGGGGGTCTAATGATAGAGGAAGTCGAAGCAAAAGGGACACCGAGATGACCGACAGTGTTCTTAAACACAGGATGCATCTGTTATTCATACGTGTGTGCGTAAATGTGCGGTGCGTACTTCAGTCGTGAGCATTCGGATCAGTCGGTTTGTATTGGGGTTCGATGTGACAATCGTACTCCCTGAACCATGTAGAGAAGTCCTCGGAGAGACCATCGGCCGCTCTCCCAGGCACCCTTGCGCATTATGTTTCGAGGGTCGGAACGGCGGTCCACGTCGGAGCGGTTGTCGGGGTAGCGAATGAGGATAGTCAGAATCGAAGAGAGATAAGGTCGTCATGCCGTACAACTAAAAGCGGGAAAGAGCGTGGAGGCTAATGTTTATGTCCTCGCCCGCCTTTTGCGCCCTTCCTGTGTCAATAGGCTCGATTTCCCTTTCAAGTTGTCAACTCTTTTTGTGTGTCTGGCAAATTGTCGGGCGGCCTTCGGAGGGGCGGCGGGGGAGGGATGAAGGCGCAGGGGTTAAATTAACATTATTGTTGTGACAAAGATGGGGAGAGTCGTCCGGGACCACCGGAGTCAGCGAATATAAGCTATATCGTTCGCCGAGGCAGAAAACTAAATCGCAGCCCCCGGGGGTTGGAGGAGAAGGCGGAGACCCGTTGGGTAAACAATTCCTCTTGATGATCGTAGCTCTCTCGTTTGATGTCGCCTGATTACCCATCGTAAACAATCGTTGATTCAGCGTAGGCGAAATTTTTCTCTCTCCGCTCTCTTTTCGCGTACACGTATCGAATGCGAATCCACTCGGTTGTACGTACACTTCATGTAGACACGAGTATATTGATCGGAGAAATTGTTTGACGTTTATTATGTCTCGTCGGTACGAGTGTCTCGTTATTGCTGCTGAATCCTCATTATCCCGGTTTCTATACGATATTAATGTAACTACCGCTCGTCGCTCCCGTAATCTTAGCCTCGGCACGTAATCATTGATTGATTATCGCGAACGCGGGTCGAGCCTCGTTCGCGAGTTTGCGGGAGCCTCTTTCATCCGCTCGAGTCGTTTAGATGCCGAGGAGAGAAAAATTCGCGACACACGCACGCGGTTCTGAAGTCTTGTTTATCCGGTGCAAGTTGACTGCCGGTTGTACGACTATCGTCAGAATTTTATTCTTCTTTATCGATTTTTCATTAGGTTCGTGTTGCGCCTCCCTCCCCGTCCCCGACCCGCGACATCGAGCGAGTCCCGATGGCGTGAGCGTTCAACGTCTCTTGCTTATTACAACCGAGCGTAAAGCCCGATCGGTACCGGCTCGCGGTCGCGGACAGAAGAAATCTAGCCTGTGAGCATCGACGAGACCCGCTCGCGTGCACATTGGCCGCCGCCTGTGTATCGTGCATCGGGGTAGGGGGCTCCGTTTCTTTAAAAAAAGCTTTCATCGGCCGAGGCAAACAGAACCGAGGAGAGAACCTGTTCCCTGTGTCAGTCGGTTGATCAATCTTGTTAATTAACACTCGCGAACCCCGGCGCTCGCCGTCGTCGCGACCCGACGAGAAAGCCCATGGAATTTACATTGCCTCCCATCATTCATTCGCCGAACGGACGTTCCTCCGCGTGTACGCCCGGCTCGGATGCGACTTTTGTTCGACAAAGAAACGACCGTAGGGGATGGAATCGGTTTCGAAGCGGCGACGTTCTTCGCTCTTCGCTAAACTAATGCAGCGGGAATCCGTAGGAAAAAAAGAGTACTCAAAAAATGTCCACTTACACACTCGGAATGCGATGTTTGGAAAACGAGAACTTTAATGACACTGGCGTTGGTCGAACACTGACGAAAGCGGTGCCGATACTGACCCTGCGTGACGCTCCGACTATGGTCCGAAAGATCTTAAAAAATAGACCTTCTCGTCGGCTCGGAAGCGAGTTTGGTTTGACAAAAAAATGACCATAGGGAATGAAATGCATTTTGTAAAAACGACTTTGTTGCACCTCTAGTGAGAAAACTCGGAGGACCAAAATTGCCTGACGTCCGGTGAACATTGGCCGACGTTCCGCCAATACTGGCTCCATGCGACGCTCCAATTATGGTTCGAGTAATCTTAAAAAAAGGCACGTTTTCGTTACTCATGCCTAATTAATTTTCACGTCTCGAGGCGATTGGAAATCGACACATTGAAGTAGACGCGAGGGTGGAAGAAACGAAACCATCCAAGTGTCGGGCGAGCCAATCGCGCTAGTAACAATGGGCGGCGATGGCCCAATCATAAAGAGATTCGCTGTTCGCGGGCATCGTCTAATCTGAATAAAATATTCGATCGAATCGATAGATAAAGGACAATGCTCTTTTCACATTGCCCGAGAGTGAGGAGAGCTTCTCGAGCCGCCCTTTTATCCTCGTTCTTCTTCTCATTTCTCGTCCGACTCGTTTCGTCCCGGTATCTCCCGCTCGCTCGCTCGCCTCCTCTTCTTTCTCTGTGTTTATCCGTTTATATGTACGTGTGTATGTATACGCGCGTGCTTGTCTCTTACTCCGCTTCCACGTCTCTCGACAAAGAGGCTCCTTCTATGCAAATTAAATGCTGTTTCCATAACCATTCGTCCGTTCCATTGAGTGAGGTTCGCCGGTTCGCTCTCGGTTCTTTGTCATCAAGGTAAAGGGAACTTTCACAAGGGGCCATCCCGCTCTCCCTCCCGCTGCTTTCTCTCGTTCACTCTTTCCCTCATGCCCGGCCTCCGACGTCCACCGCCACCCTAGCTCTATACTTCGCGCCGCGTACACTCTCGCTCCTTCCCTTTCCTTCTCTTTTGTACCTCATTCACTTCCACCAATATTTCAATAACCAAAGCAATGAGAGAGCGCGGCGAACGAGAGAGACCGATCCTCTCCAGACTATCAATCAAAGGCAATCACTTTTTTTTTTCTTTCTTCTTCTTGTTTGTGTTTCCATACTGCAAAACCAACGCTGTACACTATCGTTGTGTGCAATAAGAACTCATTTTCCGACCGGAAATCCGTGACTTCGGGTCCGGAAAAATCATTCTTCAACCGGGAGTAAGCTGACACTGAACGTCAATTCCGGTTCGATAATCGCATGTTTCTACCGGAATCACTTTCGTTATAGAAATCTCATGCCTCAACCGTAAATTACGTAATACCGGAAGTGAATTTTTTTCCGGTAAATCTCCAAGGATACAAATCCCAGGTTTTAAAGCTTCATAGTCTGTTTCGCGACAGTCTGCTAGTTCGTCGGAAACTATAAAATGGGCAATATGAGACACCTAGCAGAAAATGAAAAAAAAAAAAACGATACGATAAAACACACGACGGTCTTGATTTTTCTCGAAAAAATAGCTATAATTTCTCTTCCGCTGACCTCGGCCCGGTCGGTACGCCACATTGTACAAATGAGTCGATAACCAGGACATCCACCTTGCGCGGAGCCATGAAAATGTAACGAGCGTGCGTCGAACCGTCAGTTCCGCATTAATCCTTGTATTTACCGTATTTAAAACGGTCCTTTTTTTTCGAATCTCATCGCATCCAGAGACATTATATCCCTCGAACATTCAGCGGTCCCTGGGAGAAATGTCAATGCCGCTCGTTGCGGGCTTATTCGCCGGTAGGAGGATCGGTAGTCTTATTTAAGCACCTGATGGCAGCTGGAAAAATACGCGTAACGCGCCTCTCCGATAGCGAAGAAATTACGTCCCGGGTACAAAGAGTGCCGCGGGCCTCTCTGCGCCCGGTAATGATGCAGCATCGCGAGCGAGCGCGCCCGTTTGCTCTCGGAGCGGAGAGGAAGCGAGCCGGGTTTCGCTCATGGTACAGAGGTCCGCAAACTCCTCGCTCACTCGCTTCTGTATCAACATCGCAGATATCTCTCGACGGGCGTACGATCGTGTTCTCTCTTCTTTCTCCCCTCTTTTCCTTCTCTCTCTCTCTGTTTCCCTCTGTCGTGCTCTCCTCTCGCATTATATTATGGTCCGCTCGTATTGGCTAGCGATAGGTAGACGCAGGTAGTTCGAGTGGAAGAGGAGGCAGGACGGTAGGCAGGTCCACGGTCGTAAAGAAAACCGCGAGCTATGCCAACGGTGACATTAATAATACGTGTGCCGCTCCTGCTGTTGCCGTCGCTATTGCTGCTACTCGATTCTCGTTGTACGGGGACTTGAAAAGTCTTAGCACCCAGATGAGAGTACAGTGAGAAACCCCGTAAATCGCCTCACCGTCGCTAAATTTTACCTCCCATTGAGCACAAGTTGCCTCGATAGTTGTCGACGGTGCGTCAACTTCACTGGGCTTGAGAAGAAGCTCAGTGATCCAGCGTATTCAGCTGCGGTGATGGTAGTGCTGTCAGAAGGAATAGCCTGGGTCAACTTGGTTTTCTTAGAAGTATTAATTTTTTTAAATTAATGGTTTACAAGTTATCAGGAAGAATTTGCACTAATGGCGAATCGTCGTTTGACAGGAATAAGTTACTAATCAACGGACAGTAGGGTAGGAAGATTGTTTTTTTTTCAATTCTGACCCGACAAGAAAGGACTGTCTGAAAAATTTCAAAGAAATTCAGAGATTCAACTGCGTTTTACCGAATTATAAGTATTTTTTTTCTTATAAATTTTTTAAAATTCCTTCAAAGGTATATAGGTACGTAGAACATATATGTAATTCAGAGGATAAGACATTTATTCTTGATAATTTTTGTACTACGAAGTTCATTTACTTATTTGCGCTTATCAACCTATTTCTCCACTTCGATTTAATTTATGCGACGCTGCGCAACCGTTCTGGCATGCATCGTAAAGTTACGAAGGATTCTACTGTATCATGCTTCCAATTATTTTCTTCTCCCACCTTCGTGCTATTTCTTCTTCTTCTTCTCACCACTCCTCGTCTTCTCATCTCGTCCTTTATTCGACCATTATTTTTCTTTTATTTCTCTCATATCCCTCTTTCCATCCTTGCCGGCTCTTCGCGTCCTCAGCAGTATTCCAGCTATTCGCCGGTTCGCCCGCGGTTCTTCGCCACTCCGATCGCCGCACTCGTATCGGCGTCGATGATCGACCGGTTGACGACCCACCTGCTCGACGATGATTAACCGCTAATTGGTAATTAAGAAACAATGCCGATTTTCAATCGTCGTTCATCAACTCGAGAGCGCGGCTAGATTGCGCCGAGCCATGTTCGGATACCGGGCGCGAGTTCATCATCCGCGACGACGATGGAATTCTTATTGGGGCGCATAAAGCTGTTGCAAAACAAAGAACCAAATTGCTCTGGCAGCGAGTGTCCAGTAAGCTTTTTTTTACCCGCTCGACAGCGTCGACGGGAGCCGTTGTGGTTACTTTGGTAATGAAGTCACGCGAACTGCGGGTCGTGAGAACTTCATCAGAACGGTGAGATGATTCCCTGTCCAGATTCATTCTTGACGAGTATGCACACCTGTAATACGTTGGAAATTTATGTAGGGTAGAAGCAGTCTACGGACAGTCACTGAGAAACCCGAGGCTTTTACCGAGTAAAATATTATGTAATAAAAATAAATAAAAATACATCAGCGAAAAAAATTTGAAGTTGGGTAAAGTTATGGGAAGTCTATAGGGCAGTAAAGTAAACTTTTTACGACGACGAGCGTCAAAGTGCATCGGTTAATGCACATGTCCACACTTTCCACTAAGAATCTTGGCCAATGCGAGTAGCCATGCCTGGAATCAAGAACTCCAAATGTATACAAACCTTCGCGGTTTTTTCCACGTGATTTTTTTTATTAAAAAAAAATAATTGTCGAATTAACTGATAGTGTTTTGTTAGATAGTGTTTTGTTATTATTCGCTTCGGACTGATAAAAATATGCCGATTTAAACAAATGTACAGTAACATCGTCTTGGTTAAGCTAATAACTTTTTTCTCGGTGCAGCATTCCTCTTCAGGGTTTTCGAGGATCCCGCATTGGACCATGTCAAGGATTTCTTGAACGTTCGGTTCATTAATTAATTCATATTTTGTCTGATACGGAGGAGAATTTTTTTCTCCGCGTGACCCACATTGCCAAACTCTTTATATATTCACAGACAAATTGACCATACATCAAGATGGGTTCGCTGTTTGCTATTTGTTTGTAGTCTTTACGCAACACGTCGTATTTCATTTTTGATATTCCATATTTCATACTTCGTGTTCCCGCTCGCACCGTCTGAGTTCCACCGTCCCACGGGTTCTCACCAGTTGTTAGACGTCAGTTTTACCGTGACCCAAAGACATTATTAGAGGTACAGATATGGCGTAGTTCGCACTCCGGCGATATTAGATACTCGTCAAGCAGCAGTTCGCGTTCGCCGTCTGGTCGCGCCTATTTCATCGCTGTAACCTACCGTCGTAATACGACGACAAGCGTCAAGCTGCATCCTTTAATTCCCTCGTCCACACTTTCATCATATTATATACAGAATCAATGACTTCCAAGGCATTCGAAACTGCCGTTCTTTCCACGTGGTTTTTTTTTGTCGAAAGGCTCCCCTCATCTTTGTGACGCATTTATGTCTCCACCAGTCACAAATCTACCAGATAAGAAGTCTATCAGAAAACATCTCTCTAGGATAATAAATCTGCCAAAAAAAAAAAAAGTTCAACCATGCATCCAAAAATGATAATTTATTCGACCTCTGCCAGCTAGCAAATATTTATTTAGAATAATCGAACGTTTATTTAATAGAAATAAATTCTTATTCAAAATTACATAAATATTTGTTCAATTAAAAAAAAAAAATTTTTTTTTGCATGTGCCAGTCAAACAGATTATTTTTTAAGTCGCCTCAGGGTTCCCCGGAGGGTTCGGCTCATTAATTAAACTGTTTTTTTGTCGGGTACCGGGGCGAATTTCTCTCTCCGAGCGACCCACATTGCCAAACATTCGATATATTCATAGACCCATCAACGATCCATCAATCCAAGATGCGTTTGGTGTGTGCCATTTTTCTTCTACACGCAACACGTCTTCTTCCAGCTCGCTCTGTTCGAGTTCCACCGTCTCGTCTGTTCCCGGACGATTGTTGGATGTCAGTTTGACTGTGGCCCGAAGACATTATTATAGATACTGTACAGTTCACTCCACGGCGATATTAGATACTCGTCAAGCAGCGGTTCGCGCTCGCCGTATGGTCGCGCCTATTCCAATGCCGTAACTTAGGGTCGTAATATCGTGACGACTCGTCGAACGGAATATATTGGTTACTGTCATGCTCTCTGTGGCTCGGTGTGCCTGGACCAGTATACGTTTCTCCACTCGACTCGATACCGAGCTATTCGAGCGTGGATATCTCGCACTCTATTATACACGCACTCCGAGTACAAACCAACAGCGCCCGCTCCCGACACTCTCGTACCCACGATCGCCCGTTAAGCTTCAGCCGTAAGCGTATATACTATAAAAAAAAAAAAACAAAAATGCAAAAATTTGCTCCAAACAATTTTTGCTCTGTCACGGTTAAAAAAAAATAATAAAAAAAAGCACCCACACAGAAACTCGACATAATGCGCAGCTACGATAGAAATACCGATATCTGATTCTCGTGGCGTTCGGTCGTAAGTTCCCGATTGTGCGGATCGGTGGGAAATCTCTCGATAGAAAGTTTAATGCTAATGAGCGTTATTATTTCGAATAAATATATCGCACCGAAGTACTTTTAATCGAGCAACGTAACTGGGATTTAATCTCACCGATTATTTTTTTTTTTTTTTTTTTCTACGAGACGTGTATCTCATTTGCTTATGGATATTCCGTGCACAATATCTCCGGTGGGATTGGATATTCTCACGTTCGTGAGCGTGCGGTACTCGTGCGGATCTGTGGCGGCAAAAATGCCGATCGGCTTCGTGGCAATCCTCAATTGGGTTCAAGAGTGAGAATGACGAAAAAAAAAAAAATCTGAGAAAAAAAAAAGAAGATTTTCCACTAATAGCGAAGTCTACATCGACGGCGACTCGTGCATGAGCTCGTTTCATCGGTACGTAAAACGTTCCGCTCGCGTTCGTTCATTCGTCGCTCATCGTCTACCCTCGCCGGGCTCTGCGTACGTCGCAAAAGTGCCCGGAGATATTTTTTGCAGCAGCAGCAACAGCGGCATTCGAGTGCACGCAGACCGATGCACCGAGGTAAGCGCGTTTCGTCGATGTCTCGTCGGTGTCCGTTTTAACCGCTCGCGCACCGCACTCGTCATGTAAATCCGCGAGGGAGCCAGCGCTGATGCTTGGAAGTGAAATGCCATTTGCAAAAAGAGCCATAACAATATCTGCATAAGGAATAATATGCGCGCGCACCTCGACGATGCCGAGGCAGCTAGTTAGCGAGGCGTTTCATTAGGCAGATAAGGCAATCAAGCAGCGAGTCCCGGCCATCGGTAACGCCGAATGGTATGCGCGAGTGCGCTGGTGTGTAAATCGTAATGTGCGTGCTTATATAAGCCGCGGATGTGTTCGCTTATTCCGATCCGAGGCTCGCTCTCAGGGCTAAGTATTCTAATAAGCGGCGAAGTGCAGCCCGAGATCCCATAGTTTTAAGGAATCCGCGGAATCCGAGTCTGTGAAAGGAATAATAAAACACGAATAAAATAAAGAAAATTCACAAAAGTAGCAAAGTGGTCGCTGCAAGATTTTACGCAGCTGATTGCTCGAATCGTACCTCGTCGCACGGGTCTCGGTAATGAATCTCCGCGACTGGAGCAATGCACTTCGAAGCGTTTCTTTGCCCCGCCGTGAACAAGCAGTCGATTCGATCCAAAATCATAAGTTTCACGGTTTTTTTTTACAGATTAAACAAAAATACACAAAAATCGTCCACAAACTTTCACAATTTTTTTTAATTTTCTAATTTTCCAAACGTCCGGTTCTATTGTTGAAAACAAAAGTACAACCTAAAATTGTTAATTACAAGTCAAATAAAAGCTCCGTTTTGGAATATACGAACCCGTCCAATCGACCTTGTCACTTAACTAAAAAAAAAAAAGATTATTACGCAACTTCGTGTTGCAATTTTCCAAAATGATTTTTGACCCTCGTACACGACGAAAGATGGTTCACACGAGTGTCCCGCGCGACTCCCCCATCCTCAAAAGCAACGAGCCATTCTACCGTCACAAGGTACCATGTAAAACGATAAAAGTATTTTTGAAAAAATTAATAACAACCGCGTTGCACAGTGGAAAACTAAAAGTGCACATCACGCAGGATTCCGTTGAATTTTTGTCGATCGTCCTCGAGCTGACAGGGCATGCGTGCGCACGTTGCATTCGATACGTATCGCCCGGTCTCTTTGCCGATGTACTCTCTGCCCACGTGAACGAGTCACCCTGTCAAACGACTCCGGGTCTCCACGTCAACGAGCGTATTACCTCGGTGCACCGTCTCAGGCCTAATACCCGATGATCTCGATCGTCGCTGTTGCCCCGCCGCACGGACGCGCGTCTCGGACTCTCCGACACCGCCCGAGCGTATCGGAGAAAATTATAAACGCACGCAGTCATAAACGCGAGGCGGTTCCTTCGCGATACCGAAGCGCGATCACGAAGGAAGCATTGCGGGAACGCCTCGCGATCGAGAAACACCGCCCGGCGTGGCCACGCGTGGATTCTTATGCATACACGCACACGAATCGTTTAGACGAAATAAATCTCTCGATCGACTTGCCACCTGCCGTCGCGTACACGTTCCTTCGGTTTATTGCACCGCACGAAGGTCTTGGCGGAGGTACTGCGGGTAAATTACGTCGCCATCGTTTAACACGCGACATTTGATAATGATCACACGAGATTGACAATCGCGGCCAGTCGAGCGCCGACGAAAAAAAATAAGATGTCGGATGAATCACGAGTAAATATTTATTTTTAATAGTTTGATTATTTTATTGGTCATTGAGTATGATTCGATAATGGTAGTTGTAGTAGTGAATTTATTAACTGTGAATTTATCAACGTAGAATGGCGTAAGAACATTCGTACCATGTAAAAAAACTTTGTGAATTTGCAGTTTTTGCACGAAAACTTTTAGGACGCAACGTTAAGTTTTATACGATTTTCTTTAGGTTAAATATTGCCAATTGGCCATCGACCTAAATTCTGCAACCAAAATTGGATAATCTATGAGAAATTATTTTATTATTCAATAGTGATTATTTTTCGCATGTGTGATTATTTTTCGTTCAAGCTATTGATCGAGGTCTTTCGACTCTATTAATTCGATAAGTTATCGAAAAATTATTTAGTACGTCAATAATTCATTAGCAATAAACAAAATTTGATCAACAGAAACATTTTTTTTTACGCGCATCCGCTGAACAATTATTCAGTGCTTCGCGTCGATGTTCTTTAACGGGCAGCCGGCGGTCCCCATCGGAGTGCAGTTATCGAAGAATGCATTAAAATAATGAAACCGACAATGAGCCAACGTTACTTTTGGGGAGCGCTAACGAGCACTTAAGGGCATTATTTATGCCTTAATGCACTGCCGGTGCCTTAAGTTACTCGCCTACAAGCGAACGCTTGCCTTTCGATTTCTCTCACCGCCTGTCGGCCCGGTGCAGACTGGCGCATCGCGAGTCCAATACCTGTAGGGCGAGAGGACCGATCGCTCGATCGGCGGGAATCTCGGAAATACCTTGAAGCATAATTAAGCATGAAACGCCGCTCGATCCTCGTTGGCGGAACGTTTATACCGGAGGAATCCCTTTTACTGCCGAGATCGGGCGTTGGGCCGATGCCGGGGAAGTCGCCACATGGCGTACCGGTGCATCACGCAGCCACCGCTGTCACTACGGTGCCGCGTGTCGTCCGCACGCATGCAAGGGACACGTGCATTCCTCGCTCTCCGAGAGGGGAAAATAAGGGCCGCACGATGAAGTTTCAGGTGACGAACTGCTCCCTCCTCGCTCGTCATTTCCGACGTCGCGTCACGCACTTCGTTATCCCGCCGTTCCCTCGCGCACTCGAGGCTTGCGCTTAAGTTGATAAAGCAATTTGCCGTTACCGAGAGGGATATCTTCACGCGTGCCCGAACGATCGTCTCGGCGACCCCCGGTCGTGAAGACTCGGGAACGTTTACCGTCCGCGGATATGCTCGGCAACCCGGGACGATGAGCGATGCAATGTTGCGCTCCGAAGCGGGGCGGCGCAGTCATTGGCAACTCAGCGGTCATCGGACGGCTCAAGGCGAGTGTACGAACACGCGTCGAACCTATCGGGACGCCGGTAAGACTGATCACGAATCATCGCTTTCTCGAAGCAGTTCCAAAATTTCCAAATTTATTCATATTTCTTGGTAATTCGCGTTCCTAGGAACGTGACTAGAAAATAAATATAAATAACAATAAATTTTGAAGAGAGATCCAAGACCGTTTCATTGTCTGCGCGTCAGATTTATGATCGTTGCGGGGTTTTTTTTTCTCGAGAGCAGTATTTAAAAAAATTGATAGGATATTTGCCCGGACCATCATCCGAACCGAGCCTTGAAGTGCCAACAACTATGCATTCTCAGCACGAGGCCTTTAGGACCCGCGATTCGTGGCGAGAGAAGTAATCGCCCGACGCTTTACCGCAATCAACGGGCCCTGCGTGTAATTGGGGTTAGACGCAAGCGCACACAGCACGGTAATTTTTCTTACGGCTGTATAAGTACGTACTCGTGTTCCTCGTCGTTTCTGCAGCGTACAAGTGTACCCGCATACATTCGTCCATACACTGTTGGCGGTAAACAGGAGGGTAGAATTTTAAACTTGGTCGATGCGGCCGCGGAATGCCGAGAGCGTTTGGCAAGATCGCCTCTTCCATTCTAAAACAAGGAGAAGAGGACGAAGGGAAGGGTTAATAAAGCAATTTGATAGATCGACGGAAATTATTTTAGATGCATCCAACCACCTCTTCGCCACCCCCACCCCTCGCCCGCGCCTTTATATCCAGCTACACGCTAATTTCTCGATGTTCACGTTTAGTCAGTGGATTTAATATACCGTAAAGTTCCGTGCGGACGCGAGGCTATCGATCACACGCAGCGCCGGTAAATTAGTTATTGCTGGATGAAGGAAAATTATTCGATTGCGTAAAATTACTATTCCGGCGGTGGTACAGTGGGTACGCAGAGAACGAGTCGTACGAGCAGCAGGTGGTACTACGTCGGCTGTAATATGGCCGAGGCGAGACGGAAAGGGGGATAAATAAACGAGAGACACACACGAACGAGATTTAAAGTCGCGATGAAATTCTATCGAGGGAAGAGAGGAACGGAGAGAGACGGTGAGGCAGAGTTGTGTGTAGATATTCCGTGTGTGATACGCAGTCGGCTCGGTTATCCCGTCGCGAGACAGCCAAGCGATTATCCGCTTTTCCGGGACAACGGGAGTCGCTCCGCGCACCGGTCGCGTGTGCTCGTTCGACCATTGCGAGATATATCGTTGCGTTGATGTTGTTGTTGTCGGGCGTGCGGTCGCACGCCCGAGAGAGGAAAGCTCGACTTTTTTCCCGCGGCCACCCAGTCTTCGGTGTACCGCAGCTTCGAAAGTTTCCGCACTGGTTCGATTAAGTTTTTTTTTTTTCCTGCCGTCCGTCATAGCCAGTGCGCTACTACTAGTTAAAAAAAAAACAAAGTCGTTGGTTTGCGAAAAATGATTAATTTCACCTGTCCGGCGGACACACACACGTGCGCTTGGAGCGTTGCGCCCGTTTCTGGTCGGTCGAACGTGTGCTCCGGTACCGCAGATAATGCCTGACGATTGACAGACTCATTCCGCGGCGCAAGCGCACACACTTCCAAAGCATGGTTCCAGTGTATCGCTTATTATCGCGAGAGTTATACTTCTTGACATTTATCCTACCAGGCGGACCTCTCTATGATTTTGCTCGTGTGCTTTTATCGAATACCGATCTACTATATGCCGTACGTACCCAGTGCGAGAAAGCGCATACAGTGGAACCTCGATTCGAACCTCGATCAAAAGTAATCTCGATCAATAGAGACCTACATCAATGGGAATGTCGATTAATGGAAATTCTCGATCAATAGGAATCTTGATCAATAGGAAACTCGATCGAAACTAACCTCAATTAATATGAATCTGAAGTTTCCCGTTCCAGCGTCAAAATACTCGTACACTGGCTTTCCCGAACCATTTTACCCGCCCCAGCACAGTCACATAACACGCCTCAGAAACGAGTTTCAATATCAAATCGTCCGAATCGATTTGCATAGGCAGATCACGCCGAAGCACTTCCGACATTGTCATTGCTCGAAAGCGCGTGGCTGGCTTTCAGCAATTAGAAATTCATAAATCTATTTTACAGAACCCTTGAGTTAAAAGTTCAATGCCAGTACCATGTCATTACTTCATCTTTATGTCACATTCAAGCGCATGTTTTAGTAACTTAAAATAAAATTTGCATTTCGACTATCCGAATTTTTAATTTTCCTAACCGGACCCGAGTGCGACGGGTTCGAATAATCGAGGTTTCACTGTACGCAGTCCCGTAACGGGTGAATCGGGCACTCGCAATCGGAGACAAAAAGATCAGTCCGAGAAGGGAAAATATTTATCGTTCAGGATAAAGTAATGCATGCAGATCTCCGCGATGATAAGAGCCGAGCGGCGTAACGTCGGGATATAGACTTTGCGTGTGTGCCGGACGCATTGTTCGTATCGGCGGGGAAATCGGTGCGGGACGACGTTCCAGTTCTAGTTTGTCGATTCATTCACGCGCTCACGAACTTCTGTCGCGGCCTGCCTACTTACTTCTTTTTTGCTGCAGGAAATATCGACCGGAGTGGGCGTCGCCTCAATTACGCAATTGTCTACCTTCCTCGGCGCGGAGTCGCGGACCGCGCGATCGGTCGGTACAGTCGATCTATCCTGTTCGATTTCTTTTCACACCTAACTCAATCGGCCCGATGATGAATCGGACGAATCTACGGCTCGGTAAATCACACGGTGCAATCCGGCGACGTCGGAACCGTGGGCAATTATACATTTGACACGGACAATTAAGCACTCGCGCATTGCGGGGAGATAAATTAACAGATGCAGATGCTTGGACTAGAAAGTCGTCGCGGCGATGCAGGCGCGAGTCGATGGCAGGGAAACTTATTGCGCGCGTGGGACAGACGTTGCACGTACCATTTCTATTGAGACATCGATGGATAGACACTTGTTCGCAGGAATATAAAGCAGAATCGATTCGCTCATGCGTCTCTAAACATTTCCATACGGGATAACTGTCATTACTATCGTTCAGATTACAAAAGGCTTTTGTGGATGTGAACATTAATCGGGATTAAAATTTAAAAAAAAAAAACACTCCTAGTGAAAATTGTTTTCTGTCAAAGTTAAAAAAATTATTGTTTCATGTTTTAATGTCAGAGGTGAATGACAATGCACGACGGGGAAAAAAAAAAACAAAAAAAAATGTGGCAGTGTTAAAATGTTGCAATTTTTTTTTTTTGATAATCTGGATCTCAAATGTGGAACCAGCGGACTTTAATCAACCTTAGACGACTGACTATGGAAATTGATGTCAAACTTTGGAAAACTGCATTGGACTCGTCCAGCCGGAGTCGGCGCTTTTAACTCGGACAAAGCTATCATTTCCATTGTCGTCTTCCAATCCAGATATTCAAAGCTTCGAGACTTGGATCGATGAGTTAACACAGACTGAGTTGGAACATATGACACTTCACCGACTGCCTCAGTGGATGATCTCATTCCAGTCAGTTCCTTTTCCATCCGCTGTCCGTGTCCCTCGCGGCAGGACAAAGTAAGTAGGTGGTTGACTGTCTGTTCAGAGTCCTCGGCTATTGCTGGTTAACATAAAGGACCCGGTGGAAAGGACTGTGTGTCATTGAGCTACCGGCGAGAGTCGCAGCATCAGGGTACATATATTTCCTCCTGATCTGGAAAACAATAAGCCGGAGAAGCGGTGAGGCCAGTCGCGGTGCCAGTCTCGCGACCGGGGCGATTTATATGCACTGCTTGCACGGGGCAATAACTTACGGAAACTTGCAAGCTACCACTTGAGGTCTAGGCATTCTCGCGGAGAGACTGAGAGTCGACTATTCTGGCTCCGTCCTGTCCCGCGGCTCCCTCCGCCGGGTCCCTCTTCATCCAAATAAGGACGGGACGGAAATGCCGTACCATTTCTTCTTTCCGCTCTTGCGACGGGGAACCAGGGGATAATGCCGGATACAAAAGTCGAGACTTGCACGGAATCCTCCAGAGACCATTCGACATACTCGAAAAATAAAAGGCGTTCAGACACTTCAGACCATTTATTAGTAACTTCAGTTTTTTTTATTTTATTCCACGTTCTAAACAGATAATTCCCGTACATAAAAAATGTCCGACCGATCTCAGGATTAACGATTGATTTTCGATTTTTTAACTAATTTTCTAAAAAATTGTGTGGTTCGTACTTCGACCGGTGCGTGACATTTTTCTCAAAGCTTCGAAATTTTGCGGTGCAACAGGAAATTGTCTATAGTCGGTGGTAACTTAATTTTTTTCCCCACGGAGCGACTGCATCGCCATTCTCCTCGATAAAGTAAATACTTCGACTTTTCGGAGTAGATTTTGATAATGCGACGGTTATTTATGTCCGGAACACTCGAGCGAACGGGCGAACGATAAATCCGTGCCATCGTGTATGTTGGTGTTCCGGTTCGAAGAATAGAGAAGAGAGTTTCCCGGCGACAACCGACGATTTGTCAAGAAGGGCTTCGGCGAATGCCCTCTCTCAATGGCAACAAGCGGAAGGCTCACCCTCGACGCGGGCCATTCCGCACCCGCACAATATCCCCCATGAATGGCGCCCCCGCGTCTTATCCCGTGAACGGCGCACACATCACGGAGCCTCGGAACGCCGCATTGAAAGAAGCCTGAAAAATTTACTTACTCCCGCGTACGCGTAACGCTTCACCCACGAGGGAGCCCGGACACCGGACCTTGCCGAAAAGGTGTATACTGAGGGGGGGGGGATAACTGTATTACGCTCCATTATACTTACGTACCCGAGCGGGGACCAGCGTAGAGTATCCACTTTCGGATCGACGGATAAAAACATCAAATCTGCATGAATCGGCTTCTCGACCGACATAAAATACGTATGACCAATCTGCGCGAAATTGGGTACACAAGATCCTTTGGGCCATTGTGCCCGCTAACTCCAGCACGAATTTTATCGACGCTGGACCGATAGGAAGCCGATAAATTTACCGAGAACCGAAGCTTTTCGAATTATTGAGGTGAAATTAATTTGAATAATTATCAGTACGGTATTTTTGAAGTTTCCAATATATGTTTTTTAACTAATATATTTTTATGTTTAAAAAAAACTGTATTGATTAATATAATTATCATATGCATAATATATATTAATACAATTTCCGACTTTTTAAATTTAATCTTTTTCATTATGGTTGATGATGAAATTCGATATAACAGTTTTTGCGTGATTCTCAATGTCAGTACATTCGATTTCATAAAAAATGTTTACAGACTGATCGATAATTCTTATTTGAATCCTTCTTGCGGCGAACTCGTAATCAGCTCTTCGTGCTTCGTACAACAATACGCTCTTCTGAAGCTAAACCAACGATAGCTTTCGATGAAATATTTAACTAGCAATAACATTGTTTCGTACCCGGCGATGCTTAAGGCCGTTAACACCATCTCTCTACTTGACGCGTTGCGTACTCAGCTGACGTCGGGCCGGGATGTTTATGCGCGATCATAAATTTTCCCAACGATTTATCGATGAACTCGCCCGACTCTTCTGTCTCGTTCGGATACACACTGCAATGAAGAAACGCAAACAAGAATCTATTTTTAATTATTTCATTGCAAACTTTCGTAAGAATCTTTAAATGGCTACTCGATTTCACGTATTATCGTTATTACCGTATTTATCGCATAGTGACTAAAGTACCGCTTTCGCAACGCCAAACGACCACTTTAACGAAAAACTCTTCACGTTTATTATCTTCGATGAATTTTTATTATCCATCCGCCTCCGCTTTAAAATGAACTAATACTGAAAATCAAGTCCAAAAGAACAACGTCACGTTTCGTTTAATAATCTTGGTTTCCAATTGAAAGTGACATGAAACGGTTTCAAGTCTCAGTTTTGTAACTGGAAATATCACCACAGAGGAAAACGTCACTTCCGGTTTGAAAATTTTATTTTTCGTTATAGGGTCACGAATCGAAAAAAAAAAGAGAACCCGATGAAGGAATACAATGTCTCAGTTTTTTTTAAATTGAAAATACCAGTACCGACGGAAGTGAAAAAAGTCAACCAATGATGGCCCAGTCGAAATATTCAGTTCAACAGTTCGGATGCTTTGATTAAAAATGTCGTTAGTCGCCGACTATTTCAAGAGTCCATTGAATTTTTAAATCATAAAGGTTGATGAGTTGATCCGCGAATTACCGGCCGGGTCGTATTCTTCCATCAATAATTCCTTTTCGGGACCGGAATAAAAGTGATCGACATTCTCCCGTCGCGAGTTACACCGCTGATAATAATAAGCCATGACAAGTTAATGGCATAACGTAGTTAAAGACCTTATAGCGTGTCTTTCGCGTGGGGGCGAGGCGTCGGGCGTGATAGAGATATAATGAGACTCCGACGGCAATTAATAATTAATAACCCGGATCCAAATTAAATGGTTTTAAGGGTCGCCCGGTGAGGGGTGCGGCGGCTGCCGATCCGACGAGTACAAGCCGAGGAACGATACGAATGCCGCAACGGGCGCGTGGTGTATCGGAAATGGCATTTTGGGGTTGCCGGAGGTGGATGGCGTTGGTGAAAAAGGGAGATGGTCGGATTGAATGGGATGCAGTCCGGGGTGCGAGCGAGAACGAGGGCGAGGAGAGCCGCGTAGTATTCGAAGGGTGGCCCGATGCGCCCCGAGCTGCGGAACGAGCCTCCGGAGGCACAGGGGCTGTTGCTTGCATTATTTATGGCTGCCATCGATCATCGTCCGGCGTACACGGCCACAACCGGGGACGACCCCACTAATCGCCATATGACAACCGTATATTTATTTTAAAGTCCTCCGCGTACACGTCAACATGGGTTACATTAATTTTAATTGTTTAACGCTCCGGCATGTCGGAACCGTTCGTGTCGCACAGTGAATCTAGGATTTTTATATCAGCCTGTCATCGGTGACAGCGTACAGACAAGTTGAACACATCGGAGGATCGTCCGTGGGACCAGGTGACTGCAATTGGAGTCCCGAATTAATTTGGGTCAAAATTAGGTGAACTACCAATTTTTCTCTGCAATTCCCGAGGCTAGTATTTCTCATCGTTGTTAATTTGGAAGATCCCTTTTGCAGTCATCTCGACGGCCAATAATGTCTTCCACGCCACCACAGTCCGTATTGATCCCAATCGGAATACCCACATATCGTCGCAATAACTTGCAACACATTGAGCGATCGTCGATCAGGACAAGTCACTGCAACGAATTTACACGGCCGAAGAAGGCTCGTCCAAGAAGCTCCAGACAGTTTCCACCACACCGGAAAATCTCGCTATCCATTGACTTCGCTAAATTCCAAACGTGAGATTTCATCGTCATTTTCGATCGGGAAGAAGTCTTCCGCAGCACTATCTCGGCCGCTAGCCACCCCCTTGACGCCGCCGCGGTCCAAACCTTGAGAGCATATCGATCCGAGCCGGAGCACCGGAATATAGCGCGTAGCACCGAGACAGATAGAGTTCGGTCAAAGTGCAACATGGTTCACCGTGCAGTGCTATTTGCCAGAGCTTCCTTCCGAGGGCACAGAGACTAACAAGAAAGAGAAACCGATGGAGACGGATAGACGGAAAGACAGAGAGCCGGAGACCGGATCTGCGCGCAGTCACATTGGAGCAGCCGTCATAGGTACACATAGAGAAAGTTGAATGGGTGGGAAGGGGGGCGGCAAGAGGAATAGAGAGAACGGGCGCGCGAGAGTTGCGCGATGAAATATGCATGGTTGTAGGGTGAACTGGGACCGAGGGGGTGGAGGAGTAGGTGGGGGATGGAGTGGGTGAAGGCGACCGGGGTGGTATACATTTGTGTTGCATTTGAATCCGGTGAGGTTGGTGGCGGAGACAAGAAGAGCCATGTGGAAGCGTACGGCGAGCGAGTGTAACGTCGACGTTGATGCGACGGTGAGGGAACGAGAGTGCGGAGTGTTGCGGCGAAGAGAGACGCGAGACAGTGGTGTAGGTCGACGTAAGGGTGAGGCGAGAGGGTGCCGAAGCTCTTGCACGACCGCTGTTGCTGTCCCTGTTGGCCCGATGGTTGTACCGGCTCTGCGAAAGGTTGGCCGGTGCGCTCGATGTCGGGGATGGGTACAAAGTCGTTCGCAACCAAGCCTGTAGTGACGAGCGGGACACTGTCGCTGGCCAGGCATTGGGGTGTGCGCGACGACCGCCTCGGCAGTCCGTTGACCTCGGGGCGATCCGACTGATGGTTTACTCTGGGTCCAAGCAAAACCATTATCTTCGACGGACAAGGCTCGCATGCATGGGCTAGCGCTGCGGTGGCGATTATGATTTATGAGGCACCTACGAGAACGAACCTGGGAAAGGGTAGAGAGGAAGAGGGAGGCTCTCGTAGCCGCGCGTCGAGGAGAAGAGGCGTTCGAATCTCTCGCGTAGTGGATGCGTACCTACATACGCCAAGACCGTAAATTAGATTTAACTTAAACACAGGGAAATTTTCATCGGCGGCTCGCGCGCTCGCGATGAACTTTCATAAATAACGCCCCGCGTGCGTGTTGCGAAACGTGTGCGTGGCGCGATCGCTAGGCGCGCACTCTCGGGATTTATTGCGAATACGCGCGAGCTCGAGAGCCGCGCGCAGCGGGTTCGCTATTCGGCGGCAGTCGTCCTCGATTACGTCTCACCGATGGTCATGGTCGAGAGTGGATATACGAGAGCTCGGCGCTGGTGCAACCAGCTTGGATGTTGAGCAAGAAGTAAAATCGCGCTGGGAAGCGAGAACCCCACGAAGGATTACCGTTTTCCCGGAGCGTTCCTGACGGTCTTGCCAGAGGGTACGCGTGCGGTTTCACCGTGGTTGGGGTAATTGACGAACGGTAAAATGTTTCGGAGTGTCAAAGTACGCCATCAACGATGAACTCTCGCCACGCTTCGCGGAGGTCAATCATCTCGGGATTTTCCGTACAGTGGAATAGAAGCTTCGATCGCGAATAGCTTCATCTTGTCGATTATGACGGACTCGAAGCGGGGATCACAATCTAGCCGATAATAAGGAAGAGTCGGCGATCCCATCAGGATACTTCGATTATTCTACCTTGAATGTTGCTATCGACAATCGGCAGTCGCGCATGCGTCGAGGAACACGTGCCGAGCTAACTGTTCGCGAGACACGAAAGAAATCCATTTCCGCCAACACCTTTTGGTGGCCACGCTCGATCGACCGTCACGCCGCCCTTTTCTCCGTGAAGATCCCTATCATATCGCAAAAGAAAAAAAAAAAACATGACCTTTAATTCGTACCTTTTTTCACTAATTAAGCGACATTAGTCCATTTTACTGGAAGATCGCGCTTCGCACAGTGGAAAACACGCCAACGATCGACGCGTTCGACAGCGATGGATTACAGGGTAGAGCGAAATCAATTTCCTGCAAGTAGCCTCGCCACGGTCGATCGACTCTCGGCGCGCCGGACGATTTGACGGATCGTGTTTCTCGCCAGAGGCACGCGGAGCTTCGGGTTCTCTCGCGCGCGCACACGCGCGGTATCGTTATCGCGAATAAGCCCTCCCCCCGGTAATCTTATGCGGACGAGATCTGTAAGAGTTGGCGGATCTGTGCGTTAACGTGGAACGGTCTTACTGCACTTAGAGTTATACCGTAGTATAATGCCTTGGCGTTCGTGTTGTATACCTGCACGGTTGTCTCGTCGGGTTGCTGCACAACCACATGTACGTTGTAACTTGCTCAACGTGTTCCTAGCGCGCCGAGAGTCTACTCGCGGCGAGGTCACCGCGTGCACCAACCACCGGGGTCATCGGAGAATTGCCGCTGCTCCTGCTGCTGGCGGAGTCTCTCTCGGATCGGGTCAACATCCTGCTTGGTTTGGGATGCAACGATCCAGTCGGACAATGTAATGTTGCGGGCGGAATTGATCGATAGACCGTTCGATCGATACGAATCGGAGAGTCGGAAATCACGATTGAAATGGCTCACGCCTGATCGAAATCGGGGTAGTCGAGCGAAATCGACGAACCTTCCTCGATAGTTACGATCGGCGACGGTTCGAGCCAGCAAACTATGGGCAATGCGATGCTATCGCTATCGGTGTATCCCGCGCATGGAAAAACACATCATTCGTGTCCAGAGGAATCAAAAATCGGAATGACGGATTGCTAATTTGACAACGGCTCTTGAGTGAGGAGACCGAGGTTCCTGCCATTTTGGTAGCGGTTTTTTGCTGAATCAACCAAATTTCGTACAATATGATGGTTTATGACGGAGGTAAATCGATCGAACTTGATTGAAAATCCCTTTGATGCGTATGATTCAGTTGTCACGGAGATGGGTCGTTACAGCGAATTATTTGCACTGATATGATTCGATCCAAAAAACTATGTCCAAATGCGGTGGCATCGCCATCGTTGTGACCTGTGCATGGAAAAACTACGTCCAACGATACCTATGAACACCACATCATACACATCAAAAGGAATCAAGGACTGTGTCCGATTGATTTACTTCAGCCATTCTCCTGCTTAGCTGCAGCGCTGTTGCTTTCATAGCAGATGCCTTTGAGAAACCGTGGAATGCAAGTTTGAAAGCAGCTCTCGGGTAATAAGGAGACGGAGATCTCTGCCGTCTTGGCGACGGTTTGCTGGTGAATCAAAGAGACTTCGCACAAGACTATAGAGCTCTTTGACATTTTCCGTGGAAGAAAAAGAAGAGATGAAGGAAGAAGAAGACCGGGACAAATGGGAAGAAGTGGATAGTCGAAGAAGCGGCGGACGGAGGACGACGGGGAGACGGGGAGGTGTCGGGCGGGATAATAGAGTTTCCTTAGTCGCGACTAAGGGTTATTCTTTCTAATTTGTCCTCGTTGCTTCCTATCAACCTCCGACTCGCCGCTCCTTTCGTATCGTCGCTCGCTCGGGCTGCGATGCTGATGCCGATCCTGGATAATATAAGAGTGGAGCAACGGAGCCAACAGTAGGGGCCCTCCATTACTTTTCTAATGATAGCGGAGCGGGCCGACCCCGCGCAACGACAAAGCAGGGTAATGAGAGCAGAAGTAAATCATCGACCATTGTGAGGTAATCTCAGGGGCTATTGTCTGGTCGTGCGCGCGTGATGTATTATGTTATTGGGGCGTCTTGCGCACTGCGGACGCTCCACCGAGACGCCCGAGGCTTTTCGTCCACCGAGCTGTCGCTCTGCCGCTGCACTTGTGAGTTTCGCGCTCCGATCGTTGACACATCAAGCATCTTCGCAAAATTGCACCGTCGAATTCGGACATCGCGAGATTTCCGTTTGATGTGAGAGAAAAAAAAATTGATTGATCGTACAGCTGATGAAGGCGTGAAGCCGAATGTTGAAATTCACGTTTGTCGTACAAATAGGATTTTTATTCAAGACTCCGACTAAGAATTAGGAAAGTTATTCAACGAAATCGTTAACACATCGATGATTTTAAAAATTGATCGAACCTACAACTGTACTTCAATCAAAAAATATTAACTTACCGCCAAATACTCGTTGCTCTCAATCGTCCCTGAGCAATCGCCGCAATGATTGCCCGAATTAACCCTTCGAGTACCGAGGACTTTTTGACAATCGAAAACGATCTTGCCGTTTTTCAAGCGCAAAAACGTTGAAGATGTTCGATAAGCGAATTAACCACCGAGTTCACCGAACCAAGGCATCGACCATCGGACAACTATTTAAAGGATATAATACTAACCTCGTCTCCGACATTCGACTCAAGACAACGCCGTGGCTCTCTTGGACCCGTATCTATCAACCCACACGTGATGTCTATGCCCATGGCATGTTCTCTAACGATCTTGGATAACGATGCGTCATATAACGATCTCTCGGCTCAACTGGCCACCAGCGTGCGGGTTCGGGCAATGAGACGAAGAAGACGACGGCGAATACCAATCCAACGAAGATGCGACGAGGTCGTAGATATTCACCGTTAGTATCCCGAAGAGGAACGGAATTTCCATCTTTATCTTTTCAGAATCTTCGTCGTCGGGTCCAAGACGAGGGATGAGACACTGTGTTCTTCATGTGAAATTCACTTCCTCGATGTTACTCGAACACACAGTCGGAAAATGGGTCAAACTACTCGAGAATAGAATCTTTCTCATGACCATTGCTTCCCCGTCTCCGCCGTCTCAAGTTGTCGGGCTGAGATTCAAAACGCTTCAATATCAATAAATCAATCACGATTGTTCACCGTTATTTTAATAAAAATGCAGAACGGAATTTCCGGCTTTATCTTTCCGTCGTAGTCCTCAGCGGATTCGAGACCGGGGATGAAAATCGAGCAATCCAAAATTGACTTCCTCGTTGTTTTGAGAATGCACAGCCGGAAAATTGGACACGAAACTCTACAACGGAATCTTTTTCACATGCTTCTCCATCGACGCCATCTCGAGCCGCCTAACTAAGACGCATAACGCTGCAATATTAATACAAATAATTTGCAGACGGCTTCATCATTAGTTACGATTTTACGCACAGCTTTCTCCGCGAGAAAGTTGGTTGATCGATTTTCGTTCTACGCATACAGGAATATCTGCGCAAAATTGTAACATATGATGAACAAGCCACGTGCAAATGACTTTTCACAATTTTTTTCATGCCTATGAAAACCAGTTTTCATCTACGGAAGAAAAGAAAATTTCTTTCAAAACCAATAACAATTTCAATACGTTTTCTAAATGTCCAAAAAGACTGGAACGCGATTTTTCACTTTTACCTTACCAAAGAACCGGAAAAGAATATCCTTCTTCATCTTTTCGTCACATTCGTCATGGTGTCCAAGTCGGAGAACGAAAGACTGTGTTCTCCACGCAAAAATTAATTTCCTCAATGATTCTTGAACAAGCAACCGGAGAATGGGTCAAAGAACTCGAGAATATAGAATCTGCCTCGCACCCATTGCTTCTTCGTCACCGTCTCGAGCTCCCGGACTGAAACTCATGAAGCTTCAATGATAATTCAAAAAAAGGACATCGCAATTATTCACCGTTACCTCACCAAAGAAACGGAAGCTGTAGAGAAATAAAGGATGAAAAGTGCAGGAGAAGAGGGTGCAGCACCGACGGCGAAGCTGAATATAGAAGTGTAATATAATACTGTATATGTGCTTCATTGACTATATACAACTAACCCGTGATATTACAAGCCAACGTGCTGCTGGCTGTCGACGTAAGTATAAAATGGAGGATTGCGAGTGAGAAAGAGTGAGGAGACGGGTCGGGGGGCACAGGAGAGGGGGGAGGGGGGTTATACTTCCAGTGCTATAGAGACCTGTAAGGAGTACGTAAGAGGTGATGGTGGAGGATGAGGATGAGAAGGTGGAGGCAATCTCGACTCTCATCTCGCGTTTCGCTCCCGTTCCAATCGCGCCTCATCTCTTTCAGTAACCACTTCTTTTTCCTCGCGATAAAATCCTCCAGGGCGAACGCTTCGGTCTCTCTCTCCCTCTTTGACACGGGAGAGCAAGACGGATTCCAAAAAAAAAAAAAAAAAAAAAAAAATCATAAGTCGTCGTGCGAGAGGGTGGAGAACGAGAACTAAAATCGCGCCGGTATTCGTAAAACTTAGATAGACGGAGCGAGTCCTCGAAGAGAGACTGCATCGACTTTGTTCTTATCTGCACGCTTCCATTGCTACTCATGGCTCGCGGCGGTGGGAATAACAGATCGAGTAGCAGAGAGGTGCGCCAGTCTATTATACTTCACCGTGAGCTGGTCCGTGAGTCCCAGAATCGCGCGCGGGACACCTCTCTGCTTTTTGTTTTTCCCTTTATTTTTACGATCGTTTCGGAACGAGGGCCATAATCGAGGATCTCCTTCCTATTATGCTTATCGGTGATCCTCTCAGGGTCTCCATATGCATAGTTTCATTCCATGAAGAGGAGACGGAGAACGAACGAGGGACCGGTGCGCAATCGAGTGCACCGCTGCACTTCTTCTGCAGACTTGCCGGCCAGTTGTTCGCGAAGGATACTCACAGCAAAGTGGCTCATCGTGAGAAGACTACAATAAAGCCGCGCGCGAACACACGTACACGTACGACGGCTGACCTCGTAAAGAACGGTCGTTTGTTGGAATCTGTAGGAGTTCATGGCAATCGGCTCGGCTTCTTTATGTAACGAGGAGAAAAGCTCCGAGGACCGGCATCGTTTCCGACGGCGTACACGGACACCAACGGGAGTCGCGAAAGTCCCCGCTCGTTCTCGATCCTCCGCCTCCGAGTCACCGCGATTCTCTCAACGGAGAGTGACCAGCATCCGAGTTCTCCAGAGATTCATATCCCGTATCGGGCCGAGTATTTTTTTCTCCACCGAACGCCGGTGTCTTCGTTGCGTTATAGTCGTCCTCGCACAGAATTGTGTATGCAAATGTTATTATGAAGATTGCGAGAATCAAGATTCCTCCCGGCGCGAGATTAAAGGTCCGGTTATCGGGCGGCCGATATCGGCAACGACATCGCCGCTGACAACCCCGTAGTAGATGAGAAACTGGCTGTGGTACTTTGTGTGAAAGTCGCTACTCGCCGGAGAAAAAGGAGGATATTGTTGTTGATATAACAGCCGGTTCGGCGGGAACCGGTGCGGATCCTGACCTCGTAAACAGCGGACCTTTATGTACATCGTATTGGTATATCTGTCAGAATTTTTTATCCGTTGTGTATTCGCGGATACCGGTCGACGTCAATAGGTATTTTCTGCAGGAGACCGAGCAATCGACTCCTCTTCTTTACGGGTCGAGTCGGATTCTCGAGAACGGCGAATAGCAACGGACTCAACAATATCAAGCGCTTCGGTCCGGTAACACACCAGCAACCGCGGCAGCGTGCGGCGGAACGTCACTGCGCCGGTCATGCACCCAGAGGCTGTAATGGTAGCGGAAGGTGGCTGCTCGCGAAGGAGGATAATACAGACGCCTCTCCATTCTTATTATCGGGGATCCGCGTTTGAACGAATAGCCCCGAGAGAAATTCTCGTTTTCAATAGTATATGCCTCACCTCAGGAGACCTGTTAGCGAACCGAGGGAAGCGGCGGAGGAGAGCACGTGGGAGTGCGCGTATTATAAACGCGGTCTCGGATGTTGCCGAGGTGATACGTGTGAGGCGTAAGTAACGGAATCGAATCGTGAGTCAATCCTTTACTCGATACGCGTATAATACAGCGGAGATCGTCGTTATCGGGTCCAGGGCGTTCGCTTCGCTACGTCCTTTCTGGATAGGCGCACCGCTTGGTAAGTGACTTGCGTCGATAACGGAAGCGATGAGGCGGATAAAAATGTATGGTTTGTCTCATCATAAATACGATGAAGATCCTTGTTGGAAAACGCCAGCAGCGTTGGATCCTCCAGCCTCGGGACAACGGCACGAGGACGTTGATGCTGCTGGATCTTGCTCCTTGATGGAGAATGAAAAATTTCATGAGGCGCGAGATCGTTAGCTGTGGAAGGAAACTTTCTGCACATGGCGATTAATCGTTGGTCGGGTCTCGGTAGCGCCATCAAACGCTGAATTACCTCAGCGGCGATTGTAAGTTCGAAGCTCATCAACTTGCCTTCTTGTTGGCCAGACGCAGGACGATGGTGCAATGAGAAAAGACGTAATGTGAGTGGAAAACCGTACTAAACCCCTGATAATGCCGCCTCATTGGCGAGGATCTCACGGGGTTAAAGAGATGTCTCTCACGAATGTGGAAAGAACGAGAGAAACGCGTAAAGTTTCAGCGAGGACGTTACGGAGACGGAGAAAACGGTCTAAGGGAGAGCGATAGGAAAAGAGGATACCGAAGTGTGAGAGAAACACACACGAACGGATAGACGGGCAAACGGCCAGGATACGGTATCAGCATCAGGAGGCGAGAGAGCACGGGTCGAAAGCACAGAGAGCAGACCGAGAACTGGTGCTTCGGTGCTGGTGGCTTCGGGGGGGGAGGGCGGACCCCGTAACGTGGGCTAAACTACACAACCTCGGCGGGTATAAGTCGGGCTATTATCGGGCTATGCGCTGAGAGCCCTCCGCTTTCATCCGCTAATGGGCAGCTCTCCGCCCGTCTGCTCCTTTACTGCGTCATTAATACAAGTTGCACATGTCGAGAGCCGGTGCGCTACAATAATTTACATGAATGGAATTGAAAATTTTCTACTCTCCGGAGGAGCAGAAAAAAAAAGGAAAAAAAAAGAACACACACGAAAGATAGAGCGAGGGAACGAGTCCGAGGAGAGCCACGGAAAAGGGAGAAAGAGAGAAAAATCTTCGTGGCATTTTATGTCAGTAATTACATGAAAGATGGTATAAACCACCCGCCCAACCAACCAACGTCCACCCTGTCGTTTTCTCTCTCGCTGCTTTTACCCTCCCTTTTTTCTCCTCTTTCTGTTTTTTTTTTTGCTCCATCTCCTTTTCCTTTCTCCGCTCCCTCGCGTTTTCTCTTGATAAACGGGACGCTCGCGTTTCACCACCCACCTCGTTTCCTCTATCGCACTCGGCTTCCATCGAACGACCAACCAACACGCGTCCTTGTCTCTTTCGGTCCGAGAGCACGAAAATCCTCCGAGTCTCGTCCACCCTCGTCGTCCGACGAAGGCACCGCCAGTAGGGTATGCTTGCGCACATACACACATAAACCAACAGTCAGAACGAACGGTCATCCATCCCCTGTTTGAAACGCGGTACCACCGTGCCCAACTTTTGCGAGCCAGAATCTCCACCCGTCCGACTAAACTCCCGTCCGGCTCCCTTTCGTCCGGCAGCGCGCTCTCGAGGAGAGGAGATATTTTTTTATGCTTTAATTTCTGTACGAGGTGCGTCCGGTTGACCGAGGTATACAGGTATGAGCTACCGGTGGAAAAACTTCTGCTTATGCACGAGTACTGAAATCCAGCCAAAGCCGAGCAATACGGCGTATGGTGGACAATTGGAAAATCTGCGCTTCAGCAATCCGGATATCGAGTTCTCGAGCTCTTTGATATTCTGCATCACAGTCGGCATTTCAGACGAGCACAGGAACGACCACTGCGAAGGTTAAGTGAATGTGCATAAAATCGCAATCCATGCCACCCCGTGCCAGAGCTGAAAAATATTTGTCTCTTAGAGCCAAATTAGCAGAAACCACTAAAAATAGAAATCACTGAAAATCTGTGCTCCACCTATCCAGACATCCTGTATCACAGTCGAAACACTGCGGACGTAAAGTGAATGTCCATAAAATAGCAATTCTGTCTCTCTGCGCTGGCAGATGATTATCTCTCGATATAAAATTAACAGAAAAACGGAAAGGCCTCTGAACTTCGTCGATTCCCTCGGAGTCACCGGAGGCGCTGAGTCGCGATTCCCGTACGTGAATTCCTTCATCGGGGGACCGATTTATCCCCAGAATGAAGAAAGCGCCGCAAGGCGACCACGTGCGAACACAAGAAGAGATCCACTCTCCGGGTAGCGAGAGTACCGGTCCGGGTATTTAACCGCCTGAGACGAGAAACACGTCGAGGTGGGGGAAGGCTCGCCTATCGTTGACCCTTTGCACTTTATTATGCACGGTGTCGTGAGTTAGCGCAAATAATGTCGTCGTAAACCAATCACCCTCCGTTCCACGCCTACGCTACCCATGGCTTCTTTCCCCGGCGTCCCGTGGACCTCTCTCGTTGCGCCGAAGTGCACCGGTCTCCCGGCAATAGCAATGCATCCTTGTGTACACCCGTGCGCTCAAGTTGTTGGTCCCGTAAGAACAGCACACGTGTGTACAGCCCTGCTGCGGGAGGATCAGGATCTACGAACAGCCGGGTTGTGAGGTAGACCGCGAACGAACGATTAACGACGACCGGCAATCTTTGGAATAAATTCGATTTAAATGTTCGAACGTGGCCTCGACCCCTCACCCTTCTCCGTTCCCTCAAGTACCACGGCGTTCTCGCTCCCACAGACAAGTGAGAAATTCAAGCGACAGTATTGCCGGTCTTGCCGCGCCACCTTACTCAGCGCTCGGCACCCTAGCCGCGTGCTTTACCTTTGGCCACGGCGACACTCGTTCGCTGCTAGGTTCCACACACCGTTAACTGTCGCGTTCGTGATACGGACGCGAACAATAAGAAGCCAAGCTTTACGATACGGGAAACAAGTCGGAGATATCATTTTTCGGATTATCTCTCCACCGTTTCCATCGTTGCGAGATGAAAACCGGCAGCGAAGCAACTGTAAATTTCTAGCTTCGGATCCGAGGGGTATTCGCTGCGACTCGACAATTTAGATTCAAACATGCAACGAAGTCTGATAGGTACTACGGTAGGTTATCGAAGTGGCATAGTCAGTATGGTAGGTTATCAAAGTTTTCATAAGCTGCACTGTATGTCCGGAATGTCTGATAGGTAGTGTGATCATTTGCCAAAGTCTAAGAGATAGTTTGGTAGGTTCCAGAAGTCTGCTACGTAGTATGGTAAGTCAACGAAGTCCGATCGGTAGTATGGTAAGTTAAAGAATTCTAAGAATTCTGATTGGTAGGTTGAAGATGCCTGATAAGTAAGCTTACGTTAAGGGTAGATTAACAAAGTCTGATAGGAAATATGATACATTGATCATACCTGTCATAGTTGTTTTGCATGATTGCAACGAACAACAAAATTTCCGTTTTTTACTTGTATGTCATCCTGCACAATGAATTCGCCTATAGACTTCGAATCGCATTTACGTCCCCACCGAAATTTTGATCAGCTACATCATGACTAATAATTTGAAAAAAAAGGCATTTGTCAACGGAAAAAAAGGGTTCTCGGAGCTTTGGGATTGCGCATAGGCGTATCACGTTCCCTTTCATAGAAGCTCCTTTTTCGCGGTCTTCATCCGAAGTTCTGGTGCCTGAGGCCCACAGCAGCTTTTGCCAACCACTCTTCTCTGCTCAGCCGTTTTATATAGCTTTCATACGTCAACGTCCATTACATTTCCAGAGCCGGTAGTGGTACCGACGGTGGCACGAGAAGGAGGTGAAGCGTGGGTGTTCGGAATACGACGGGCCGGTGAGCCAGCCGCTCCAAGGCTTTTAATGTTTTCGACTCGTTCCTCGAAAGCACAGCAGCAGCGGCAGAATCCGAGCACTTTTTATCTCACCTTGCAGCTAATTAGCGCGAGCCCAGCGGTACATACCGGACGCGGACCTGGTTCGGCAGCTCCCATTCCACCATCAGACGCTGCCCTTTTAGTCGGGGCTGACCCACGCGAACAATGATCAACACGCTTATGCAAAGGCGAAGTGGGACTTTCGCCGTGTAGGTCGAACGCCACATTAGCTGCATGGATAACCGATTCTTTTCGGGGAATCCCCATCAAATCCCGCTTAGAATTCGATCCTCGGGACTCGACGAAAAATTTCTTCACGAGTCGTCGACGATCCTGAAAACTAGACAATCACAAATGCCATCGGACAGTCGAATCAGAAAACAGAAGTATGATTAAAATGTTCACACGGATCATTCCATAGGCCATATTCAACAAAGTCTATGGACGCGTCAACTAGGCTGCTCAGAGAAATGTACGTCAGCCTTTGACATAGCCGCGCAGTCGAATCAGAATGGCTGGCAGAACTACGATTAAAACGGCTGTAAGGGTAAGTTCAAGTATCAAATGAAAGTATGGAAATGGGTTTGGTTTGCAATGTAAATGCGACCAAGATTCTGTAGCAGATCGCGGTACACGCGCTGCATCCACGCGACGGAGAAGTCCGACTCATCGCACGCCCTGTGAGCAACATCACGCAGAGTTTAGCGCACAGAACGCATCCACAATTATTCCAAACTCATTTTGACTCATTACCGCGAAGCGCCTCGACGGTGCGTCCTCCGCCTCTTCCGCCGTCCCGGCGATGCAAGGCGTTTCGCACGTCGGAATTTGCCCTGGCTTCATAACGATGCTGTGTAATATGCCTCGTTGAGTGTGATATACGCAGCGCGGAGATATTCTCGGTTGCCAGTGAGTGCGTTTTATATCCTGGCATATCCGGAACTGCCCGAGCCACGCTGCACACACCTCACTATTATGGATAAACGTCGGGGTATTTTTTTTTTTTTTTTTTCAATGTTACACAACTGTGAAAGGAGCAGAGAAGTTGGAAAGCAAGCATACCGCTCCGGTATTTTTTCGCGCATCCCTTCGCTGATTAATTTTCATATTTATATCCTCGGTATGTAATGGCGAAGAGGTCGTTAAGCTTGCAGCATCGCCGAGCGGCAACCGCGATAACGACTTGTAATCTGCGAGGCCTCGATAGTCCGATGTGATTTCGGGATGAGCGTGCAGCTCGTTTTGTACCAGAGCTGGTCGAATTCCGAAGATAATTTAAATAGGCATTAAAGTATCAAGTACTTGGTCAAACTTCAATCTCAAGTTCGACCAAGTTCAACCTACGTCTTAAAATTTAACGCTCTGAGATTTCGATCGTATTGAGATTCCCTCAGATCTTCGACTCGACGACACTTATTGTTTCCACTCCGTCAATAGTCTGATCAACCCGGCTTGCGCGTGAATGTTTATCCGGTCTACGATAGAATTTATGAGTGAAACACGTGAAATTAACTGCACAGACTCAAAGCGTTTTATTGTGCCGAAGAGCGTGGCAGTAAAACCGGGAGAGGCGAGTAACTTATTATACCAACCGAATATATCCTACCGACGACTTATAGTACATAGTCGTCGAGTGGACGGAAGCAATTTCTCATCGGGAACTGTGCTCCTCGCTCCCACAGGGTGCAATAAGTTTCCGCGTGCCCTCTGCTCCTCGCGAGCTCTCGTTAGGCGTCTTTCGTTCTCCCTCTTCCTCCTCCACCGCCTTCTTCTTCTTCGGTATCGCCGTGTCTCTTCTTCATCTCCCCCGCTCCGTTCTCGGTAAGTTTAGAAAAAGAGCCAATCCGCGAGGGGGGCTCGGGTCGGTGGGGTTTCATTAGGAAATGGATGAAACAGTGGTTATACAAGGATCGGGGGAAATGTGGGAGAGGGTAAGAAGTCGAGGGTGAGGCGGCACCGCCATTACCAACTGCGAAAGGAAGCTGACGGGGAGGGAGCGCGCGTGAGAGAGAGAGCTTTGAAGCTTGTGCAGTGCCTGCTTTTGCCTCCGCTCGCCAACGATGACTCGGACTGATAATCCATTAGGATCCGTCTACTTAGAGTATAACATCTATTTGAATGCAAATCAATAGGGAATGGGGAAAGGACGCCGGCCAGTAATTGGTCCGGCTTTATTGGAGCTCTCAGTGTCTCAAAGAGCATCTCGTTCGGTCATCTCCTCCGGGTTCTCGCTGCCTTCTCTGCCGGTCCACGGTCCCTCTTCCTCCCCCGAACTCACCTCCTCCGCCTCATCTTCCCGGCCTGTCCTCTGGTACGTACTATCGTCGACTACCTCGCTCCACCCTTCCACCCCGTCGCCCCGCCATCCGCGATTCCTGCAGACCAACACAGCCATTGGCTGACAACTCGTTACTCGTCGTTTCTGTACAGAACAGTCGGAGAAACATCTTCGATCGAAAGAGATACATACGTAGGAGTTACTTTCCGTTTCTCGAAGGTCCGAGCCCTTTGCCGTTTGTTCGAATGGCGCCGTGGCACCGAGCGGGTCTCATCGGTACTGAGAAAAAGCTGATCATCGGCGTACTTTCCGCTTTCTCCGCGGAATCTTCGTTCTTGCACCGCGTCCCCTCCTCGACCTGGGCGACCGGGCGGAGATACAAAGTGGAGACCCAAGTTTCGAAGGTAATGATCGGACCTACAGGTAGACTGGACTCTTTCGACGCCGCATCGTCTTTCTCGAGGTTGTCCTACTTCGACGAATCATGGAACTTGGGCCTCTGGGAAATTTTTCTGAATAGCTATGTCGGAAGAAACATTGTATGTAATTAGGCTGATTGGATTCGTAGAGCGGCGTGCAATCGATGAAGTTGTGATTGTAAGCTCAGGCGGTTATCTTATCGTGTCCGACTTCGTGTATGCAACTTCGTGTCTGTGAAATTTCAAGCGGTAGAAAGTTGGAATAAAATTTAATTTCTCGTGCCGGAGCGTTGATAATTCTTCATGGGTCAGTATAGATTAAAAGTGTACGGATATCCAGATTTACAGGTTTTTGCATGGCGACATTTATATTGAATTGTATCAATAATGGTTTGACACAATCGAGTGACGAAACGGGACGTAAAGATACGGTCCAGCTCTCACTTATCTGTGTGTACACGACAGGAGGCTGCACGTACACCAATTTACCGATGTCGAATGTACGCTGGCACGGGTGAGCTTTCCAATGGCTTCTTTCCACCGAAGACCGCATGATTAACGATTGAACGCACTTGACTTCCGATCCAAGTCGCTTCAACATTCGCATTCGCAGCAACGGACGCTGACCGAGGAGTGAGAACAGCACTCGGCCTGCTCTCGCTCCTCTCGCCAATACATTCGCCATTTATTTTATTTTATTTTCGGTTTTTTTTTTATTCACTTCTTCAGCACGCTTCTCCCTTCCTTCTTCTTTCTCTCTCTCTCTCTTCTTGACACTACAACCACTGTACAACTATAGCTCGTGTCTCAAAAAGTTTCTCGTATCGCTCGCTCACTTCATTGATTTATGAAGCCTACACGCCGATCCGTCCCGTCCACGCTCTGGCGCGCCCGCCATCCGAACGCTGCAACTATTCGTCTTACATTATTATCGATTGAAAGTCGAAAAAAATAAAATAAAATAAAATAAAATAAAATAAAGATATAACGGGAGAAAATGGGCTTGCGAACGAGGGATCGGAATTCTTAAGATCCAAGCATAGAATCGGGAATCATTCGCGCAAAATTTAGGTAACGGGCGAGGGAAGAAGCGGGTTCCTCAAATTAAAATGCCATCAAATCTAAAGAAAAAAAAAATCCGTCGCAGAGACTAAAAAAAAAATGAGTTTCACTAGAAATCATTTAAAAAATTAATTCGATAAAAAGCCAAAAGAAATATTAGTATGCTTTACAAAGTTTCAAAAAAAAATTCTCAAGAAACGTTAAACAATATTTCGTTAGTTCTCACAAAAAATTTGTAAGAATCTTCGGAAAACTGAAACAAGTCATTTATAAGCAATTTAAGACGGTCCCTATTTTGCCTTATCTCCCGCATAGTCGGTTTTCGGTATGGAAAAATATAGTGGATTTCAAATGATCTTTTACCGGAAAATGAAATTTCATGTATTTATTTAATTTTTTTCATAAGCCAAGCGATTTCTGTTAGCACTCCTTGATTAGTTATTTTCCAAGTTGCTGGCTATCTTTGTGAATATTCGCTAATGGAAACGCCGGTTTATACAACGGTATGAACGGATTAGCATTAGTTATCGGACGAGTGAGCCTCACGTGGATCCTGAAATCGCAACATTTGCCTCGAGAAGTGTATGTAAACTCGCGCGATTATTCCACCTTCCTAATACGAGTATGAGAATCTCGAACGAATCGACATCTCTTCCATTTTCACTATCGCCAATCGGGTTCCCTGAATCGTGCGAAGCTTCTCACCGCAATGAACCGTTATACCAGCAGCACGATTGGGCGAACTTATCAAAGGCCATAGCAAGAAATTACCATGCAGTGTTGATTCATAAAATGTTTCGAAGAACTCTGATAAACCGCTATCGAGAGATCAAGCTCCTCATCGATGTGCATAAACGCACGTGACTAAAACCTACGATGAACCTGACGATATTTGGACGAAATCAAGTTTTATCTTTGACGAGTCATCACCAATGCACCGCCTTATTAACTTGCAGAATTTTATTCTCCAAGTGAACTCCATCGAGTGGAATTCCCGCATTCCAAAACACATCAATCATAACGTCATAAAATCTAGTCTCAGTCAAGCTATCTTCAATGTTAGGAACCCGAAGATGTCTGCATGAAATTAATTTCCATCTTTGGGTCTGCCAATACTTTCCTTAAACTGTCCTAAGCAAAGGTTCTGCATCGCGAAACACCGCCCTTAGAACTCGATGAAATTTACTCTCGCGGATATAACTGCGGGGTCATAATGTTTCCGCGATTCGCGTTGGCGACCGCAAAACTCTAAATGCGTAAAGTCTTCGGTCACTCGTGCGAAAACACCCACACGCTTCGAAACGAGATACATCATCGAGTAAGAAGACGAAGCAGGAACGACGGCGAAGTTTGCACGGTGCGGATTTCCATGCATAGATCGCCGTACCGAAGACGACATCCGGGAAACTTGACCCGTCCGGCGTACAATCATGCACCCACACGAAATAATCTTACAAACTCGATCGCACACACGCGTACCCGAGATTTTTCCAGCCTCGTTCCAGGATCGCGGTTATCTCATCGTTTCGCGTGATGCTGCAACGTTGCCACGGGGTTAAGCGTTACGTTGCGATCAGCCGACTTGGTGCCTATCCGTGTTTATAAGGTATAGTCGTAAACGGAAAAGCCTGGATTCGCCAACCTCGAGAATTCACTCTCAAAGAGAAGTCCTGCTGAAGCTGCGGAGATGCATTCGCTTACGATAACGCATGCGCCACGGCAACTACCCTGCGCTGAATGTACATGAACGAGACACGGAAGATCTTATCGGGCTCTCTGCATTTATCTTAGCGGTACTAGAGTCATCTCGTTCGCGGCAATTCCCGGATGAGATTGTAAGGAATGTATCTGCGCATGGGTACGTCGAGATCACTGCAGTGGTCGAATATTAGATTAGAAATGAGTTGTCCTCCTTGGATGCGTTGACGTCGACAGTTCGGTCATTGGAAATCAGGAGCCGAGCTCGCGATCGTGGAGAAAACGTCGTGTCCTACTTTCAACAATCGATTTTCAATCGATCGTTTTTCAAGCGACCTCCTGCGGGAAAACATTACCTCCAGTTTAAAAATTTCCGTTTCAAACCATAACTGACGTCATATTGGGAAATGTCACGTGCGGTTTTGAAAATCTGAATTTTTTTTTACCGGAAGTGATCAATTTCCGCCGTGACATCCGGCGGAAATTGGTATTGGTATAAATGTGAGATTTTTTAGAGCAGGAAGTGACGGGGACGTTGTGTTTCACGGGACTTTTTTCAATTCGTCGACGTTTCGCCTTTTGGAGTGATCAATCTCGAGGGAACAGCGAAGTTTCACCGCGCAAGCGGAACGTTTCACCGCGAGAGCTTTTTTTTTTCTTTTCGTTATTATTGTACCTGTCGATTAGTCTGGAACGCGATTCGCGAAACGTCGTTAGCAACGAAAGTAAGAAGTAAGTAAGTGAACGACGGGGTGCAATGTAAGTACATACCGCTGTCGGACAGGCCTATCAGTCCTGTCCACATGTATGATTGCAGTCCTTGCGGCGCATGTTAATCCACACGATGACTGGACGTCCTAATTGATAGCTGCACGACTGTCTCTGCGTTTACCGAGTTACGCATTCGGTATCAGCGCCCATATTGTCACTACTGTATATCCGGGAGATTAGAACGACGATATCGTTTTATCATTATTTGTTTTATTTTATTTTTATTTTTTCAACGCTTTCGCTCCGTCCACTTGGAAGCCCGGGCGGCCGGTGTAAATCACGTGATCGGTGAGCGGGAACGAGCGACCGAGACTCTCTCGGCTATCGGAGTCGGTCCCGAGGGCGCCCATAAGGTGTCTCGAGCGTGCTAATAATTATCCCTACCCTTGGACGCAATCATCTCGTAAATTACATTGTACGCAAATTTCACGTTCCGCGGGGCGATTTAAAAGGGGGGGGGGGGGGACGAGCAACCAGTTTGTCCTGACCCGTACGACGTGCCGGTGACCGATCGGCAGTTCACGCTTGCGCTCGAGCCTCGGGCCAATCGAGCCGAGTGAACTCTGACGAAAGTTTGCTCGGCAACGGCTTAACTCACGGTGCATAACATATTAGACACTTACCCTACATATGCGAATGTATATCTGGCAAAATTATAAAGTACCATTAACGGTAGTCCAACACGACCGGTTTACCGGGTCTTCGATCCTAGAGGGTGAAGACGCGCCGCACGCGGAGGCGGAGAGGCTGACGGAAATATGCAACATTAATTTCTAGCCGATACACCAAACTCAATAAACACGGCAACGTTATTATGTTTCACGGAAAGTTGTTCGTGAATCTCCGCTCTGCGGTATTTTTCTAGTGTGCCAAAGTATCTACGAGTGTATTTACAATCGAAGCTGCTCTACCGGTGCACCCCGCGCAACCGAGATCGCTACCTGTCCGGCAGAATTCTCCCGTACAATCTCGTTCGTATCGGCGAAGAGAAAGTTCATAGCTGGTACGAAACTGTCATGTTTTTTTTTTTACTAAATTTTTTTTTTTCTACAGTCTCATAGAATACATTTAATGCGCAATAATTATTGCATATTGTGTTCGGCAAAGAATTTAATATGAACGTTTTAATTAGAATCGCTTTGCAACGTTGTTCAAGTGGAACCGTTTTGACAACCGCTTGAAAAGTTTCGGAACTCCGATAAATCGGACGGAGTAATGACAGTGCTCGGTTCTCATAGTTTTGATAACTAGTTCGAAGTATGTCGAAGTGTTGCACGATCTTTGCGTCGATTGCGACATAGGATAGAACAGTGAATTAGCCAACGCGTGTTTGTCGAGACACGATAAAATTTATACATTTAAAAAAACGAATGAAAAAGTTACTGTTCAATAATAAATTGTCAGTCTGTTTTGACGTGACTCTACAAACATTCGTACCAATTTATGAATTTTCGAACTCGACTTCAAAGACAAGCGAGGAAAAGGAACTGCTTATAGAATGCGATGAAAGATTTTTTAAAGTCTCAGTTTTAGGGCTCAATTTTTTGGATCAGCTCCACGAAACACTGCCCGGAAAGAGAGTCCATTTTGCCCCTTACAATATTACCGGATGTCAATGATCCATTATTAGTCAAAAGATGATTTAAACACATCCCGTCATTTTTCAATCTTTTTCCGTCTACGGAAATTGCAGGAAAGTATTTCGCCCAGAAGCGCTAAATCGGCGGCCAATTAATGATGCGTCTTAACGAAAAATCTTGAAATATCCAATTAAAATCGATTTACCCTCCGAATCGCTTAGCCCGTCCATTTTAGCCCACTGTCCCCCATAATTCCGAAACGGATCAACAGCGCCAGGTGTAAGCGCGGGTCAATCATCGTCCCGATAGCGAGGTCGTACGAGACAAATTCTCACGCTGTTCCCAATAACACACATGTACAGGGCTTATGTGCTCCGTACGGGTGTACATATGTTCATCCGCGTTACGTAGAGGAAACTGGAGGATATCTCGAGCTTCGGGGTTAATAACGAGCGATACGGAGGCGTAGATTAAACGCTCGGCGCCTGTATCACATGCCGGTCATGGTAATACGTACATAGTGCACAGTAGTAGAACGAAGTACTCTATCCTTCGTGAAGAACTTACAGACTCCACGAGGCTCCCGTGCGGACTCGAGCGAGCGATTCTTTTTTCCCGCGTTCCCGCTGTACGAGGGACTCCGTGGTTCCCGGCTGGGCCAGCTTTGCCTGGCTCTTGAACACGCTTTCACGCGATGATCTACAGCTCGGCCGGTGCCAGAGAGTTGCCTCCGATATCCCGTAGTTCTATTGCTCGCTGCCTCGCTCCTCCGAGGCTTACGATCTCTCGGGTAATTATCGCAAAATTATTCCGGCATACTGAGAATGAATATCGAACGACCTGTGCTTTCGTTTATTTTTACTCCTTATTTGTTCCTCATTTAACGAAGCATCCACGTGCAACTGTAAGTTGGGAGTACAGATAAATATCTTTTTATTATCGGGATTAAATTATCTAATAAATATTATTATATTTCGTTTCGAGATACCGACATCATTAGTTCACGTCTCTCACTCGAGAATTTTTTTTATTACATTTTATATATATTTTTCGTTTCGGTCTGCGTGCCAATTGAAATTAAATGTTTTACCTTGGTGATATTATTATTTTTGTTTGAAAGATATTGGAAGTAATAAATTTGTGAATTTTTTTTAGGAGAATCAATCGGTATTTCAGTCCATAAAATTTTTCGTTGTAACATCTTTTCACGAAAAGATGATTTTACCGTTCCAATTTTTTTTTTTATCAATCGAGAAAATTTTAGCCTGACATTATATTTTTACCGACTGATAGAGATCAAGCTGGAACGGGGAAAGCGAACGATCGTCGATGTTTCGAAGCGTAGGCCGTGACGATTTTACGCTGCGACTGCTCGATCGCAGTCCGAAACTCGACAGAATATAATAACGTTCAGAGCGGCTCGAGTCGATGAGTCTGCAAATCGGTGATGTTATGACGATACTCGAAGTCAAACTTCCTTGCCTCTTGATAGTCGAGCTGACGTTTGCTCCCTATGTATTAATCATAATTGAGACGTTCGAAGGAGGATGAAGCGAGCACTGCGAGGGACACCTGCGAAGACGTGGAAATCAGGCTGCGGTAATTGCCACGCATTTTTTTTTTTTTTTTTAAAGATAATATCCTGCCAATATACTTAAATAATCGACGTTTTCCGTGACAGACCCAGATACAATCGTTAAAGAAATCAACGTCAAGGGCAATTCGATTATCTATTTAGACGAGTGGATTTCCCTATTAAATCTGCACGGTTTGAACCGTCGTATCAACGATCTTATCGTCACCGAATAGCCGATTTAACGCCCGACCATAATAAACCAAAGCGGAGATTTTTCAAGACAATCGCTGCTTCCACCGCGAAAGTACGAATGAATTTTTCCCATGACCGTCAGCGAACCGCGCATCTTGGGAGGTTCCGCCCTCCGCGCATTTCGCACATCCTCGAGACTCGACCTCTTCGTATCGCGGGTCGCGCTTTTCCTTTCCGTGACATCGGTCCAGGACATTTGTACAGGACGAAGAGGCGAAATGCATCGCCGAGGAGCGCGCGAAGATACCGCGGAGAACGACGGTGCCTTGAGCGCATGGAAGGAACCCAACGAGTCGTCTGGCGCCAAGTAGATATCTCCAGTACCTGCTCGGACGTTCGCAGACGGTAACGTGTAAGCAAAGCGAAGAGGGAGATACGCGTACAGAACGAGAGGCTCGAAGGCCCTCTCAGCGAGGATCCCCGCTCCTTCGCAGGCTCCCTTCTCGCCAGCGCTGAGGCGGCGTGCCTTAGATTCCATCCGGCTAATTAACTCAATGTTATGCTAAGTCCCCGCTAAATTTAACCGGTGCATCGGGAACGAGCCGGTGGAGAACCGGCGTCCGAGCTGGTGGTGGAAGCTCGGAGATACGAAGAAGGAATAACAGGCGAAGGTAGGAGGTGGCCTGTCCCTTTAATTGCCGTTCACCGAGCCGAACGGGAGAATCGGAATCGCTGCGACGCGAGGAAAAATCGTCGCTGGCAATGGGAACGTCAAAGAGCCGCGCCGCCATCGCTGATCGGAGCGTTTACGCATACACGCGCGTCTCTCGGTCGCACGACTATGGATTTCGATACGGATATGCACGTAGATGTATGTCGCTATCGGATACGTATATATATGGATATAAAATACCAACTGGGGTATCCCGAAGGTATCTAATTGGTCTGCTCTTGTAATGTCTTACTCGGTGCTGATCTGAATTACTAATTACCGCAGGCGCCTCGAGGCTGACTCTCGGTCTCTCACTCGCTTTGCACTTTGCGCACGTTGAGGTGGATGTGCGCGTTGATCCGAGAGCGGTCGATTACGGGAAATGGAAATGTGTCATACGAAGAGACGAGGAATTCTCGCGTCAATCGCCGTTCGGAGCGACGGAGCTATTTTTTTTTTTTTTTCGCAGTAATTGACGTGGAAATTGTCGTGTGCAATGTTAAGATGGATTATTCTGATTACCGCGGTATGGTTGATTATGAAAAATGACCAAACTCATAGCGATCGGTTTTTAAGTAAAAAAAAAAAAAAAAAAGTAATATCAGGAAACGTTACGATTTCAGAGAGTCAAAATCTTGACCTCTCCATAACCTACGAACACTCGAAGAACCATTGATTTTAATGAATATTAACTTTACTCGCATAAATTTTTATCTAAATTAAATGAATTCTTATTTGTCGGATTTCAGCCGGCCAAGAATTTTCCTGGATGCACAAATAAGGGTATTTACCTTTTGCGGCCCAACGAGTGATTGTTGTTGCGCGGATATCTCAATAAACCATCCGACGACGCTAGACCGCGATGAATCCCGCGCCTTATCGCTCGCCGGATCGCAACGCATCTCCCTGAGATCTCCGTAGTGCCGTCGGTAAATCCAGGGAATAATGAAATTGGCGGTAGAATCGTGCATTAGACTGCGGCGTAGGTTATAAGCCGTGCGATGCGTTCGATGCGGGAGCGCGTAACGGAACGGAGAAGGTGCAATATCGTCCCCTCTATGGAAGTCTCGGGATCTTGTCCGAGAATCGCGGTGTATACCGCCGTTGTTGTATCCACTCTGAAACCACCGGCGAACCCTGCGTGACTAACGTCGTAGCTTATTGGCTGCTGTTCGCTGTGCGGTAGCGTATGTAGAAGAACGTATTCATTTCGCCTGCATAACATCTATAATGGTATAACATCATCCCGATCCTTTCTTGAATGAGTACAAAACATGCGATTCCCGTACGTAATATTTTTCTCTAAATACTTTAGCGCAGCACGGCAAATCGCTTCGCGATTGCGGCTTCGCCAGAGGTGATTACGATCAATTTTTGCGACCTCAGACATTTTTCGACGGCTCGTGGATAAATTAATTTTAACGATGAGATGAATTAATTAAACTTGAATCAGTTTTGGTAGCGAGTATATTCGGCCATCGACCAAAATCTTTCGCCTCAAAGTGAATTTATTTTTTAATGCGTTCGCCCTTCGATATGGAAACGAGACACATTTAATATATTTTTAATTCGCCGGTTCGAGGTTCAAGGTGAAGGCACAAGAATTAACACTCGCGGAACCAGGTTAAACTTTGGAGTTTTTTTTTATTTTTAATTTACACTGCTGTGGATCACACAGACCGAATTGTGGCACGATTTACGTACCGATTCACATTGATTCACTGAGCGTTTGAATTATTCGCCAAGCGGCGTACGGTCTATAGGGCCAGGCGGCTAGCCGACGCGTGAGCTCCGTCCCTTACGTCGTCAGGGAGAAGACTCAAATTGTAACGCGAGGTGTGCGGAATTTGGTAAACGCGCAGAGGGGAAGCGGTGAGCGGGGAAATTCGAGGTGCCGGTACATAGCGGTGGCTCACTCTCGAACAAAGGCCTCGCGCGAGACGCTCTGTTTACCTTTGGTCAACGCGACCGAAATGCGAGGAATAACATCGCTTAAAATTTAACACGGCGAACGAGATATTACGCGCGCGCGAAAATATTAATTCGCTAGTGAAATCTGAACAATTTTCGAGAATAAAATTCAGTAATTCATTGCATCAATTCAGCAGTTTTTATTGCTAAAAAAGCATATTTGAATTCTTTTATTGTAAAAAAGTGTCGTTTTGTTATATTTCGAAATGTCAGTGAAAATAACGTTCCAATAAAAAATGTCCAATCGTTGTTAAATAATATCGACAACCATCGAAATAATTTTCTCCGAATAATTTCGAGTATCGATTTAGCCGAGTGAAATTCTCGAAAAGTCTCCCATCATATAAGCAAACAAATAAATCTATACCAGGCCGGAGTTGGAAAAAAAGGTTACCCGATCATTAGTGATCTGCTCCGATCCAATCCCGCCAGTCATTGGCATCGTTCTCCCCCGACGCCGCGACGTGCCACGGCAGCGGCCGCGATAACTGTACCGCCTGAACCCTCCTTACCCTCGAATAAACCGCGTGAGAAACAAGAATGTTATAACAGCGCATACCGATAATTTCTATTCTGTGAAAAAGATCATCGGCTCGAAAAGTCCCCGGGGCAGAAATCCAGGCACTTTTCACGTCACTCCACGGTAACCCGGCTGAGAGATTGTTCGCAATAATCGAACGCTCGGTTGTTCTCTCTCCCTCGTCCTGTGCGCGCCTCGTATCGAATGTACCACACAGTCTTTTCACCGAGGAGCCGCTTTGCGCGCGAGATACACGCGAAGATAAGACTCCACTCCACCACTACACCTGCCCCGCGGAGCTGTGAGCGCGCACGGCGATAATATGCGATTCTGATCCGGCGACTCTGCGGTCAGCATCCTCCGTCTCACTTTTCTCCCCCCTGTCCGTCCTCTTCGTCCTGTTCGGCTCCTCGCTCTCTCCCTCGCGGGTTCTCCGCCAGGTTCCGCAGGACCGCGAGCGCGCCCGCCGCGCTGGAACATAATGCCGTGTACAGCAGGTACTCATAACGCCCGGCGAACCTGTTGAGATATAGCCCGGGTAGTGTTTCAATCGCGAGGCTCAACCTTCGGCCAGTGATACGTGTGTCTGGTCCTCCCTCGTACGTACGCGCAACCAACACTCGCCGGTCCCCATCTCGGATCTCCTCGTGTGTAACGCCAAAGCCCTATTACAATATTCGTTACCGGGGCTATAGATCACGATAGTCGAAATAAATCTTCGGCGAACAAGCGGCACTCTAGTCGCTTATGCTTATGCTACGGCGACCCGGCCGCGGCGGGTACATCGGCGAACGGCACGGAGGAACGGAGGCGAAATAATTTAGGTTCAACGTTCCTTTTTTTTTTTTTCTCTTCTTTCGAATCCTTTTTTTTATTATTATTTTTTATGGAGTGTTAATTCCACGGCCTTGAGGTCACAGCGCGGATTCAATCCTCACGTATGGGCTTTACGTATATGGCGCGTAGATTCTTTAGACGATAGTTGCTTATCCACCGCACCGGGCGCCCCCCCCCCCCCCCCCCCCTCGCGAGAACTCTAAGTATACATCACGTGGAAAATATCCCTGCGAGAGTATTCTCGAAGATGCGCCAGGGGGACTTAAATATATTACACGCTATTCACGCGTGATGAATAATCCCTCCGGTCGGTGCCGGTGAATTAACGCTAAAAATCATGTGTATCATCCGCGAGAAGGCGGAGAATCTACGCGGTAAGGAATCTCTCCCTGCTCTCTCGGGCACAATGCGACGGGAAGGATGCAGCGCTTTCGAGAGATTCGAGGCTGTAACCGGCGGGGGGAGAACGAGATTCGTGAGTAATAAAGAGGGCAAAACACTTTCGGGGTTCCCCTCACCGACATTGAGGGTGTTTAACAATGGTGCACACCTGAGCCATCGGTCGGTGCTTTTGAGTCGGCCGCCGCATCGGCCAAGGCTGTACCGTATGTGTACCTGCGCTCGTTGATGCAGGCTTCGTTGTCAGCGTTTCCGTGAGAGAGTGTGTCGGTGAATGTTGCCTGGATCCGGCGAGGCGAGCCGAGACGCGAGGACGTGGTAGCAAACAACGCGCGCCGCCTGCATGCGTGCGCCCGCTATGAAATGTGGAAAGGATGAAGAAGAAGAAACGAAACGCCGGCTCGGCTGCAGGAGAGCTGCTCCTGTAAGAGAAACGCGAGAGGGGACAGAACAATGCTCGATCCCTGGCGGAATACCCGAGCCGGAGCTCTCCCTGGCAGCTTCAACCTGCCTCGGTGCCGCTCTCGATGCTCACCCATTTGTTCACGAAACACCGAACACTGAGTCAGGGCAGCTTGTCGGACACGCATACGCAACGTGTTCACCACTCTTTACGTATCGTGTATTATTCCTGTGGCGCAGACCGCGTCCTACGCGCACGGGAACGGACGATCCTCGCGTTGCCACTTGGAAAATTGAGGCATGATTATGCATTTTATTTTATCCGTTCGTTTCGAAGCGAAGAATTATTACCTTTCTGTTTTGCGATGATGTTTTGTTTTCTTTCGGTGAGTTTCGTTGAAGGTGGAGATCTCATTACATACATGGGCATCTTGAGTGACATCGGGTAGTGGGGGAGGGGCGGGGGGGGGGGGGGGGGCAAAACGGACACTGTTTTCACTTTCTTTATAAGCGACTCGTATCATTTTTCTGATATTTCTTACATCGTAAAAGGAATATAAGTGAAATAGTGGAACACGTTATTAGGACTTTTTTCGAAAGCAATTTGAACAAATTTTTTTTTTCTTACACGAGAAACAGCATTAAATTATAATTGCGTGAAAATAAAAGAAAAGATTCGATAACATAATTCCTTACCCTTAATTTTCAACCTTGCGTCCTGTTTTAATTCTAGTAAAGTTTGGTCACGGTGAAAATCATGACAAACAATTCGATCCCATGGAATTGTATTATCGTAAACAATTTTATCCTGATTTTTTTTTATATTTCCTTTTCCGGTGTCCTTTCCAAAAAAGAGGTCGGTTTATCATAAAACATCGATAATGATAAAATAATAATTTTCTCATTCGGTACACGTTTCGGCCATAATTATTATTTCCATTGGGCGTATCCGTTTAGGTCCACTGTCCCCTATAAATTATCGATAACATATAAATTATCACATTTCGGAAATTAATGTTTTATCAATAAATTAATTACAATATCAACCATTCGAACCAATGAGAAATGAATTAATTGCCGACAAGTTGAAATGCAGAACATTAAAACTTTCCGGAAGGCTGGTCCACCCAGATTCGCCCTCACCTGCGAATAATCCGTCTCGTATGTACGCGCGATCGTTCTGCGTGGGAGATTTTCTTCGATAATGATTTATTTTCCTTCGGCCTCGCATGCGTTTCACCTATCCGCGTGCGGAGCTGCTTTATCGTTTACTCGTTTCGTTCGGAATCTAACGGTCCTCGTCAGCGGTAGCGAATTCATAAGTTAATTTATTTTTATTTTTCACGGCCTAATAGACGCGCCGTTGAGCGAGAGAAAGAGGGCTGGACAACATTATTCTTTAATATGTCCGGTTGGAGAGATATCTCAAGTGCTTATAACGCGCGCGCCCGCGCGCGCGCTGCCGTGCAAATACCGCTATGCACACGTTGTGAGAAGAGATTACGATTATCGGAGGACACAACGCACCTCTTCCGGAATCGGCTGGTCGGCGGTGCTTACTTACGTGTTCTCGAGTCTCGCGCTACCTCCGAAAGGCGCATTGAGTTATGTATCCGTGCGAGAGACTCGATCGCGTGTGTGCGTGTGCATTAGGCACGACGAGGAAGGCGGTGCAAGCGGCGCTGGACCGGACTCCCCGCTCCGCTCCGTCGCACTCCAGGTCGCCTCTTTGCGATCACTTATCGACGGCTTCATTTACAAATTGGAATTCCTACGGGCGAAACTAGTAGTCTTCGTCCTCGTCGCCCGAGCGGCCGATCTTCCTCGCTGCCTCTCGCAACAGGGAATCGAGCGTTCGAACGAGAAATTAATGAGGACGCCGACAGTTATTCGCTCAAAGTGGATATACCAGGGGCAAGGATAGAGATAAGAGTTATCTTTTCGTTGTCGCGCGGGCTGTCAGGCGGCGACGACGTTGCCCGGCGTGCGATCGCGACGGGAAGCTCGATCGCACCGTGTACTAGGAACGTCCTTCGGGTCCTGTTTCATCCGAGAAACGAGCAACTTTCCGTGCCACGGTCTCGTTACACCGGCTCGATCCTCCACGCCCGACACGCGTCTCCACTCGAACCGATCCTACTTGAGACTCTCCACAGTGACAGCATTTTTGCTCTTACATATCGTGAGCTTTGTTATGCAAAACCGTAAATTGCACGGTGAAGTGCGTTTGGGTTTCGGAATTGAAATCAGTCCCGAAGACACCTGTCGAAGTCGTTTTTACATCCTTCGAGTTCGGATCGGCTTTTTTTCGGGCTTTGTAAACGAGGCTTTAAAATCTTACTTTCCGATCGGATGTAGTGTCGTGCAGGAGAATCCTACTTCCGGTTAAAAAATATCAGTCGTTTACGGGAAGCGATAATCACAGAGAAAAACGCGACTGTAATACGCCATAAGTTAATTAGTTCCGGTTAAAAAATCTCATCGTCTTTTTGGTATGACATCTTAAAAAAAAAATAAAAAATAAAAACCGAGATACAGAAATCGTACGTAACGATTTCCCGCAAAAATGTATGCATTCACCGGTGTCAATTTCAATCAACTAACGGCTTCGATTTTTAGAGACGCAGTTGCGTTTCTTCGGCCATGCGTGAATGCTCAGGGTGGAACAGAATTGGTCCAGATGGTATGCGAGGTCGATGATCTCGAACTGAATTTCAGTTGTGTGCACGAGTGCATGTGCGCGCGTGTCCGTGTGTACCGGGTATCGATATCGCCTGCAGAAACGGTGTAAGTATACACGCGCATATCTACCTGCGGGGTATGATGGTCACGGTCGTGACGGACGCACCATCGGACTCTAGAGCCAGTGGCTCGGGAACAGGTGATTCCGCTCAGCGCTCTCGGTGATGGTGGTCTATGGTTTAGACTCGGCTCCGACTTGTCTCGAAGCTTCGACGATCCATGACGGGCGTTCGTGAGCCAGCCAGGTAAAAGACGATCTCCCCGAGAAAGATAGACGGTCGGATGAATGAATGGGAACGCTCCGAGGACGGTTCGATCATCGTGCAGAGTCTGATCTTGGATACACTTATTCTCTCGATCGTGTTCTAGCGTCCGGTTGGTGACTTTTATCGTCCCTGGTGGTAATTTCGCGCTCCGCGATCCTTTGATACTACTGCGATCCGACAATGACCGGACTGTGCCGAAGACGAGCCTGGAACACGGTTAGATGAAAATCTGAGGGAGACGAACGAAGTCACTTCGCCACTGGTCATTCTGCGAACGGCCGGGACATCCGGATACCTTTGTCACTTTTTGTCATTCAAAGGGTCTAATTTGCCATTGACGAAAGAGTGCCGATAACTGTACAGGCCGCGTGACGTACGAGCGTATGTTACGAGCACGCCAGGGCGAATTCGTCACGCAGGTCTCGGTCCTCCGGACATTGGGAGTCGCGTGACTGAATGTTTCTCAATAATTATACGCTGCCGCCAATGGTCGTTTTCCATATCTCGTTCTCTCGTTCGTTACTACATCCCGAGCGAACGTGCTGACCGTCTCTTGTCGCTTCATTCACAAATCATCTTCGGGCATTTGCAATCTAGTGAAGAATGTACATATCAAACTTACCACCTACGAATCAATTAAATGAAAATGAAGTTGGTGATACAGTCTCGATTCGACAGCGATCAGCGAACACGCAAGATTGCCACAAAGTAGCGGACTCATTTAATGATTCCGATCTAGGAAATCTTTGATGGGGAAGATTCGTGTTTTCGGTCCGACATGAACGAATAATGGGGCAGAGAAATGAGAGGAGTTGGATTTTGCTGGATGCAATATCTTTGATGGTTTCGCAGTGTGCACGATCGTGCGCGGGCGTTGATGGGTGAAATCAAGGAACCCGATACGAGGGTCCAAGGGCTGCGGCATCAAAAGTTCCGTGCGGGAGTGGAGTATGCGGCGGAATAATGGAGACCTCACGGTTCTATACAACAATCGAATCGACTGAAGCTCACTCCGAGGCCGTCGTCTCCTCGTCTTATATGTCGAAGAATATTGGGGCTTTGTCGACTACGCTATGGTCCGAAATCCCAACGCGCATAGGGTTGCGAGTGATCCGAAGCGCGCGGCATGTAAGCACACCGATGATGACGTACCGTCAGGGCAACTGCGTTCTTTCGCCGACAATGGGAAGCCAGGTCGGTACCACAATTATTGGGCCCCGAGACTGTCGGGAACACGAGACACTGCCGAGAACTTGGGAACGAGGTTACACTTGGCATTGATTCGCATCTCGACGCAAAGATTCAGACACGGGTCCCAAATATATTTACACTGAGGGAGGATCCACTAGGTATGAAATTATGGCTTGAGAAATAATGCCAAAGCAGACTTTTTTTTGTGAGAAAACAAAAAAGAAATTTGACTGGGAAAATTTTCCCGTGCGACCTCAGCGTAGAACTTAGTAACAAGGAACTGAGGTGCAATGAATCGTAGGAAGGACCGAATTTATAAGAATTTGACGTAGATGTTGTGGTACAGATTCTTGAAGAATCTGAGAGACCTTCCGTCCTACTCGATGACTGCTGTGTACTATGGTAATTTTATCAGAAAATCGGCAGTATTTATCGGCTTCTTCCTTCGGTGAGTATACATTTGGAAGTGGTGCCGAAGAATGCCGAAGTTACAAGGAACGTCGGTAACTCTCTATGGGAAAGAGGTCTTCCGGATATGCTGGTATGATCTTCGAGGGACTAAGACAATCCCGTTATGAAACCAGTTGAATGTCGTAAGATTTGAAACTTCACCTCACGGCAAGGCGTACTACATCATTGCCTCGACAAAAAAAATGACGAGGGCGTGCGGCCACAATAAAAAATTAACCATCAAACGTCAACGACACGACGCAATATCTCCTTTTATTCCACCGATTCATATATCCTCCCATCGATTCATCAACTTGTCGTATAGTGTAGAGGCACTTATTAACGCCTCTCAGATTTTTACCTGCCCGGCAAAGAGGCATCGCAGGACTCATCGAGCGAACCGGAGAGCCGGTCAGAGCTGTATCTTCTCTCGCTCGTCCGAGCTAATCCGACGATCGATCGGTATCGACGTCGACGATCCGTCATCCAGTCCGGAGAAAAGCGTTGAGAATCCTGTGAGAGTCTGCGCCCGTACGATTCACTATGTACGCATGAAAGTCCTGCAAGAAGAATGGAAAAACATGGGAATGATTATATCCTGCTCGCTCGAAGATACAGATAGACAGTTCTAATTTCATCTTTGCAGACAGGTATGATAAGGGCCGTATCGCGTCAGTGTTGGGGTCACTGAACTTTCTTGGAAGAGGGGGATTTAATTTCCTATCGATCCGATCGGTATCTTTCGGGAGTTGCGTCGGGTCCTGATGAGGCCTTTTTGGAACCTTAACTTCTTCCGATTTAACGGTGAAAAATTTCTGCTGCGGCAGCAAAATTGCTGCTGCCTAGGCTCGGACTACCAATGTATGCAACGGTCCATTGCCGAGCTCGGACAGTACAAGAAGAACGGCAGATATGGTTCCCTCCTCCGTAGCTCTGCGCCCATTGAAATAAGGCAACGGCCGTGATATGAAATATACCTCCTTGTACAACTTGATAATCCGTGGTTACCATAAATCCTGAGTGATTATCCGAGCGTCTATTTATAGGCTCTCATGCGGTGTGGCGTCGAGGGCCGCTCCACCAACATCAACAAGAGCGAGGAATAAGCGTATCTCTCCTTGAGTTCTTCTTCTTCTTCTTCTTCTTCTTCTTCTTCTCTTCTTCTTCACGAATCCAAGTACGCGAGTGTCTTCTCCCCGACGATACGGTTCACCGTCACGTCCGGTCTGTGGGTTACCTCGCACCCGCTTTCGTCCCGAATCTCTCTTCTGTGCATTCCTCATTCTCATCTTTCCTATCCATGCGCCGTTTCGCTTCGTGAGGGGAAACTACTCACACGCTCAGCATCGCACCGAGGACGAAGGCCGACATGGTACCTCGGACGAGAAGGTTCGTCGGCAAGGTATTCCCGTCGGAAATTTTCGTCATGACCAAACAGCATTCCCCGTGTGTTTGGATCCTCCAGAATTTCAAACATCTCTGGGGAAACTCCACTAGCGTAGTCTCGATTGTGCAACACGATGAGTTTCCCGGAAATGGCTTATAATTTCAAGGGTTGTTTGCATATCGGCAAAAGCTCTACGTCATATCTGGTTCTTCTGGATGTCTTCTTCGACGTCTTGAAGGTATCGGCGATACCAAGCAGAACTGGATCTCTGGCTGGACGTCTCGATACCGCTGAAACATGAAGATGTCCAGTCAGACAGGAAAACCAGAAATGAAGAGTGTAAAAAGCGTTCCGACTGTCGACTCAATGACGCTGGAGAGAATGAACGATCGGGCATTAATCTTCCCAATCGAAAAATCTGACGAATCGAATGATAACGATTGTGCTGTTCCGATCTCGTTTCAATTATGAAAACAAGGTTGACCCCAAGAGTCATCGTCGAGGGACTGAAAGAGGGCAGAAATTACGAGGTCGTTCGATGGCTGAAGCGCGTGGTCGTCGAGCGTTGAGCCTTACGGCTTCGTGCGCCGAGCTTCGGAGCTATTAAAAACACCAAGTTATGAATGAGAGCCGCGGTGTGCTGAAATAGAATGGCACACACGAATAACCGTGGAGTTGTTGCCCCGCCCACGGGCACACACGCGGACGACGTGTTGTGCGAGTCTCTCGCCGCTGTTGCAGGTACCCGTACGCAAAAGGCCCGGCGGAGAGACCAGCGGCGAAACGACCGAGAGCCGATGATACCACGGATGTGTAGCGCTGCCGTGGCTACCGGGCGTCGGGTCTCGTCCCCCCAACCTGCAGTTAGCATCCAAAGTGGCTGCAGACTCTCCAGGGCTTGTCGATGGATCGCCGGATGGTTGGGATTTCGTCCTGACCCATCGAGGGTCTCCCTGCGGTCGTCCGATGACTGTGAGGACTGCGATGTCCGTCACATTCTCACTGTCGTCGGGGTTCCGACTTCGGGGCCTCCGGGACGATTCAATTAGGATGCGCGGCAGTAGAGCAGGAGAGAAACTGGGACATCCCGATTTTACGCATTCCTGGCACTGACGCATGCTACTCCGCAGAGGCGTTGCTTCCGCGCAGTGCTCGTTTCAACTGATTCGACTTTCCACCCATTTTCTGTCGCAGCTTCCAGCTTCTTCGAAAGCCGTTGTCGTCATACTTGAAGAATGTTGAGCATGATTTTCCTCTAGGATTTATATGAACCAAGTAATGAGATTCTCAGAACCTCACCCCTGATCAGCAATGCGTTTGTTCAATTAACCCAAATGCAACATCATAAAATTCGATGATAAATTTTCCATCATTACCACTCATACCCAAAACTTTTATCCATCTTCCACACGACCGTCACGGTGAGCTCTCAGTACGACGAGGTTCCACAGTGGCGGTTCAGTACGGTACTTCAGTTGTACTCGTAAATACCACTGGACCACGTTCCCCTGCTCCGTAATTATTTTTTGCAATCAAGAACAGCACAAAGCAAGAGTTTCGGTATATAATCATAAGTTATCTGATTGAAAATTGTCTGCGTGCAACCAAGTTCCAAAAGGATAGTCTCTTGTGTATCGACGAGGAGCAGAAGAGTGTATCGAGGATGCGCTTCTCCGCATATTTCAGCAATCGAGTGGAGAGAGAGAGAGAGTGAGCGAAAGAGAGCCGGGAAAGGGCAGAGGATCTCCGGGTTACCGTGCAGGGCAACGATTCAATTAGGATGCAGGCGTCCGGAAGAAGGAGAGAGTCCGAGATCCACCTTGTGCCGCTCGGCTGCCGCGGAGCGGGTCAGGTATAATCGATCGCCGATTTCGACGAGGGATCCCGGTCCCGGAGGTTCGCGTGGCCGTTGCGGAGCCAATGATAGATGAAGATCCGAGGAACCTTCGTGTGTACACGGGGCAGCTTCTCGGCGGGGCGAACGCGCGAGAAGTCACGAGGATCGTGGATTGAGTCCGGGTTCCACGGGACTCGGAAAGATTGACTGGGCCCGGAGGCGTCGCGGGTCTGCAGGAAGCAGGAGGGACGATCAGTGATTTAGATCACGAATTTAATTGGCTCCGGGTGGGGCCGAGGATCCCCTCGTGTTTGTCACGAAACTCGAACGGAGACGGTTCATAGCCGAAAGCGAATCGGAGTATTCCGTTCGCTTGTCTTGTCGTCGCGCGGTGCACAGACGCGAGCGCGAAACTCGGCGACATTCGCGTAGAACCTGATGAGAGGTGTGGAAACATGAATATGGAAGAGAAGCTACCATGGCGGAAGGGTAAAATCGATGACGAAGGGTTTCGTCGCTGGGAAATTGTACTAGTTGGTGTAACATGAAAGCATGTCTCGTCGTCCAAGCGTGGTTTCTACGTGTAGACAGTACCGCGTGCTACAAGCATGGCGATATTGGGAGGGGTTGCTGAAGTTGGTGCGAAGCTGCAGCCTAGTCGGTTTACCTAGAACCTAGAAGAGAGGAGCAGACCGAAGGGAGACCGGAACGACGGCAAGGGTTGAGACCTCACTTCGGCGTGGCGAAGGCTCGGTTAGGAACCCGGCGCAGTCGGGACAATGGAGCAATCAATAGGCTAATGTGAGGACACTTTATCAAATTATCGAAGCGACGCGGTCGACACCGTGGCTCTTGGACACTTTAGCGCGCCTACGTACGGGTCTCTCCGTCGAGTGATGTAGTACGTGGTTGTCCGGCGTCTCGTACAGAATCCGGACTAACATCGACCTCTCTTTACGCTCTCCACCGTCGGCCAGCTCCGGCTCTTCTCAGCGCCACTTGGCCGTCTTTGTTGCCGCTTCGAAACCCCTTTCCGTCTCACCCGATATTATCGTCGTCGGAATATCTTCTCCTTGGGTCAGTCGCGTTTGATACCTTCGACGTATCGAGCCCTCACGGAGTTCCAGTACAGTTTTCACAGGAAATCGACTCGCAGAAGCGTCGCGAGGATTTACCGAAGCAGCTTCCGTAAATGGCACGAGAGTTACCGCGGTTTATTTCGCGATCGGTGAATACCGAAGTGAATCAACGACACCGGTGTTTTATCTCCAGACAATATTCCTCGAACGAAGACAAACTATTTTTCCAAACGCGAAAATAATTTCATTGAAGTCGCAGTGTTCTCGCATCGTTCGAATACTCGGTACGCCATGGTATGAGAATTAAAAAAAAAAAAAGGAAGTTGGAATAACCGCGAAGATATACGAGTGACGATTATCATTGTCGGAGGAGCCACGTTCGGCGACCTGGAGCACTAATAATATTGCATTCCTCGCCGAGCAAACCGCGCGAACGCACCGCGCTCTCGCGGAATTCCATGCCGAGAAAATAACGCACCGTCGTGTTATTAATTCCTGAAATTTCGATAGCTCGTCGCTCGTCGGAGTACGTCTTTGCATTATCGGCCTGGCGTCCTTTCTCTGCACGGGAGCGCGCAACGAGAATCGCGAGTGGCCGAGTGAGTTTTCTCCGCTGTCGGAGCTTGTGCGCTGTTCCCGCTACGGGCTTTAATGGGTACGCCGGTGGGCAGGTTCGCGCCGTAAGCGCTCGCATATTTCATGTCACATCCAGAGCCTGCCCTTTTTTTTCATCTTCTGTCTCACGTATCGAATCTTTATCTCGGATGCACGAAACTTGTTTGTATACCCTGGCGAGGAGAAGTCTCCTGGGCGAGACTCTTTTCTCTCGCCGACGCACGGTCCTCGCCAACCTCGGGCCAACGTCGTCGTCCTCCACGTCGGCCGACGTCCCGTTGTAATTGCAACAACTCGCTCGCCCCGTATGCGTGCGGCAATCTCTTCAGCTTCCTCCGGGTATTCTTATCTCGCCGGGACTCGCCTAACTCTCTCTCGCGACTGGTGAAGCATGCACGATTGACCACTGCCGTTCGCCAGTCACGATATCGCACTAGAAATGACTTATGAGACTTGGAGACGCTGATCCGGACACACAGTAAAATAAAGTTTGTATTTTTCATAACAACTTATTGTCGACGAGCGAGCGACATTTTTTTAATGCTAATTCTCCGATCGCAACCATCAGCTGTCAATTTTAGAACCTGAAGTGCAAAATAAAATGATTAATCAGTTGGGAAATAAAAGGGCACATTTGTAAATTCGAGTCTGATGAAACGAGTCTCTCACTTATTCAACAGAATTATTTTCAGGTAACTTCGTACTCCGATTTGAAGAAATTATTTTTGCACTCTGTACCTACTCGTTGCAGAAACAGTGCGAGCTAGCATTGGATATGCACAGTCGGGTGTGCATCAGGCTGGCCCTTGGATCCTGCGTTAAATCCGCAGAAATCTTCATACCGATTGGTTCCGATTGGAACGATAATGGAATTTTCCTCCAGCGACCGAGGATTCGTTTGCTTGGGCGGACATCGTGGTCGACTGAAAAATTGATGTCGAGTCGCTGCGAGCAACCGATCGGCGATATTCGGCCGCGTACGGTTAATCCTTCCATCCTCGTAGACTGCGTTGACGCGAGAGCGTGTCACTTAATTTGTCAAGTGAAATCGTCGTGTTCGAGAAGTCGCGGTAGGCCGATTATGCGACGGTGACCGTTCGTATATACACAATAAGAGGAACGAGAGCGAGCCCGGTGATCGGTAGATACTCACGCAGTGAGGAGAATTAGAGAAGGCGAAGGATGAGAGACGGAAATGTTGAGGGGGAACGCGAGGACGAAAAAAAAAGGAACACCGGGAGAGTAAAAAAAATAAAGGCGAACGAGAAGAAAGCCGAAAGCCCGTGTCCGTCTCTCGGAGCTCCAGAACCAGCCGGTTAGATGGATGGACGGATTGTACCCGATAAGAGGAGATGACAGGTGAGCCGGGCGAGGCAGCTTGGCAAGGGTCGCCACCAACAGATAAAGCAGTCCCGAACAGTCCTACAGCTGCATTTTGCTCATCGACAATTCGTTCATCCCTACTCCGGCTTCCCGGTTCTCCGCGGTCTTGCCGAAGATCTTGTTAACATAAATTCATCTACATAACACAGGTCATGTCGTCCGTCTTTTTCTCAGGGCTGTCGGTTCCACGTCTGTAAATTCTCGATTGCTGTGAAATAAGTTGCTACGTATGGAGATTTTTCCCTATGGTTTCTACGTTGGCCGGTGATCCTTGATAAAACGACCAGGTCACTTGTCTTCGTCACTTAGGGAATTAGTGTTCGATAAAGTAAAGCGTGTCGCGTGAATGACGCAAGGTGGTAAAAGTCATCGGAGTATTCTCCATATTGTTCCAATTTCTTTCGTCCAATTTCAGGGACTATCGTGTCATGTTACGTTGAACCCAGAACGATTTGTGACCCAAAAAGCGTACGCCATACCAATCTATGATGACTACTTGGATCAGATTTAATCAGAAAAAATGTCACTGTCGGTTTCGAAATCTATTCACTTTAACCGAAAGCGACGTCATACGTGAAAGGGCCCCTTCCCATTTAAACATTTCATTTTCCAAACGGATGTTACTCTGAAAAATTATTTCTCTGAACCGGATGTATATCTGGTATGTCATCCCGGGTCGGAAAATGATATTTTCAAATCAGAAGTTATGAATTCAGGCACGACGTTACTACAGGTCGGAAACTTGAATTCACAAACCGGAAGTGAGGCAGGGAAATTTTTAAAAGGTTCTGTTACGCAGTGGCGTAGTGTTACTCATTGCTCATTATCTGTCGGAAGAGCGGCTTTGCTCTGGCTGTGATATGACGTTTTAGCGTCCGGCAATTAGCGAGACGCCGGAGCGCTGCACCGTTTTTCCAGTAACAGCGGAATCCCGCCCGGCTATACATACCTGTTACACCCAGCGTGATGTCGGCATTATTCAATCCGATAGCCGAGTAGCTTCGGGTGTTATTATTGCGAGGACATCAGCGCCGACCCTCGATCACCGTTTACTCTCGCTCTCTCCTTAATGACGACGTAACCAAGACTAAAATGGGTTCTCGCGTGGCTAATCGTCCGTTCGAGCGATCAGGAAGACGAGCGAGAACGATTCTCGGCGGCCTCTTCCTTATTCTTATCGTCGGATGACGCCCGGTAAGTTAGCCTCGTCCCTCGACCCGTCCAGAAACCGAGGCCCTGCGAGACCGCTGCCGGTTCGCCGCGACGTGGACGAGGAAGATGAACTCGGTATACGTGTGTACCGTAGTCCGTACGATCTCGAACGGGAGTAGCGAAAGACAGCGAGCCTCGGGGCTGTATAAGAGGGCAACGGACAGCGGTATCATCGACTGGGCCAGCGAAGCGGGGAACAGCGGGAGCATCGCGGGTGCATCGCGCGCTGCACCAGTGGCCAGGAGCACGGGCAAGCGGCACACACCCCTCCACCGGTACTACTTGTTCATGGAGAAGACAAGTCTTCTCTTCTGCCTCCGTCCTCCTCCTTCCTTCTCGGTCTCGTTCTTCTTCATCTCGTTCCTCCTCCTCTTCTCATCTCTCCTGGGCATGCACCAGCACCGCAGCATCACCGGTGGTGGTTAAGTCCCCGTTTTTCTTTCCTAACCGTCTATCTCTCTTCCTCATCTTTCGGTCTCTCCGAGTTTTGTGCGCTACCTGCCTACCTTGTGGCTGTGTTCGCGTATCCCGTATCGCTCCGCGTAAGTGAGGCCAGCTGGGGCTTGGAAAAGAAGACAACCGGGTACAACCGTGGACCAGGTGAGTCGAAGGATCTCGCCTCAACGGCAGTGTCACCGTCCGCGCGAGTCTTGGTGGCGTTTTCTCCACTTGCACACCCATCGAGCCACACTGGCCGTACCACGCGAGTATGTGTACTCGCCCTATTCTAGCTTCTTTCCGTACCTTTTCCTCATTCTCTCTCTCGCCCCGCGCCTCTTCCCTTCGCCGTTTTCCCCTCGCCGCGCTTCTCACCATCTTTCACGCGACTATCGCGTCTCTCCTCTGTCGCGCTCCCTCCTGCCAACGGGCCGGCATCAGAAGCGTATAGAGAGCGTGTGTCTCTCGTCCGCCTCTCGTATCCCACTCCGTCGCGCGGTCCGCGTCGACTGTACGGCGCTGCCCCGTGTGTTACCTGTTACCCGTGTGCCTCGGATCTCCTCAGGTAGGTATATCGTTCCCGGCCGCGGTGTTGCGCACCGCTGTACACACGAGCTCTCCTGTGTTCGTCCAGGTAACACACGCGAGATTCTCCCTCTCCCTCCGCTCCACCTCGCTCCGTCGTCTCTGTCTCTCAGCCACCTCGTCCTGCGCCTCATTTATCTCTTTCTCCATCTTTTCCATTCTCTGCCTCGCTCCGTCTCTCGTTGCTGCCGTTTCCACCGCCGCCGTCGCCGCCGCCGCTGCTGCTTTAACTCGGAGAGCTCTCCCTACTCCGGAGGTTTCGCTCCGACACTCCACCTCCTACCTCCACGGCCCACAACCTCCTTCCATCTACCTGACGGGGCCCCGGTCCCGCGAGAGAGGTACGCAGCTCGGCACACACGTGTGTGTGGGTAGGCCGGGGTTCTTCAGTGTACGATCTGAACCAGCGGAGAACGCACGCGGCTATTGTTATATCATTATAATTGTCATCCCGCGACCGCGACGCGCCGGGGAGTGGGACAGATCGCCCAATTACGCACCCCCGCGAAACTCACCGTATCAAAATTTAGTCCAGTTGAAAGATCGTCGGGCGGTTCGGGCCACGCTTTTGCTCGTAGCGCGGGAACCAGCTGACGAGGAAAACTATGCGTTGATCCCGCGAACTTCGTCACGTTGGTGCGCGACAGCGACCGGACAAACGGCCTCGCGCGCGGCACGTGGTTTCTTATTTGGGGGGATGGTGATGTTTCTGAGAGTCTCGCATGTGACAACGAAAAGTTTTCAGTGGAAAATCGTTGAGTGAGAAAACGAAGAGAGGTGATCGACGCGGTTCCGGATTCGGGGGAGGTTCTCGAGGATACTCGTGGTGAATTGTGATGAGGATTTAGATAACCACCAGTGAAACATCCCGTTTATGTCCCGTTGAACCATCCGAACTCGGAGCCCTATCAGCGTGTTCCAAGAACCGAGTTCAGTTTTGGTGGGAGTTTGCCAGATGTCGGATCTTCCGACATCCGTGAAGTGAAGTGATTGATTCGAGGTGGCCGAGAGTCGGGTTGGCTGGATTTGCCGAGCAGAGAGTGGCCAACGGCTGCTGTTGTTAATTCCAAGCTCGGACGGCCGAATGACGATAGGCGACTTCGGATCGCCGCCGCCGACGGATAAGGAGAAGAATCGATCGAAAGGAGGCCAGCGTTGACGCCTCATTAAATCGATTAGACTTTGGGGTTAATTGTTCTGGAACGCCAGGCTCGAAACCACACACATGCACACTCGACACGACCGACTGCATACCGCATTGCCTGGCTGAACCTTTCGTCGGTCGTCGCCGAAGAGAACAAGGGTTGTCCCGGCCTCATCCAAAGGACTTCAAGGAGAATGATCCACGGGGACGGTTCGGTCCACAATGACAACGTAGTACCCGCACCTCGTCGCTCCATAACCGAATCAAACGGGCTTGGAAGGTCGAGTGGAAGATCCCACGAGCGAAGACACACGAGAGTTGAAGTTTCGAGGCCTGGAGCGGCAACGGTATCATCTCCAACAGTGCCCGCCTGAGGCTCAACGAGTGCATTCCTCGTTCCCAACCGCGCGTCATCTTCGGCTTGAAGAATCATCCGAAGTGTTCCGTCACCTGTTTTATGCACCTTGCTTCGATGTTTGGGACCAAACGAAACTCCTGAAGCTCGTTCGGCTTTATCCACAAAACGCCACCGATTCTTGGCATTGTCACACCAACATCGCGCATCATTCGAAGTGAAACGGTTCGGCTCTCGCGGCGAGAGCAAACAGTCCGAGCGTAAAAAAAAACAAGTGTGACGGTGAGAGGACCGCGGTTTTGCGCCGGAGAGGATGCCGTCGAGCACCTGACGAGTTTGCCACTCGTCCCGAAACGACCATCCGAAACTCAACCGGTGCTCCACGATGTTATTCGCCTGATAGACCATACCGAGTCGGCGTCGTTGGTCAAGAGTCACCGAAGTAAAAACGTTTTTGCGCTGCCGCTAAATTGAAATACACATCACGCTGAACGATCGCTCAATTAATCTTTTAAACGGTGCTAAAAAGACGTCACACCAAGAGCGGCGAATCCGCTCATCTAGCGCTCTGGCAATTGTGCCCGAGAGCAGATTGTTTTTTCGTGCTCACGGTTTGCCGCTTGTTTCAGTCGCACATCGGATACGACAGCGGATTCCCAACGCGATTGGCGCAACCTTTTGGTCCGGCACTTTGCCGAGGCCCGTCAAACTCTCCGGCACGAGATACGAAAAATCCCCGCTGGAATCTCGCGGACAGTTGTGCGTGACGACACGATTGGTGATCATATCGAAAGTGAACGGCGTTAGGTCCGTTGTCGCACAGTGAAGCGGCCATCGGAACGCTGAGATCAGTTCTGACTTTTCGCATCGTTGTTCGATCGAATCTTCATTCGGAATCGGTGAAACGAAAAAAAAAAAAAAGTCATCCGTCGTTTGAACAGGTGCGCAGGTGCATCGAGAGCGCAGCATCGTCGGAAGATCACGAAACCGATCGTATACGCGTTTTGTCGTATTGTCCCGAAGGCCTGCAATTGTGTGATGAGAAGTGACTAGTGCTACGTACGGTTTACTTACATGGAAGCTGCTATTGCTGCGACTACGCGGAATTGACGGTGAGTTTCTTCCCGTTGAGATTTTCTCGCGAGCGGGGTCGAGCGGGAAGCCGGTACACTCTTTTGTGATGCTTCGATGGTCCAGGATGTGTGTATGTGTGTGTGCGTTTGTGTGTGCCACTCCGATGCATTACAGGCTACACGATGCCATTTGTAGGATACGATCGTCTCTGAGGTTGCTCGATTGTCCGCATACCGTTTTCTAGAATGCACTCGTGTGCAAGATAATACGTACCAATCAACCTGCCAAAGCCACGATCCCGGTTCGAGATTATGCGTGTAACGTCTACGTCTACGTTTCCTCGTCCGTGAGAGTATACACACGTACAGCGATTATTCATTAATCCCTGCAAATCCGGTCAAACGAACTTTCTACTTCGCCTCGGAATCCCGTACATGGAAGCAATGCGAAAAACGTCCTCTTGATTAATTAGAATCGAATGACGCGCTCGCGAAGTGTGGATGTTGTTAGAAATTTACCGGGCGCCTTTATGGATCTGGTGAAGTTTTTCGGAGAATCGTGGACGACGCTGGAAAATCAGACCGACACGGACATTCTTTATTGGCGGAAAAAGTTTTTCTGACGAACGCTTTGCGGATCGAATCTCATCTACTTCGGAGAGTCCAAAAAATCCCTCGATGATTGAACGGTTTTGGGAATTTTTATTCGGCGGCAAGAGTACTCCTGATTTATTGGAATCAGATAAACTGTTGTCAGGAATTTTCGAAAATCTTAGTGTCGGAAAAAAATCATCTCGATCAATTATCATCCCATTGACTACTCGTCGAATGTCGATGTTCTCGGGAACGTTCGAAGCGTTTCCCAGACCAAACCCCACTCGGGGTCCAAGATTCATTGAGCTCGTTCGATTCTCTTGAACCCACGTGGAAACTTCACAGTGCCAAAAATCTCGCCCACATAAATTTCATCGCTCCAGAGTGGCTCCGAGCTGTTCTCCAGGAGCGAATACACTTTCGATCGCGCAGTCGGCGGTGTTCGTCCCGCAAAATTAAATCACCGCTAAAACTGCACAAGCCGAGCACGCTCGTAAGGTGAACCGAGTGAGATCGCGTCGGCGAAATGATCGAGATTTCGCAGTGGAGTTCGAGTAACCCGAGATCGACGAGCGCCGATTGCTTTAATCTCCGTAACTTCTTTACACATCGGGCCGTTGGTGAATTAGAATGTCATCGGGTTCTCGAGAGAGCGCGCGTGTCGGCGATTATCGATGTATCCATCGAGATCCAAATATATATGCACTTGAGAAGCGAGTTCGTTAAATTGACTCGGCAAAGAGTCACTGCACGTACACGCCTGTATGAGAGATAGTAACATAAAGTGTGCCAGAAGATTGTTCTCACTTTTTTTTTCTCCCCGTTGTAAATCAAGATCGACTGTGGCAGAGCGAACACGAGTAACCAGCCACGATGTAATAAATCTCGCGATTGTTGCCAGTCGATAATTCGTTTGTAACACCTACGAACGATGCCGCGCGATAACTATAGGGAAAAATAAACATTGTACACACACTCTTATCTGTCACGAATGATCGAGACATCGAAAATGTGTTGCCGAAGCTGACGGCACCAGCTAAGCAGAACAGCTAAAAAAAAAAAAAAAAAAAAAGGTGTTCATGCGTCAATCACCTTTCCAGCTCGACCGTGGCGAACGCACGAAATTTCTTCGTTTACCGTCCGCCGATAGACGACAGCTGCTTGTACTTCGAATAAATTCTGATGATTAAACAATCGATGCCTCCGACGCTTTTGTTCTCTCTCTCACACACACACACACACACACACACACACACACACACACACACACAGAGCTGTATCTCTGTTGCGCAATCTCCTGCCGACGAAAAGCCTGCGCGGCCTCTCAAATAAAATTGCGGTTACGCTTGCGGTTATGTGCTCGGTAAACAACCTGTCATTATTTTTACGACGTCGAGTGGAAACATCGGTGGGCGGTGGGAGGAGAGGGAGAACAATTGTTTCGCTACTCTGTTCGCGATAATGTCATTTATCGGGCGATTATAATAATGAACTAAAAAAAAAAAAAAGGTATGAAAAACGAGTATTTATAACGATTCGTCATAACTTGTTTCTGGGCGCAAACGATGTTATTGGACGGGTTAAGTGTCTGCTCTGTAGGTGAATTCACACCTCACTAAGTGAAGCTTTTTTATTCTTCGCGGGGAAAAATCGTCTTTGGCTCGGTGAAACGGAAGCCGGAGCAGATGTGAGAGAATTCTTGGAGTCGCGTCTTTTCGTCTCTTTCTCGCGCCACCGATCTCTTCCCTCGCGTTGTTTCCTGCTCATCGTTCGATCGCGTGACTTCTCGAATCCCTCGCGGCGTAATTGCCGCAGAGAGATCAACGTGTAACATCGATTTTCTAATGAGCGATGGGACCGAACTCGGAACGAATCGCACGAGCCGAGCGCTACCGATGTCTACCGAGATGCTCGATTTCCCATTTAATTCTGCAATCCAACAAACGCGACCTGGACAATTTTCTGGATCATTTCTGCCGCAGAATTGCAAGCAGAACCGAGAAAATTCCTTGTCGCGATGCCGAAATGCAGAATCTTCATCGAGGAAAATAAATCAATGGAATCGATGGAGTATTCATTGAGAAGAATAATTGAGAAGTACCTGGTGGGAAGAGATTCGTTGTAATGTGAGATTGCGGAGATTATATCGTTCAAAAAATGATTCGTGAATAACCAGATGTTCCTGTGACAATCTGGATCGGATTTGAAAGACAAAATGTCTATTTAAAAAAAAAAAAAGTATTAATAAAAAAATAATTAATTCCTTAATTATTGATTCGCTGGGACCAGTACGAAAAAAATAAAAACATACCCGAACGGTACTTGGTGCGAAAGGGTCAAAAATAATATGCGATCGCAGAGATAATACCACTAGGAAAATGATTTATTAATAATCGACCGACAACACTGATCGGAATAGCGACGGGTGCTGGTACAGTCCCGTTACGATTCGTGCATTTGTTCTCTCTCCTTCCACCTCGTTCTCGCCTGTCCGCGTTGTCGCAATTACGAAATCGGAAGTTTAATTACAAGTGACCGCGGGTCGTTACTGTACCGCGCGCACTATGCGCGGACCAACTCCCGGCTCTCGATTCGCCACTGGCGACAGCGTTCCAGTTTTCACGCTTCCCGTACGCAAGCGTCGCTCTTAACGGAGGCTGGGCTCGGAGTTACCGGACAGCGTGGCAATAGCACTTCACGCTCGTTCCTACATATATCATTAATTTATCTCTTTATATACACGAGTTGAAATGTTCCATTGCAATTTCCTTCTCGTCGGAGAATGAATAAGAAAAAAAATAAGACTCTCACTCCACCTCGAAATAATCCCGTGTCGGAATGCATTGTTTGGACTTATTTTTTGTGAAGTGTAACATACTCAGATACACTTTTTACAATAATTTCCGTTAAACGTATATTTAAAAAAATATATAAATGGAAACCCATTGCAATCCATAATTCCATAGAAACTTACGTGGAGTAAAAGTGTGGAGTGTTTGTCAAGTCCAGTATGTGAATCAACGGTGCTTTCACAACTGGAATCTCGTCTGTAGAACTCGAAAAAAAGGAGAATAAAGATCCGAAAAAAAAATAAATAACAAAATTTAATGTCCGACAGCGGGAAAAAGGCCTGGAGCTGTTAGTATCTAAATTAATGTATTGCAGATACGTCGTATATCCCACTTTGACTCTATCTTGCTATGCACGGCGATATCTACACGTATCAGATACACTACAATGTAGGAAATTCGTGAAAGTCGTTGTAAGTAATTTCCGAGTCCGGACAACTAGTGCTTTCAGAACTGCAATCTTGTCTGTAGAAGTCGGCGAGATAAATAAATAAAAACTCATTGCAATCCATAATGCCATACGACCTCGCATGGGGTAAAAGTGAGTTAATAAGTATGGACAAGTAATATCCCCCACTTTTATACAATGTGGCTATTCGCAACTATAAACGAACCTTTTATGCCCACTTGCATGTGCCCACTCCATTATATACATTGCAATGTGGCAGATTTTTGAAAAACGTTCAAAGTAACTTCCAAGTCCAAGCAAACAGTGCTTTCGTAACTGGAGTCTTGTCTGTGGAATTCAGCGAAAAAAAAAAAAATAATAATTCATCGCAGCATCCGAACTCACATATAAAATGAAAGCGGAAAATATTCTACTCTTAATTCATCTGACTATACACAGCCATTTATCCACCTTTTATTCCTACTTACATGTTTCCATCCTATCATGGACATTGCAATGTGAAAGATTTCTGAAATGTGTTAAAAGTTCCAAGTCCGGGCAAATAGTGTTTTCGTAACTGGAATCTTGTCTGTGGAAGTCGGAGAAAGGAAGACACAAAAATGAGGGAAACATCGAAAACGTTCGTTTGACAGAGCCCGAGAGTAAACACGGAAGTACCGCACGTATAGGACCATAGTCGGCTATATACGTGCAGACGGGGTTCCCGCGATGCTCACGACCCCGAACCACCGATGCGGAGGTTTTGCTGAAACCCTTTACGCGCTGCGTCACAAAGGAGAGCCAGTTTACAGGGTTCCGCGTACCGCGAGATCCTCTTGCAAACAGCAGCACAAGCGGTAGCAGCGCGGAACTCAACCCCGTTCCAACCCCTCGGAGCACCGCAAATTTTTCTACCTTCCGCCTTCATCCTCCTCCTCCTCCTCCTCCTCCTCTCGCACCGTCGCTACGTGCCTCATTCTCGTGTATCTCGTTTCTTTGAAAGAATGTTACGAGGATAGGACAAAACTCTTGCCCTCCCTCGCCCTTCCGTGGTCTCCCGTAAATCTTCTTTACCCTTCTTTTCACCGAGCGAGCTCGCCAAGTTTCCGTCCGCCGGCTCTTCGTTCTCGCTCGCTCCTCGACAATGTCTCGTCCCACGTGCATCCAATTAAGCCCTGTTCTCTCCCCGTGCTTTTCTTAAAACAAAATCTCGAAAAGTCACCGCGAACCCGCTCTCCTCACCACTACTTTACGCGCCCCTGACTCGATCTCATTTTAATACGGGATATTGAGGAAACACTCGTGTCTTCTCGGTTTCTTTTTTTCTTTTCTACATTTTTTTTTGTACACTACATTTTTTCGCGAGTCGATGACGACACCGACAGAATTATTTTTGTTATTAATTTTGTTTTTTTTTAATTTTTAACAACGGCGAGAAAATTACCGGGAACGGTGAGAAAAAAGCGAACATTCATGCATGATTTCCGGTATTTTCGTACAAACGATAATACGCACCGAAGGAGATACCAGAGTTCAGTCGGAGATTCGTAGAGAAAATTGTCCTCGGGGCAAAAAAAAACTGTCGATATTGTTCTCGACTGGATGGTTCGAATCGAATGATCTCACATCACCGTGGGCGATACCAGTGTCGAATGTGTCCTCTCGCCTCGGTTTTCGGGAAGAGAACATTTATACCTCAGAATTCTAAAACCAGTATTTTATTTTCATTTTTATTTATTACACTTTTAATTTAATTTATTTTACACGGCCAGACCTAACAGTTTTGCCTAAGCCACAAAAATATCCAGTTAATGGAGACGCGTGAAGATTATTTTCCTCGTGACTTGCGGAATGTTTGGCAGTATTCTTCCCCATTGTAAGGATTGAAATCTCATGATCTCACATTACCGTACGCGATAACGTGACCAGTGTCGATAGTGTCCTCTCGCATTGATTATCGATGAGAGACCATTTGTACGCCCCAGTTCTGGAATTAGTCTTTTGCGAAACAGGTGGTTCGCCGATCTGGGCAATAGGCCGCTGTCAGGTAACAGAAAAGAGTAGGAATGGTCTGACTGCCGCAGCTTGGCACAATGGGACGTGTCCTATTGTGGACCATAATCCGTCTTCCCAGCGAGAGAGCCTCGCCAGTCCAGCGGTTCGCCTTGGCATGGAAAATCTTTGCTACACCTAATAGAGTTCTTTGTCCAACCACTTCGCCCTACTGCTCGCCGTTGTTGCGAGACACCTCGTCCAAAGAATGGCTGTTCGCGCGATATATCGCTCCGATACCTCGTGTGCCTGGCCACGTGAATTTTAGCATTTGATTTTTTTTTTATTTTCCCTGAGCCGCTCACCGAAGACGGCGTATTCGACTTTCTCGCAGCAAGCATTCAAAATTCGTTCGTCGATGGGAAGAGGATTTTCGTTCCAAAAGTCTGAATTCCAATTTCACGCAATAATATTTGACTCTCTACCGAAAAACGGAACAACATTTTTCGTCACACTCTGCAGATGACGCGGGTAGTCGCGACTTCGTGAAATTTAATTCGTCGAAGCTCGAAACCGGGTCTGCGTTCTTATCCTTGCGCCGGCTGCACCCAGTCAGTGCAGTCCATTAACCGATTTTTATCTATTCTCGATCGAGCAGAAATCGCAATTAGTCGATACGCATAAAGCGCCTCAAACGCCACACTCGAGCGATTGAGACTCCGAGCGGAGCCGAATCAGTAGGGGGAAAACACCTGCCAGATCTACGGATTGACAACAGCTTTCTCTTCTACCTCCATAATGTACCGGTCGCTCGATTATCCTTTTTTTTTTTTATGATTATTAACTTCGATCTCCATGCAGACCGTCCGATGCCAGAAGCGCGTGTCTCGAATAGTCCCGTGCGTCGAGTTACGTCCTTCCGATCTTGAGCCACCGATCTATCTCCGACCGGATCGATCGCATTTCGTACCGGTAATTTATACGCTGCCTTCGCTCCCCGTTTCGTGCCTCCCGGCTGTAGTACTACACTGATAAAGGATTAGTGAATGACTCGACGGAATGAATTTTCTATCGCGTCATACAGGTAGCAACACTGCGTACTCTAGTCGGCGATCGGGCGCGTATCTCCTCCGAACGATCGTCGACCCGCTACCGATCCGCAGCATCCGAGCGATGAGAGATCGAGCGATCGTCACGGTTCCGGCGCGCTGCCGGAGTGCCGCCGGTATGACGCTCGGACACCGGCGAACCGTTAACGATCGACGATCGATCGGATCGCAGCGGGTAGGGGAAGAGTCGCGCTTAACGATCACGAAATCGCATTCATCGCCGCTCGACCTCCGGGAATGTTACGAGGCACGCAGCCTCCGTGAGTATCCACCCGGGGCCCAGATCGAGTGACACTTCGAGAGAACTCATCGCCTCGGCGACCGAGAACAACCTCGATACCGATCTTTCCTCTCGCAGCTCGTTGAAATTCCGTTCGAAATATATCGGATGCATCTCTCTACGAGCGCGTTCCTCGGGCTCTCCACGACTCCGGTTTTGTTACCAGACCGGCAACTACGATATTTTTCATGACCGTTAATTAGCTATGAATAATTTAGAGGCTCGAACCTCGCGATATTCGGAAGGTTGGAGATGGAAGATAAGGGAGAAATGTTGTGAGCTCTTGAAATATGAGTGTTTGAGAAAATGGATTAAAAAAAAGTGAGGTTTTTTTTTGTAACGAGTGATCGATCTGAAAAAAATGACTGTATTGTTGTGTAGTCGATCGAAGAGTCGATCGAACAAAAACAATGTACACGATTAGCGAACTTGTTGCCGGACCGGCAATTACGATATTTATTACCGCCCTTGATTATCTATAAATAATAAAAGCCTCGAGCTCCGGGACAGTCAGAAATTCTGAGATAAAAGATAAAGAACAGAGATTAAGGGAGATCGGGTCAGAAGGAGACGGTGGGGCAAAATAGGCCAATGAAGCAAAACGGGTTCGAAAATCCAAATTTATCATTATGAAAAAAATGATTTACCCGATATGATTGGAAAATTAAGTTCTCCCCGACCGTACTATTTTACCCCATCGTTCCATTTTTTCCTGCTTCTCCGTGTAGGTATTTAAATAAATGAACAACACGAGAAAGAATTTTTGGTTCTACCGATCGATGGGGATCTTCGGAAGAGCGCGCGATGTTGGCAAGAGTCATTTGAGCGAGGACAATGTACGAGGGACCGGAGGGCAAAACTCCGCCATAGTCGATGAAACGAGAGAGCCGGAGAGGAGCGAGGTAAAAATAGGTACACGAGGGAGGAGCGAGGAGGTCCCGGGGCATGAGCAAACTCACAGGGGAGGAAGGAGGCAGGGCCCAGGGCCTAATTAGTCAGGGGATATATCTGGAATCTCATGAGGCGAGTTTTGTAGGCCTCCTTCAGTTTTATGGTAGGTGCGCGAGAGAGCGAACGGCCGAGGAGGATTTCTCGGTGGGGGATTAGCATACAAATCGATTCAAACTCGAGATAAATAGCCACTCAAAGGCTTCTCACGTGGAGCCGACTTCGGGCATTATCTTGTCCAGCGTCGAGATTAACGCTTAATGCTTTATACTTTACGGGACGCGAGACGACGAGGACAACGATCTTCGTTTGTACGCCTGTCGAGAAAACCTGCAACGTCTTGTGTACTCTCGTTGGGGTTTTAAAATGGTCCTGCACCCGAAGAACGGAAAGCGAAGATAGCTTGCAGTTCAATTACCGAGCTGGATAGTCAGGGAACGAAAGTTCTGTAATTGTAGTTTGCTCAATGCCGATCGTTCGAGGAGTTTTGTTAACGAATGTCGCGAAAGTCAGTGTGTGACGTTCCGCTGTGAATGAAGAAATAGGATTTAGTGAAAGAGGCGACTTACCTCATAGCAAGACAATCGCCTTTTCTATCATCGAATGGATTGAGCTGTGAACGGAAGAAAAAATCAAGATTCACTCTCCTCTGGCTTAATGGAATGAAAATCGGCAGCGATATTTTTTCCGTCCATTCCTCGAAATCTGAGCTGAGCAGAACCTTCGATTTTCTCCCAAGTACTCCGTTTACCGCGATCTGGGAAAACTTCAAAAGAGCCGCAACAAATTTCCAAAGTTTCTAGGTGGCTGTCTTCTGGAAAGTCGAATATTCTCTTTTTTTTCCCACGATCTTGAATTATTACATCCCATATGTAATAATTTTCGTACTCATAAAGTTTTACACCCAACCTACGATAAACAATGATGATATTTTAGGACTATGCGGTGACTTGTATTCAATAATTTTATATAAATAATTCCGTTTTTCGCAATGTGTCTCCCGACTTCCATCCGTTTATTTTCCGTCACTCTAAAAATAGGCATTTTTGTTTTTGCCTTTTTGTTTCGACAACGCCCACACACATAAGATCGACAGTCATACACACGAGAAAGGCTCTTAATTGGCAGTTATGTAAGGAAAATATAAATCCAGTATATTGAGCAATAGTTTTTAATCTCTACTTTTTGTTTACGACGCTGCTAGGGTGTTTCAGCCGTGAGAGATACCTGGCGCCTGGCAAGTTCGTTAAGCCCGAGCTGGGAAAGAGAGACAAGCCATTATACCTCGGGCCACTCTGGCTAATCGTTCGTTCACCAAAGTTCCTCAACCCGTGGCGAAGGCAGCTCTGACAATTAATTACAGCCGGATTCTAATGTTCTCCTTGTGTCGTAGACTACAGAGCTCGGCTGATTTCAGTAGATTCGGCTGAGCAAGCTGGCGACGGTCGAAGCCAGAGCCTCCAAAACCTGCTCGCGCGGTCATTCCCAGATATGCGACAGTACCAATTAACATCCCCGAAGCAAAATTTCCAACGCATGACGAACAATGGTCCACAAACAAATCCGTGAGATGCGACAATTCGGGTCTCGTCGGATTCGGTAAAAGATCTCTTCGGCAAGCCTCATTGAGTAGAGTCAGAGCTCCCCAAATTTGATCTACCAATGTCGCTGAAGATCCGTTCCGATCTCGTCCAAAGTGGAGAACACTCGCCGATGCGCACACGCGTTAACGTCCTCACGCAAAATTCCCAAAATGTGGCGAACAATGGTCCGCGATCTAAATCGGAAGATGCAATAACTTGGATCTCGGCGGATCCGGCTCTCCGGATTTGATCATCCAGTCTGACGGAAGATCCGTCCGAATCTCCTCCGTCCGATGTGCGGAATACTCGTGTATGCGCGTAACACATAACACGGTTGTGCGGCAGTGAATGTCGTACGATGCGTGAAGCACGGAGCCGGAAAGACGAGGCGCGCGGCAGCAAGTGGAACACTCTTGAAACGGATGAGCAGGTGAGCGGGTGTAAATCTGGGTGGACCGGGAGGCTCGCGCCTCCCAGCGCGGAACGCATGGAGGCATCGGAGTCAGAACGAGCCGGTAGTCCACGAGGGGGGTTGGGAGGAAAGCGGGTTGAGAAGAACGACGGAGAAAGATTGGAACAGCGGAGAAACGGAGGGAGAGAACTCACGGAGAGAGACGAAGGATGTGCCGTGAGTTGCACCCAAAGTTGCTGGACCCGGACCAGCTGCTGTCACCGACCTGCCCGCCTGCCTTCCGTGCTCGCCCGCTGGCCAACCGACCGCCAGAATTACATCCCGGCAATGCGTGCACGTGCACGCCGCGGCCCTGTCGATCTTTCCTCGGAGCCTACACCGTTCCAGTCCTCGCGTTCAACGGTGTGTTATCCGACGTCCCTCGTCGCTGCTCTGTTTTCTTTTCTCAACAGAAACGAGATCCCTCCGCGTCGTACCGCGAGAATTTAATGCGAGAAATCTTCTCCTCGCGCCTCTCGTCGATCGCCAAAACGGCATGTGCCGTTCGTTCGGTTGTTTCGAGACGAAACGCCGAGAGCCTTTTGTGCAGCACGGGTCTTCGTTCTGGCGCGACTGGAAAAACGGCACGTCACTGGCTCAACACTGACCGCCGACGCCGAAACGCCACACCGGTCCTTCTCCGGCCTACGTAGAAAGCCAGAGCAAAGCCAACGGTCTTTCGAGTACTCAAATTTTTCATTTCCCTGTAACGAAAATTCCGACTTGAAAATCTCGATTTCTTTTTTTAACAGCAGTGACGTCATACTGAAAATATTCAATCTGATTTGAAATTCTTACTTGTCGAGGACAAGTGACGTCAGCGAGAAATTTTTCCCTTCCGATCTGGAAATTCCTCATTTTGGCAAGAGTGACTTATTTAAAAAATGACGTCGCCTCCGATCGAGAACAATTACTTGACTTTCGGTCGGTGACTGGGATATGTGAAAGGCTCGTTTTTCAGTGATGCGTCACTTCCGGTAGAAAGAAAGAAGATTTTGAAGACGGAAGCGACGTTGAATTTGTTATCACAACTTAACGATGAATTCTCTCGCTTTTCAACCCGCTGAATTCGCGCTCAAGGATCGCGAATATCGAAACACTGTGACTGCACTCTGCCGTGAATCTTCGCACCCAGGTGTTTGCGAGAGAACTTGCATCAAGAGTCGAATGGTTCGCGCCGTTTTATGGACGGATGTCAGCCGCGGTCGCGAAGTACGCGATGTCGATGAAGCTGAGGGCCGCGAAGTCGTAACGGGCGGGATTTAATATTCGACGCGCGAAAGATCGCAGCTCGGGACGCTTCTTTTGCTCGATGAATTTTAATTTTAGAATCCTCCTGTATTCGCAAGACCGCGTCGTGTCGTTCGGCAACTCGTCGCTCCGATGTTCAAGCATTTCGAACCTCTCGGAGCTCCTCCTTGCGTTCCCTGCGTGTGTTAATCGCGCGTCAGTAGCGAACCGCCGATGAAAAGGTGTTGAAGTTAAAGGGTCGTTTTTTTTTTTTTTTTTTTTTTTTTCGAATATGTCCCGAAACACCGTCACGCAGTTGGCCGCGAACGGTAAAAGCCCTTTTTCGTGAGCCATCCGGATGAGCGATAAATTCCTATCTTTATTAAATGGCACCGGCAGCCGCAGGAGCCGGCAACGAAGGTGCTCGTCTCCCTTCTTAACGTCTCCCGTTCTTTTGCCCCCTCGTCGTTCGGCTTACGCGCCCGCGGCGAGCGAAGAATCTCACGAGTTGCCTTTTGTAAACGATCGGGTATTTATTCAACGATGGAGGATTTTCGACGTTAGGTAGCGTCTCTTATACTCGCGGATGATTGCCTCGCCCGGCAGCGGAGACGCCCGACACTCTGCCCGGTGAGTCTCTCCTCCGCGGTCGTCAATGCCGCGAATCGAAGGATATTCTTTATTGTCCTTTATTCGCGACACACAATGACCGCGATGTATCCGAGGCTAATCGTAAATAAAAATCAAAATTTACGACACCGTGGTCCTCTTCGCCAGCCAGAGGTACAATGTGTGTTGCAATAAAAAAGTTTTATCTGTATACACGAGCGCGCGAGAGATTGCGAAATGAGTATGCTTGGTAATGGCGCGACGTTGGGCCGCTGGAGAAAATCAATTTCCGATGAATTTTAAAAAAAGGCAGGACCATTCACTCGCTTGCCGTATCTCAAAGACCGTCGCGACGAAACTGTACTCTCGACTTTGACTGAATAAATGCTTTTTTTTTTATTATTATTCACCGACGGGTCTTCAAAGAATTCCGGACGATTCGAGACCACAATTTGGTCCATCGAAGCAAAAAACTCGAGACACATACCTGGGCCAGAGTTGGCATAGAGCCGTTTTACCCTGTGAAATTCTATTTACGAACAATTAAAGCGGCATTTTCCGACGAACTTTTCTAACCAAAAATCTCGAAAATTTTCGCGCTGCAAACGTGCTCGCGTTTGCAGCTCGATAAATTATTCACTACAAAATTCATTATTCTACCTATAATTTCCGAAAAAATTGTCATGTGCAATTCAGAGCTTTAGTTGAATAAATCCTTTTTTTCTTTTTTCCAAGATCCTTCCAAACCATTTGAGATAAAAATTTTCGACGACGCTTAAAAAAATAATGAGCATGCCCAACATTTTTTTTAATTTTGAGGACGGTTCAAATTTCACTTTCACTGAATCTTGCAACATTAATATGGAAATTCGAATTAATTGAATATCAAAAATATTTCTGAAAATCGTCATATCGTTTCGATGACCAACACAAGCCAGATTCCCATAGAATAAAAAAAAATCATCGTCCATACCTCTGTCAAATCCATTGTAGACCGGGTCTACGCTACAGAACCTTTCCCACGAGTGTCCGCAACCCTCGGTGCAACGGCACAGCATCGTTTCAATTTGGTCCGATACCTTTTAAATTTCAAGCACAGCCGAAGCGATCAACCGGTAGTTGAGTACATTTGTCGTCGTTTGGCAGCGATTCCCTCTTTCTCTCCACGACCGACGGTGCAGTGTCGCGACTAAAGTCACAGAGGCGTGATTCTGCGCCCAAGCGCCAAAGATACGCCCTTTCGATTTTCAACCGACAATATTTATATAGTGAGCTCCCCTCGTGACGATCCAATCTTATCGGTGGCGGAGGGCCTCGAACGCGCATAAATTATCTCCACGAATTTCGAAAGGACCGCTCCTTCCTCCTCTCGCCCGGACCATTCCTTTCTCCGCGCGCACACTCGGCCCGCGAGAGATGACCGAGAAAATAAAAGAAACGGGAGAGAAGATATACCGAGTAGAGGAAAAAAGATCTCGTAGGAATTCACGCGTTATTCCGGTCGTCGCTCTCGCGCATCCGCGCTCCGATGCTAGCCCGTATTTTCTTCGGATTCTTTTTTTTTTTTGTCCCTCCTATTTTTCTTTTCCACGGCATACACGCATACGGCAACAATGCCTATAAACTATAGTATAAGCGGGAAGCTAATCAAAGAATGGCGGTAATCACCGAAAGTAATGGGCCGACGTTTCGAGTAGACCTTTTATATACGCTCGGTTAGTTTTCTCTAATACCCACGGTTCCATGTGTGTCCCTCATCCGAATCGGTGTCCGTGAGTCTCAGCGCGCATATCCGTGAAGACTCGGACTTGGGCAACCGCGCTCGGCAAGCCGGCACGACGAAGGGCTATAAATTATTGGCACCTACGCGCCAAGTGGTGAGACCGCTCTCCGGGATATCTTTCCCCTCCGATCTCCTTCCATCTTCTCTCCTCTTGAGTACCGCGGCTCTCCGGACAACCCTTCCATCCCGTTGTCAGCGAGAATCTGGCGATGGTTCTTTTTTTTTTTGCTTCCTCATAGAAGAAGCATTGTTACGGAAAAAAAAAAAATTCGTCATTTTAATGGAAACGTTCTCAGAATGCTCCGAAACATCGAAGAGTCGAACGTACGAAAGAAATGACAGGACATAAATGTCGGCGATGAGTCAATGCCTCGACCGATGAAGATGAAATTCCATAGGAATCATTTGCGGTTGATTCCGGTTTCGCGCCTTTAATTTACTTGAAAATGTTTGTCATGAAAAATTATTATTTTGCTTCAGACGGAATTTACCTCGACAAATGTTCATTCGTGAGTTAATTATTTAATGAATTCATGATCGCCGTGGAAAAATATATGAAACGTAATTTTAATTCTCAATTTTTACAAGGAAATTATATGAAAATTCACGTTTTCAACTTTCTTCTCGCTGCGAGTAAGCAACGTAGACAATAATAAGCGGACAGTGCGTTGGTTTTAATGTCGGTACGATAGAGAGCTCGAGCAGAGCTAGGAGTTATGAACCGTGACCAATCGTGATTAATATGCAACTCTCCCTGCACCGGTGCGCATCCCCGTTGTATCGCGCATGCGCGGCTATCGCGAGGCCCGCGGTCCTTTCCGTTCGAACGACGCGAGGCCAGGATGAAGGAGAAAGATAATAATCGAGAGATTCTCGTCGCCGTGGCACGCTCGGTGAACGGGAATATTTGGGTCACGACGACGATGAAACCGAACACGCACTCGACGGTATCAAAGTAGCAATAAAATAATGGAATTGCGTTTTCTTTTTACGCCGTTACGAATGTCCAACATATCGAGAAGAATCGTTGAGATTCACACGGGCGAGGGACATTAACCCTTTGGCTTCGGCGTTTATGATCGGGTGGTAAAATAAAAATTTCTTTCACTGAGTACCTTTTATGATATATCATGAAAAAACGATAAAACCTTATTTCCTGCCTTTTTTTTTTATCAGGATCAATTGTTAATTGGCTTTCAGGCATCTTCTCTTATCGTCGCCGTGTCGTTCTTATCGAAATTTTGAGAGCCGAGCTATTCCATTTGGAAAGAAAATTTGATACGCTAGCCGGAATCATTTTACGATCCTGACACGAATTAGCCTAGAAAGGGTCGAATTTTAAGAGGTTAATTTGAGCTCAAGATCCGTCGCGTGATCGAATTTAAGATCGAAGTTCAGCCTGAACTTCATTGCGTTCTTGAGATCTATCTTGAGTTCGGATTTTAATGCTTTTTAGGCGTAGAATATGTGTCAGAATACCAAACACAATTAATCTTGAACGGCTTGAAATTCGAAGCTGAGAGCGAAAAGGGTAAAGAATTATTTAATATGATTATCGAGGCTAATCCAACGATTATTTATTACCCAATTACTGTGGGTAGATCGGTGACAAGGGTCGTTCGTGTTCTGGGTTGGTACGAAAGTATAATTGCTTGACGCGGTGTGACTCCCGCTGGCACGGCTCGACCGGACAATCTCGAACCGATAGGAGAATTTGTGATTTTAAATAATACTAAGTAAGAGGAGCTGATGCGATGTAAAAAATATAATAAAAATGAACCGAAGAGTGTAGGACGAGGGGCGTAGAAGCGACCGATACCGTTACAGGCGCCTTAATAAAGTAAATAAAGAGCCTGTCGGACGAGCCGCGACTCTCCCGCTGAGGCGAGCTGTCCCTTTTCATTTCCTTCTTCTCTCGTTCGCTCCCGGCTTCCCCTCTGCCTCTCTCGCTTCTCGTATTATACGAACCGACAGGAAGAAAATTCGTGGCCTAATTGTGAGTTAAAAAACCAGTTCGGTGCCCTCGGCGAACGGACGTGACGATCGTGAGCCAACGGCTGTTTTGCTGGCCTCGTTACCCGTACCGAACTCCCAATTGTCATCATCGAAAATGTCGCGACAAAGACAACACCCAGAGGTACCGACAGGTGTAATCGATGCACGCCAGAATTTCGCCACCCTTACCATTATTCCATCCCATGCAACGATCACCACACCCAAGAAAAATCATAGATTTTCTGGCCACACGCAAATAAATGTTTCATTTAAATTGAACGAATACTCAATTTAAGATCGACATCATTGACATCGAGATCGATCTTAAGTTCAAACTGAAGTCTTAAAATTCAACCCCTGGACGTAAACGTCGTCACGTTGACGGCCTCACTCCGGACGAGCGTTCGACATGACGGGCATTGGACTCGCGGTCTCTTCCAATTATAAGCGAAAATACGCACGAGTAAGGGCCGCGACGCCACCGATGGATCGAGACTTCCTGATAAAAACGTTAATGCCAACCGGGTAAGAGGAGCTCGGATGGAGTATCGCATTGTTCACGTCGTTAAATAAGCGGAACGAAGCGAGCTGAGGGCTCGGTCGCGACGATCTGCTCCTCGGCCGCTGCCCGAGTCCCTTCGGTCCACTCTTTCGCATCTGCATACAAACATGCTAGGGGAGATGCCCAGTAGCGGTCAGACCGAGCGGCCGCGCGACGCGAGAGTATAAGGAAATCACTCCGTAAATGTAAACTTAACGGCTGGCGAACCGCCGAAAGAGGTGGCTGGGGGGGTGGAGGGGGAGAGGGGATTATAAAGAAAAAAACTGGGAAGAAGAGTCCGCGTTTGCGAAGGAACGAGGCGACTCGCTGGAGTGCCGGTTGTCCGGGCTTGAACCGGCACGATCGGCCGGGACCGATGCGCGCATCCGCACGCAATGCGTACGGCGAGACTCGTGTTCATTCCTCCGTACCGCGCACTCGCGCACGCCCCATTCTCGCGCACTGCCTCTTCTTACACCTCGTCTCGTTCCGTCGTTCGACGAGAATGCGACACTGCGCCGCGTCACCATTCCGTCCGCGTGTCCGCTCGTTCGCGCTCCGATCGGGAGAGACCTTATTTCACATGTGGCACTCGGCGCGCACCGGTCCCAGGTGTGCGCGCATCGCATCGTACAGTCGCTTCCTCGATCATCGCTGCATTCTTGGTAAATTTCAGAAAAAAAAAAAAAAAAATGACTCCATCGCGCTTCGGTTTGAAAATATCACTTTTATAGCTGGAGTGACGAAATTTTTTTTTTTTTTTTTTTCGAAGAAACGTAAACACCGCGGTTTCCGCAAAGAGCGAAATCTACATGAATTTCGGGTGCGCGATAGAAAATTGAGAGGAACGGGTAGAGACGAAGTCCGGAAGGGCAGGAAATTAGAGACGTTATCTCAATGAATTGCAGAGAGACTCGGCCACCTAATGCGTAACGGCGAAGCAGGTATCAAGAGTTTTTTTTAACATATTATTATTTTTTTTTTCGAGCTCGTACTTCGGGCACGCATGAATGGTTAGCGTGGCCAGCCCGCCCATCGTCAGCCTTTTTCTCTTTACACACTTTATTAACTCCCCCCGCAAGTCCGCTCCGCGAGAGAGCCGTACATCCAGTACTTTGCTCGCTCGCTGCACAGACCCGGTTTCTCTCGCTGGTTAGAGCGCTGCACACCACCGGAACCACCGCGGCTCGGCACACACGAAGGGTACCCGAAACAGAAGAGTTACTGTGTCCGGCGTGTGTGCAATCAGAGTCTTCGGGTCTTTTTTTTTTTTCTTCAATTCTTTTTACCGACACTGGGCGAACGTTGCGTCTGGGCTTTCGCGGCCCTAATGAAGAGCGCAGGGTGCTCCGGACACGCCTGTATCAGCGGAACTGTGAATGTCCAGCGCGTATAAGTATACCACCGAATGTATAGCTGTTAACGCGCTTTTTTCCGGCTCTTCCTCACTCATCGCCGCCGCTCCGCAGTTATAATTCTTCGGCAGTCCGACACAGGGAGGAGCGTTTAGTTCGCATTCTCACGTACTTTATCTCACATAAATTTCCGAAAAATGTTCGCACAAAAAGTCTCTCTTCACAAACGGTGAAACGGAAAAAAATATAAAAGATCGTTACTGTTGAAGGAACGAGCGTGCGTTTTCTAATTCATGTGAAAAAATAATTAAAACGGCGAAAAATGCATCGAAATATATATTTTTATGAATAAACGCCGACGTAAAAGGCAATTTAGCACCGCCGAAACGGTTCGCCCCTCACCTGGACTAGTTTGTGTAAAAAATTTAAAAAAAAAAACGCACACACTCACGGGTAGCCGCAAAGGCTTCTTCTCGAATTTCTTTTTACTCCTACTTTCAACGAAAAAATCGACAAATTGCTCTTAAGTCCGAGGTAACTGGTACGATGGCGTTCCGCGTACGGCAGAGCTTTTCGCTCAAAAGAAGATTTCCCTCCGAAGGATTCGTTCTCGAGATCGAGCGCCATCGCACTGTCCCTATAATTTAGCGCCGACGAAATTGTTCAAACCGCGGCCGAGCTTGTGCAAAGAATGTAACACAACGATCGCGAGACGAACGGGCAAAGGATTTCGAGATAAAAATATCCGGTGTGCGTGCGCGATTTCTTGCATCTCGCGGCGAAAAAGAATCGAATATAGACTGTACGTAATATCGCTCATCGAGGGACGGAGCCGTGACTCGGTGGTGGAAGAAGCTCCCCAATTTCTTTTACCCCGATCCAGACAATAATTATTCGATGACAAAAACACACGCGGATCGGAGGTGTAATCAGTCTACGTCAGAGTCCGCGGCGCCGGGCATCGCCGCCACTTCGACATCCCTGGGTTGTAATTTAAAACGACTTACTTTAATGACCGTCGAGCTGGCGAGCAGAGCGAGTAAGTACGAGCATCGTATAACTCACACGTGGAGCCTCGCGAGCGTGTACCACGATAAAAAAAACTGTTCACCTCGTGCTCGGTAAGTTCGTTGGGCGCGGACCATCTAGATTTTTGGGGTGTTCGAGCCGGAGAGGAAGACTCATCTTCCTCCGGCGGTTCCAAACTCGCGGGAATCTCCGCGGAAGACCGGCGCGCATACTGCGAAGCTTTTTTTTCACCTCGATTACGTCACGCGAAAATACCGATCGTTTTTTTTTTTTCACCTGACGAGTCACTCTCTTTCGAGAGGAATGACATCGATGTCGAGGGAGGAAAGCGATGCTCGAATGTTGTTAGGGCGAGAGGGGTGAATTGACATGACGATCAGTGACGATCAATGGCAGAAATTTTTGTGAAAATTCATCGCGGTACGAAAACCGGCATAAAATGCGTGCAATCATACGGGGAATCTCGTACGTAAACGGTCAACGCCTGTGAAAAGGTCACCGAACCGATATTTCTCCAGGGGGAAAATTATTTTCACCAGTCCAATAATGAGACTGCCTTGTAACGCACCGAAGGTGACAACCGATTGCACCACCTGTGGGAACTTCGATAACCACCGAGATGTATACCGGTCCTACTCGCCTCGCCTGATGAAACAAGGAACAGCGTCAAGAGATAAATAAAATAAATAAAAAATAAAAAAACCTGCCGACTATCTCGCTCTCTTGTTGAAAATCGTCGAAGAATGAAAGCTCACCGAGGGTGGACAGACGGACAAAATCTCGATGAGGCTTCCGTAAGCCTCGCAGTGGTCGTATCCACTGTCTTACACACCGGAAGTGAGAGCCAAGAAACCCTTACAGTCGCGTCGCTCATATCAGTCGAGCTTCGGCTGCTACCAAGCTGAATAATTACGCCGTTTTCGCCTCGCCTGAGGAAATAAAGAACAGCCTTAAAAAAAAAAAAAAAAAAAAAAGAAGAAATGCAAATAAAAAAAGCTGCCAACTCTCTCGCTTTCTCGTTGAACATCGCCGAAGAATGAAACCATCCGGAGGGTGGAGGGACACTCGTAGGTCTGTCGATGCGACGGTGAAAATCTCGGCGAGGTCTTCGGTGAGCCTCGCAATGGCCACGTCATGCCGAGTGGCACTGTATGTCTCCTCGCGGGTTTGCAAGCTCAACTGTTGCGAGAAAGGAAAGGCCGCTCGGTGCTCGACGGGCCGATGCGCATGCCCACGGCCGTGAGTGTTTGTCCGCAGGAGGGAAGAGGGCATTCGGTGAATTGAATTATTTAAAGCTTCCCGCGGAATACAGGAGTCTTTTATGATTGCCCCGCGGGCTTCTCCGCCACCGGTCGACGTCACAATGAGGGTCTTTGTGAGGGTGAGACACGTACCTGATTGCAGGAGCCACGAGGAGCGACGGACGGTGACCGAGGAGCGTGAATGTGCTAATAATTAAGGTAAATTTGTCCCGAGGAGTCATTAATTAAAGTTATAACGTGGAATATAATACGCCTCGGTGGTATATTATATCTTTACATAAATTTTCACGTATGGAGCCAGCGGGAGAGCCGTGTAGAAAACACTCGCGGCAAACACACGTATATATGTGTAAGACTGTGCATACAATAATATACTTAACGCGGTCGCGTATCGTGTATCACTGTATAGAGCGCACACTCGTATTTCGTAACAAGGCTACCTCGTGTATTTTATTCCTTTCCGCAACGACGAACGACCACGACGAGAAGCTGGTCCATGGAGGAAGGAAAAGAAATGAAAAAAAAAAAAAAAAAAAAAAAAAGTGTGCCGTTCATCTCGTCGTTCGAAGAAAGAGCGATGCGGCGCGAGGCGGACGGGAAGAAATGAAGAGCGGGAAAGCGAGTCGGCAAAGGCGGCAACCGGAGGGCAAATAAAGACAGCAATCATAGAATTGCTAATGTTTCAAAGAGAGATATTATTCTTTTCAGAGATACGACGAGAACGGGGAAAATGGGAAGCGCACAAGAGACCGCGGGGGAGCTTTCAGCTGATAGCACGCTTGATACCTACGGGAGTCCGCACTGTACCGTTCTTCCGGCCGCCCGGAGAAAACGAGGCGGCCACGACACAGAAGCTCCAGACGTGCTTGGATGGCTACTATTGCTGCTTCTGATGCTGATGCTCCGTGATGCTGCCTTTGCTCCCCGGCATTACCGAGGGAGAGTCCGCGGTCGTACACAGACGCTCACTTCAACGACGCGCGATATGTCGGTGTGCATAGTTTCGGCTCCTCTCTCGGTTTCCATAGTTCGCTCGTGCAATCTGCAGTACGGGATTTGTATCTTGTAATTGCGCGAATGCGTGCACAGAGTCGGATTAAGAAGATCGGACTGTTCGAACGCGACTCGGCTCGACCATATTTATATTTTTTGTATACACTGTACAAATAAATTTTACATTGTACTGGAACTCGGTAACTTTCTCAAACTACTTACATCAGTCAATTATAGACGTACCGTTTTATTTGTCAAATTAATATACCGGATGTCAGCATCTAAAATTTTCTCACTGGAATTATGCAAAAAATTTTGACGTGAATTTTTAAACAATTTTTTTACACTGTATATATATATATATATATATATATATGTGTGTGTGTAAGTATCTTTGGATTGAGAAAATGGGAGTGTTCGTGCGAGACTCGGCTGGTCCGTATCTGCATTTCTATATATTTATAAATGTGTTTATGTATGCAGATATATATATTTCAACTTCCATACACGCGTGCGATACTTTACATACTTATATGCGAGAATATAATGTGTCTATACAAAACAAGCGGCCTCCGGGGTAATTCAAAGAAACCCATTGAAACTCCTTCTTCATTCTTGGGAGGGAGCTCCCACATTTGTAAACCATTTCGTTTGCCGACCTCGCGGCACTCGAGCCCGCACGGCCACTAATAACTAATAAGCAGTTCCGGGGTTCTCCGGTCCGCCGACACCGTGTATCGTGTATGCCTCTTATTATTCGCGGAATCCTCGCGTTTACGCGAGAATAAAAAAAAAAAAAGCTCAAGCTCGCGTGGACGAAAATATTTCGTTCTTTGTGGGTCGCTCGCGGAAGCCGAAGGGACCTCCGGACGATCGTAGCTCCGAAACGCGACACCGTATACAAATTCGATCGAATTTTCGCTCAATCGATTGGGAAATAAATTTGAGCCCCTCCGCTTTCTCTCGATCGATTTATTCGGCCAAATAAAAATTAACCCAGATTTTCTGGAACCTCGAAAGCCAATAGACCTCGAGTCCCTCGTTGAGATACTCGACTTCGTTAATGAGCGAAGCGTCCTTCCGGACACCGGCCGTCGCTATCGTCGTCGATATCGCCGCTGCCGATGAAACGAGATTGATAATGAAAATAAAAAAATTAAAAAAAAAAATAAATAAAAAAAAAAACCAACTCAGGACAGTAGTCCGGAAGCGGGCACTCTTGCCCGAGTGAAATTCTCGATGGGCTGCTCGAGACCGAGGGCGTATGACGGCGAGCAGCCCCGCAGCGTCGCGCACCCTTCGCCGGGTACACCCTGGGGGATCGACGTCAGACAGAGGCAGTGAGACACACGGATACTCGTCCTCGAATCTAGTGATTGTCATTTTCCGGCTTGCATCCGTTCGTCCCGACTTTTTTTCCGTCGTCGGCTACGTCAGCTCCTCTCGGCCAACCCCCTTCCAGGCGCCCCATTCCTTCCTCCGGCTCCTGTACTTTCAATTATTTTTCACGATCAAGAGTCCCGGACGTCTAGTGCCACCTACACACGCGCACACGTGCGCTCGACCCCGAAGAACTGCACGGAGGCCGACGGCGCTCCTACACGCCGCACACACGCCCGCTCGTCTTTCTCGTCGCTCGTCGTTTGTAACGGCAATTACCTATCGATGAGATCTCTCACTCGGCTTTGCCCCCCTCGATTCTCGAGGCAGCGGTCCACGCTTATGCTCACTGAGCGCTCCGCTGAACCCGCGCGACCGTCGTACACCAAGTGCCCCGGTAATTCGCACACGTTCGATTCACGCCAGTCCAACCACCGTCTAGCTGGGCCACGACTACCCTACGCTGGGCGCGGGACTGGAGAGGCTTGCGTATTTCACGGAGGGAACATGATCGTTTTTTTTTTATTTTTTCATATTACTTTTCCTTTATTTTTTTATTTTTTCTAAGAGAAATTTCTTAAGAGAAATGTTAAAAATGAAATGGGATGAAAAAAAAGGAAGTCTTCAAAGTAAAAAAATTTTTTTTTCTGGTGGCCTACCAGGCTACAACTGCTCTGGTCTCAGAACTTTAGAAGGCTGCATATTCAATGGACATTACTGGTCCTCGAAACCAGAAAGGTTAACGACAATTATTTTTTCCTGTCGATTCTGCAATTTCTTAGTCCGCGAAAGATGCGTTTCATTGACGAGGGTTATTGTTGGATTGACAAAAATATTAATAAATAACGTGGACCTTACCGAGAGATCTGAAGTAAGATCGGTATGGGTCATGAAACGATAAGATAATCGATAGTAGCGCAATATCGATCATTCTCACCACGATTTCACGCCAACGCAGCTTTACTAATTTTTTATCTAAAAAATATTTCCTAAGATGCAACCATGAAAGAGAATTTCTTTGCGCGTTGACGATCCATCCGACGTACAGACGATTGACTGAAAAATAAACGTCGTCCAAAAGTGTACTAAAGCATGCGTAAACGCCGACCCAACGAAATTTCTTCTCCTCTTCGTGGCAGCAAGCGCGTAGCCGAATCAACCAACGGCGAGGAAGATAATTCACAGGCCAAACCGGGGGTCCTCAAGTATTTGCGTGTTGTGATATACACGAGTGAAAGGAGCCATCGAACCCAAGTGCGGTGTGGCTGTTTGTTGTGCGCGGTGGTTCAAGACTCGTGGATCGTCAGTCAATGGAAAGGCGCCCCGCAAACGGAAGATCGGAAGGCCCATAAGTAACCCTCGAAACAAGGATTAACAACCCCTACTCGCGGGCGCGGAGTGCCGGGGGGGGGGGGGGGGGGGAAGCGTTCCGTTTCATTGTAAATTAATTACCTGGAAATGAGAAATCTCCGGTCGGCTCTTTCCTTCCAGGCTTGGCGCCGTGACCCTTGCCGTGCTCAATGGAAGGTAGAAACTGTCTTTTGATCCCGCGGGGCTGGAGAACCGGACCCTCGTCCATCTCGCCCCCCCCCCCCACCCCCCTGCCCGACGTACCACCGATCGCGGAACGAGTTGAGCAGCTAAATCTCCATTTCTTTTTCGTACTCCTAAGTGCTTCTGCCCTCTTGGACATTGTCCAGTTACGGAAAGGTTGCGGGTTGGCGTATTTTGCTCCTTTTTAATCGCCATCGTTTCTTCTCTCCGGAGGTTAAAAAAAAATGTATACTTTTTCCAACAAATTTTCGTGAGGGGCAGTGATCGATACCGAATGGTGTATCTGCAATGACATCGCGAAAGTATCGTTTATTTGGTAATTCTCCAATCGCACGATCTAGCTCAAATTTCACGAAGAAAATTACTGTAGTGTGAATTTGTTGAAGAGACGGAAAGTAAGAGAATTTTTTAATTTTCAAGCGTGGAGAAACGACTTTGTCGGTTGGTAAAGGAATTTTACGTAACTTCGTACGACGATTTTGTGAAATAATTTTACGATGTACACCGTCACGAATCGAAACTCCATCTCCGACTGCGAGCAGATAGACGAGTTAAGAATAAGTCGGCTGATCGCTCGTTGCGACGGCTACGCGGAGACACGTCGGTTTTGTTCCAGGCTTCATCCAAAGTCCAAGAATCTCGCCGTTCTTCGGAACAACCGGTAAAATTCTTGCGTTTTCTCCACCTCCAAACCTGCGTGGAGACGCTCGTCTCGAGCGTTTCACGCCAGTCTCCTAATTGCATTAGAAAACCATTGTCCAGCCATATTGCGGCGCGAAGATGCAAAAAAAAATGAACGGGACGGAGGCAGTGCGCGTTCGGATGTGTCCACGGTAGGAGAGAGCGGGTCTAAACGGGCAATGGGCTAAAACGGACCACGGTAATGAAGGCTCAATAGTAATTTCAGGATGAAAAAAAAACTGCTCGAGACAACACATCTGTGACGCTCCGAGTCGTCTCCCTCAACAGCAGGAAAATTAACTCGGACGGTAACGAAACTTGTAATTAATTTTCTCAAAAAACACCGACCCGGTACCGTCGAAAGAAAATCCTTCCACGAAGCTGAACCGATATCCGCTTTGCGTACGAATTTTCTCCTCACCGAAAGTAATTGCAACCTATGAGAAATAAATAATTTCCCTTACCGAATCGCTTCAAGGACACGCCCTCGATAATTTCTTTCACATTCGTCCGTTTTGCCCCTCGGCTTCCACCGGCTCTCCCCTTCGGAAGGCAAACACGGATAGATAAATACCGCGTTTAACTGCACTGACGTGCGCAAGGCTGCGAGCTCGTAGCTCGGCAATTCGCCGTGTCGCGCATGGTGGAATTTTCACCTGGTCAAACAAAACCTGTAACCGTCTAGTCCCTCACGTCTCTCCCTCCCGACATTTCGGTTCGCCTCGTCGTCGTACCACCGCGCGACTCGCCCGTCATTGTATTTGCGTGATTATGTTAATCACAAAGAAGGCGGTCACAATAGCTCCAGCCGCAATTTAGGAAGCGACTTGAAAGGAACATGTAGCTGAACAAATATTAACTAAACAAATCATTAGTTTCACTCCGGCATGGGTCGCAACCATCGGTAGCTCAGCCCGCTGTGTCCCAAATTGTGCCGTCCTCTTTACCCCGCCAAACATCGTTGCAACACACGACCCCGAAAGGCTCATTGCGTTGTATCGGGGCGTTATTGGCGAAAAGACAACAGGTCGATCCCATCGGTAATATGTTTACGGGTTACGTGTTTACTCATTCGCGACGCTTTCGTGGAGAACCGTCTCGTGGAAACTTGCTAATTGTAATTACACATTGAGAAAGGGGGGTTAAATGGACCCGCGCATTCAAGATGAAAAGTTCTCGGAGCGAAAAAGCATCGCGACTGCTTATCGATTATCGAACGTTTCTGGCTGAGAGACAACAACGCTGGTAGATATTTTGATTTCGTCGGGCATTGATGAGGTCCGAAGGAGTCCGGATAAGCCATTTTCCGGGACTTGTCCCTGAGTACAGCTGTCGAAATTCTACTCCGGGGTCGGATCAATATGTTCAAGCGGCGATATGTTTATGCGTTACGTGTTTAACCATTCGTGACAATTTCCTGGATAGCGAAATCGTGCAAACTCGCTAATTGTAAGCACACATTGGAAAGGGGGAGGCGTTTGTGAATTCACAAACGCACAGCAAACGTCAAGACCAAAAAGCCGCCCTTCCTGATACGTGGCCTGAAAAAATCTTGGATCGACACATCATTGGTGGAAAAACGACAAAGCGACCTGACCAGCGGTTTGTTCACGCGTCACGTGTTTGATCGTTCTTGGCAATTTCGTGGATAGTGAAATCGTGTGAACTCGCCAACTGTAATGACACAGTCAGTCGGTGAGCCGGGGGTAAAATGAACTAATGAAATTGACAACCGCAGAGCGAGCTTCGGATTTAAAAAAATCGCTCCCTGACATATTGTCCAACGAGTGGCCAACGAATAAATAAAAACAATAACGAAAAGAAAAAATTAAATTAAATTAAACCCTCTCGAGTCGGGACTGCCTCGTTAGCCGGTTCGGTGCGAAGACAAAAGAGAAATAAACAATAAAAGACTCTCCGTGAGTCCGCGCGTGTGTGCGTACGTGTGCGATTCCCGGTCGAAATTGGCGGCCCCCCCACGTGCGTCCCGCGATCGTTCTTCCGCCGGTAACGATTCCCGTCGCTAATAACGTTAGCGTGCACGCTCGCGAGCTCCGGTGGTCGAGTGGAAGATCGCTGACTCGAAAAGTGCACTCTCCTCTGTGCGGGCCACTCGACGATGGCTCTCCGGCTCTCTCGCCGTTGCGGTTTCGCATCGACATGTTCCCCGTTGGGGCTTTCCGGGCGACGAGTGGAGCGCCGGAGCGCTGCCGGGCTCGGGCCAGCGTTGGCCCGGCGCGAGACCAACGATAGCAAAACACGTGCGGCGGTCGTCGCGTTGGGCTTTCCCATGTCACGGACCACGAGTCAATCGGCATGCAGCGAACGCGTGCCGAACTGAATCCGTCGAAGCTGCGGCAGAGACGAACGGGCCAGCGCCGGCCGACCGGCCGGCTTCGTCGCAACCATACGAGGCACCCCTGGCTCGGCTTCTAACGCAATTACGATTGTTGTTTGAATGAACAATCAAGCACCCTCTACAAGCACTCACTACCCCCCCCCCCCCCCCCGCACTCCAATCATTCAATTTATGTTCAATCGACTTTTCGCCCTTTCGCTTATCCGTACGAGCGCGAGAGAGTTTCTTCTTCACGCACACGCCCGTAATAGCTACCGGCAATGGTTCTCCCTTCTCGCACCTCCTTTCCTCGCTCTCTATTCACGTCCCCTTTAGACTTTCGATTCCTTCTCATGATTCTTTATTTCCTGAATTTTACGCTCTCCCACTCCTCACTTTGCTTGCCGGGAACAGCCCTTGAGACTAATCCGCGCCCTCCCGATTCCTGCTCGAAGCATTGTACCGATTCTCCCTTCAGGCATATACACAATAAAAAAAAAATAGTTTGTACTTTATTTAACTTATTGTTCACAATCGTAGACAGTTGTTTCCTTGTTGGGTGCAGTTTTACAAATAAAATTAGGCACGAATTAAAGTTACTAATGAGACAGAAAATAAACGGACTGGTTTTTATGTCCGAGCAGGAAGAAACGAATTTTTTTGCCAACTCAACACGATGATGTTTATAAAGCTTCGTACTTCGTTTTGCAAAATTATTTTTTAATGATTGTACACCGAGAGGAAGATTGAGTAAAAACTACCACTTAGAAAAATTAGCTTAGCACACAATAGCAGGAAACTACGCTGAAAAAAAGTCTATTTCTGTAGGAAAATTTTCTTACGGGTAACCAGGGGAAAAAAATGTTGTTTGTGTCTATAATATAAAAAATGTCACCACCGTGTCGGAAATCGAGGGCCACGAGTCCGCAATAGACACAGGCTAGCTAATTATAAAACCGCGAACTGAAGGGACTTGGCATAATAAAAACTTAAGTCTAGAAAGGGGTGCGAGTGCGCGAGCCATCACCTTTAACCGTATATACATACATATATATATATATATACATACAAAAAATATATTGGTGTCGTGCGTACTGCAATGTACCGGGAAAGTATCTTGGAAACTTCCTCTTATTTTCTGTCGCTGACAGGACAAGTATTACGAAAAAGAAAGCTAATAACAGTTCGGCTCTTGGGACGAGAAAGAGACTCGGAGCTTATCAGCCTCCACGTTGCCGAAGTGTGCGTGTGGAGACGGGAATTTCGCTCACAGTCGGTCCTGGCAAGAGAGCACGAGGGAGAGAAAGCACCGCCAGAGAACGGGGCGATTTTTCGATCCCGTTCATCGCCTGCGCGAGGAGAACACCCGGCTACGAAATTCGGTTATTAGTTCTCTGCGGGAGACCCCGAGGAGAAGCCCGAGCTTTCCGCACACTACTTCGCAACGGTGCGCGGACGGTTTTGCCCACCGGGAACCTCGTCTGGCATCCCTCGTCGAGCCATTCTTCGACAATTTGTTCATTCATTCGACGAACTTTGTGACGAGACGAGAAGGAATAAATAAGATTGAGTTTTTTTCTGTCGGAATACGCGTCGCTGCGCGAGACAATTTAACGAACGGTTAACACTGTGATTGCTGAAGGGGTTTTGACTCGATTGTCTCCATGGGGCTCAATTGTGAGACTACGTTTTGATAGGTTGTCTTCCTTTCTTTTCGGCTTGTTTATTAGAATGGCGATATCCAGCGATCTTACGAGGATAATTGATTTTGCTGTATTGGGATTGAGCTGTAATTTATTAGCTGGAGAATTCTTGAATTATATGTCGTGTTTTTAAAATATTCAAAAATTAGTATAAAAGAAAAACAATTTTATGTCAACAATGATTCCGCTCTCTTAGCTTTAAACTGCCGCAGCTCTCTTACAGATAGAGTTGATAAAAAAAATTAGTCTCATCAATTTATCTTACAAGCTATTTTTTTTTTTTTAACATTGATAAAATTCTCGATATTTCCCGACTTTTTGCTTCAGCGAAATTCTCGATTGAGAGCCATTGTTTGGCGATTGATTCAATCAATCGTCAAACTCAGCAACGGGCCGAATAAAAAATTAGATCAACGTTTTCGTGTCGACCTACACGCCAGTGCGTGAGGCAATTTAACAACGGTTAACGCTGGAATCGCTGAAGGGCTTCAGCTGAATTTTTTATTCGAGACTGAGTTTTTACAGTTTACTTTTTCTTCGCCTTTTCATAACCATGGTGATGTCCATGACCTAATGGACAGTTGAGAAATAATCGGTCTCCGGTATTCAATATTATGAAGACACAGAACGAATAGTCGCATCAGCAAAAATGATTGATTTCGCTCTTCCAGTATTAAATTCCCGTACCGCCACTTTAAACAGAAAATTCCAGTGTCATCAATCACGTATTTAAAATAAAATCTAAAAAAAAAAAAACAAAAAAAAATTCACCATTTTACCGTGAAGGCTTCTGTTTCCTTCGGAGCTCGTAAAAACAAAATGAAGCGTTTCGTTAATATTTCGGTCGAGCGTTTATGAAATTCTCGATAAACAGGAAGATTCCGTGACGGATTTGATGAATCGTGGGTTCGACTCTGTGACCGCTTCGGGGGAAAATGCCCGTACGATAAATTGGCCGATGCGAGAGAAATAATCGAGGCCCGCTATAAACAGATTATTACGTATGAAATTTCGGAGCGGGAGTGCCCGGAACCCGTTCGCATACCGTTGCCTCTCCCGGCTTCGTCTTCGTTCCTCTTAATCTGCCCGACGGTACCTGCGTGTATAACTATAGTTTCGAAGAATTTGACGGAGATCTCGACGCGACTTCGGCCAAGTGTGAAGTAAATCGAGTTATAATGTGGCCGGCACGGTGGGAAAGTCGACGGGCCCGGCTCCGAAGAGAATGGGAAGAGCGGTGATAGGGAGTGAGAAATTTTTTGGGGGGAACCGCACGGTTCTATCGGGTTGGCTGTTGTCCTCGTGCTGAGAGTACGGCTACCGCTAAAAGCCGGGTCGCCCGAGTGAGGCTCGAGACCGATCCTGGAGTTAACCGCACCGTGGCGAGCGAAAGGGTGAACGGCCTGGCGCGTCCTTGCGAGCCACCTGACCGTACCGGTCGTGCCGCCACCACTCGGACTCTCCAGCATCCTTCGCCGGGGACCGGCAAAGCTGCCGCTGTGGCTCTCGCTCGCCTCCGGCCCGGCTCTCGCCGACCGGCAAAGCAACCGGCTCTCCTTCGCACCTACCAACTATACGCGGACTCCTACCTGACCGATCGTGTCCTCCGCGCTGACGATGACGCGCACATTCGAACGCGATACGAAGACGTAACCGGAGATCGAGAATCCTGATAAGACGCGGAAAAAGTCTTCTTCCGCTCTGAGACTCGGCAGATGCGACAGCCCTTTCGAAATTGAGCCGGAATTTTTTTTTTTAAATCAATTTTTTTACACGATTTATGATTTTGTTTTTTATTTTAGGGCCAATGATCTGATATATTATTGGGTGCTATTTTTTACTCCCGGCAAAAAATTTCATTGGTGTAGGCGGATGTTACAAATTGCTCTACATCCCGTTACAATTGACCCCACCGCGGCTCGAATTTTCACCCGATTTTTAGTGTAAGTTAATGACACGCTATTGGATGCATTAAAGCCCAGTATTTATCCTAAAAAAAAAAGGATTTTTGTTACTTTTCTCCCCGGTCTCCCCCACACTATCATTATGAGTCTCTTATTTTTTCGCAACGTTCGAAAATACTATTTCTACTACTGAGACTTAGAATTGAATCGTTCGGTTTATTTGTACGTTGACCCGCACGATCCATTAACTCCGATCTATGCGGAAATACTTGGGATCGAGCGAATTTGCATTGACTCGATCCGCTCGTGGTAAACAAGGTAAATACCCATGTTACGTGTACAACAGTCCCGGAAAATAAACTTTTGATGCTGTTGATAGATCAGGATCTATCGTAGATCACTGAATTTTGACGTTGGCTTTGCTGAACCGCTACGTTTCTTTATCCTTACCGAATGAGCGGCTGCTCTCACTTCCTCATCTTACATCACGTTCTCCGGCTGCATCGCTGCTCGATCGCTTTCGCGTGGGTTATATCGCTACTGGATCTTGATCGCGCTCGTAGTGCGCCTCTATTTATAGTCCCCGACCACCTGCGGCTTCCGTGGTCCGAATGACTGGATATCGTAGTCTCCACACATGCGAATGTACCGATCTTACGCTGCAGTCCTTGCAGCCATAAATCCGGCCCCATCGACTGCATCATCTTCGTTGAATTTACGAGCTTATCGCTACATGGTCTCCCGTATTTTTGTATTTTTACAGAAAAACTAGGAACCGCCCGATGTTTCCCGCTATCACTGGACGCTGGGTGGGCTCGTCCCGACCGTGAGGTCGATTCACTGGAGAGAGATACGAACCCGGTAAGAACTCGATCTAACCACATTAAAATTCATCTTGTTTTTATCCTTTCCGTTCGATGATCTACGGACAAGCTACTAAAAAAATGTAGCGAAAGATGCAAGTGGAATAGTCGACACGAATTTAATACCCACTTCACTACCTGCGACGGAGCACTGATACGCGTTACGTATCTCTACCGATGCACTTCCCTCGGCACGGATAAGCCAGAATCGTACTGGATATCGACTGTTACCGAGGAAACACGCCACTTCCGCAGGAAAGGAGAAGAATTACTCAACGCCGGTGAGAATATTGTCTTTGCGATTTGTCGTATCTAATCGACGTTTTTATTATCGATTACGCAAAGGTGAAACCAGTTGCGACGATAAAGAAAAACCATCAAAGCCAGGAAATTACCAGGGAATCTTGAGTGTCCCAGCAAAATTCCTCAAAAATGTCAGGTATTTCACGTCCTTCTTATCAGCAGTACATTCATCGCACATGGAAGTACACGAAGCTGAATTTCGGAACCGCGCCCAGGCCGTAACTTTGGTCCGAAAGAGGGCAGCGCTCGCAAGTTCTGACCAATCCCAACTACGAGTGAAGTCTCAATCATCGCGCGTATCGATCCAGGATCAAACGCTCCGCTCCACAAACTACTCCGAATCTCGCCAGTGCAATTTACCGCACACACCAAATTATCCAGACTGCACTCGAAGTTCTTTCCTACCACCGTCCAGTTGACTATGGCGCGCGCGGAATAGCCATGCGTGTCTCGAGAAACGGCGTTCGGTAGATGCATCTCGGTGCATGGATCAGGTAAAGTGGTAAAGTGTGCGCGGTCTCTCCACGTTCTTTTCCTACATCCCAACCAGCCCAGACCTCCAACTATACCGTACAAGACATAGGTATTTATCCCCCCCCCCCTCCTCCTCCTCTCACCCCTCCTCCTTGGAACAGAGTGCGGAACCTCGCGGGCTCATTTCACCTACACGTCGAACACGGAGTGTGCGGAACCTCGAGGCCTCCTCGTCGACAAGTCGCTGCGGTTGTATCCATCGGCAGACAAACACACACACACACACACACACGTATACACAATCCCATCGTATAATGCAGCCATTGATAGCCGTCCTCTCTTTCACGCACGCGATCTGTTGCAGTCGCTGCAACCCGTGTCCGGTGACAGCGTCCAGTGTCCAGTCTACTCTCCCTCCCGGTGAGTGTCCACAAGATTTATTTTCCCATGCTATGTACGGGGTGGCTCAGCGTGAAAAGTGGTCGGTCCCTCACGGCATTGATATTCCCTCGAGGTATATAACACTGCGACGGTATCCTCTCTCCGGGCGGAGGTAGACGGCGATCGGAGCGAGATGGGAATATCTCGTTCGCCCGGTCAACGCGAGAATCTTCCCCGAAGAGATTCGCGCCTCGTGTCTCACCGTATTTCCTATGGTCCGCCCCGCGACCGCTTCTGCACCACCTCGCCTCTTGTCTTATTCTTCTCGCGATACGTTCGGACGATCCTCCATCTGGAAATAATTGCGAGCAACGGGCGGGATAGGCCGTGGCATTGACTGTACTCGTTTTACTCGGCGTTCATGCACTCTCGCGCCTATGGTATTATATCTGCTCGATTCTCGCGACTGCTCCATACCGGACGCGAAGGTGATCGTCGTGAGAGAGGGAATCCTTTAACGGGTGTGACGCGCTAGTGACTTCATATCCATCCGTCGTCGGTATGAGAAAAAAAAAGTCGTCATTGTGGTTTTTCTTCTTTATTTGTTTTTTTTTTTTTATTTATTGTTTTTTTTTTTATTCACTTGATGCAGTTCGAGAGAAATCGTCGTGAGGATTTTCGACGGTCCGATTGACGAACTTTGGGGTGTGAAGATTATTCTTCCGATGTACGCGGACGACTTTAGTGGAAAGCGCAGAGGTTCTCGTTTCTCGACCGATTCGCAAATACCGCCGTTCGGAGACGATCGAGAGGGAATTTGATTACCAGGCTGGCACGGCCACGAGGCCGATCAAACCCTGAGAGAGATTCGCGGGAGTTTCCGAGAGATCGGAGGGAATCGATTGTCACAGGGCGGCTGAACGCGATTCTTCGTGATCGGTGAGGCACAACTTTACTGCGAACTGTCTATTAATTTTTTCATGAAGACTCCTAAAATCATTTTAATCGAGGTATCGTCCAATTATTGAATTTATTGTGAAATTATTGAAATCAACGAACTGATCATGGGAATTTTCAGTGACTTCCTAGAATCACGTCACGCCCGGTTTGAAAATAAATTTTTCATTGGAACTGACAGTTCCGAATTGAAAATCTTGTTCTCCGACTGCATCCGACGTTGTGCAGAAAATGCATTGATGCAGAGGTATCTTCGATTGAAAATATTTTCGTTGGTGCATCCATCGTGTAAAGAGAAGATACTCGAATCTCCGATGAGTCATACAGCTACTAGCAATACGAGTCTAATCAAATACAATGCTGAGTTACAAGTAACCGTATCGACGGCCCGTACCGTCAATGTACATAGAGGGCCCTCTTGGTATCGCATATCCGCCGAGTCAGATAAAGGATTGCGTTGTCGACAAGTCTCCCCATGGAACGGAGATAGGCCGGTAGTAACAGATACGAATTCTCGGCGATCTCGTCACCGGCATCGCGAACCACATAATTTACTTACAATGATCGACTCTGTGTATGTAACACCATGGCGAATGCGTGCACATTCGATGAGATATCGCGATTGATTGCGATCGAGTTTCTCACGGTCGAACGCAGCTCTCCGCTCTCGGAAAATAAAAATAAATAATGAGCATCGCTCGGGAATTTTCTCGCGAAAGTACGGATCGCAAAACTGGCGATATCATAACGCAAAAATTAATTCGATAATGTCGCACCAAAAAAACAATTTATTTCACTCGTTCCAGCAAATTAATATTTTGCATGTATCGATATTTTCATTGACAGAAACGAACATTAATTAAAATTAAATCAATGGTAGTAATGGAAAAAATTATAGACGTCTCGTACAATTGTTCTACGATATTGTCAACGAAAGCACTTTTGCCACAACTACTTATTTAAATAATATTAATATTTATATGGACCAAGAAAGTATTTATTTGCGGAGCTCCGTCAAATAAATTATTGCTGCGATTGCAGCGCAGATCGACGATCCGGCCTCTCCGTGAACACTGAACACGCAGTAGATCCGCGATCTAGGGTATCTAAAAACACAAACATGCCGAGCGCAATGCGTGTTGTACAGGCTATACAGACGTCAGGAAGCTCGTGCGCGGAGACCTCGTTAATTCGGACGTTGTATTACGGAGTCACCGCAAGGGAGAAAGTAGTTTAGCGACGAAAGAACGAATGCGCGAAGCCGTTCGGTGAGTCGCCATCTTTGTTGCATCCAAAGAATTGAAAAAAAAAAAAAAAAAAAAAAAAAAAAATGATACACGGAGCTTTGTCAAAGAACGAGATGGCACGGGAGACTGGCGGAAAAAAGCTAGCGAGATTATTTGCTCGCTGGGGCATGTAAAATACAAAGTTAGTGCACCGAGAAGAATCCGAGAACGAAAGACACACACTCGAGTGTATCCAGCACAGAAGGGAATGAAATGATAGAGGTGAAAATCTCGTTGAAGAAATACTCTTTTGTCGGCGAACCCGCCATTATACGACATCCGGCCAAGAGCTCGCTTTCTCTCCATCCCGCTCGTCCTTTTTATCTATAACCGTTGGCTCTCACTCTGTACCGCGAACAGACGAATAGCGCCGCAGTCGTCGTCGTTATTTCCTACACTACGCCACCCGGTGATGATGCTGCGCTGATGCTTTTCGCGCTTACTGCCAGCCGGTATTTCATTTAAAAAAAAATACATATATATGTGTGTGTGTGTGTGTGTGTTTGTGTGTATGTCAAATAAAAAATGACAAGAGTGTGCGAAGATATTCGTGGAGCGAGCGTCTCGGGCTGTTGCCGTCGCACTGTTGTTCTCGCTAAAAATATTAAGAACTGCCGAGCACTTTGATCAACGAAATATTCATATGGAATTTATAACCGCTCGCCGAGCTCTCGAACAATCCTGCTCGTTCCCGAATTAGAAAAAAAAAATGGAAAAATGAAGATCGAAGGAAAAACCGAGGCGAATAATAAAAGTGATGTAGAATATGATGGAGAATACACTCGACCATGAAACCCGGGAATTATTTTATCAACACGCGGTATCAGCTGTCTCGTTCAATCAGCCTGAACGCGTGTGGATCGAAGGGGACGCGAAAATAGATAAGTGGAGGAGGCGAGCTGTTGCGGGAAGGAGCTTTTATTTTTAAAGAAAGGTATTTTTCTTTAAAGCCGATGATAATGAAATATGGCATAAGTCATATTTCGTTTCGAGTACCGAGTGTTGCAAAGCGAAAGTGAAATTGCAGCAAGTGTCGAAGCTAATTCTACAGAAAGTGTAGAAACTGTCGGTAATGCTGTCAAAAGTAATGGGAAATAAATAAATGGTTCATGTACATGAAGTAACAACGGTAAAAAAAAATAAAGCTCTCAGAAACACTCGAACTTCACCTAAATATCTTCATTAAAAAAAAATAATAATTGGATTAACCCTTTGAAGCCATATTCACCTCTCTTACCCTACTATAGAAATAAAGAAGATACCCATTTCAATGAAATAAATATTAATTTTAATAAAATATTAATTTTAATGACATACAAACACAACTATCAAAATTGTATGCGCAATATGTGTAAAATCGGTGCGAAAATATTTAATAATAGTCACGGACATTTGATGTACCAGTTTGTGCAAAATACCACTGTGCTTTGATTCAGTGCTTCGCGACAACCATAAACACAAATACCATTCAGCACCGACGAGTGTCGGGCGGCTGGTAGGTGAAGATCTGAAAATTCGGTCCGCACCAGAGGGAGAGACCGGCTTACAACCACCCACAATTTTCCTTCGTATTAAAACACGAGTCCCCGGTCCGTGGGCCTGCTCAAAGAGAAATAATGTCTCTCTGATTACTCGCCTCAGTGGAGTTCGCTACTCTCTCACCAGTCGTTCACGAGCCCATCCCTCCGGGTTTCTCTGCGCGGGTCGTTCGAGGCTCTCAGCACCGGGAGCTCCGGTTGTCCCGCAGAATCCGGCACGATGAGCGTGTCCTTCCCCCTTCCGGTGCCGGTCTGCTCCTCTCCTCTTCGTCTACCGGGGATTAAAATGATGTTTGCGTGAAAGCCAAATGCTTCACAAACTTTATCCTCTGAAGTGCGCGAGCGAGCGAACGCGCACTGCGCTTCTGTATTAGTCTTCCTTTTATCTCTTATCTTGGGCGCGCATGCGCACGGTCTACGGCCTGCCTCGCGGCCTGTTTGTATTCCTAATTTCGCAGTCGAACGTGCAATAGGGATACTTATTTCCGAAAGAACCCCGACCCCGACCCGTCGATTCTCTCTTCGCGGAGCTTCGCCTCGCAATCTCCAAAGCCTCATCTCAATTTCGATGCGTATTAGCGAACGCTTAAAGAATACGGGACACAAGTGTCGTTTCACACGCATGTAGCGTTATATCGTCGGCAAACACAGGTTTATGCTTCACCAACTCGTCGATTTCCCAAAATTTTTTGTCAATTATTCAAAAAAATCTAGTCAATATTCCAAAACCGTATGTAAGTTATACAAAAATATTTTTTAATTTCGCTGAGATATATATATATTTTTTGAATGACCAGAAACAGAATTAGAAAATCTCGTGGAGACGAAAAAAAAAAAACGTTCGTTAAAAGTAGAAACAACTTGTGGGAAGCCACTGCGTCTTTATGGAACCGAGTCATCGACGTCTAGCGAGTAATTTCATGCCGCGTTTAACCCCGATAACAATCCGGTTGGTACGCACGCACGAGGGGAGCGAATCCACGAAACGCACCTAACAACTTTTCAACAAAAAAAAAGAAAAAAAACCAAACACGAATTTTTCCGCGAGACGGTCGACGTCCGAGCGTTGCCCGAGGGCATCGAGAGAGTTGCAGGTGCGAAAAAATGAAGTCGTTCGTGCTCGACGCGGTGTCCCGACAGGAGCGACATTCTCCTTTCGGCGCTGCGAGCGTGGGCGTCCTGTCGATGGCTAAAAAGGCGAGTGAACGAACCGCACAAAAAAAAATCGAGACCCATTCGCACGGACGCGCGAAAAAGGGACCTAACTCGCGCAGAAACGAGAAGAAGAAGCCCAAGGAGGAAAATGAGAAGAAAAAAAAAACAGAACGGCCACCGTTCATACATAATATATGACGTCCGGGCGACATAAAATTCTCCAATTGCAAAATTGATGCGGCTTATGTTACTTCTCCACGTGCCCTCCGTCCACCACCCCGGTGAGCAAAGGGACTTTGCCGATACGCCTGCACAACGATAGTTATACCGTGTCGACTGTCGTATATCTTCCCCGCGCTATCCGTTTCCTTCTTATCAGGCTCGGGTCTTCCTCTCGTTTTACTGTAAAACAACTCCTCATATTGTACAGGGAGACGTAATTCATTTTTTACCGGACTCGGCTCAATTATTTATAAATTGCTGCTCCCAACGGAATCGCTCCCGGGTCGGAACGGTTCGGAGCGCATCGGATAAAACCCACCCTTAAAACCACCACCCGGCAGCCTCGTCGTCGTTTCTCCTTCGATGGAGTGTCCTCGGCTCGAATGGCATCTCGACGACTCTCACACACTCCCTTCCACCCCTCCCGGTCCCTTTACTCCCCCTTCCCTTCGCCGTGCCGAACTCAACCCCGCGAATATTCACCTCTTCGTTCGACGCACCTTCGACCGGCCGGGACGATCCTCGTTCTCGCTCGTACGCTCGCAGAACACGAGTGCGGCTATCCGGGGATGAGAAAAATAAAGAGCGGCGAGGGGTGGAGGAGACGAGCGCAGGGTGCACGTGCAGTATTCGATGCGATCACGTTCACTCGCGGCGTACGGCGGAGCGGAAGGGAGGAAAAAGAAGCAATCACTAGAGTCGAACAAAAATGGGAGACGGAGAAGGGAGAGAGCGATAAAAGCGAATGGAGTTGGGAAAAATATAGTTTTCGACGAATGCGGAATTTTCTTCTTTTTTTTTTTTTGTATTTTTATTCTCGATCAGTCGATCCACCGCGGACGAATAGTTGCGTGCTGGTTACTCGGGGAATTTGCTAATCGAGAGTGAACCTTTTTATCGAGTGTTCTTTTTTATATTTCGGACTCTCGTTGTGTTTTTACTGTTCTGGGGCTATTTTTTTTAATTAATATTTTATCTTCCCGTATCTCATTGTAACATGACACGTGCAAAAGTGCGAAATTTTTCTGGTCACTTGAACATTTGATTAATCATTTGAAGAATGCTGCAGCGTCGTTTAACATTTGCAAAAATAGAGAAAAAATTATTTAAAAAAAAAAGTTTTTTTTTTTTTACTCTTCAAAATGTTTATTAGGTCATTGCCCCGATGGAATCAACGTTACCCGCAAATCGGGCTCCGTTGCAGCGAGTAGGAAGAATTTCTGAGGCGGAAGGGACTCGAATTTTATTTTCCATTATTAAGGGTGAAGCCGCTGGTGCATAACTGTAAATCATGCGAGTGTGCAAGGGGTCGACTTACTCGTCGGTCTATATTCTCACTGTTTACGACGTGCTACTGTTGCTGGCTGCGCTTCTCGGGCTAACACCTACTTCAGCACCGGCTGACCGAGGCCGCAATCTGTGATCTTAATGACGCGCTTCGCTCTACATAAATTTGCATGAAATTGTAGGCTTTTCGTAAAACATACAATTTGAGGCTCGCTTGGTAATAGAGAGAGAGAGAGAGAGATAAAGAGCGAGGGAGAGAAAGAGAGTGAGAGAGGAAGAAAATGCACTCAGACCGGGCATACTTTGCAAGGTTTGTTTTACCTTGCGCCGTCACCGCCCTGTCATTTTCCACTTCGTTCTTGCAACTCCTATGAAAAGTCTCCGTACCGCATGCCGCACCTGCTAGCATGTGTATTTATTTTTTTTTCCATCCTAACTTAGGTTATTCAATTACACGGTTGCGTGATATTTAGAATTGATCGTAGGAACAAAACGAGGACAAATCTTGCGGCAGCGAAGCGAGAAAACGACTGACTATGAATAGCTAAAAAAAAAACCATTGTTACGACTTTAAGGTATCAATTTTTGTAAATAACGAGTAAATAACGAGATATCGACAATTAGTTCGAATTAATTAAGACACCAGCACGTCGTGCCTGCTCGATAGACTGCATTTTAAAACCTCAAAATTCACATGAAAAATCATGCTTGAAACCGCAAGTGACGTATTATCGGTAAGTCACGTCTGACGGAAAAATAAGATTATCAATCCGGGAGTGACGTATTTTCAGTGTGAATCCACTCCTGTCGAAAAATGAGATTTTCAGAGCGGAAGTGACATATTTTCATTGTGAAATCACACCGCTCGAAATATGGAATTTTTAAAGCGGAAGTGACGCGTTAGTGGTCTATCGTCACCGCCTCGTCACTCGTCTGTTCCGCCGCCACGCGACACGTTGCCGCAGTCAATTAGCGAATCGTGTCACGCGCGTGCAGCGTGAGAATTAGGAATTACCGAGTTCGAGCAACCATCGTCAGTGCGCAACCCGCGGCCGATCCACGTGAATCGGCTTTTCCAATGGGGTAAAAAAGTGGACGCTCAGCCGTCGCTCTTGTGTGCTTTTCGGGGGTTCCCCCGTCTTTTCCCGAGTTCGACCCAGGGCGACTTTCGCCCTCACTGCAAGTATTACACTGTATAACGTAACATAGAACAGGACGATGACGTGTATGATTATACATTAGGCCGTCAGAGCGCATCGTAAGTAGGCAGATACTGATCTCTTCGCCTCCGCCCCCCGCCATACATATAGTATTACGCGTGAACACATATACACATCTATGGGGCATTCCATATCTCCCGAACTCTTCGATTCAGTCGGTAATTTAACATATTACTGCTTTAACTCCGAAAATCAAATTTTTTCCTAATTTGCATTAACCGCCATTTTTCAACGGGAAGATATTGTCAGTCAATAAGAATCGGAAAAAATTCTCAAAAATCCTGCATCAAATATGAAAATGTCATTTACATAATTCTTCCTCGAACAAATATGTATACACAGCATGTTACAGCTGCAGTAAAAACTCTGCGACTAGTGTCTGAAAGATGTGATTTTTGAAAATGTTTTCATTTTTTAATTCGTGTTAGTCACACGTACGCTTCAGAAAAATTGCAATTGATTGAAAGTAAAAAATCGAAAAAAAAAATCCGGGTGATTTTTCAATTCGGAACGTTAAAAAAAAAAAAAAAAATTACCACCCGAATTGACGAGGCGGAGAGTCGGACGTGGGTGGAATCGGTATGGAATGCCCCATGCGTATACACAGTCCGTTTCGGGTGTAGAACAGTATAGTATACACAAAGTATGTTCCGGTATAGCGATAGAGAATGATAAAGGGAGACAGAGGTGGAAAAGGGCGTCGGGAGGCTCTCGCGAGTACGCCGCAAAGCAGCATCAGCTTGTTTGATGCTCAGATCGTCATGGCAAGGGCCACGCGCTTTGACTGCTCCCCAGAGAACAAAATCTCTCTGTTCCCGGGCTGAGGCTCTGTCCCTTTCCCTATATATCCCTTTGGCGGGTTTCCTCGTCCCCGACGACCCGACCTCGATGCGAGAACAACCCTCCCCTCCTTTTCCTTGCCCCTCGCCACCCCCGCGCCTCCCTTTACCCTCCGCCAACGGCCCACCCTCGACGAATACGAGAACTACGACGACGACGACGACGACGACGAGGACGAGGACGAGGACGGGAACGAGTCAGTCGGCCCATACCACTTTGAATAGCTATGGAGAACGAGATGCAGCCTTGTTTGCAAATCGGCCAAAGCACCATAACTTTTTTTTAAAAGGGACGCCCCCGACCGGTACCATCCGCTTTTTAATTAGCTCCTCCCAATTTACCTCGCTCTCCTTCGTACTTTACCAACTCGTTTTATTATTATTATTTGATTTTTTTTTCTGTTTAGTATTATTGTTGTTATTATTATTGACTGCTTCGTGGCGACCGCGTGCGAGACGAGTGAGGGAAAATCGTTTGGTTGGATTTTTTGTTGTCTTTTTTTTTTATATTAATTTCTATTTGTCCGGTGTCAATAGCTTGGCGAACTTGCCAGATGTATCGTAGAGAAATGTGGAGTAATTATTATCGGGAATGATAAAGGTATCGTGCTCAAATATCAATGTCCCCGATGAGACTTCAGGCGTAAGGAAAAAAAATACTGAGAGGGAAAAAAGAAGAAATTGTGGACGCGAGTGAGCGTTCTGTTATTCGAGAAGAATATAATCGCTCGTGACAATTACGAAAACGCACAATCATCGTTGTTAAAACTCGTTAGCCTCACGTTAATTGATTAATTATTCATTGATGTTTGAGTCGCGTCAACGGTAATGAGACATTTTGTTATTGATCGGTGTTTGTCCGACTCGTTGAATATTTAAGACGCTTTATCGAAAGGTTCTCAGTCGTAAACAGTGTCCTCGTGCGAAAGATTCTTCGGTTTCGATTGTCGGAAATTTTTTGAAAAAATTCATTTTTCAAATGTTAAAAAAAATTGACGAAAAATCTTAGCAATCTTGCAATTTTTCATCGACCCTGCAAATTTTTTCATGCGATCAAAACATCATTATCGATAATCGAAACGTGAACGACTTTTCTCCCGATTTATAACGGTCAGATAAAGTTAAAAAAAAATTCATTTCAACGGAAATCACTCGATTCCGAAATTTATAAAATAATGATATAAAATGCGAAATTATTTGATTTAGCAAAAAAAAAAAGTGCAACGTAAAAAAAAAATTGGTAACTCTCGCGATGCGAACGATCGCGAAAGCGTCCGCGAGCGTTTGAGCTACGGCCTATCACGCAAAGTATAAATAAAAGCAGCATCATGCGAGCCTTCAAACAACCTTGATATTAACCAGTCGTTGGAGTGGCCATTGTCGGACCGAGAGGACTATGGACATTGTGCTCTTTGAGGATCGACAAAGAGATCGGCGAGGGACCGCGGGCGGGGGAGCGCAGAGGCGGAGAGTCGTCGTCGCCGCCGCCGCCGCTGGCGTTTATTCAGACGGCAAAGATGTGGCCCCCAAAGCGGTGCCCCGAACGCACATAGAGAACGGCGTTAGATTGCCACTATGTATAGCGAACGCCCATTGTGAAGACGCTAAAATACAAATGCAGATTACACCCGAGCCTCGGACGGCAGGAACAACGGAACGCTACGACGCATGCGCGATATTGCGCAGCATCCAACGAGCAGAAAACCCGATCTACTTGAGCTGCTGGGCACCAAGAAACATAATTTATTTCACGGGCGCATCGCGAAAATAAACATTTATTTGCTTCAAATAAATATTTATCGTCGAATAAACTGATCCTCATCCGAACTGAATGTTCATCGAGTTTCGATAATATCAAGAAACGAGATCTTTATTCAAACTGAACATACGATTAGATAAAATAATTTATTAGATTGCGATGAAACTCTATTAAGCCCATATCTGAATGAGCAATTTCATTATTCTCTGAGTATATTTCATCCCGTTTTAATAAATTTTTTTATATCCGTCCTGAGATGAGATTCTACTGAGAAGAACGAGAAACTGACTCATCGCCGGTCAAAGAACACCGGAAATGAGTCACATAGTCTTCAATCCCGAAGCGAGGAATGGCTGGTAGTGTGAAAACCCGATCCGGGTTTCTCAAAACGGTCGCCGATCGGGAGAGAAAGAGCCCGGTCGGGCACAATGCCGTTGGGCCGGTTCTCCGGTGCGAAGACCGCGCCGAGGAATTTCCAGTCGAGATTAATTAGTCACGTGGAATCACGGACGAGGATTTGTCCCAGTGAGCCGAGGAGATTTTCTCGGCCGAGGCGACGACTGAACGGAAGAAACGATCTCGGAGTCGGGCGGGCTCCGGCCCGGTCACGGCAGTCGCGGTCCAGTCGCGAGCTCGTCGCCCCTCCGGCCGATCGGGCCACGATCTTTCGATTCCGCTTTCTTAAGCTCACTGTCGGAACGGTACGCGTCCACGCATGATTTTCGGAGCCTTCCTCGTCTCCGCACTTGGCTCCGGAATTTCTCGGCCCTATCGGACGCTCCGACACGTACAATGCATCGATCCACGACGAGAGAGTGTGCGTTTGAATGTGAGCGTTAAGAGATTATAACGATCGGAATCGTACGAATAAATGGTTGACAATGGCGAGACGGAGCGCACCGTCTTGTCCCGTTGAATGTCCCTGTAGTCATACAATGTGTGATCTCGGCAGCCGCGAAGGTTGGTCGCATGGCGTTTCTTTCACGATTAAAGCGGCCCACGACGGCTCGCCGAGTCGTGGGATCGGCGACGACTTTTTCATCCTCAGGTCGTGACGCTTGAATCGATAGGAATTAAAGTCCATCGGGATGAGTACAAATTTCACGTAACCGAGATCAAGGTTTGGGGTTTAAGAAATGTAAGGTGAAATCCTCGAAGCAGGTGCATTGGCCGTTTCGGTATGCAACGCATCGATCTCGAGAAATGGAAAGTTGGATTCATAACTCACCAACATCGCGGTGAATCATAATTCATCATGTATGATTCCTTATATACGAGATCAATTACACCTTATAGCCTCACATATCGATATTAATTCATCGATGACAAAATTACGACTGAAATTTAAAACGGATTTCTATGCTGTAAAGTTGTCCTTTTGTTTCTGAAGAAATTTTTCAAAGTAATGTTGACCGTTCTGCTCCAAAATTTCATTTTTTTTAATCTCAAGAAAAATATCTCTACCGTGAAAAAATTAATTCGTTTCTTCGCGCATTTATTTATTTTTTTTTTACGATGATCAATGGTGACGGTTTTTACAGAATAGGATTCAAAAAAAAATCGTTTATTTAATTTTCTTAATATTTTATATACCTACACCTTATACCGTGACAAATTTGATTACAAGTTCATTAAATCCTAGTTAACAGCGTATGTTGACACAAAGTACACCAACGAAAAACTCTCGTCCGGAATGAAAAAAAAACGTTCCCGCGCTGCGTAAACCATCTTTACTGTCTTCGAGAAGCCTTCCAAGCGCATCGGACCCCATTACTCCAAAACTGAGAAATCCCACAATAAATTTCGGGTCATCCAATTAAATCCATCTCATAACAGTCCGATTCACCGAGTATCCCGAGCTCTACCCCGAAAGAACCGCGGCGTTTCTTTCTCTCCCTCCCGTATACATTTGAGCCGCGAGTACAAATAATTTATTGGGAAATACCGCGGGGTCCGCGGCTCCCGCGAACGGGACGCGAAGGGAGCGTTGCCCGCCAGAAGCGGTCGAAGCAGCGAGCGGCAGGAGCTCCTTCTTCGTCGCTTCCGCGAATAAATGCGACGATAACGACCGGTCCGCGTGCGGCTACTAAAAGAAGTCGACTGTCTCGCGTTGCGTTTGAGAGAAGAGATGCGTTCGCCGAGAGTACGGGAACCGGACAGAGGAGAACCGGAGAGAGCCGCATGGTCTCTCAACAGCGGAGGGAAAAGAGAAAAAGGGAGATACGAGATAGAGTGAAAGAAGCCCCGTGGAATCGGTCGTTCGCGTTCGGCTGGTCGTTCGGTTGGCCGCGGACCATCTATCATGCAGCTGTTGCTTCCATTGTGTTGTTAGTCTTACGTTACGTCGTTGTACCGCCTCGGTGGACCCCTCGCGAGACTCGCGCTCCGACTTTATCCCTCTTCTTCCCGGTCCGTTCGGAGATCCGAGAGAAACGGAGAAGCTTTCCGAGGGCCGCAGAGCTCTCCTCTGCAACCGCGCACCGAGAACGCTAGGACCGTGTGTGCAACATGTGTCCGTCCTCCGGTCCTCTCCGCTTTCACCGTATCGCTCCCCTTTGCCCTGTTTCCTTCGCCAGAACAGCTCTCTCCACTCTATCGTCACCCTGCCATTCATTTATTTTTTTTTTTTTTACCCCTCGCTCACCCGAGACAGAGAAATCAGGAAAGCTGCGGGGAGTTCGCGCTCGACATTTGATTCTCCAAATTGGACGACCGAAAGATAAAGATCATTGGTCTATGGCGTTGAAGAACCAAACTGTGAAGCCGGATTTTTCGATGATTCTTCGGTGGAGGAGACGGGGCAAAATGGTACAGCCGAGATGAAACTAAATTTCCCGGTAATTTTTGGACTCGTCATATTGTCCCAATGCGTCCGGATTTACGGTCGAGTCGGGCGACGAATTGGGCGGGCCGAACAAACTTGTTTGTTCTGCTTGTTTCTCGCTATTGGGGAAAGAGAGGCAACGATTTTCTGTGCTGGATGAACGACCATATTTATTTTTTTTTGTTTGGCGGACTGAAAACGGATGGGATGGTGCAGTTGACATCTTAGTTTCCCACAGACTATACTGCATATAATTCCGCACGAAAATATATTAATGATGTCGCTAAATAAATTTCATATTTTTTCTAAAAAAAAAGTATTGGTCCTGTCTGAAAAAAACGGGTAAATTTTTCCAAAAATGTGTTAATTTTACGAAAAAAAAGTTAGTCGCAAGCCGATTGAACAGTTGGAGCAGCCGTTCGAACGTCCGGGACTTTGTTTTTGGGACTTTTTTCCAGCGTTGCTCGTAATCGTTCCGAGAAATCAGCCGAGGTTTATGATCGAAAGTTGATGAGCTGCAGATAAGAATAGTCGTAACGGAGATGAACAGCTCTCGCACGAAACTGAGACGGTATTTTCAGAAGATCGCGAAGGTCCGACGGAGACGCGGCGAGCGCGTGAACGGGCTCGATCCGTGCGCGAGGAGAGCGCAATCCTTTGATGTCTAGCGCAGATACGATGACCGGCACGGGAGCACCTGCCGCATCGATCCGGGAATTCCAATTAAACGAGATAAAACAAAAGCGTTTCTCGCGTGTTTCGACCGAATAAACGGATAGGAGGGAGAGCGAGAGAGGATTAAAAAAAAATTAGAGATAAAGCTGAGCACCGACGACTTCTCCCATCATTATACGATAAGACGTACGGCGGATTATCTCAGACACTGTGTCTTCCGATCCACGAATCCACTCCCTTCCTGCTCGATGATCAACGCTCGTACATGCAAGAAAAAAAAAGATTTAAAAAAAGGAGGAACGAGAATGTTTCATCGAGGCTTCGATTGTTGCTCGATACGAACTTATCGCGCTACTCTTTGGATTCTTCGGTTCCCCATCGTGGAACTCGTTTGTATGTCTGGTCTTCTCGGGCGCGACTCTCCCCAGATTCTCGCGCAACTGCGGCACAGGCGAATTTACGCGTGGGATGCGTGGCAGGTGACGCGCTGTTATTTCCTCTCGTACCAACACCCAGTTAAGAAGTCTTCGTACGGATGACAAACTTTTATCGAGCAACACAATTTCTCGGTTCATTTTCCAATTTTCTCCAGTCAAAGATTACCCGTATCGCGGACTGAAAAAATGATTGTAAAATAAAAACGGAAACGGGTGATGCTTCCTGCCGCTTCTCGAGCTCTCATCAGTCCCGCGCCCTTCATCATTCACAATCTATTTATTTATTACATTTCTTGCGTCTCAAGTCAATATTCTTTATTGCTTCCCCACTGTCGTTCCCGTTTGTCATTGTTGTTTCTTTAATTCCACCGAGAGAGGCGTGGACGCGCCGTGGCAGAGGCGGAGGCGCGTTAAGAGCCATCAAGACCCGCGTTATGGTAGCATCGCCCGAAGATATCCGCGGGAGCGGGAACCGCGGACACAGGTAGGTATACGGAAGGAGATACGGTGGCTTCGCTATCGGGGCAATAAATTGTTTGCCGTGTGTGCTGTTTTGCTTCGTGTGCCCGATCGCCCTCCCTGCTGTACCCGATGTTTTCTTTCTTCTTGCGCTTCCTTTCCGATGGATGTTTTTTCGTTGTCGCTGCTCCTCCTTTTTACACATACGAGGGGACGACTTCTCGAGGAAGATAGACGGATAGATAGGAGGAAAAGAATGGAGAGAGAGAAACGGAAAAGGACACTCCCGACACACAGCTCGGTTCCTTCCCCGCCGGCAACTTTTTGCCCTCGTTCGACTCCGCGGCTGCCCTCGGTCTGCAGAAAACAGCAGCGGGAACGATCGAGCTCGCCGGCGGGCTATCGGGAAGCGACGCAATCGCGGATGTGCACAATACACGAGACGATGACTCGTCGTCTTCTGGGTCCGTCGTCGTGGTCGTCGCGAGGAGCGGCGGCGATGCTCGCGGGTACGCGGCGCAAGAACTGCGTCCTGCTTTCACGCAATCCAATGCGGGCTCGTGAAAGTAGCCGGTCCATCCGCCTTTGTACATACCAATGGAATAGAAAGCCGAGATAAGTTTATAGGCAATCGAAATCGTAAACCGGGCTGGTGGAGCGAGGAGCACGCCGAAGAGCCGGACCGGGGAGCGTATAGAATTTAACGATCGAAGCGGGGAACGCGCGCCCCTCCTCGACGGGAAAGGATGCAGCGTCTTTTCGTATCGGAGGCATCGACCGCGATACGACACAATTACTAAGTACGGGACACGTGGGGAACGGAGAAGGATGATTCGGTTTTTTTTTTTCATTCGTTTCGCCCGAGCCGATGCAACCGCTGGACATCAATTATTCTATGGGAAGTCGGTTGGTCGAACTTTCGAAAAATTATTTGTTCTCGCTATCGAAGAAAAATTTTCCCGTAATTCGCGACCCTGTCGGGGACCAAAAAATCCCTTGAATGACCCACCCAGTGAAACACTTCGAAACTGGCACGGATTCTGGGCAAACTGTTTATTCAGCGATCGGTTAATTTATCGGTGTCTACGGGTCCAGAGTTGGTTGAGAGGACCTCGAGAATAACGTCCAAAGTAAATTTCCAAAAGTGGCCACTCGTCTGTGCCCGGGAATTTCGTACTTTTCCCTTCGGCGGTAGCCGGAAGGGGCGGCGTGCCTGGAGATCGTCAACCGGGGGAGAGCCGGACCGCGACTAGCAATGTGGTTTCAGCCCGAAACATCCACGCAAACCCTACACTTCGGAGGCTAATTTGTTTCAAAGGTTTATTCTGATGCACGCTTCGACGTACACACGGCAACGGGGCACGTGACCGTGCTCTTCGTGACCCTCGATTATTCGAAGCCCTCGGACCACCACCGAAACATCGGGATTTTTATTTTTCCGCCCGATCCGAATTTACACTGCGGGAAGGAACTCTCCCGTGGCAAGTTGCACGTGCGACGGAACCACCCTACGTTCCGCCTTACACTCGGACTCCATTACTAAAACAGTAGCCCGGCCCGATAAATGGCCGTAATAATTCCGCGGATCGACCTGCCGCCCGCGCGATTGTAGAATAAAAAAAAAAAAAAAAAAAAGAAACGTCGGTGAAACTCACGCTCGTCCTTGTCCCTCGGCTTCCCCTCCGAACTCCGATTCCGGAGCTCTCTCCGGGGCGCGAGAGAGCGTCCCGACGCTGCACATAAATGATCGCCCTTCTTCCACGATCGTGCGGCTCCGGCTCTATACTCTGCGGGCCGATAAATACTGGTCCATTCCGGGCATTGAGGGTGTGCCGGAGATGGGGCGCCGAACGGCCACCCCGCCCGTCCGATCCGCCAACGTCGGCGAATTATAGGCGTTTTAAAAATATTGTACCATCACTTATTCAACGAGCCGGCCGAGCCACTGAGCTATTGCTTTCCAATAGCATCCTGCGATCACAATTTCTCCGCTTCTCGAAACTCTCCGACTCTTTCTCTATTATTGAAACACTTCACCCTTCCTCCGACCCGCGGACTCTGTGTGAGAAAATACGAAAATATTGGACTCGAGCTCCGAAAGACGCATCGTTACTTTTCAATCGGATCGTTATTCGTCATATTATATTCATTCGATTTATCGCAACCCGATGCAGAAAAATCGGCAGGGACGGAGCCTCCGATCGGTGGAACTCGCGAACGGTGAAACTGAATACCGAACGTTAGGTTTCTGAAATCTGGATTTTTAGGAATTCGTTGTCCGGACGAGGGTTTCGCTGGCTTCACGGAGAAATATTTATCATAGCCGAATCGCGAGATCTTTTGAGGCGAGGTGGAAGAGACTCGGTCGGTAGCAAAAACTGTAATGAATGTTATTCGATGACCGTAGACATTGCGCTTTTCCGCGCAATATCTAGCTTATGTGGGATTTAATACTTTGCTTTTACTCCAAATGCCGAACATTGCGTCGACTACAAAAATCCACCTCTTTTGCACTCATATGTTACACGGTACATTTTCCACGTGACTTTCAGAAAATTCCGACTCAGTGTTATTATATTAATTTGATTTATCAGAGCTGGACGAAAATCGTCGAGGAGGCTTCGAAATAGTAGAGGGAATTCGGTACCTGACGGCTATGTTTCGAGGAGTTTATAGTCCGCAGTGTTTCGTATGCTTTGAGGAGAAATACTAATAACAGCAGAATCGCGAGATCTCTTAAGAAGATTTCGCACTTCGTTTACCGAGACGGTAGTTTCGGAGGATTCGATGCCACCCCCTCGGTGTAGATAATCCCGGACGCTCTCTTAATCCCCGTGAAAGACTCGAGCAAACGAACGAGGGACCAATCTCTGTGCCTGGTTTCATTCAAAAAAATGTCGGTATATATCGTCTCGTCGTCGCGCGGTTATCAACTCTTTTATCAGCGAGTACTGACATCTGGCCGAGCTCTTATGAAAATTTTCATGTAGCCAAAAAACGACTGCTTCATAGAGTGGTTAAAGTTTATTTTTGCATTGAAAAAACGACACAGCTATAGTGCATAAATAAGTCTTTCGTTTCATGGTGAAGCGAATAATGCTTCATTCGGCCGCGAATAAACAATTTCACGAATATCCAAAACATTGTTAAAACTCTTTCTCCATGAAAAAAAAATTAAATAACAACCTATGAAAAAAGTCTCTAATTTTTCTCCAACTGACAATTTTTCTTGACATTTTCTCACCAATTTTAATTTTTTCCCCGGGCGACAAAAATAAATTAAATTCATAAATCGCCGACATACTTCTCAAAACGGAAATCTACAATTATCAGCACAAAATAATTCTCAGTCCAGCCCTCTACATCAAACCCATTAAACGACACCGTATACCAAATTCCAAATCGGTCTGGGTCAGTCCACTATCGGTACCATGCGCAGGCCGCCGGACCCTCGACTCTTCGACCAACCACTATCGAAAATCAGTCAGCGTGGTATTTTATTTTGCCTCGGCGAAGCGGCGAGTGGCTCGGAGAGTCCGGTGGACAAAACATGAGGTCTATATTCGTGGCCCTCTGGTCTTTCCTCCCGTCCACCAGGCAAGTCCGTCCTCGACGACTACCTCGTCCGAGGATCGAGCCGGGCGTTAATGAGGAGACTCTCCCGACTCGGGGGCTTCCGCCGTTCCTGCAGCATTACGCATACATTAGGATCCGCCGATCACTCCCTCAGATCGGATCAGCGAGACTCCCGCTCGCTCGCCTTCCGCTGGGACGCCGCGCGGAATAAACGGCTCTCCTCGCTGCACGTACACACGGTACTCTATGTGTCTCGATCGGCTCGGAGGAGCCGATCGGGCGGCCCAGAAGGAGCCTGCACAAGTGCAACCGCAACGACGACGAGGACGAATAAGACGACGCGAGTCTATACGCGGCCTGCACAAGAGAACGACCGCCGGCCGGCGGTCGCAGCCCTAGCCGATCCGCGCACGGCAGCCCGGGAATGGGAATGAGAAGCTCAGCGGCGCTTTCAATTATTCCCTGAACAATCCCGCCGCTTGTTTCCTTCAGCGATTACATCTCCAAGTATTTATTCGCAGCCTCAACTCGCCCTCCGGCTCTCTGCCCACCTCGCCAACGGCACCCGTTCACTTCGACCGCTGTTTGTTTTGCCGCAACTTCAACCGAGTCTTATCCTACTCCGTTTGAATTTTTTTTTTTTTTTTTCGTCATTTTTTTTGTGTATGTTTTTACCGCAACTTCAACGAGTCTTATCCTTCTCGGGTTCGATTTTTTTTTTTGGAGTATGTTTTTGTCGTGTGTACCTTTCCGCGCTTTTCATTTCTGGCGCGGCTCTTCCCGGGGAGAGTCCTGCGGGCAATACGGGTCACTCCTGCGGAGGATCGCGCAATGAAGTCGCGTCTATTGAAGATAAAAGAGAACTTATTTCAATTGGTCGTGTTTTCGGTGGAGGTCAACATTGGAAAAGAATATTTTAGTAATCACTCGTCTGTGAGTCCGGTTATCCGAAAAACGATGATCGCGGAAGGGAGCTGAGACTGCACGCCCAAAAAAAAAATTAACGAAATACCTATTTAATTAAAATAAATATGTATTTGAAAATTACGCGAATATAAATTGTCGGGACACTATTCGAGTAATTATTTTTCTGAATGTTTGTTCTAATTAAATAAAATTTTTTCTGTGCCACGATTTTTTTGGCCACAATTATTTCCAATAGAAATCCAAATGTCCGACTAAAAATCTCGCGAAAAAAAAATCGTTTAACGATTAATCATGCGACGCTCGTTACTCGCGGTTACGATAATTCCCGCGGTGATCAAGGGACAAAAAGGGAGTATGCCTGATACTCGAGAAGAATCGAAGCCTCTTTGTAGCAGGAGTGTTGGTACTATGTCAGTAAATTGTTGGTAGTAGTCGGGTACACGAGGTATCTCTCGTTGCTATGTATTTTATAAGCTCGGTGAGGTTTACGAGACCGCGCGCGGATGGAACGACGAGAGACCCCCGGCAGATCCGAGACCCCGATAGGACGCACACGAATTATCGAGAGTTAATTGTAGACTTAATTAAGTATCCTCGCGGTGAGGGGATCGGAAGGCGAGCCGGACGGTGAATTTGTAAATCAGCAGAAGCCGGACTTACCTTCGTTCTTCTCCGTAACCTCCCTCCAGCTCGGTCATTCCTTTGCTTGTCGTTCCTGTCTCGTCTTTTAACTCGCATCGTGGAAATGGTTTCGTGTCCTCCTACCCAGCTACTCGATGTATATCGCATCCAGCGAGCAGAACTTCAGTCGTCGCTTCGCACTTCAAGATGTATTTTCGTTACTTGTTACTTCAATATGAAGGTGAAGCAATTTGTACGTCAATATATCCATGAACCATTTAGCACTTCAATGTGTACGTCAAATAATCGAAAATTCAAAGCATCGTTCGAATACTCGATGAATCTGCACCGTTTTGCTCCGAAGCGTGGCATTTCGGAGACTGAAAAACCTGAAACAAAAATAAATAATTATTAAAAAAATGTATCTTTCTCAGTGAGAACGGTTTCAAGATTGTTTGATATTTTACTTGTATAATGAGTAAGCTTTTTATGAGTTGCAATATTTCAATGATACTGCAAGACTGTTGCAGTCTTGCATGTGCTTCAATGGGTAGAATCGAACCCTCGATAGCTGATGACGCTTTCATTCATGCTCGACAGTAGCAATTCAGAGACAATTAACTCATCAGTCCCAGACAATATTCGAATGTTCATTGATATAAATAGTAAAATAGTAAAAAAAATAGAAAATAGTAAAAAATAAAAAATAGAAAATAGTAAAAAAAAAAAAAATTAATAAAATATTATCCAAATAAAAATATTCATGAAAAATAACATCGTTTTAATAAGAGTATCAATTGTCTCTAATATGTACGACGAAGTGTTGAGGGCGGTTCAAAATATTTTCTGTCACCGAAACAGTTCAATAACGCACAACGAAAAAAAAAAAAAAAAAAAAAAAAAAAAAAAAAAAATAATGAATAGACTCTGCGTGTATCGTCGGCGTAGTGGCGTGCGAGTCGACGTAGGTGCAAGAAGAAGGACGTATGCGAGGCGGTAACGGAAGGGAGCAAAGCCAAGGTGTCATCGTTCGCATCCGCGGCACATGTGCCGCGTCCCGTCGAAAGTCGAAACCGAAGCGGCGGATAATAACTCGCCTCCGCACAACGCTCGACAAAGTTTCGTATAGAGGGACGGACTCGGAGTGTAAGCCACGAGCATAACCGAACGGATGGACGTAAGAGAGCACGAACAGAGGAGCCGTTCGTAGCCCTCGGCATCAAACTCGCGCGACCCTGTTGTGTCTATCCTCGATCCTCCTCCGCGAGCACGTATGGCCCACACGTGTCTAAATTATTATTGTCTGAAATATAACGCCACCGCGGGTCCGCGATGCCGAGTAGCTGCCGAACGTCGGGAGTAAGAAGAGAAAGAGAACCACCGCATCTAAGCCATAGGAAACACTCTTCCATCTTTCCCTCTACCCGTTCGCTCCCTTCCCGGAACAGCCCTGGGCGAACCTACTACAACGTTGTTCCATTAAATTATGACACGTTCCATTTATAAAACGGCAGAAAAAACTAAAGAGTGACGAAATGAGGCTGCGGCACTGGTTCAATTTTTTTTTTTTGTTTTAGTCTATCTTGGGAGAGAGCATTGATTGTGATGAAAAAATAAAGCGAGATTACAAATGCTCCGAAATTAAATTCGTATTTTTTTAGAAGCGAAGCTGCGCTACTTCGGATCTTGAGCATTGGTAAATTTTGTTGAAATATGCGGTTTTTCAACTTGAGGGAAAAATTTCGATCTTAACTTCAAGCTAATGTGAAATTCCACCCTAAGATTTTGGATTTTGAGGGACAATCAGCGACACTTTGTCGCTGAGATATCGTGAGCGTGGTGTTTCGATACTTTGGGGCGAAGTTTGTTTTTCCACGTTTCCGTCAATTTTACGGCACTCCCGGCCAGACTCAATTCTCGGCGTCGAATTTAAACTGCGGCTTAATCCTTTTTCCGGTTACGATTGCGCGCAAGTGCCGTGGAGCTAATTTTGAGCTGCCGCACCTCGTCGAGGTGTCGTTGCAGTCGGAACAGGTGCCGAATGAATAATTATTGAGGGTGAGTCGCACGTGAGTCTGGATCGACCGTTCACGACAGACGAATGCCAGACAATCGCGCTCTCCTTTCTCTTCTGGACCACGAAATTCCCCCGGCTGAAGCACGTGCGTTCGATCACCGGATGTGCGTCCATGAGTTTCGGCGCAGCGCTTTTGTACTCGAGTCGCACTGGCGCGAGATGTTTGTTATGCCGAAGGCTCGATGAAGAAAGCTTTTCGGTGGGACGTGAGAGCTTAGAAAACTCCGACGCGAGTCTCATTAAAATGTCCCTCAAGACAGACACAACGGAAAACTGTATACGTATGAATCAATAAAAAAAATTCATAACGATAAACGCTCGCTCAGAATCGCTCGTGAGTGATTTCATCGAAGACGATCAACGTTTCAGTGTTCATTTCTTCAGAAATTCGACAAAATTCCAGAACGTCTGACAATGTTGAAAGCTGCAAATCCGGACGGAGACTCGGACAGAATTCGCAATGCGTTGCAAAGTAAAATCGTCTCCGCTGCAGGAGCCAGTATCGTTATCGCGTTGAGCCGATGAGTGAAATCGTATTTTTCACACGAGAAACAGACGAAGCTGCGAAGCGAGAAACTCGAAACATTTCTCCGTGCGATCATCCAGGACGGATCGAATAAATTCTGGACCATGTGCGTGTGCGTCGTTGCACCCGTTGCGCAAGGATTCGTACGGTACCCTTGATAACCCAAGCAATAAGGAAACCGTGAGCTCGACATGCGACGATCGGGCTCGGACGAGACGATCTCCCTCACATTAATTAAGATTATACGGCACGGGTGATTAAAATATTCTAAGCCGAAGGAGAGTCCTTCGGGAAAAAAAATTGTCGGGCGATTATAGTAAGTACAGTAGGTGGATTGCATAGAGCGAGAGACGACCGGGAGAGACGAGCGTGTGCAATAAAACGACGTCCCGGCGCTGTGTACGAGCAAACAGGTGACATCCGTTCGACGGGGAAAATACGAGCGGCGGAAGTGAGGACGACGCTCGAGATAGCTCTCGAACGTATCTCGGAAGGTGCGAGATTTCATGCCGGTCGTCGAAGCCGCGCACTCCGCACGTACGATCGTCTCGCCAGGCAGGCGTTTGGCCCGGCGGCTGTTTAACGAGCAATCGTCAAATTAAATTTCAACGACGTCATGCGAAACGTTAAAAGCGAATGCGCGCACCCGTCAACCCCGTCATGCATATCATGAAACGGTGCAGCGCCGCACCCGAGATGTACGCTGTGCCGTGAGAACGTCGGCACGGACGAGCGATCGAGGAAATCGCGGAAACTGAACCGTTCAAACTCTCCTTTTACCGTTCGTGCTAAACTTTTCTGACGAAGAGGCGAAAACTGTTTGCCCACGTTGAATCCACACGTCTTGCTTCCGAGTCATTTTTATTTGTGTGTCGGAAAGCGAGTATTTTACGAGTCGATAAAAATAGATCGATACCCGATGACAACTCAGTGAGAGCGCGGTACAGAACCGGTGTTGAAAAAGCGTCGGCCATTGCTCGACCAACTCCGGCCAACACCGATCCCGCACCGGCGATCTGGAAACTTGCCAATTATACGATAGCCGAACAATGCACACGAAATCGGCAAGTGAACGATCAACCAAGATACTTTATCGACGGATCGTTTGGAAAAATTGAGCCGGATCTTGGGAAATCGACAATCGTTACAGTGATCCTGACTCGATAATCGCACGTTTCCTTTCGATCGGCAAAAGCTGCATGATTCTTATCGACGATCAGCTAATCGCTGTTGCAATTTCCGCGGCGGGAAACATCTTCTCCCCATCTTCCAATAATCCTTGTATACACGGGAGTTTCGGTGGAGAACAGAGCGTTAAACTTTCATCGCTTTCTCTCCGCACTTTCTTTGTGGTGGCAATTAATAGTAGATTAACGACTGTGACGAGGGTGGCCGGAGGGTTGTGACCGGGGTGGTGGCGAGGGTCACACAGAGAATCGGAAAGAGGCTGAGAGAGGGTTTAACCGTGGTGTTGGTAGTGGGGTGTGATGCGAGAGAAGCTGTTCCGGGGGTTGTAAGGGGGTTCGCGAAACCGCGTTGACGGAGGAGGAGAGTTGGGAGTTACACACGCTGGGGATGGGTCGATGGGCAAGCGGATCGTCGCTTCATCGCCCGATCCGGGGATGAGAAACGACTGTCTATATGTATGTAGCCATGAGGGAGCGAGCGAGCTCGAGGTACGAGATTACGCACGCCGCCTGAGGGATTACACCATTCTGATTCAACGATAAGAATGTCAAAATAAGCTGGCTCTTCTGGCGGTGGATGTTTCAGAGATCTCCCGCCGAACGGTACATCCTAATCCCTGGATGCCCTATAGGTTCCCGGGCGATCCTGCGCGACCCGAGTAATTACATTGTGACTACTCCATACTCGGGCGTGTCGAGGCGCAGTTCTCCCGTGTCATCATCGTTGTCGTCGCTGTGGAGACAAGATTTTCGGACACGAGAGACATCTCTTTCCAGGCCTACCGGCAATCATACGGATAACGCTCATTGCCTCCGTGTCGGGACTGGTTATGGATGGTGTAATGCACGCGGTTGCGATGACGGCACTAGGGAAGATCATACTTTGGCAATGATAATCATAAGTCCCCAACTACGATGAGACAACTTTTGTCAATCCTGAGAGATGAAGATCAGAACTGAGATTCGAAAACGCCAGAATTTCAAGCACCGTTCCATGGTAAAATTTTTCATGCTCCGGGACGAGCCGAAGATCTTCGTTATCACGTGGCGACAAGCATTCTCGCCTATCTGATACCAGTGAATCAAATTTATTTTTGCTACATGTTTCACGGTAGAAATTTCGGAAGAATCAAAGGAATCTCATCGTTACTGGTAGACATTCGACTGTTTTTTTTTTCTTTTTTTTTTTTGAGAAATTTCAATCGCGGAAAGCCGACGATTCGTGAGTACGTTTAATGGCGTAATCATCGCCGCTTTATGACGAGCCAGCGCGCATCATTATCACATGGCGAAACCCATTCTCGCTTATCTGGGCCAGCGAATCAAATCTCTCGCAGCAGCTTCGATTCAAACGATCTTAATCTCCCTGCGTAACTCATCTACGCGCGTCGGATAGATTAGAATGGAGGGGAGGGGGGGGGGGGGGAACAAAAAATGTCATTCACCATCGCGCGGATGGAAGTCTCTGGGGGATGTTTGAAAGACGGGAGGCAGAAGAGAAAGGGACGGTACAGTGGATCCTGGTTTCCCGATGCTGACGAATACTCGTTACTCATTGACACACGTGAGTGTAGGCTGACTATGCGGATGGTTCGAGCGGTTATCCTTACTGCGGCATCGGCTCGGGGGGAACTCTCTACTTTCACTCGTCCAAGAAACGATACAATGGCTCGCGGAACGACGATCGTTCCAGTCGGGGTGGATTATAGGTCGCTCATTGAGGCTGCCTACTTGTGTCCCCGATGTAACCGTGGCGCACACTCCGGAACTTTTGTTCACGTACGCATGGGAGAGTGGTCCACGCGATCCGAAGAACCTATGCACGGATTTGTAACGAGCGGTCGCATGTGGGATTCAGGGACCTATCAGAAAAACATTCGCGGTTCCATGTGCCGAAACTTCTTGCATTGAACAACGCGGTTCGTAGTTTCTTTTTTCGACATCGAAACATTATGTCGGTTGGAATAAAGATTATCAACGTTACTTGGTATTATAAACAATTCTGACCAGTCTGGTAGAACTGCATAAATGCATCTAGCTGAATAATTTTGGAGATTCTAGAGGATATCCCAGCACTCGTCACCCTGAAAGACTCCACTGATTCGACGTTTTCTTATATGGAGGGATAAATTTACTAAATATGATGCGCTCACAGTGTTATGGTAGTTCGACTCCGCCGCGGCGGAAGGTCTGGACGATGTTGACATTAGCGGATCCGGTCGTGGATTAAAGCTTTGTACCCCGGAACAAAGCGTCCTCACAATGGGGTCTCGCGCGACCCACTGGTTCACCCTCGCGACCTTACGCACTCGCCAGAGCCGGACCAACGTTTCGCCGCGTTCCAGCCCCGGGGTAATAACTTCGCTCGGTTCTTTCATGGCTTCGTCGGAGACATGCTCGTAAACAGTCATTCGTGGACAAGTGCATGAATCTCCATCGTCCGTATGTCGAGATGACACCCTCGTTCTTCCCTTCCCGTAACACAGATTAATTCACCCCCGCCCCTAAGCGAACATTACCCAGGCAACTTTCCGGTTGAGCCTCCGAAATCTTCGCAATCATCGTTTGACGGAGAAATAGCTCGCGCTGCATTAACGCACGACGGGGAAAACACCATCCGTAAGGACGATTTTTCTTTCCCTCCCATGATCAAAAAAAATTACCGAAGGTCCATTTCACCCCGCCCTCGGTCGATCATCCCTCGGGACCTCGTCTTACCAGTTTCATTCCTCCGGTACATCACGTAGATCATCTCCAACACAAGGTACATGAGCGCATGCAACCGTAATACTTTCCCAAACTTTCGATCAACCCTGCGAAGCTCCTTGCCACTTTTTTTTACAATTCTCGGAATAAAGTTGCAGATGGCACACTGGCTCGAGTCACCTGTGTGGGCGTCCGGGTGCTTTATATTTGAGATGACGCGCGGTGTGGCTTTGACGACGAGAGATATTCCGCGATCGGTTCGCTCTCGCCGTCGACGATGCTTCGCCTGCCGGCCTCACCGGGCCGTTCCACTGGCTGAAGCTTCTTCCACCGACGGTCCCGCGACTGTGGTGGTAGGTAATATCTTGGTAAGCTCCGTCTTTTATGACAGGACTAGAGCGCCTCTCAAGGATATTGGTAATCTTCGTGCTGGCAGTAATATTGGCGGCGCAGTGATCTCTCGCCCTGAAGAGCTCGAGACACAGCGACGGAGCTTCTGTACGTGGCTTGCATTCGCCTCTGTGTGCGATCCGCTCCTCACAATCTCCATCTCCGTTTCTCTTGGTTCCTCATCCCTTATTTCTCCCTTCCCCTCGATCGCGCACGTCGTTTCTCTCCACATCGGGTCACCGCAGCTCCGGGAACCAGAACCATACACCCTGCGCGCGCGCCCGCCCCGACGACCAAAGTAACCCTCCTATGAGAAAACCAACCCTGCGCCCGACTCACGTCGCATCGTCGCTTCTCCTCCGGTCCGGGCAAGCGTATTGACGCGGCTTTCCAGCCACATTCCGGGTAAGAACCGTACAACATACGTATACATCGTCGCGATCCAACCTGCCCCGCGTACCTTCCGAACAACCCCCGCTCCGCCGTGGCGACCACCCGGATCCGGCGACCCCGCTTCCGCCACCTAAGACAGAATACCTTTGCCGCAACCCTCGAACCCTCCCAATGGATCGGCGCTGAAAGGAGAGACACGGGCGAAGACTGTATACAATACCGAGAGGGCTTTGATCATAACGATTGATAGGGCTGGCTAATAAAGAGAAAAAAATCATATTCTCGCGTTGTTTCTTTTGGGGGTTGGACGATGTGGATTATTGAAATTGGTTCTCCGATAGGTGGAGTTCACTGGTTTTTGGACTTTTCTCTGGCAAAGATCAATCGTGTGGAATTCTGATGGAAGTTGCGAATTGCATTTGTTGCTCTGAGATTAAGATTTATTAATGGACCGTTCGAGGATCCTCGAAATAATTTTTAATCGGGGCAGCAATCATTTTTGATACCTCGAATACATTAGGGACGAGCGATGAGAAACTCTTCAGCGTGGAGATTTCTCAGTTGGACCGACTGAAAGTTTCGTCGAATTATTTGAGTAATCCATGTTCGAAAATATAGGTTACTAAAATTTGTCTCTGTACGTATGGAAGGAGGTTTCTTTTTTTCCTTCTGTAAATTAAAAAAAAGGAAACTCCTCCATCCGTATGAAAACCAAGTCCAACAATTCCCAATCGGATCCTCACGACTATCATTTATTTTTATCTTAATCAGCCTGCCCTTTAAATCGTCACGATCCTTAACTCATTCTTCGCGTTGCTCCGCACCGAGATAAAAATTCGACACACCTTGGCTTACTCCGTACATTTTCGCAGGTCAATCAGCAGCGCATCGAGGTGTTCGCCACGGTGCGCTCACGCGCATTAACCCCGCACAGTCGGACCACTTGAGTATCCGATAAATGGTCGATAACGTGTCTCGGTCCAGACGCCTCTTATCGTCGATAACTCAATTCCTCTCGGTTCCTTTCCTCCGTCGTATTCGGCCAAATCGGCACAATACACGCTCGAGGTCAGCTTCTCGCTGCGGGGAGTCCGAGTCTGATCTCCCTCAGGTGCGCGTCTATCGGCCAAGAATTATAGCCCGGCGTGCGGATGAGAATACGGGGTAATTGGCTCGGTGCAGCATCCTGCGCAGGAGTTGAAACCCGCGAGCGACCCGGCGATGATACCGAGGCGACGGGAGAAGGACAAGCTTGCCGGGTCGGCGAGGCAGGAAGGATGGAAACGGCAGCGACACGTCCATACATAAAGTACACATATTTGCAGCCTAGACGTACAGTAGAACCTCGTTTATCCGACCCAATCAGAACCGGAGCTCATTCGGATTAACGACAATTCGAATTGGACGAATTTGTCAAATTCCAATTGTCAAATGTGGAAGCTGTGTTAAGCGGTACACAGTAGGGGAGATTTTTGAGGCAAGAGACAATCGTTTTTCGCAACCTCTTTTTCATCTCAGACATCGTTAATTAGTAAACAGTCTACCGGTCTCTTCCTTGTAGAGTGAAAGGGTTTAAGATGTTTTTATTTTTTCAATCTCGAGCGTTCTCGAATTGACTCTTAAGGATATATCGAGGCTCAACAATCGAAGAACAGCGCGGATTTTACCCGATGGTTCGGACAGTAGAAACTTTGGCCGATCCACCGGATCGAATCGAGCGAGTTGCGATAATCGAGGTTCTACTGTAAAGAACCGTTGCCGGCGAAGCCGTTGCGCGGGCGATGGCAATTATCGTTATTGGACAATGCTAAGTGGACCATGTAGAGAAACGTCGATGATATGTGGCTCGGGTGTGCGAGGGGAGCGAGCGAAAGGTGAAACGAGCCGATGCGGGACCGAGGGAGGAGAAGCTCGGCGGTGCATCGGCGGAGGCAGTGAAAACCGAGAGAAAGGGAAGGCCCGAGAGGCCGCAAAGATATCGCGAGTCGCCTCTCTCTATCTGCCGGTGCAGCTCGCGGTTAATGCACGAGCCCGCGCGCACGGTCAGTTCCAATCGTCATTAAACAATAGAGGGCTGTTATGTGCGCTGGCGGAGCCGCGAGGCAGGATAATAAGTCTCGTTAGTCTCAAATTGCATAATCAGCAATATCGCGACGCACAACCGAGGAGTTACGAGAGGCAGATAATGCGAGCACGCGTTCTTAAACCCGAAGAAGAAAAACGCTCTCCGTCGAAACTCTCCGCTGTGTCGCGGCTGTGTCGCACCGATGCGATTCGTCCGGGGATTTTCGCGTGTAGCCGGGTAATTCGTATAATTAAATCCACGGTGAGTTGAATTAATGTCGCGGAGTGGTGGGGCGGTTTATAAGGAGTCTCGCGCCTCGAACCCCTTTCCTCCCGAGGGAAAGATAGAGGAAAAAAAAAAAAGGAAGAAAAGCCGCGAGGAGCAGCGGGGTGAGTCGACGCCGGGCGCTGCTTCGAGTTCTACATGGAAAGATAATAAATATAATTCCTGTACTTCGCGCGTGAAGGCTTTATGCCGACGCGAGATCTCGAGACGCGGAATTGTAGGCACGTCGCCCGCGTCAACAGGGACAGCTTAATAAATAACATTTTTTTTTTTTTCACCCGATGCACCCTCCGTCGTAGCGCAACGCGCCGCCGAGACAGCCGACGCGCAGAGAGCGAAGCTTCCGGGGCGGTTAATTGGAAAAAATTAACGTCATAACGTTCCCCCGAAGAGCCGGCCTCGTCTCTCTTACCGATTGTTGAAAACTAATTAGTGGCCGAGTTCTTTTATCTTCCCGGTCTGCGAGCATAATGCTTGTATTTTCCTGCAGCACCACTTCTATACACATATATATATATCTTTTTTTTTTATATTATTTATTTATGCAAGTTACGATGGGTACATCACTGTAATAAAACTCTCGTGGACCGGTGCGCCATTATGCCCACGAAATGGAAGCATAAAGTCCTTCCGACACCCTCTCGTCGACCTTTATTTCGTCGTGTTTCTTCTCCGCGCGCTCTTTTCTCTCACCTCGGTGGTGTAGAGGCGAATGTGTCGCGCCGGGTTAACACGAGAGAGAGAAAAATAAAGGCTATTGAATCCCTTCCAGAAGCCACCCCCTTCTGTGGCGAGGGGGCCTCGCACCGTCCCGCGGCGCAACGGCAATACCCGGGTTCGCCTCCGTGAACAAAAATAGCCTCCAATGAGAAAAGGAACCTTACAGTTTCCTTTCAACGCTTTCATATAAAAAAAAAAAAAAAAAAAAAAAAAAAAACACGGAGCGGAAGAAAAAAAAAAGAAGAAATTCTGAAAACTAATTTTCCTCCTAGCGCGACCAGCGCTCCCGTTCCACGGATACGTGTGTACGTGTGTATGTGTGTGTGTGTGTGGGGTGTTGTACAAGCGAAAGACGGAACTCTTTCCCGTCCGCCTTCTTCTGTCCCGCTTATCCACCTCCTTTTTCTTCTCCGTTCCCCTTTCTACTGCCTCGCACCTCCGTCGCCCTCGTCTTCCATTTCCACCTTGTACTCCTTCTTCGGCACCACCGACGACAACCCCCGGCCAACCCCTTCTTCATCTTCGCCTCCTCGCGCCTCTTCGGAGACTCGCTTCTTCGTTTCCTTTCTCGACTCTCCCCTCTGCCCAAACCCTCTCTCTTGTCCTCACCCCCCCCCCCTCCTCCTCCTCCCTCTCCACCTTCCGCGCCACTCTTTTCTCACCAACGTTTTTGCTCCCGATCTCGCGAGCTCTTTCACCCGCGGCCTCTCCCGCTGGCAACGCCACCTGACGATAGAGGCACCTCTCGTTCTCGTTTCACCCTTCGACTATACTCTCTCACTTCGTTCCCACTACAGCACTTTTATACGAGGTGCTAATCTTCCAGACAAGCCCCCCCCCCCCCCGTCCCACCCCTTCGAGCCTGCGGTGGTAGTCGACGGCAATCCCGAGACACGGCCACATCCCCTACCTATTTGGCCCCGAGAGCAACCGCGACCTCGCACAGCCCTCGTGTACAAAATCTCGCGTATTACAGCCGAAATCCCTCCGACTCTCCATGCTTTTCTTCCTACGCCATTATGGCACCGAGGTGTGACTATGTGCCGGTCGGATTATAATATAATATCCGGCACCCCGTGGCGATAAAACTCTTGGTCCTTCTTTCGGAGGATTGTCGAAGGAGTGGATACCGCGAGTTCTGGAAAGGAATATCTATGAAGATCCTACCCGTTGCGCTTCTGGGCCCAAAGCAGTGGCAAGTCTCTCAAGACTCGCCCATACTTGGGCGAGATCAATGCCGGACAAGCTTCGATACAAAAAGTCTCGACGTATTTTGTTTACGGCCGCCGGCTAAATAATTCACCGATCGTTTTGCGGCGAACGTCGATAACGGCATTGACTTATTCAGGACTTCGGAGTTACGGTTTTTTTACCATCCCCGTTGTACTCGGGAAAAATAAGGTCCTCCGGTCTCTCGCGGCGTTATCGAAGAATGTCCACATGTCTGTTTATAGGGTGGTTAATGCGATGTTGTTTTTATGCTCGTTCCCCGGTGGTGGGTTCGATTCCCGAGGGACCACGGGGGCCGGAGGTATTCCGTCAGCTCTCTTTTTTCATCTCTCGTCCTGCGACCATGCCCTTAGTTGATCCTGGAACAATGCCGTGCCGCGCCTCTTGAATTATTCCCTTTGATTGCTCTCTTTCGTCTCGGGTCGGTGGCTCGCGCAGTTCATTCGTCGCGGGAGTTTCACCGCCGTTCCATACAGCGACGGCAGAGAGAACCAAACTTATATATATATATATATATATATATATACACATAGGTCGACCAACGTTGCGTTTTATTATGTACGAATCGTTGTAGTATTGCGAGCGAGAGAGCCTTTTCGCGAGTCGTCACGGGGTTGTTCTTCGGTGTTGGCGGCCCCGTGTGTGCCTCGCTCAACCCCAGGCCGCTCCCTCACCGATACGTCGAGGGTGGTCGAGCGATCCTACCACGGGGTACATACATTTCCACCGTCGAGGGTGAACTTTTCTGCTTCTCTCAAACACGCTCGAATCGACGATGGACGACGGCCAGATCGATGGATCGTCCAGCAATCGAGTTCGCGTTAACGCGACTAAGTGGGGACAAACCTCTCTCGCTCGGATCATCTCCATCAAACGTTCCGGAGAGGAGGAGAACGATCGCGCCGATCGAACCGACCAACTCGGCGCATCGGTCGCTCGCGGAAAGTCACTTAATCGAATTCGCGTTTCGTTTACGAATACTACGGCGTCCGCGTCGAATCGTTGATTGGTCCAGGCGGACTGTTCGCTGCGACAACGACAACGAATCGTGATTCTAACTGTTCTGTTTGGGAGGATAGAGGGATTTCGGGTATTATGGAGATTGTTTATTAAAGAATAGAGATGGTGATCTATGACCTAAACAGATCGGTGAGAGATCTGTGTCGGGTGCTCCGGTAAACATCGTTCTTAGGTATTCAGATGGGAAATTCGTTCTGAAGCGGCTCTATGAATCGCTATGTAATTCTGAATTTTCATAAAACGGACACAAGTGAACAAAGATCGACCGCAGATTAATAGTTTGCGACTCTGAAAGCATCAATGCACAGATCGACAGGATATCGATAGTAGGCGATAATGCAAACACCAATGTTAAGCTTTTCATGCGGAAGATTCGTTCAGAAGCGATAGCACGATTGGTCATTTAATCCGGAATTTCCCTGAAGAGGACGTAGCGGACGAGTGGACTTTGTCAGAATCCGATCGATGGATCACCCGCAGACCCGTGCAGCGACAAATTTTTCCATCGGAATGTGAGCTTTTATGGTGTCTTTATATTGATTGGGGAGACGATCTCGGCTCTCGTTCGTGCGAAGGGCCCTGAGAGCTCGGAAACAGGAATACGCTGGGGGAAAGAAAAGAGAGAAAGCGAACTGCCACAGGCCACTCCGTCATTCCGGGTACAAAAAGACCTTCATCGGGACGACGTTAGGAATTATATTAGAAACACGTGATCCATCTCCCGACGACGTTTCGACAATGATCGCCGTGGCTGTTCAGTCTCCGCAGCACAGCGTCGCTGTGTGTAACGGAGGACGTTCGTCGACACGCAGAATCCGAGAGTCCGTACGGAATTCATGGGATCGAAGGTGGCTTCGCCTGCGGAAAGGGAGGGATGAAAATATCGTGGTCGCATCGTATTAGAATCTTCTCCCGACCACTTTGTGCGATCCCTGTGCGTCCGCAGTGATTCCTTCGACATGCAACGATAAGCGGACAAAGATTCGATGACTATGCGCGAATCTGGCGGCTGTGGAATGACTCGCGCTTTATCCGCTAACGGGGAGAAACGCGTCGCTGGAGTATTATCTAAACGACGAAAGCTGATTCTTCCAAGGGGGGGTCATTAATATTCGTTGAGGAGAAGAAGACAACGGAACCGACGATTTAGGGCTACGCTTCCGGTACAAAGCCGCTCATCGCTACCAACCGCCGCCTCCGGTTGTGAAGATCTTTCGGTTCTGAGATAAAAATTTTCCCTCGTCAAGCCCGATAAGGAAGGCGAGATCTTCAATGAAAAATGACATTAATTTTTCATCACAATTGGAGATTAAATTTAATGTGCAACTTTTTCGCATAAGAATCTCCAGTCCGGCAAACGAAACGTAACATTTTTTCAGAATTTTCGGGGTCCCAGGATGAACTTTCCCTCCGATAAACGAAGGACTTTATCAACTTGTTCAGGTTCTTTCTTATTTTTCCCGACTCTTTCACCTGAGCCACGAGTCCGATCGACTAAGTAATAATGGTTACACTTCAATTGACTTAATCATCCATAAATCACCGTCTCAGCCGCTGTATTAGATTCATCGGTGGGGAGCTTTGAATTATAAAGCATGAATCGAGGTTGGCCCAAAACGGCAGGTTCGTCGAGGGGTTTGACACGCCGGGACGTCAAGGGTCGCCGGAAACTTCTCTCTTTCACCCCCTCGCGAGTCCGCCGGCTCTTCCGGATCTTGGAAACTCGGCAACCGCCGCGACGTCGACGAGCGTCTCGCCCGGCCCTCGGTGCAGGGCCCGAGGGTTTCGACGGTGTTCGGGCACGGTGAAAGCCCGTTTAATATTATATTTATTAGAGAGGCTGGCTCGTGTCGCTCGAGTCTAACGGGATGACGGCTCGTGAATGAGAAACGAAACTCGAACGTCGCCCGAGCCGCGACGAGCGAGTCGGAGCAAAAGATAAAGGTCTGGGGACGACGAGAGAACAAGAGAGGCGCTGGAGGGTCGACGGTGGCGCGCGTTATTCGCGTTGCCGTGGGTGATACGCCGTGAGAGAATTAACCGAATGAAAGCTCCGAGATCCGGTCCGACCGCGAGTAGACCGACGAATCAATCATCCCGCGACTCATTAGCCACGTTACCGTCCCACTTCCCACCGTATTAGGAGGGTTGCGGCTCTTTCCTACCCAACCACTCGCACGGTACTCTTAAGGGACACCGGGCCCAGAGTACGAAATAAACAGCTCTGTATCTCGTGATCAATGCACGTTTCATCTGCCCTGGACGCTGTTTTTCACAATTGGAAAAGTACAATTCTTAATCTTGGTGTAATTGGCTTTAATCGCGAGGCGGAAATCGCCTTCTGGTACAAAGATTTTAGAGCGCTAGATCGGGCCTGAAAAGGTCCTGATAAAGCCTCATCAGAGCTCTTCGGGACCCGAGGTGAAGGGCGAGATATCTGTCTTGACGGTTCAATTTGCATTTGTCCCCATATCCGTCGATATCAATTTTTCCTAATTACAAAAATGAATTAAAAAATCTGTCTATCAGAGACTTTTTTTTGTTACAGTGAAATTGCGCAATGAATTATCCTTTGAATTTTACGACTCGGCGTAGAATTTCTTCCGGCAACCCACGCTGGAAAATCGTTCTCGAAAATCTCTGCTAAACGTAAACCCGAGCAATAACGGTCCGACTATTCTGGAGCAGATTGAAGTCGAGTGGCGGGTGATGATCTCTGCGTTAATACACGGCATCCGCAACGGTAACCGGTGCGTGATTGAGTTCGATATTGAATGAGGAATTTAAAGTGAGGCCGACCGTTATCGAGACTGGTTCCTCGGTGTGGAGCACTTCCGAACGATCTCGCTCGGCTCTCGTTGAGTTAATTAGCCGCGAAATAATAAACATTCGCTTTACGATCGATCAAGCGATCCGCGTCTTGCGCTCGCTATTTTAATGAGGGGGCAGCTCGCGTACTTATCGCTCACGATAGAGGCGTGGAATTTTTTTTTTTCGTTTATTCTCAATTTTTTTTTTCACTCATCTTTTTTTTCGCAATGCATACGAATTTAACGACGGAACGCTCAGAGGTACGCGTTTCGACGGTAGCAGCTCGTGTTGCCGTGTGCAAATAACACATGACCACTTCGTTAGGCACTTTTCACCCGACTTCCTGATGCCGATCGACTTAATGGGTTAATCAACGTTTTATGGGATTTTGCTTCTCGAGCTCCAAACGAGACTGCGAGGATTTTTCGCTCCGGGTCCATCTCGGGACCGGCAAGTATAACGACCGTCGGCTGGTGGCGCGGTAGCGTCGTTAGAAAGTCCGGAAATTGGGAATTTAAACGAGCACGCGCCGTGGAAAGTCCATCGTACGATATCGCCGGACTTTGTTGACGGCGACGCTGTCGCAGATGTTATGAATAAATTATCGAGCCATTGGGAGCGATTGATTGATCTCGTGGAATATAATTACCTCTCGTGGATGCACGGACGTGTAGTTGACCGGAGGATTACCGATCGATGCCTCGCATTCGACCCGGTGGGATTTTACCGATGCCGAAGTTGGCCCAGCTCAGGCTGCGAGTCCGGGCCATTAGCGGGAGAGCGTCCATCCCGGAGGATGGAACTCGCTGCTGGGCTCGTCGGGAGCCACCCTGGCATCAACCTCCCGTCGCTGTTGCGCCGCACTCAAAGGGCAAAGATAACTGCTTTAGAGGAGGCCGCAAGCTCAAGGGTTAAACGTCGAAGAGCCTTCGTTTTGGCCAAAGCCGCCCCCGCCGGACCCTCCCCAGCGCTGGCCCGGTTTATCGCGCACGCACCCCAGTTGGCACTTCGTCCACGGAGGCGGAAGAACCCCCGCATCGTCCCGTCGAGCACCGCTGTGGCAAAGCTCTGTCTCTCTTCGGATGACGAGCGAGGGCGCGCCATCGACACCGGAACGAGCGAACGTCCATCCCGGAGGATTGATTCGCTCTGAATATTTCATAGCGATCGCGGCCCGAACTTGTCGGTCCCCTCTCGTTCATTAAGTTCATTATTGTGCGATGAGTTTAGCGTGCCGAACACACATGGAGCTCCGCTCGGTACGGAGCCAACGTACCACTCCGATGCGAATCGGACGCATCGGCGATTGCGGGGGGGGGATTCCCCCGAAGGACTAAATTCGATAAGCCGAGTCTCCGGGTATTGCGCCGATATACCGAATGGGAAGTTCGTGCTCGAGAATTCCGGTATTCCAATATCGCGTAGGGAAGAGTGTCGCGAAATGGGATAATGAGGAAGAACGTAATTTTTTGTTACCGTTAAATGGTGGTAAGTGGGGCAAAGTGGGCTTCGAAGTCCGGATAGATTGTTGGGACACCAGCAAATTAATATACATTTCATTTAAATGAATATCTTCATTTATCAGAATTCATATTTTTGGGTAATAAAATTGATAATTACTCGAAGCGAATAAATCATCTTTTCGGGTGCAAAATGGGGCTTACAAAAATTGTAAAAAAATTGAGTTTTCGTCCATTATCCCATTTTCTCCCGCTCTCCGCCACTCGCCCCCACTCTGTCGCAGGATATTTGTTGGATCGTAACGAGCATCGACAAATTTCAGGATGACTTTCCATACAAATCATTCGGCAATTCATGTAATTCATGCAGTTATGAATACCCGCGCAACGTCATTATAATATAATGAATTATTGGAATATGGGTACGGTGTAATAAATACGAAAGGATTGAAATCCTCCCGTTCAATCATCGTCCATTCAGCGCGATCCTTTTGTCGGTTATGATGATCAACGATGACGGAGACCCGCGGTTGGTTCTCCGAGATTATCGGGACGGGTCTATCGGGTGAATCTATGGACAGTGTGTAACGGTACAGTCGTCAGCCTCTCGTTTACTCGCCGCGCTCCACATAAGCCTTCAGTTTGTGTGCCACCTATCTGTGTCGTTCCATTGCGATTCACCGCGATCGCCAATGACGGCGGCGTGGTCCATCGATTCAAGTTTCGATTCAAGTTTCGATTCGCATTAAGGACTTACGAAATACCACGGACGATAAAGAAGATTGTAATGATAAATTTTTCAAATTGTAATGCTAAATTGCCAAAATTGTGACTGAAATATGATTCCACAGGGCTTAGGTCGGTTCCACAGTGAAAGCCAATTTCTTTCGAAGACGAAATGTCCAGCATCGTGATTCACTCATTCTCGTACTTCGCGTGCGCTCGACGGTTCACCACAAGTCGGAGTTTAAGTTCTAAGAGTCTCGTTTTTTTTTTTTTTTTTTTTTTTTTTTTTTTCAAATTTTATTCGTGACATCTCAAAGAAATCGACGTTTCAGAAGTTATTATCGTCATTGAAATCCCGTCGATCACCATCCGCCAGACTGATTACGCGGTGTGAGAATCTCGATCAGCGTGGAGCACAAACGCGTTCATAATGGATCTACCGGTGAAAGGCTTCTGTTTCATTATTCCTAGTCCCGTAATCAATATTAGCGACTAGACGTACTTGCGCTGGAATAATACGTCCCGATGCCGCTGCCGCTGTGCGAGCGTGGGTAATTATAATCGTTAGGTAAACACACATACGCGAGGTGAAAACGTGGGCGCGTTGCGTGTCAGTTTTCCATCGGAGCGCCGCGCCGCATTCATCGATGCAGTGCAACGGCGTACGTTCATGCCAGTTCCATAAACATTCTCGTTCATATATACTGTGCATATACACACACGTAGACATGCTGTACATGTGTAGGAAGCCACGGTTATTCTCTCATTGGTCGGCGAGCCGGTTGCGAGTCGATACTCTCTGAACCCTCTCTCGCCTATTCAGTCCTCTAGTTTTGTACCTACTCCGATATGATTCACCGTCTCGCTACGGACGTTTGTTGCGATCTATTAAGCGAAAATATTCGGTACTTGAATAACATACTTCGCCTCCCCTCATTTTTCCCGTATAAAATGTAGAAGGCGTTTGTAGATGTAGATACCTTCTTCTAAAATAGCAATTTCAAAATATATCGACTATGAGAATTATACCGAAATTATTGAATATATCGAATATATGAAATATACGGTACGTATTCAATATATTGATATAACTTTTCAATAACACAAACCGACTTTGGATTCGGAGACAAAAATTGACGGATCGAATGCCAGGTGAATTACGGTTTAAAAAAAATGAGAATAAACCAAAAAAAAAAAATTATAGAGCAAAAGTATGGCTGACTGACGGAACCCCTGGTGAGTTTTCAGTCCGACGTGGATGGATAGTCGATGTACTTGTATTCGCGGACCAGCCAATTTGCCACGAGCCAATGAGCGGGGCTGGACGCTTCTTGCCACCATCGAACCGCCTTTGAGCGCGATCGGTAGTTCTGTCCGGACGGGAAGGAGATCGGGGCTAGTCGCGGTGCTAAACAGCATCCCCTTTCTCATTAACTTTTTATTTCGGAAAGAAAAACAACCACCGAAGTCGAGACGTCGGAAGGAGTTTGCCAGCACCCGTACCGCTCATCGATATGAACAAAAAAAAAGTTGGAGCAGACGCCACGGAGATGGAGAAGAGGAGAAAGAGGAAACGGATGGTCCACGAAACGAAGAGGGTCGAGGGATGAAAAAAAAAAAAAAAATTACGGACAACGTCGTCGACCTCCGAGGAACGCGAAGCTCGCTCCCGAGAGAAACCCTGCGCGAGGGAGAAACAAATGCGCGAGATCAAAGTGCCACGGGGGGAGAGAGAGACGACTCAACGGCTAGTTGATTATTTTTGTGACATGATAGCGGCGTCGCCGCTGCCGTCCAGGAGATGAGATGCCTCATTCCCAGATCGTCCCGTCTTTGCCGCGGAGCGTCCCGTTCACTTCCACCCTCGCTCATCGGCGGCGCAAGACGCGATCACCGCTCCGCCTCGAGGAGAACGAGCCTCCCCGTGGGTCTTCCACCCCGTGACCGGAATACCTCATCGTCGTCTCGGTGACGCTTCTCAGCCTCCCGAGCGTGGACGGTTCCTTCCCGTCGCTCACTCGCTCCTGCACCGGCTTGCGATGAACCGGACGGTGACAGTGAGTCGCGAAGAAGAAGGAAAATTAGGGACGCTATCGGTGACCCGGGAAAAAAGATTAAAAGAGAAACGAGCGGCATCGCGGACGTAGCTGCGATTCCGGTGTCACTTAAGCGGCCCCTCAACGGTCGGGGAGTAAAATTACTTCCACCGGTAATTTGCACTTTTCGGTGCCTCGGTGAAATTGTCCCGCGAGTGATTCGTCGTCTGTTTTTTTTTACCTTCGACGACTGAAGATTCAAAAATCCTGTCGAGGGACGTTAAATGTACTGTGCAGTGTGAAACTTTTGTTACATTTATTTGTAGTAAATACAAAAACTGGGTGAAAGATTAAGGGATGCAAGTGGCATTGAGGCAGATATATTTTTTAAATATTTTCCTATCAGCAAGCATAGTTTTTAAATATTTTCAATACAATCAATCAGAGTATTTCTCTTGCATGAAACTGCAAATATATTTTCATAGTTATTTTTCGACGTACTTTTTATTTTTTTTACAAATTCCATGCGTTTCCATCGTCGCGCCATCAAAGGCCCAACGCAAACATATTTCAAAGTAAAGAATAAAAAAAGTATTTCTTTTTCCCGTCGTCTTTAGTCATTCGAGGATCAGCAGAGACAACCTCTCGTCTGAAGCGGCTGCGTTAGTTCACGCAGAACCACTCGACGCGTTCTCCAAGAACGGCGGAACCAGCAGGATCGCCGAGAGGCTTTGTGCTTTTTTATCCGGTTTCTCTCCCCGCGGGAGTTTCTCTGCACGGCTCATCGTCCGTCCATAAGTATTGTATAGTCGAGTGAAAGAAAAGGCACTCGCTCTTGGCACCCGCACTGCCCACAGTGCTCGATCTCCGGCGGAGCGCCGATCGGTGGAGAAGCTCGACCGGGGTTGAGCAGTCTCGAAGCGCGCGCGAAATTCACCCGCGCTTCGAGTACGGAAATAAAAAGGACTCGCGAGACGCATGTGCTCTCCTTTTTGTCCGGCTCTCAAGACCCGCGAAGGACGGTCGAAAAAACGTGTGGGTGAGGAAATACCGGTATGCCTTGTTGCTCCGAGTGCCGAGCAACGTAAGGGGGAATCCCCGAGTTTCTCTTTTCTCAGCGACCCTCCAACTCCCAAGGATTCGTCTGTAAGGGAGAGCGGGGCAGAACGGGACAGAAAACGTGGATGCATCGAGGAGACAAAATGAGACTCCCGAAAATTATTATTATTCATTGAATTATTATATAAATAAATGATTATTTATATTGAATTAATAACATTGACGACTGACCCTATTATTGACCCCCATTGAAGCTATTATCGACCGCCGCTGACCGCATTATTGACTTCACTCCGGACCCAATCCTTGAACCCTCTCAATCTAGAATAATTATTAACCCTCGACTAACCTGTTTATTGAACCCCTCCGATTCGATTTCTCCACGCGGTGGCGGTGACGACGTCAGCAATGCCGGAATTATAAAATTATAAAATTATAAAATTATAAAATTATAAAATTATAAAATTATAAAATTATAAAATTATAAAATTATAAAATTATAAAATTATAAAATTATAAAATTATAAAATTATAAAATTATTGGAATACAGCCTTTCAATAATTTTTGGCTGTATTATTGAAAGGCTGTATTCCAATAATTTGGACCGTTGCAATTTTCGCCCATCGATGCTTAGGAATTTACTGTCCCGTTTTGCCCCATTCTTCTCTTCCCCGGTAGACGAGCCTCGGCTTGAAGAGAAGTCGCCCAGTTATTGGCAACCCAACCGAACGAAAGAAAAACCGGCGATTGTCAGGCTCGCGTCGCTTTCGGTCGAATGGGATACCGCGTAATGACCGACAATCGCTGAAGGGGGGCCAATGACTGCATCGCTCCGATAATCGTCCGGTTCTCGCAATACGCATCGTTATCCCGTGCAAGCAGCGCGAAAGAACGGGAGCTACGAGAGAATGAATAATAAAGGGGGGTTTAAAGGGACGAGGGAATCGAATCGACGCGGGAGAGCGAACCAACGGGCCGACGAGAGCTGCTCGATATAATTGAGCGTGCGGTCACTCGACGCTCGACTCTACAATTCATACGTATACAGACCCTGTACACATATATATATATATATATATATCTTTGTATGTATGTAATCGTCAATGTATAAAGAAATGTGAGTGCAGAGTGTATAAACGATTTGTTTCGTAGCCTCGATTACCGACACCGACTAAGGAACATTAAAAGCTGCCTTCTTACGCTTCTTCGCGGTTTCCGTTTTTAATGCTGCGATGCAGAAGGCGCGGTGCAGCGGTAATTGTAGAGTCACTTTCAGTATTTGTTTGCATCTCAATGGACTGATTCGATTTAAAAAATTTTAATCTGTTTTTTTTGCATGTTTCAGCCGGATGTTGCGACAGACTTCTTGCATCCCTCAGGAGTGCAGCACACGTATGTACAATATATATTCTATAGATATATATATATATATATATATATAATATGTATATTCATGTGTACAGATATGTATGCGAGGGCTCGTGAATGATTTGTTACATTCTCTCGTCTACAATTATCGAATGAAGAGCAACAAGCGCTATTTTTTTCATGCTTATTCGTCATTTCCGTTTTTAATCATCGAACCTACTCCGAATTTTGATTATTGCCGAGTGACTTTCAACGTTCTTCACAACTTAACCCATAGACTCATTCACCAAAAAAAAAATCCAATTTGATGTTTTTTTCATTTTTCTGGTTTCTTACAATTTCCCGCAGGATGTTGCGAAAGATTATTCGCATTCCTCAGGATCGCGGCAAAACACCTCTAGGAAGAACATCTCAAATCTCGCCCGTCCGAAACCGATGTGGATTCGAGCGAACTTCTTGTTTCACTCGCAGGGCCCTGCAGTCGACGCGCATCGCGCCGCTGGCTCGACCCCCGTTCGCCAATTTCGGCTAATTGGTCCCACGTGTCTTCAGCGACAGACGCGAAGGAGGATGACGATTTGGTGAACGAGAGACCGATATGTGCGCGGCCGGCTCCTCGGAGTGTCCCGGAATGCCATCCGATTCGTGGGTGTGCCGATGCCTCGTGGCCGACACGTGTAAACCCCCGGCTCTCTCACAGTCTCCTCTTCGTCCCGACCTCGACCTCCTCCGCCGCTCCGTCTCTTCCCGTTCCTCTTCGGAACAAGCGTTAACCGACCCTCCGTCCCAGATCCGACCTTCTGGGCGTCGAACAACAGGCCCATTGTGCTCGATCCTTCTCTTCATTCCGAGCGCCGACTTTGTGTTCGAAAAGTCTCGACTCTCAGCGCAGCATCTTGCTCTTGTCTAGAGATGAATAATCGGTTATCCCGGCTCGCGCATGCGCGGACCGCTGAAATTATCGGGCACGATTCGTAATAGACTTTCGGAGCGGCGTTCCGGGATAACAGTGAGCTCTCAAGCCGGCGCTTCTCATAAATAATCTCGGAAGAACCGAAAAAAATTCGACGTGAATGTATGTCAATTAAAAAAAAAAAACAATTGTTTCCATTTATCGAGATTGTAGATTATTTGCGAAAAGTTTTTTCTACAGATGCGTGAAAAAAATTTCAGAATTTTTTTTTAAGGTTGCTAAAAAATTCGGAAAAAAATTCATACGTATTCAGAATAACTCGTTTTCCCCGGAGGGTTCACGAAATTTTCAGCTTTTTTTTCTGATCTCTTCGATGAATTTCAAATTTCGCCATCAGACTGCTCCTGAGTGCCACAAAAAAGAATCAAACAACGTGCATTATAATCGCACACACAGAGGCATCTCGCTCGTGTCTGCGGATGAACAATCGTTGATCCCGAGGCGCGCATGTCCGGACCACCGAGATTATCGAGTCACAATTCGAAAGAGACTTTCGTAGTCGAGGGACGAATAAAAGTCGCCGCCGACTGTGCTCTCCCGTCGACGGTTCAGCCGGGATCGCGGCTCCAACGCCGGATTCCTTTATACGTATCGAAAGTTGAAGACAGAGGAGGAAAAGGGGAAAATCATTCCTATAGAAACTTTAATAATAATAATCATAATAATTTCCCTTCTCTTTTCACGAATGTCTGTTCGGCGACGGGGCTGCCTTTTCATCGGTGGATATGAATGGCTCGAACGAGTTGAGCCCACATCCTCTCCGCTGCTTCTCCGATCCTCCGCTTATGCCCGTCTGCCTCTCTCGATGTTTTTCTCTATCTTTCTCGAATCTCTCTTTTCGCCCCTCTCACCCCCTCACCCACCCTTCGACCTCCGACCCTTTCCACGTTCTCTCGTGGCTGACGTCCCCGTTTTCCGCGATCCGCCACACCGGCTCTGCACCTTCCACCGCCTACGCAACCCCCGGTTGCAGGGCGAACCCAATCCCTCATTCCCGGATCCGTCGACGACCTTCCCGACAAGAAACACCCCTGAGCAGTCCAGCCGGCTTCCGCTGTACCGATGACGTTTTTTTTTTCTCTCTGTACACCTTGCCCTCGTAGAGTCGTTATCTTTTTTGCGTCTCTTCTACTCTACTGTACACACATGCTCTTTCGTAAGGCAACGATGGCCTGACGCCAGAAAGGATTATGCACTGTGGTTGTAGTCAGCCTTTACGGCCTTACGGCATTGAGTCGTCGATGCATTTGGGCGACAGGGGAAAAGTAATGATTATGATCCGGTACTTGTACAGTTTAGGTAACAAGGGTGAGATTTATTGCGAGAGTTTTGACCTAAACACAATCTGTGGATCCGGATGTTGATTTCATCAGCATGTAGAACTGTCGGGTTCTGAGTGATGCGTTCGATTACGGTAAAGTTTCGATTAAGGCTCAGGTCAAATGTGCAGTGGGTCAGAATCTAAAATTTAAGGGCTTTACACGATGTAAGGTGTGATAAGTTTTAGGTGGGATTCGTGGACTGAAATACACGCGAGGTCGAGTCACAATCGAATTTCTACCGTACAGATGTAAACTCAGTAACTAAAAACTATGTAATTGGCACTTGCGTTTTTTTTTTTTTTGACCGAGCATGATTTATCTTCTGGTTGGTCTGAAACCTCACTAGAGAAATTTCGATTCGAAACTTTAGCGACTAATTTTCCGACATCCAGCGGATTGATTTGATTTTCCGTGTTTTAATTTCCTTCGTTGCAACAAAGTCCGTGAAAGCCGTGTCCTGTTGTTTATTAATGATCTCTATCCGTCCTCCGGGGATTCCTTTCTCGATTCCTCCTGACTCAAAAGGATCCAAAAATACAATTACCATCCCATTTTTTTCCCCCCAAAAAAAAAAATGCAAATTTTGCTCTTCCACCTCAAGCCCGCGATATTTTCGCTGGAGTTCGTTAGTATCAATTCGTAGTACAAGTGCCCAACAGCTTCGTTGTACACGGTACAGGTGCCCGAGAGAAAAAGGCATTGAATCGCGGCATCCGACATAAAGAATCCCGTATCGGTTGCGCACGAGCCCGGAGTGCACGGGCCGTTGCCGCCAGCCGAAACCATTATACGGAAGGACGGATCTATGGATCCATGGTGTATGGCATCGCTATAACGTAATTCAATCAAATGCCAAAGTGGATGGCAACAAAAAATATAAAGAAAAAAAAAACAGGAACACAGAAAAAAAGAAAGACGATTCCGGTTGCACCACACGGCGCATATGAAAATGTACGTGCGCAGGGTTGGACCGGGTCGCGGACCAGACCGAAAACCATTCCAGGGTACTCGTCGGATTTCAATGCTGCACGAGAGAACGATGTACGTCGAGCTCGGCCGGATAACTACCTATCCCTTTCGACCTGCACCTCCGTGCTTTCGCGTCTACGTACATGCACACGTATCCGCTATCTCGCGATTCGCCGTCGCGGACGCGCATATTTTCGTACCGGGAGTATGAAAAGGTGTTCGCCGGAGAGAGCGAGAACGAGCGAGCGGGAGACGCGAGCTCACTCCCGATGTACGTCCCGGGTGTATAACGTGAATGCACGCGCACCGGCGAATCCACAAGGGCGATAGTCGACCTCTCAAAATCGGTCTGCTCGTCGTGCAAGTGCCCTCTGCCTTAATCCCGTTGGTTCGCTCGCCGTTTCCCCGCCTCGACCGGCAAACCGTGCACCCGATCTACGGTTGATGCCGTATCGCCCGCGGATCGCGAACACCGCGGAGCATCCGCCTTCATCCGTCGTTGGCTCCGTTCCATAGACTCGAATAATGTTCCCTCGGCTCGCGGTTGAGAGCCGGGCGAGTTATTATTTTTATGTTTATCGCTACCCATCGACCGCTCGTTCCCGTTTACGCCGAGCTCGCTTTGACTTCGACGAGTGCGCGAGGTCGTCGATGCGATCGCGAGGTATCTTATCGATGCCGCGTGGAATCCCGCGTTGTAGAATTTTCGATGGGTTCTGAGACAATAAAAAAAAAAAAAAAAATCTAAATGAAACGAATTCCTGATCGGATGGTTTTTTCGTACTCGGATTAAAATTAATTTTGGTCTTTAAAATTAAGTTTGATCGTAAACTCCTACACTTGGCGGTCCTGAATCATCCCCGTCGAGCGGGACAACGATTCTGATGGGTGAGTCGGGCCAGTATTGACACGGCGTTGGCCAGTGTTCGGCCAACGTCCCGCCAGTATCGGTCCTGTCTCTCATTCCAACCAACCGACTACCACGCGATTGATGTTTCTATAATGCGCTCCGGCAATGGCCTTCTTCAATGGCCGGACAGGTATTATCAACGTCTCGACCTACTGCACAAGTTTCTTTACTGAAAAGTGAAGGAAAAAAGATTTTGCACCACCTCAATGCTATCTCGCGCCTGTCGAAATTCTCACCCTCCCAATTCCCTTTCCAACTTTCCCGTCAGCCCCGTGGCGGAGACGTGAAATCGAGACTCACCCCTCAGGCGATAGCTTTGTGCGCGAGGCGACGCGTCGAGGATTTTGCACCAGGGTTCGGGGCGGTCTCTCGGGAGGTTTTGCTGCTTAGTCGTCGAAGACATGCCTCACCCCTGCGAGCTATTCCACTCCTCTTTCTTCCCGGGCGAGCTTCGCTCCTCGGCGATTGACGAAGATGCGTTTTTTCGTCGAGGTGCGCGCCGTCTCTTTCACCAGCTTCTTCCTCCTTCTCCCCCTTTTTTAATTCTTTCTTCCCTTCCCCGGCGCCTCTTCAGACCAACCACGGCTTCTTCGCCCCTCGGCGTAGTTCCCGTCTTCTTCCTCACCCCTCTCTCTCTCTCTCTCCTTACACTTTATTCGATCTTTCGGTCGCCTCGCCGAAGACGTCTGAAGGGGGCTGCGTTTAAGAAAACTCCACCCTCAACCACCCACCCAGCCGAAGATCGTCAAAAAAGAGGCCTTCATTGTGCTGGATCTTTCCCTCGTCGTTCCCTCCTTTCATCGCCCGTGAGCCAGGAACGCGCTTGACGAAATGACGAGACCATCGTCACCGTTTCAAGCTGAGACCCTCGGGTTCGCCTCCGGTCTCGAGACCGTCGGAGATCGAAGAGGCTTGTAGCCTGTCATTGCTACCGAAATCAATGGGCAAGGAACAGCCAGCGAACGAAACGGCCGTGTGCCGAGGATTCTCGACACCCTCCGCGGGAGGATTGGCCGAGAACGGTTCGCGGGAGCCGCGCGATGAGAAACGTGTTTGTCAATAGCCTGTTAATGCGTTAAGCCATTAATCATTGGGTGGGCTCTCTCTCGCTCGCTCGCTCGCGATCGCCTGTCACCGCAAAAGCGAAATCCTTCCCCCGCTGCCACATCGGGACCGGTGCTGGCTCCAGCGGGAAGAGCTCGGCGAACGCGGGACTGGCGTTGATGGCTCGCTGGTTTAAGGGTGGCCAAACACGATGGATTTTTTCAGGGAGTTTTTTTTTTTTTTACTTTTCCATCGAGGAAGACGTTTTAGTCAGTCCTGAAATTTTTTTTCGCCAAAAATGAACGATCATATTTTTAAGGGATATTTTTTTACAATTAAAGTAGGACAAAAATCCCCTTTGGTAGATCCAGTTGGGGAGTTATCTACGAGGAGTGATAGGTAACGGATTTGAGAGTGCGCATTTACGATGTATCGTTGCACCACCTGATTGCACCACCTGCGGATTTTCGAGAAAAATGGCCGCACCTTCATACAGCCATTTCTCTTTTCAACCATTGCCACCCCATTGATTCCATCTTACGCCGGTATCGTTCGATCCGGCTTGTGCAAATAGCGCATAGCGTAAGTACCGAGTGGGAATTTCGTCAAGAAAAATGGCTCGATCTCGGATCTCGGCTCGCGTTATTGCAATCTAAGGGAAGAAGCTAAGGGTGTTCGCGGAGTAATTTAGCCAAGGGATCAAAAGCTCGTCGAATTTAAAGACTCCGGTAATAGTCGGTTTCCTTGCGAGAATTCGAACGCTTCTCGCTTACAAATCACCGAGCGTAGAGTGCCCTTGTTCATTTTGTACCCTTTCTTCCCTCGTCCATTGGTGCACACTCTCTCGCGCGCGGCATGCAGCATCAGCCGCGAGCTTTCGGCACGGTTGAGTTAAATTTAAATACCAAGCTCCGGAGGAGGAAGGGATAGAGACGGGTACGGTGAAAAGGAAAGAGAGAGTGCCGAGATGCTGAGCTGCCGAGCTTCTCATCGCGGTGGCATCGAGCAATCCCGGAGTTCAAGGACGGGCCGCTCTCGATTTATACCCGACACGCTGATCCTCCTGACCCCACGAGCCCAAGAAATCCCAACGTATTGAGTTTCTACCCTCGAATCTCCACCGCGCGCATTCCTCCTTGCCTTCGTTACACGGCAAATGGGTACAAAAAGGGTCTCGATGGTATTGCGCAACGACGTTCGCGCAACCCTCGAGACATACGTCATTTTATTCTTCGTTTTCATTTCGTTTATACGACAGGGCTACGGGACAAATTAGCGAAACAATGCGACAACGCGGACGAATTTTTGTAGTAGTTGGATCTGCGAAGAGGCACTAAAATGCGGGTGAGGAAGTGGCACTAAAAATATGAAATATTTACAATTTTTCCGAAATATTTGTGGAATATATAAGAGTTACATTATATAATATTCCATCGAAATATTTTTAAAAAATATTTCTAATAAATATTTTAGCAACATTAAAACAACAAAAAATGTATAAGACATTTTTCTTGTAATTGTAGCGTAATGACCAAAAAAAAATTTGACATTTACGCAACATTTTAATTTAAGATTCACGAATTTCAAAAAAAAATTATTTTCAAAATACAAAAATGTATTTGTATATTCGAGGAAATTTCGGAAATATTTGCGTGATATGTGAGCAGAGGTGGTCGGAGTAGCTCTGCGTTTCGGGCAGGCGAACTGGCCGACGACGATCGGAACTCTCGTTGAAGTTGCTCGAGAGCCGGAGGCCTCCGAGAGAGAAAGCAAAAAGCTTGGCTGGCGTTACGGTGACGAGAGTTATGAAGCCCGTTCCCGAGACGAGGAGCGCCGAGGAGGCCGAGCGAGAGACGTACCGGGGAAGATACACGGGAGCGAGATGGACCGTGCGTGAAAGCGCGAGAGGACGATCCGCCGGTCTATTTATAGAGTTCCGCACGTTCGCGATGGGTTTGGCTGGCGTATGTGCGATCCGGCGCGGGGTTGGAAGGCATTATTATGGGTAAACCCGGGAAGCGCGCGCGAGCGCGACCAGAAGAAGCCGCCGCGTGCCGCGAAAGCGCGAACCCGCGAAAGCCGGATTCGTTTATTATCACGAAGTTTATTGTGCTTCCGCGGCCGATTAACTCGTCCAGTCACGAGATCGAAACCGTGCCTCACGCATGCGCACAGGGGGAACCGCGACGAGAAACGACGTCGAGCTCACCGCGTAATAAGCCGAGCGACACCGCTTTTGCTTCCCCCGCAGCGCCGAAGCGCTCCGTTTAAATCCGGATTTATTCGAAGCCTTCGACGGAGCGCGAATCATTCGCGATTTTTCGCAACGAAAATTAGACTTGGCTCATCGATTAAGAGATCTTCCATCAAGCTGCAATTTAAATGAGGTTTTTTTTTCATTGCCAGACCGCAAGCGAATTCTACTTGAGACATAGATTTTTTTTTGTTTACTGCTCCATAAAAATATCGTCTTCGGACATTGATAAACATTGATATTTTAAATTAAACGTTTGTAAATTTTTGGCGAAAGGAGAAAAAATGGAGAAAAAGTGAATGCAGAGAATTTCGTTTGGTAACAAAATTCTTGTTGTCAACAAAATATTTTGCTCTGACAACAAATATTTTTGCCGGCGAAACAAGAAATTATTAACGAACTACATATCGTGATCAACTATCTCTATTGTTTCGAGCAAATTATTTTTAAAAAAATAAAATATAAATAATGGGCTTGCAAAAGTTTCTCAAAAGTTTTTTTTTCGGTTCGCTGACAAATGCATTTTTTGACATTATGTTGTCACCATTGGGGAGGGAAGTACGAGGCGAGGATTGGGGCAATGCAGTAGCGTGCGGAGATATCGTGGCGAGAGCTCGTTTCCGAGCGGCGACCGCGCGGAGTCCATTCATGAATGCAACTGCGTGCCGCGTGCACAAGTCTGCATCCGCGAATTTGCACACTGTACGATTGTCAGGCCGATGAAATCCGACTTCTCTGGTCCGGAGGACAATGCAAAAATTATTTTTAAATACAATAAAAAATACATTAATCGAAGAATAAATTATAAAAAATAATTCAGACTTATTAATTTTTAATTAATTAAAAATTGCCTGATAATGGATAGATAATTATATTTCTGAGCCAAAAAATTGCAAAAATTCGACACTGATATTTGCATATTTTTTTATTACCAAGTTCTTAATTTTCAATTGAAGAATAAACGTGGCCACGTTATCCCTCATGAAAAAAAATGTCTTATCCTTTACTTCGTTACCTGCGTGACTGGTTGCCCGAGACAAACGGAGCGTAAAACTTTCGATAATGTATATATAACAATTAGCCCGTCACGATCGAGTGGATTCGAGTGGAATGCGGTGCGACACCCTTACGGTCGCACCCACGACAATGCCCGCGATCACAGTTGCACGGAATCCAAAGAAACGCACACCGATGACCACGAGGTCTCGGTTGATTTCGCTCGACCACCGTTCTTTGGCTGCTCGCCCGCGCATTGCTTTCGTTCTCTCGACGCACGGGTTCACGTTAGCGAAACGCCGTAACTCACACCCACGTCAACGTGACACGAGTATCTGCACCGTAATACATAGTTTCCGATCTATCTGCCCACAATCGGGTGCGCTATAATGCAACGATTCGAGCGCGGACAACGGCTCGAAGTATTTTACTCGCGTACGATTTTAGCGTTCCGAAAATTATTCTGCAAAAGCGCGATGAGATATTTCGCCATCCAAATACCTAAACACTCTGATGACAAATAAACTTTGCAACTGTTTCGCAGTAAAAAAAATTGTTCTAATGTTTAATATGCGAAATTAATGAAAATATCGAATTAAATTTAATGTGTTATTAATTTTAGTCCCCGATCGATTCGAAGTCTCAATTAATTTTGATTCTCAATCAATCTCAATTTATAATATTTTGTAAATCTTATTTCGTCAAGCAAACTCGAAAATTTTTGTGTCCCTGGTCATTTTGAATTTCAGTGACACAAGTCTCTTGTTGCTGTTACTTACATGGAAATCATTTTTTTTTTTTTTTATGAATTAATATCCGAGCGGTATTGTCGGCGATTGAGCCGTAAAGCCTGCCTATTATGGGCCTCGCACCGGTGTTGCATGGATTTTAATTATTCCCCGCTCCGTTATAATGCTCCGTGGTCCACCAGCACAGCCAGCGCACTTAGGACTTGGTGCGAGAGTTCTCTTTCTCCTTCGGACACCTGTCACGCATATCAACCGCGCGGGTCTAACACGCGTGCGTAACTATATTTATACGGTACGTCCAAACTGCACCAAACGAACAACTGCAACTGCACGCACCCGGCATACCGGTAGACCGAGACGCGAACCGCGCTAGCGAGCGCTCGAGTGCAGCTCGACGGATGTAAAGTGTGCTCCAGCGCGGGCGGTCGAGTCCGACGCTCGCTAATCAGTCGCAGCACGAATATCAAGACGCACCCTCGACGAGCAAGTCGTCGCATTAAATCCCCCTGCAACACGGCGATTCACGACCTCCTCAAAGAAACAACTTCTCGTTGTGCAAAGTAATTGGACTGAAAAAAAAATCCATACGTTTATCAGAGTGTTTCACAGAAAGGACAGTTCTCAATTTTTCTCACACTGTTTCGATGCATTAATTTCAATGTCGAGTTGGAACTCAGGAAAAACCGTCCCTGGAGTAAAATCCTGAGGGGTGCGGCATTCGACGTTCGCGATAAAATGTGGCACGTTGACTTTCCCACGATAGTCTGACGAGGAAGATTGATAATAATTTCTCGTCATAAAATATCAAAATTTTTTAGTGACTGATTAATCGTCAGTTTCATCCGAATAATATATTTGATTGGATTAAGAAAAAAAAAAAAAACCAGCGCGACAATTTTGAAAAACTCTCAAAGGACAAATTACTCTAAACTGCAATTAATCAACTGGATTTAAGGACGATATATTAAAAAATAATAAAAATCACTTTATCATCTACTTCCGCTGCAACTTTCTCTTCGCACTTCTATCCGAAGTTAATGATAAATTTTCGCGAAAAACTTTGCCATTTTTTTTTTTTTGCCTCAGAGAATCTCTTCTCTCGTGATATATTGTAGAAAAAAATAAGAAAATTGAGCTGAACTCAACACATTGCAACTCGAAGCCGAAAAGCTTCAACTAATGTTTCTACTTTTGAAATCAAACCGCAAAGTGTCTCGAGTCAGCGTTTGAGTGACAATTTCTTGCTAAATTCTCTGGGAAATTCCGATAAATTCTCGGATAACGAGGGAAGTAAGGATAAGACCGGAAGAGAATCAGCGAAAGCGTCGCTGTTGGAAATTGTCTCGTCCTCGGATCCACAAAAAGCTCGAGCATCGAGCGTTTTTGGGACGCGCACGCGCGCACTCGAAAGGCTCCGAAGATCGGCGAAAGTCGAACGAAAAGCCAAAGCGCGCTGGTTTTCGAGTCGCTAGACGGGTCGGACAGAAAAGTGAACGGGGACATGGAAAGAGGTAAGATAAAGAATGAAGAAGAGCCGCGAGGACCAGCACAGCCAGTACCGACAAAGGTTACTATTTATAATCGCGGTTACACTCGACACTGCGGGACGTGCGCGACCGGACGCGGGAACCCCGATGAGAAGAAACCCAAAGGGATTTGTTTCTCTTCTCTAACTGATGCGGAGCCAGCGGGACGACGATATATTAATAATGGAAGCTGCGCGAGACGCGCCGTGATGAAGAAGAATAAAATAACAGGGCGCGAGGAACTTGAGAGCCGGAAGGAACAAAAATGTATTTTTAAAAAATTTGACAACTCAACGAATTTTTGTAAACATCGTGATGGAAATTTTTCGCTCGGAGACTATAAATTGTAAAAGGGAAAGATCGAGTTTGTAACGTCAGCTTGGAATTTTCGGAGACATTGAAAAATCATATTTCGACAAAATTTTGATGTCGGAGGGATTGAGAAATAAATTGAGGCCATTGAAAATATAAAAATATTTAAGAATTATCAGTACCGAAAATCAATCTTGTCAGCAACTTTGATACGCACGATTTATTAAGATTTTTTTACCATTCCGAAGTTTTTGAAATAGCATCTTATTTTTCGGCAACTTACGCGAAGTGAGCACTGTTTTCAAAAACTTCCTTAAAAAGCGAAACCAAAACCAAACGAAAAAAACACAAGACCGAACCAAAAGAACCAAGAAGACAAAACCGAAACCTTAAAATAAAAATAAAAAGCCCAGAAAATTCTCGAAAAATTGATTTTTCAAAGAAAATTTTATAAATATCGCTGCAGACTTTTTCCCAAAAAATCTCCCGAGAATTCGACCGGAAATGAAAAAAGTGCCCAACCCTCCGAATCGTCCCCGCTGATCCCCTCACGCGAAAGTTCCCCAGGAAAATCCGCGTTTCGCCCGCAGCTTCCACAGCTCCGTCTCTCTCCAAAAGAAGAATAACCCGCGAGGCAAGGAAGAAAAGGAGTTGAAAATTACGTCGCCACGGAGCGCGGAGGCCACCTCGGATGCACATCCAAAAGCACTCACACATCGAAAACCCCATTAAAACCCGCGCGCGTTTCTAAATCGGTAGCGATTCTCTCGTCGCGATGCTCTCGTTGCGCGCGATCTTCTGCGCACAGCGCATCCCTTCCGCCCTTTCCGTTCTCCCCGCGTCTCTCGCACGTCCTCTCCGTCTCTTTCCCTCAACATGTCCCCTCCGTCGTTCCGCGTGTTGTCGCGTCCGTCCTTTCCGCGGCTTTTCTCTCCGCGTCCCGCTCACGACGTTCGCGACGACTGTCGACTCATTCATAAGAGGAACAGAAGACCGAGAGAGATTCGGACCGCCCGTTCAGAGCCGGTCGAGGCGGCCTCCTCGGAAACAAGTCGAAGAGAAAGCGCGAGCGTCGACGAAGAGAGCGAGGAAGAACGCGGAGAGAAGCCCGAGAGAGGGAGGAAGATAGCGCCGGAAACGCTCGCGAGCCAATGTTCATTCACAAGAGCATCAGCCCGGGGCTTTAACTCCGGAGCTCTCTTCCTCTTCTTCTTGCTCCTCCACCTTCGCGACCGTCGCCGCGCTCCTCCTCGCCCTCCCTCGCGACTTGCGCCTCTATTTGTTATCTCGTACACGGCTCGGCCGGGGTGGCGCACTGTTTTCCGCTGCCTCGTCTTCGGCCGGACGAGATCGCCAAGAAACGGGAGCAAAAGGTCCGCCATTGGACGGAGAGGCTTCTGCACCGCCGGCGAGCATAAATCTCCTCGTCCTTCCGACTCCCACCCGCTCTTCCTTTCTTTTTCCGCTTCGGTCCCTCACTCTCGCGACTTCGTCGCCGAGCGCACCCACTATAGATCGGGGTTGCGACGGTTGTGTACGACTTTATAGAGCTGGCCCGTAGTAAGCGCGAGAACATCGAAACGATGGAACGGCTGCTGCGTCTTCGTTCTCGGTGTCTTTCCCTCTCCGGTAATGTCGCGAAGAGCGGCACAAGACTCATTGTTCTTGTCTGCGTCCCGGGTGAGACCGGAATAGAATGGAGAGTCGGTGCGACGAAGGCGCGTGCGACCGGGCGCGGGTGAAGAAGAATCTTGGATTGGGCGAGGGCGTACTTTGGGGTGGCCCAGGGGGATGAGGGGGAAGAGGGGGGGGGGGTGACATGGTCGAGATGCGATGGAGTTTTTAAAGGGCAATAATAGAACGAGGCGGTAGGGATTAATCGCTGTTGGGCGATGCGTTTTGTTTAGGCACGGCTCTGGATGACTATTTGGCTAATTCCTGGCTGTAGATGTTGTTGTTTTTTTTTTTCTTGGTTTCGAAGACAAAAACGGGAAAACCCGTGTCTTCACGAAATTGAACCGAGTGCGCACGTATTTTTAGAGCGTTACATTGTACCGCGATAAAACATTTTCACGGGATTTACAGGCTCGAATTTGGCGCAGTGAAATTGGAGCTTAGATGATTGTGAGCGAATACGGTTTTTACCGAATTAATTACACCGATGGGAATAATGCAGAAGACCGGTATTGGTTGACGGTCTGTCGATATGGACATTGGTTGGAGGTGGTTTTACGGCAAAGTATTGCAGAGTAGCTGAATTTTTTGAGCGTTGAATCTAATTTCGACGAGACATTTTTACGGTTCTATCAGGTCCCGATTTAAGGTGCGAAAAATGGCGTTTGAATGGTAGCGCGCGACTATGATTTTTACCGAATTGTTTTTCTTGATGAGAATAACACTGGACCGGTTCTGGCCGACTCTCCGCCGGTACTGGCCGTCAATGGCCGTTCCGCCAGGAGTCTTGATCGAAGATGACTTCGATCTCCCTCGCTCAATCATTCTCATCTCCAAAAATATAAACCGAGAGACGAAACGCGAGTCACGTCTTCTTGGTTGCCGTGACCCAACGTAACAATCGACCATATTGACGCTACACCAACCCGATTAGACGCTCACTCCGACTCCGCGAATCCTTTCCGGACCTATGCTCGAAACGCTTCGAACGCCCGATTTATTAAACTGATAAATCGTTCCGATAATTTTCGGCGATGGGACGAAAATACGCGGTTAAATCGTCGTCGCCAGGCGCGCATGAACGGACTCGGACTTCCCGAAGAAGTCGCGTGGGTTTTGTACGCTATAATTATGACCGAGAGAGAGAAAGTCCCTGACCGTAGCGTCGCGAAACGACGACGACGAGCGCGACCCGACATTCCGGTACGGGAAAACGCGAGGATCTTCGCCGCAACCGCGACTGCAGCTGATTGAAACTGCCACGCGTCGAAGCGAATACGCGCCTCGGTCGGACGGTGGATTGACTGTAACTGGTTTGATGCTCTCTTTTCCAACTATCGTGGCGAGCTTGGCGAGATTCTCGCGCGCTGGTACCGAGATTCACGCGGACGATATCTGAATGAACGTCTCGTTTCTGGATCCCGTGAATCCGGCCGGCTCCCTTGGCCGACGCACTGCTGACTCGTTTCACTTAGCGCGAAAACCGAATCTCCGTCGCAGTTACCGAAACTCGGCGAATAGCCGCGATACCGTGGAATTTTACTTTAATTATTTATTTTATCGGCGCCACCGAAAACGAATATTTCTTTGATACGAGTATTTATTTTTATCGGAGCTTGACGAAGCACTTTCAGTACGAAATCATTTTCGTACTTGATGTAACGTTGTAAGATACGGAGAATCAGTGGTGGAGAATCAATGAAAAATCGGGTCGAAACGACGAAATCCGCGAATCGTGGCTCGCGAATTTCTACGACAGTTGTTGCGTTAAATTTTGACGATTTTTATTTTATGAGACGCAGTCATTTTTATGCAATTCTTGCGCTATTAAAATTTTCATCATAGCTTCCTCGAAGAGGAAACTGTTTATGTAAGTGTGATATATGAGTGTGATATATTTATTTAAAGTACTCGCGGTGCAATGACATATCGGAAAATTATTATTTTTTAATAGCAACAATTAAATCTAAATTCGATAAATATTTATTTGCAATAAATATGAATAGCAGTGATTATGAGTATTTACGATTTTCTGTGAAAATCCTCGTATTGTGCTGCGGAACGATAGAAATTTTTATCAACGAGGTAAAAACGTTTGTGTAAAATAAACGAATAATTATTCGAAACGAGCACAATTTTTTTTTTTACTCAAATAATGATTCATTCGCGGGTGACCGGTTAGATAAATCATTATTTTTTCTGAGTACGCGACCGGAACAATCCAGCGCGTGTCATTTTTGTCGACGACAAAGCGTTAGTCCTAAACGAAACAAAACAAAAAAAAGAAAAGTCAATACATCAACGCCGTTCGCGACTCGGGATGTCGATCACTGGTTCGCAACCGGTGATTAGTCGCTCGTGTGTCGCGTTTCCAGTCGTTCGATAAATATAAGTTGCGTAGTCACAAACGATGAACGATGATATCGAGAACAAGTCCCACTCACGCGCAATCCACCCGCGAAAAAAAAAACCTCGATAGTTTCTTCTCCTTGAACCCATTTTTTTCTTATTCCGCAGCGAAGCTTTGTTTTTACGAAAAATAATATTCAATTTTTTCCCACGTAATTTCTCGTCAATTCTGAATATATAAATCACAAATATATTCGTATCTGAAAATGTGATGAAACGAAAATTACGTGGCAGCGACGCGAAAACAATTTCCACGATTGAGTTGTTTTTTCTCTCGACGAGTCGCGAAAGGTCGAGTCTTTGAGTTATTATTTTTGCTCCGAACTGGATATCGTCTGTATTGGAGTAAAATCGATTTGCAAGATTAAGTCATGATATACAGCTTAACGAAGCTCGTTCGCAACCGCGGCTCTCGCCAGCGTCGCGTCCGCGACGGAATATTATCGATGCGGTTCGTTCTTTACTCGAACCCGTTCGACAACGAGAAACCTCCGAGCGTTTGCCGCGACAAAAAAGAAGCGGTTCGACGTCTAATTGGACCCATCGTGCGTGAGCGATGTTGCTTCAACATTTTTATATATTTACCATCATTATTATTATTATTATTATTATTATTATGTTTTCATTCGTTATTATCTTGTTTCCCGAGCCGTTCTCTTCGCCCCGCGGACGGTGTCGCTCGAACTCGTCGCGGTGATAATCGTCGTCGAGGAAACACAATCGTTCGGCGCAAATTAATTCCGCTCGCGTGCGCGCGACGAGTGCGCGGCTGGTCGACAAGCCTCGCTCGACCACGAACAACGCGTCTCGGACAGCTCGAAAAATGCCAGAGATTTTTTATTTTTTTTTACACCCAAATGAAGCACACGGCGGCAAGAGGGCAAATTAAGAAAAAAATTTGTAGCGCGTAGAGCCCAAAAAAAAATAGATTTTTCTTGGTCTCAACGGTGGTGAACGGAGCTTTGCGAATAGAGGCAAAGCAGGGAATGTTGCACCGTGGAATTTTCGCATCGACTTTTCTACGTTAATCCGTACAATGAGCCGGGTTCGACTGTGCACTCAGAGATTATCGAGTGTCCTGCATTAGGCAAATCGTGGGAGAGGAAGCGAGTGGCGCGTTGCTCGGAGTTCGCTATTCTAGGTCCGGAACAACCCGTCAAGCTCGAGGGTCGGAACTCGGCACGGGCTTAAGACAGTGTGGGGCGGTCTTTGATGTTGACGACTGTGTGCGCGCGTGGAACGGAGGAGGCTTCCGGGGTCAATTTGGCGCGGCACATGGGTCGTATGTGGCAAAGGGCGCGAGGGCCAAATGACCCCGCATGTCCGTCGCTTGACCCTATCTTTACCGGTCGACGGTTGCTCAGACACCATCGACGCGATTACACAATTTTCGCTATTGCGCAGGTCCCGATTTCGGATAGATCCACTCGCCTGAAACACATTTTTACTGTATTCAATATTGGGCCGACATCGACATTTTTTTTTTTTTGTTTAAATATAAATATTTATTAATCTATTTAGCAATTTATTAATCGATCTATTTATTAATTTATTTATCAATTTATTTAGCAATTTATTCATCAATCTATTTACGAATTTGTTCATCAATCCATATATCAATTCATTTTTCAATGTATATATCAATTTATTTATCAATTTATTTAGCAATTTATTCATCAATCTATTTATCAATTTATTCGTCAATAAATTTTCCAAATTATTCATCAATCCATACATCAATTCATTTTTCAATCTATTTATCAATTTATTTGTAGATCTATTTACCAATTTTTTAATCGATCTATTTACCAATTTATTTATCAATTTATTTACCAATCGATTTATCAATTTACTTACCAATCGATTTATCAATTTATTTACCAATCGATTTATCAATTTATTTATCGATTTATTTATCAATTTATTTATCAATTTATTTATCAATCTATTTATCAATTTCTTTGTCAATTTATTTATCAATTTATTTAGCAATTTATTCATCAATCTATTTATCAATTTATTCGCCAATCTATTTATCAATCCATATATCAATTCATTTTTCAATGTATTTACCAATGTACTTATCGATCTATTTACCAATTTATTTATCAATTTATTTACCAATCGATTTGTCGATCTATCCAACTTTCCACCAGCCGAAGAACCGACTTTCCGGACTAGACAACGCGACGCCCAATCCATCGAGTCAATATCCCATGCAGCGGCGCCGCCCCTAAACCGAGTTAACCATCGGCAAATATTTACCCTAAATAAGACCAAAGCCTGAAAAAAAAAAAAAAAAAAAAAAAAAAAAAAAAAAAAAATTCGGGTTCATAATATTCCGAAGGTCAAAGTTGCGGCACCCTCGGGTTAAATGGGGCACCGCGCCACGGGGAGTCGCGAACAGGTGGACGCGCCGCAGGCCGTCGCACCGCACTCGAATACCTGCGCGATCCTCGCCCGTGCCGCTTCAGGGCAGAGACTGCCCGGCTGCGTGTGCAGCGATATAACTCAACGAGTCGCCGTAACAGCGCAGCGAAGTGAACGACGGGGGAGCGTGGGCGGACAGCTCGCGACAACAATGAGCATTGTGATTTGTGCGGGTGTACCGAAGCCGCGATTGGTCCATCGGAGAGTTTCGTCTCCCACCCTCGCGGTTTCCATTGGATCGGGAGAGCCGTCCGGGGGTTGCGCCGCTACCGACGCCTCCGTCGGCCAAACAATAGACAATGCGCAAGGCACCGAATCGGGCACACCTGATATTCCCCGGCGAACCGAGAATCGCCTACGTGCCTCGCGCACACCAACGGCAACGAGGACTCTCGGAAAATGTCCGCCGAGAAACATTCTCCAGTTTTTGCGAGAGAAAGAACTGAAGTTTTTTCGTTGTTTTTACTCGTTTTTTTTTTGCGCCGGAATTTCTTGTTATTCGAGAAAAATTATCGTTTTTTATTTTTTTTTTATTTTTTTTTTATTTGGATTTTCTTAAAGGGTTTGGAGATTTCGTCTTCTACGACGCTTTTATCGGTCCCTCAATTATTTTATTGTCATTGGATTATTTTTATCTTAATTTTTCCGTTCGCGGACATAAAACCCGACACGACACGACGTGACGCGCTGACAATTTTTACTCGAATAAGCATATTACGTCGACAGAGTGCTGTTTTCAACTCATGAGGAAGGTTAAAGCGCCTCAAACTACTGGTCGAATGAATGATGAATTTTAAGTAATTTACAGAAACTATTGAGCACCTATATTAAATGCTAATTTGTATTCCGGCAGATGCCTTCAGAACAAACTTTGATAGCAACTCATTGAACTAACTAATTTATGCTAATTTTCGGAAAACAACATATTTATTCCTGTCTAAGATTAATCCGCAATTTTTGCTCGCTATTCGATCCACCACGTCTCAACCTCATTCTCGAAAGATCCTCGACGAATCTATTCGAATATCCGACAGTATTTTCGCTTTAATGTTCCGTCCTTTTCTTTATCCGTCATAAAAATTCCTCCATAACCAAACAATCACGCCCGTCTCCACGAGCGAAGCTCGCCAGGCTCCTCCGTGGCATCGACGATGGTCTTAGTCGACGGTGGCGCCAACCGCCGTCCACCTCGCCCCGTTCAAACGGTCAACGAGACAGTCGCCGTTCAACGGAAAAGTATCCAAACAATTACATTAATTCTTCTCCGACCCAATCCCCGACTCTATAATTCAACGAAACGAGTCTCCGTATCGCGTACATGACAAAACAACAAAACATGCGTGCAGGCGCCTCGACGAAACTCGCTGCGTTCGAGCGAGGCTTCTCGCGTCGTCTGAACAGCGACCGGCAGCGCCACAATAGCCGCGAGTCATATATCGCTCGCGCAGCCCCCGTTACGCGCTCCTACCTCGTAGCTTCGGCGTCCCAGTCTCGTCGGTGCGCTGCCTCGGGCTCTCCGCGTCGTCACGGTGGGGGGAGAAGTTCGTCGTCGCGGCGTGGGTGTAGGAGAGAAAGGAGGCGTAGCCGTCGGTGGCCGACAAGGGCGTGGCGAACTGTCCACCGGGGACTCGGTGAATCCCGAAGAGAGAGCGTTGGCGCACGCTCGACTTCGCCTCGTACACTGCACAGTTACACCGGGACGAAACAGTACGACGAGCGCGCGGCACGGAAAGATCGAACGAGGGAGCGAGAAGCTCTGCGTGAAGGCGCGCGAGTGACGGGGTGAGACGGCCGGGAGTAGCGGAGAAAAACAGTGGCGCGAGAGAAGGGGGCGGAGGGGGGAGAGAGAGGACGAAACGATAGCCAGCTCGGCGAGAGAGATTGCAGCGCGCAACGCGCGTTTGTACCGATGCCGACGTTGCCCGACTGACTGTGTTGCGCCGGATGGTGGTGGGAAGTTATGTTGGCACGAGTGGGCGCGCGCGAGAGAGCGAGACACGAGAGTCGCCGACGACGTTGTACGGCGGCGTGGCGGCGGAGAGGTGTCCCCCTGTCGTGCGGAAGCGGCGGCGCCCCGTACTGCGCCGGAGTCAGAGGCACCCGCCGAAACTCTCCTCGTCGTCCCGCCGCGCGCGGACCTCGCAGCCCGCGCGCTCTCTTCAGTCAGTCAGCCGACGCTCCGTGGCCGCGGTGATTATCCCCATTGTATACGTAACCGTCGCGACAGAGCGCCTCACCACTCTCCGCTTCGATCCGATCGGTATCCGAGTCACTTTTTTTTTTTCAGTCGTTTCTTCTCCCTCGGTCGACCGATCGAACCGAAAAATCGTCCGAGATTTGCTTTCGACGCGTGAGGAAGAACAACAAAAAATATTGCCACGGGAGATCGAGGATAATAAACACTGAATATAAATTTCACGTGCGCGAATCGTTGTGACTCGTCGGGGAAGTTATCTCGATAAACCGGGGTACGCGAGGCGCAACGGAGAGGCCGATGTTGTCGCTGCGGATGTCCGACGATCGTCTTGCTGTCGGGGATAGCGGGGATCTCCGTTGCGAACGAGTGAGTTCTCGCGCGAGATCTTGAACGAGAGAAAGCTCGAGCGGGCAGCGAGAGTCACCGAAGATCGTCGGTCGTCGAAACCGAAAGTTCTCGAAGGCCCGAGGAGAGCGTTGTTAACGATAAAACAGAAAAACGCGTGCGTTCGGCGCGCGACACCTACGGGCGTCGAGTGAGGCTCGGCGTTAGTGGTGGTCAACGGGAGAATTAGTTGTCCCGCGTGGAGCGCGGATCCGGCGCTCCAACGGCCGTTCGAATTTACATCGACGGTTTTTCCTCGCTACGAGCGAGGAGAACGATTTTTTTTCGTATACGAGGTATCTTCGTTCGCGAGCTCTTTCGCCGTCGAGACAACGAAAAAAAAGCTATTTCGATAAGAAGTCGAAAGACGAAAATATATAAGAAAATATAACGACCAGTGGTTCTCATATGCAGTGACGGTATTCGAACGTTCAATGGACACAGTGCGGCAGCGGCTATTGTGATTAACTGTGCGCGACGAGAATACACCGACGTGTTCTCTGCGTGATTTGTGTCTACGAAAGTAGAAAAAGAAAACGAGAATATAAGTAAAGTAAAAGAAAAAAAAAAAAAAAACAAAAAAATCTTCAATAATCAACGGTCTCACGAGATAATAAGAAACGTACCGGGGAGAGGATGATATGAGCACGATCAGCAGGTGAGTGTGGCTTCGAAAAATCAACCGTCGTTTCGCGACGTCGATAGTTGTAAGATACGTATATGAGAGGCAAAAAAAAAAAGATCCGAGAAAAAAAAGGTTAATTGAATGGTTGCCTTCTCGCCAAGGCGTTGAAATCTCGGAGACGCGTGTCTGACGCGCTTCGCTGCACCGGGGATAATGTAAACGTTAACGAGCAATCGTATCGACACGTGTGGACCGATCGGCGTCACCCGGCGCATAGTCGCGCGAGCTTTTCGCTCTCACGGCTCTCTAACAAATGTTCAGACGCTTCCCCGAAAAAATTGAAACGAAAACAGTGTCTTCGATGATAATAACAACAATCGTATGGTCATCCGAGCTTGGCCGGTATTAACGACGTCCAAGCTGTAAAAGTCATAAGAGATTCGACGCAACGGTGCGGAAAGTTTCTACGCGTAAAGGTTTTAGTCATGCACAATCGTGATGAAAAATTATCCTGTAATATTTAAAACTTTCGAATTACTTTGTTTCAAATAATTCACGCTAATTTCAGCATAAAAGTTCATCGATTTTTTGTTGCACTTTTACGATTAATCGAACGCCTCGATAATGTAACTATTTCTATGGCAATTCCATGAGAGATGTTACACTGTTGTTTGAGATACGCGGTGGTTTCAGTTTACAATTTTTCATAGCCCCATTCTGATTGTTTTTTTTTTTTTTTTTTTTTTTTTTTTTTTCAAAAAAAAAATCCATGAACCGTTTAATTCCGGTAGTATAAGATAAATACGAGAGAAAAAATGATACAGAAAAAATTAATAGGAAGGTCGATTCTCACCAAGGCGTTGAAATCTCGGTGAGGCGCCTCGCCCGACTTTCGCTGTACGGCGCTAATGTAAACGTTAACCAGCGTCGGATATCGACACGTGTGAACCGATCGGCGTCCTCCGGCGCACTGGTCGTTCGAGGCTTCTAATCTCACGTCTCGCCAACGAAAATCCAGGCTCTTTTACCGAAACAATCAAAAATAAAACACTCTCTCCAACAAAAACAATTCTGATCGGTCTATCGTTATTATTGTTTTCATTAAAAATTGTCCGAAAAAAAAAACACTCAACTACCGACGAATCGCAAGACAACTCGATAGGACAGAACCGAAGATTCCGACCCGTTACTTCGGTAGTTAGCTTGGAACGCAGCATAGACATTAAAACGAAACGAAGAAAAAACGATGACCCGATAATGAAGCGTTATCACGCGGACAACGTGTTCCATTGAACATTGTTCAATTTTCCCAGACGTATAATCACAAACGGTACAAGGGAAATAAAAAAATTTAAAAAAAAAATATTCGTTCCAACAGGAGAATTTTTTAGTAGAAAAAATTCGAAAATCCCAGTCGTTGACTCGTTAGTCATGTCAGAGGGACGTAAAACAACGTAAAGAAAAAATAGCTACTTGGTAAGTCTAGGCGTGCAATCAACAGCTTTTATGATCGAAAGCTTGACGAGGCAAAGAAAAAAGCTTAAAAAATGTCTCAACCGTTAAGAGAATATTTGAATCGGAAAAATCAGGAAAAAAACTTAAATTCCGACGCTTCGTCAAACAATAACCCAGTCGTTAATTGGCTACTCGGCTTTGCACGAACGAACTAAAAAGACTAGTCTTTTTGTTTGAAGAACGGAATTTAATTTCAACGCTTCCGAGAAGCCATAACCCGACACGCCGGAGTCGAAGATTTCGGTTGCTAGTAGCGTAGAGGGCACGCGGAGCAAAACAAAAAACAATACCGTCTCGCTAAGGCGCTATCACTCTGACGTCGTTTCCCACTGCCGCGTACGATCAACGCCGGATTTTACAATCGTAAATTGTACGGGGACAGAGAAAGAGCCAAAAAGAAATCTCTGCTCTCGATAAGAGAATATTCAAGCGTTTTTCCGCGTTGGCGTTGTTCCGGGCGCGCAGGGATTCTGTGTAAGGCGGAGAACAGACACTGCCGGGCCATGTGTTGCTGGAAGGGGGCGATCGTCGGGGTACGTGAGAAAGCGAGAGAGCGTCGGCGAGTCGGACGACGCGGCGTAGAGCGAAGGGACTGTGAAGTTACGCTGGCAGAGCGAGCAACGCATCTGACCCAGTGACCTTCGTCTCGTTCTTTCTTCCCCCCTCCTTCCCCTTGCGGCTCCCCTAGACGCAAGAACCGCGGCGAAAAACGAGGGTGCTGGCCGGGAATAAAGTGGATAAAAAAAATCCTAGCGACCCTCGCGTATACCGAATTATTGTAATGCGGTGCTCGCTCGGAATCGACGTTTCCCGACCGAACCGGCGAAGCGATGACTCGGTGCGGTTTTGCGACAACTCGCGATCACCATCGAGTTACACTGTCGTGGATTAATGTAAAGAGGCGGTAGGAAAATTAGGTTTGTAATTATTAAAAAAAAAAAAAAAAAATTCCGCTTCGGTCTGCCGGACTGCCCGTTTGTGGCGCTGGCGTAGCGATGGACCTAGAGAGCTGTGGAGTGCGAGGGCGACAGCATCAGCGGCAATCCCGGCGGAGCGAGAGAGACGCGATGAGAACGTGTTTCACTCGCTCTCAGCGGGACAAAGACCGAGAGGCGAAACAACAATCGGTCTCGTATGTTCGAATTTTTTTTTTTTATCGCACAGTTCCAATGATTCGGACGAAAATTTTTTTTCAGACACTGTTATGCTGTGACAAATTAAAAAAAATATGTCAATAGATGGATTTTGATAAATACCTCAGTGACAAAGTTTGTCAATCGAGTGATAAAAAAAAAGGTAAAGGTGTGAATCGAAATCCCTCGCACTAACAGATTCGGACGGAAAATTACCAGTTATACAATTATTACTGTTATTATTATTTAAGTTTCCGCCTCACGGATGACTGCGTTGTTCGCCGACAACAATTTTCACTGTTCTCCAAGCGAAATTCGACACGGTCTCGCGAAAAAAAATGCCTCGAGAAGAGATGAAGCATTGACTATTTTTTGAAAAATATAAAAAAAAAAAAAAAAGTAAAAACTGTGAGAACGGACTTTGCGTCATCGCGGAGGTGAATAGAGAGCGGTCCCAAAGAGAATTACGACCTCAACAAGACACGCAAGCCTCCCGAATTATGCGGTATTATGTATTATGTCGCCATTATGTAGATGGCCATTGGAATCCATTAGTTTTGGAATTCTTCGCTTCTCTGGCAAAGACCCGACCAAGAAACGTATAGTACGGTCGAAATACAGTAAACTTCCTCTCGTACCGGCGGTCCCCTCGAGTCGGGCTTCTGCCCGTTTCCGAAGCTGGAAACTCGCTACTCCGCACTCCTCGCTAGCGTTGTTTTAAAATAGGCCAAGGATCGTAAAAAAGAATGATGACTGCAGTGTACAGTGCGGATGCCCGAGCGTTTATACACACACGCTTCCCCACTCTTTTTCTCTCTATCGGTATCTTCTTTTCCCTCGCCCCATCCCTCTTCGCCTCTCCGCACCCTTGAGTGTTCTCGTCGCGAACGGTTAATCTCTTTCTCCCTATTGCCGTGCGCCGGTAGCGGGCGCTTTCAAACAATTCTCGTTGGTAAAAACCAGTCGTTAAATTCGTCCGAGTGGCCGGTATTAATCTCGAAAATCTCGCGGTAGCGGGCGCAAAGCTGTGGTCGGGAAAATTGATAATGTACCGGGCTGGAAGATTTTTTTTTTTATTGTTTTTTTTTTATTTTTTTTTATTTTTTTAAGTTTTCATACGCTCGAAACTTTGTCGTGAGAAGTTGGGGAGTCTCGAGTGACGAGATACCTTCCAGTCTCAATGATCGAGGGTAAATTTTCACGAACAAATCGAGACGATCTCCTTTCCTCGCCTGCTCGAAACTGTGCGAGGCAAACATTTTTGGAACTCTTTTGTCCGCGCAACAAATTTTTGTAGATCAAATTACGAGTGTCCGATTGGATTTTGTACACCGAAATTCGGAATGAAATCTGCGGATCTGAGGTCGATACAGTTGATGATAAATCAATAGTCGTGTTTTTTTTTTTTTTTTTTTTAATTTCTTCGGATTTATTTTTAATTTCCTCGACTTTCTTCCCGAGCGAGAACAAAAAAATAGAGAACGAGCAGCGACAGCCGATCGTGTAAGCGGGATAAGGCTGAAGCTTCGTGGAGAGAGTTTCGGATATTTATCTCGAGTGACAAGATTTCCCAGCTCGAGCGGCCGAAGCTCCGTCGAAGCTCACGAACGAACGAACGGAGACACCATTCTTCTTTTTTCCTGTTTCACTTGTTCTCGTTCGGTCTCCTGTTCGTACGACTTGTCCGTCTGTCTCTCCGCACGAGATTAGCTCTCGGGTTCACAATGACAAAAGGCTCGGCGTTTCGGTGAGACGACGATCTCGCGCGGTCGACCCCCGGACGCGACTCCGCATACAATTTTACTCTCGTCGGGTGATTAAGGAATTAGAAAAGTCTCCACGACGCCGACACTTGCGCAATCGGATTATACCATTAATTTATCGGGACCGCTAAATTGTCCCGGCAATCTCCGACGGAGATTTACAATCGTTCATTCTCACAGCCAGGAATCTACGCGCTCGTCTCGCGCACAATGTTAAACATCGTGGAATTTTCACTGTCGAAGGCATTCGTTAAATAGGTGGCAAGAACGGCCCGAGTGAGCTGCTGCTACGCCAAGATTGATGCTCCGCGGTCATTGACACATCAAGGTTGTATGCGCGACCTGCTATTTTCGACTTCTCCATTCTCTTCGGAATATTCTTCAAACACATTTTATTTTATTTTTTTGAAAAATTTCCGTTTTTTTTTTTTTTTTAATTTTTTATACGTTCGACTGATGTACATACGAATACTTTTCCGTGGCTCTTTGGTGTTGGATTTTTTTTCTTCCTATTTTTCATCGGCTTCGCGAAACGTGGAAAATTTTTTGTGTCATCGATACATTTTGTTTTTTTTTTGTTTTTTTTCCTAATCTTCGTCCAACCTCCAAGAATTTTAACCAAACGTTTCGAACGGAACGACTTTAGTATCTCAAGCAACCTTCCTTCAATCCCAATCAGACGAGTCCAATAGAATTGATGCAGCGAAATTTTCGAGATACGGAAACGATATAAATAACGAACGAAGATTTTTTTATCCGCCCGTTCCATTGAGTGGAAAGGACGCAGCCTGACGGTGTTTCTGCCGGTTTGGATTCCGAATTAGTGTCCTCTCTTCGAGGTCTCGACCGTTAACGTATGCAGACACAGACTCCAGTGACACGCGTCACGCTCGATTTCTCGTTCGCGCGACGCCTCGCGACGTCTACGGAGAGGCCCGGGGACTCTTTCTTCTCTCGTTATTCTCCTCCCTTTGGCCATCGCCGATTCACAATATACGCGTACAACTGCCGTACTGTCCTATACGACATTATTTCGTTTTGTCGTCGCCGTCGCCGCGACGGGCCGCGTTGAGCGGCAGTTTCCAAAATGAGGAAATCTTCCATCTGGCGGGCTTCTGTTCCACTCTGTTCTTCTTATTCTTTCGTCCTATGGTTTATTCTACTGGCGCGCTACTTGATGATCCGTGCAACGCGGTACTCTCGTCGCATTCTCGACCGCCGACAGCTTTTGCTCCCGGCTTTTTCTTTTTTTATTTATTTTTATTTTTTTTCACCACGTTTGACACTACCCAATTAAAAGGTCCTGACTTTGGCCACACTTCGGCCGGACCGTCGGCGGTCTATAAATAATTTTACAGCCCGTCTCGACGAGGAATTCAAAAAATAACGAATGTATCCGCGTATCGATTTTCTAAAATGAGAATATGTGAACGACAATTTTTTATTATTTTTCGACAACTTTTTTTGTTTTAATTCAGCATCACGAATCAAAATCTATGGATTTTGGAAAATTAAGATAATTCGACGTGAACGTTGCTTAAGAAAATGAGGCGCCTCTCTCCTTTTGCAATCACGTTAATTTTTTAAATAACTGATTCAGTAGGATTATAGTTTTTGAACCGTGAGCGAAATAAAATTCGTGAAATCTGTTGGATTTTTATTCTGAGTCGACAATACATTGTCAAAAATTTTGCATGAGTCATCTGTTATATGAATTGATACAAAGAACCCGAGAATACGTGAAATCGTACGATATTATTGGTTTCTATACTTTGATTATACAAAAATGATAATAACTTATACGTAATGTTTTCCTTTCGCATAATATTTATCGTCGCTCCAGTCGCCTTTTTCACCGAATTTACACATCTCTAACGCAAGCCCTGAAGAACAGTCTCATCACTGCGCCTTATCGCAATTTCGCTGAAGCGTTGAGAGTCGTTGCGCGAATTTGCGAGTGAAAAAAATTATCGCTCCTTCCATTGAGCTTGATCTGAAAATTTATTCGAGTAACCGAAAGTTTTGCACACTCTCGCGCATTGATACGTTCGTACATACGTTTTTTTTTTTTTTTTTTTTTTCAGTATTTATTTTCATTTTCATGAATGGACAATGACTGGTCGAAATTCGCCCGTCGATTATTAACTCTCGCCCAATCTCGCACTCAAAAGAACGATAAAAAAAAGAAAAGAAAAAAAAAAAAGAGCCGCGTCTCTAGACAAGAGCTTCGCGCGATAGAAAATTTGTTTTCGCAATTCGATTCGGCGGTTTCTCATCTCTTTCTCTCTCTCTCTCTCTCTCTCTCTCTCTCCCTTACGTTCCGTTTGCTCGCTGCTAATGGCTTCCAAGAAATTCCCGAATAATTACTCTTTGTTCGTTGTGCGCGCGCGAGGGCGCGAGACCGTGGATGAGTAATCGTCCCGCAGTAAAGCAGTTCGGCATCGCGGCCGAAAACCGCGCCAGGCACATGCATAACGGCGACGCGCGCACCGTGTACAGTGGAACCTCGTTTAACACGAGGCAATGTGGAAAAATCGTACGCTGACTAAATTGAATAGCGGACGAGATACAAGAAACATTCGCAATTTACCTGTCCAATTTACCGCTACCAGTAACAAAATTAATTCACCAATTTACCAATTTACCGATTAGCTAATTTACCAGCTCATTAATGTAATCGACTATCGTCAAAATAATATTATACATTTAACGTACTCAATTGAATTTTGAACGCGAAAACTGCTGAATTAAATCCACTGTATAATTGCGACGAAAAATAAGTATGCTTTTTCATTGAAATTTGAGTAATTCATGAAAATGAACGTACTTTTATAATCCATTGTGGAAGTCGAGTAAATCATAACGAATAACGTATTCTCGATAATTGCCAATTACACGGAACATTAATTTTTGGTCACGATTTTACATGAAATTTAATGTACCAGTTTACGAACCGTTCTCACGAGTCGAATTTTGACTCTAGCCGAATCTCTCGAGCCGTACAGCAGCACGTGCGAACAGCAAGACACACGCGAGCTCTCCGGACTCGTCACCTTTGACGCCGTAAATTCGTCCGAAATTACCGTAACGCGAAACGCTCCAAAAATCATTGCTCTTTCGCGCATTATCGCTAGCCGAAGATGTTTTGACGAAAAGACCGAAGCGTGGGAGACAAATACGAGCGATAAAATTCTCGCTGCTTTTATACCGCCGATATAAACCGCCGAATGATTCACACTCACCGATGTTTCGACACTCGCTGATCGACCACGTCTCCCCCCTTTTGCTCCTTTTTTCTCCTCATAATGCTACAGCCTATTATATTCGACTTCGCGGCCGAATTTAACGGTCGACAATGTTGCAACCGTCTGGCATCGAACAATTTCAAAAGTCTCGGCGCATTGTGTCCAACCGGTCGGCCCGTTTATTCCCGAGATGACTGTGACGACTGTCCGCTAAATAATACCGCGTCGTCCGTCCGCGTTTGCGCGAAGTGCGGACACGCCGAGGGATTTCCGCATCTCGACTTGGTACTATTATTAAGTCGGGGATATTTACGCTAACGAACTCGGGTCGAGAGCGATCCCCGAAATTCGCGACAATGCACCCGAAAGATATTAAGAAATAAATTAATAATAGCTTCATTCGCGAGGAAGGAAAACGGAGCAACGGACACTGCAGTGGTCGACCGTGGAACGGGAAATCGCTGCGGTGACGAAACATCACGACTTTTCACGCGAGTCGCAAAGCGTTGATACTGAAAATGTGGAAACAGTGAGAAAATTATTTTTCTTTTTTTTTTCTTTTTTTTTTTGGGGGTTTCTTCAAGTAAAAAGTCGCATTTGCGTTAGTCGCAAACTGTTTTCAAGGGAAGGCTGAACGCATATCACTGAGAGCGAGAGAATAAAAAGTGTCGAATCTATTTTTCTACGAGACGGTTCTATAAATTGGAAAACTAATTTCGGGACAAACCGTGCTAATAAAATAAGCTGTTTTCCATATAATTAATTATTTATTTTTCAAAATCATTTTAGAGTCAATTTAAAAAAAAAATCTTTCGAACCAACTAGGACCGCGCAAGCTCATCGGCCGACGGAGAACACGGCAATAAAACGGAAACACGCCGTGTCAATAAAAAAAAAATGACCATTGTCCACGACTCTGAAACCATGAAAACCAAAAAATCCGTAAGCCACGTAAAAATTCCATTGCAAAACTCATTTTTTTCTCTCCCCATTGTCATCAACGTTTTTCCATAAAAAAAAACTACCACTGCCATGCAATACTCCACCTCGCGAGGCATAAGAGAATGATTTATCGAGATGGCCCGGAATCTCAAAAATCCCCAACGAAAGTCCAAATAAAAATACCAGCAAAAAAATAAGAAGAAAAAAAATCGGCCCCAACGGGCTTCCGAGCCAATCAATACACCGCGTTAAAGCGGAATGTCGACGTGATAAAAAAAAAAACAAACAAAAAAATTCACGTCTGTCCACGACTCTCAAAGGCGCTGAAACCGAAAAAAATTCACGACCGATGCGAAAATTCCATCGAAAACCTTCTTATTTTTTTCTATCCTCAATAAAAAAAAAAACAAAAAAAATTTCGTCACAACGATCTCCGCCGTACCGCGAATCGCGAGGCGGAAGAGCGTTCTTAATGAAACAATGATTCGGCTAACGAATCGCCGGAGGTTGATTTATAACCTTCGGTGATAGTGAATGAAACTCTGGCCGGAGTGTGTCGGACGGCGGCGGCTTTCACAGTCGCTAATGAACTTTTCGTTTGGTGGGAAGCGGCCAGGGAGGAGGGGGGCGGGGGGGGGGCAACTAAGTGGGGAGGAAAGCTCTCGCGGTAGCAGGAAGCTCCCAGGTATCTGTAGCACGCCGTTGCAACGACGCCGGCCACCGCGGCTCCCGCTTAATGGCAGGAGGATGAATAGGAGCCGAAGATATACCGAAAGTGCCGGACGGAGAAGCACCGAGCGAAAACCCGGCTCGTATCGTACAGCGGACGCGCGCATTAGCCTACCGCGCTTTGTTCTTGATGTATGGAAGGCAGTTACGCGCCTTCTCTTAAGTTCTTCTCTTTCTCCACCTCCGTTCTTCTCTCGGACCGTATTCCCGTTCTCTTTCACGTTGAGTCTTCACTGTCCAAGATACACTGTATTATATATATTTATATACATATATATATATATATATATATATATATATATATATATGTGTGTGTGTGTGTGTGTGTGTGTGTGTGTGTGTGTGTGTGTGTGTGTGTGTGTGTGTGTGTGTGTGTGTGTGTGTGTGTGTGTGTGTGTGTGTGTGTGTGTGTGGAAAGTAAAGTGCGTATGCAATGAGTTTTAAGTTCAATGTGCGTGTACGACGTTTCTGAACCGCTTGCAGGCCTCCTGAGTATGGAACTCGTTTCCGGATTGAGTGTAGATCCGAGGGTGAAAAAAAGAAAATTCAATTATCGGTAGAACTAATCTTTTGTTAGATTATTACAGTTTTTAGACCATCTTGAATTTATCGTGTATAACGTGAGTTGTAGTTTATGGTGTCGGGAAGGGTTTTAGGTTTTGGTTCGTTGCGATGGCTTTGGTCCATATTACCCCCTCCTAACTGCTGATCTGTCCGTAGACTTGCTTCACGGATTTTTCGTCGGATCAGAAGGCCAAAGAAATATTATTTTTATTTTTATTCTTTATTTATGGTCGCGAGTTTTAATTCATAGTCTCGGGAAAAATTTTGGTATTTCGTGCCGGTCTCACAGTTTTCCTTGGTCCATATTACCCCCTCTCTCTCTCTCTCTCTCTCTCTCTCTCTCTCTCTCTCTCTCTCTCTCTCTCTCTCTCTCTCTCAGCAGCGTCGATCTAATTTTCGTATTCCACTGGAAGCCGCGACGCGAATAGGTCGACGATATTTTGTTTATCGCTTCGTGACTCAAAGCGCAGCGCAACGAAGACGATCGGTCCGTGTCTCGGCGACGGCAAGTTCGAGTATAACGTCGGTGCTCGTCCGGCAACTTGACACTGAACACATGGCCCCACTTCTCCTTAAAGCCACACTCGCTCCAGAAGGCCCTCTCCTTCTTTTCTTCCTCCTACTATTTTTCTTCCTCATCTTCTCAACATCTCCGCCTCCGCGTCGCTTCTCGCCCTCCGGCGTTCTCCACTTCTTACTCGTCGCGGCCGATCGGATTTGTTCGGTGCGTCTCTGCACTCGGCTGCGTACATCGGAGCGCGTAGACGATGACGAGGGCGACGACGAGGCTGGAGGATAAAACGCGGCAAGCTGGCTGATTCCCCGGATGTGATTGAGCCCGAATCGTGAAAGGCCACGTGTTCGTCTCGATCTCCGCTGCGAGTCGTCTCCGAGATTTCGAATGCTGCGCTGCTCCGAATCCAGCCTCGTTCCGCCGAAAAACGCACACACGCCCCACCGACGCTGTTATCTGCCTTGGGAAAATATATCTCGCAGGCGCTGGGCTAAATGAATTTTCGAAGATTTTATCTCGTTGGAAATTAAAGAAATTTATTTTTTGAAAATTTGAGGACGGAGCGAGAAATTGAGAAACTGGGGCAGAATCGAGTTATCGATATTCAAGAAGCGATGTGGTAATGTGAGTTGCGATGCGATTATGCGAGTTAATCGTTTGAAATAGATATGATTGAGACGGTGGCTATGAAGAAAAAAATTGAAGAAGCTTTGTTTTTGTAAAAAAAAAAAAAAAAAAAAAAAAAACAAGTGAAAGCATTTACCATATATTTGGCTTCCTCGTAGAGAAAACTTTGCGAATAAATAGTCATTACAAGAAACTGTTACAAAAACGATTATATTAATTTCGTTTACTTCTATCGATGAATAAAAAATGTACACATGGATAAAAAAAAAAAAAAACAAGAAGATGGATACAGATAGAAAAATTGGCAAACAGGACCGGAGCGAGAAAAAAATATACCGGTTACTTTTTTCACGAATAAAAAAAAATTCGACTCCAATGTCGTTGACCAAAAAAATCGTGTACCTTCCTCTGAAAAAAGTTTCGTAATAAATACGGGTTTTTTTTTTGTTCCTGCTCAGCAGTTAGAATTCCACTTTTCTCGTACTTCTTCCCGTGACATTTGGTGTCATCCTCTCGACGTTTTAATCCACCGCTCCGGAGGATAAATTCGAATCTGAGAATACACGCGCGCCGAGCAGAAATGCAGGGTAAGTGAGTTATGTGGATAAACGGTCGCGTTGCATCGATGCATCGCACTGGCCGGAGAGAGCCACCGAGAGACATATCGACTCTGGTCACGATTCACCCGCAATCTCCATCCCGCGTGTGTGCCGACTCGGGGCGCTCCCCCTCGACGAAGTTCACCGGTAGAAGTAGTACTATTACGAGAGCCAACCCGCTCTCGTGGCAATCGACCCGATGATTAATCCCAATCGGGCCGATTTCCCGCGGCGCGAATTAATCTCACCGAACCGCCGCCGCGGCCCCTTATATTAATCGATTTGCTTGTTAGCGCGCTGATATAGCAGTCAAACTAACGCCCCAGCTTCTATCCACCTCCTTCGCCTTCACACTATCAACTCGCATTATTAATCTCCCGTCGTTTCTCTATCGTGTAAGATGAAAAATCATTTTTTTTTTTTGTTTTTTTCCTAAGTTTTATCAAAAAAAATTATTTTATTCATTTGATACATTTTTTTAACGATAATACAATTTTACCGGACAGGGCAGCCAAATTAATGTACCGTATAGGCGAAAAATGAAGAACTTTTTTTTTTATTAAACAGTTTTATCCATTAATTTATTCGGTATAATTTTTTTTTTTTTACAATTTAGTAGTGACGTTCTGATCTTTTCTCGGCGAACTTCTCGTTTGCGAGAGAGAGAGAGAGAAAAAAACAATTTGTTAAATTTAAACAACGTGTTTCTGTAGTTATTTATGAAACATTTTTTTTGACGATTTTGCAATCTTCCCCTATCGATTTTTCTCGGAATGAGAGGGACAGAAGGAAGTTCAAGAGAAACCGATCGCGGACGACACATCGGGACGATCGGTCCTCGTAAGGGCCATCTGGTCGAACTCGTCGAACTTCCCAACCTCCGAGAAACGGTCGTTACTCGTACGTGTGAAATTTGATCTCTCGAACCAGCAGTGCTTGCCGACCGAGCTTCGCACAGTGGGAATCGTCCGAATGTCCCAAACGTCGATACAAAAAGGTTCCACATTGCGGTGGTCAACATTTTTCAAACGAACACTCTGCTCCCTCCGATCCGCAATGACAGTGCTGCACCGTTAAAAGGAAAAGGAGTGCTTCTTCCGTTTACCGATTCGAGGTCCGTTAATCCGCAGCAATAAAACCACCAAAAGCCGAACCACTCGTTACCATGTTTCAGCATCTAATTATCAAAACCGCATCCATAAATACATCCACGTTCTTTCTCTCAAAGTCCACAAAACGATCATCGCTAGAATCGGAAAAAAAAATCCGCTCCTCGCAGCCCATTTCGAATAAACCGATCCCATTTTTAATTATCCTTCGAAAAATACCTCTATGTTGTTTCTCCAAACATCCCCGTTGAATTTCCAACGACTCTCACGAAATTTCCAATCCGTCTCAACGTCCGCGAAACCACCTTAGACCGGACCGGAAGCTATTCGAGATTGGCTTCTTCCAGCCGGTCTCGAATAGCTGCGCTGATAACCTATTCTGCATGAAGGCAGAACCGATGGAAGTAAAGATTGCTTTTACATAAGCCGCCATCATGGATGTTCTCCAGGCTCGTTACTTTCCGTCCTCGCCGTCGTCGTCGCCGCCGCCGCTGGAAAGCCCGAGGAGAGCAAAGTACAGTCGCGGTTCCGAGGATGCGGCGGAGTACCCGGGGTTGGTTTCGTCGACATACAATAATCCATCTACGTACGTACACGGGGAACGGACGTGTTGGAAAGCATCTTTCGTCGTCGGGCCGTTGTCGCCGGCTCTTCCTCCGACCAGTGTAGGTGTGGTCCGTTCCGGCTCTCATACATAAACAAGAGATCGGCCGACGCCGCGGCATCAAAAGAAGAGACTCGGGCGCTGGATGCTGAGACTCCATTATGTAGAGCATATACCGCGCGCGCCGCTTCCTATAAAGAATACTAACGATACGGCTTTCTCTCCAACGTCGGCCTTCCACGTCGACTCTAACGTCTTTCGCACTCCTCGTCTACTTCCTCTTCGGACGACTCGCACTCCCCACACCCTCCCGACACTCCTCCGCTACCGCGAAACGTAGCACGAGTGCGAAATATATTTAATATGTATTTTTTTTTTTTTTTTTTTTTTTTTTTTTTAAATAAGACACTTTTCGGCAGTATATTTCGTATGGAAATTTTCATACGGCTTTCGGATGGGCGAGAATATTTTTTTTCATTTTCTTCATATATTCCCGAGACGTGTATCTCGTAATACGAGAATTATTCGTTTATTTTATACCGAGGGTCAGCGACCTTTAGCACGTGTAAAAAATTTTTTTTTTTAATCAACGATATTTGAACGATATTTGAATATTTGAAATTATTCGTTCAACAGGCTCAATGACCCTTCGACTGATAAACAGATTTTTTTAAATTGTTAACATTCGGTGGAAAAATATTGAAAATTATGTATTATGTAGAATTGCGTGTTGAGTCGTCTCCTGGACGCGATACGGAGAAGATTGACTACATGGAAGTTCGATACGTGGCATTGCGTTGGATTCTTTCGTAGCGGAAGTCGAAGCTCGGGCGTTCGCGGGTCTCGATTCTTGAGATCTCGCTCTCTTCTTTCGGACCCCCGAAGCTCGGCTCCGCTGCTGGCGGGCGCTACTTGAGCCCGAACAGATGCCGCACCCCAAAAAACCACGTTCCCATTGTGCCACTAATAGAAAGTCGGGCTTCGGCTTACGCATGCAGCGATCGTCGTCGCCGTCCCGTGTTGTAACACGTATAAAACAGAGGGCTGGAAGCACGGCCCGAGCGAACGAAAAATCTCTCTCCCGGGTTGCGAGAGAGCCGTCAAGATGGATAACTCGTGTGGGCAAAGAAATTCCGTGAGTAACGCGCTCGCCGGTATCCTTGGATGCTCGTCGTGTCGCGAACATTATACGTTTGAAATGTTTTGGTCTCCGAACCTAAACCAGACCTTATTGTTCGTGTTTTATGTGGGATTTTTTTTTTCCTGCTGCTGAGGGAAACTCGCGAGAAACGCCAGACGTCGATGACTCCGAAACACCCACGCCTCGTTTCGCTGTTTATCGAGGGACGTGGCGTATATCTTTTTTTCTCGCCGTCGATAATACGAGAACGTGGGAATTTGGACGAAAAAAAAAAAAGTGGATTAATTTAACGTGAACGGATGAACCGTGATTGAAATATCGGCACAAGCGGTTCTACGATTTGTCACCTTTCCTGTTCGACACGTGGAAAGGGTTGGCAGTTTAAAAAAAAAAATAAAAAAAATAATTGTCACATGTAAAATTCGCAATTTGCTTTGCATTCATCGGACAATTAACGAGATGTATATTTCGAATTTATTGAATTCATCGAATTCATCAAATTCATCAAATTCATCAAATTCATAAAAACCCGATGGTTTATTTTATTAAAAAAAAAAAGTCCGAATAGTCGTTACAGTACAATTTCTCAATAGTCCAATTTCAATGCCGAACGTCATATCGAGGGATCAGCTGAGATGAAAGAGGGAGAACGAATATTCGCGATGTGGACCGGACAATCGTTAAGGTTTCACAGTACATTGTTCAGAGACGCTTCGAAAGGTTGCATGACGTGGCGAACGAGGTCAAATGTTCGGAACGTACCGAACAAGAGGAAGAAGTACCGCAGTTGCCGGGCCGCGCTCGCTGCCGATGGATTACAATGCCGCGTTAACGACTCGGTTCGAGGAGCACGTAACGACGCTTTGGTTTAGGTAGTTTAGCCGTTTAGTTACGCCGGTGTAAACACAAGGATCCAAAGACACAAGGAGAGAAACGTTTTCAATGACTGCCGGTCGTTACGAAACCGTAGTCATTGGAATACGCGTACGCGCAGACACGAACAAGTCGCGACTTTTACGCAGCGCTCCCAGTGCCAAGCAACATTGTGGAATTGACAATGAGAACTTTGAAATACAAAACACTTAAAAAAATAATTTTATTCGTGGACGGCCGGTGAAAAGACCGAAGGACCTGTTCGCGCGCTTGTCGTTAAAACCCTTCTTTTAAGGTGGATTTTAAGATGAACGTAACTTCAAAATTATTTTGAAGATACTTCGAAGTTCGATTTTTCTCCGCAATGATCTTTCACTCTTTAAAATCGACGTTTCAAAGCCACGAAATTGCCAATCAGAAAAAAATTATCGAACCCAAAAAAAAAAGTTTCTTTCTCAGGAAAATTAGAGGTCGTGGAAAATATTTTTTTTTTCTCGAAAAAATCGATGAGAGCAGGAAAATATAATTTTTTTCTTCGCCTCTTCGTGTTATTCGAGGCGTACTGGGATGAAAGAAAGAAAAACGAAATTTAGGTATCAAATTATACTATTGGAGCGATTGTAGCGATTACATCAGTGCAGACCATGAGTAAGTTTAACCGGCATGTTTGACCTTTTACGATAAGAGACGAGCCGCGTGTGTGTGAGCGATTTCGCGTACAATCGGAGCCACGCGGCCATTCCGGTGAACAAGCAATCGCGACCGGACTATATTGTTATACAATATAGGTTCACGCATAATCCGCGACCAGCGGCAAGTCCAAGGAAAGATCGGTTTTCTCCCCCGCTGTTCCGATCCGTTCCGCTGTCTTATAATGTTGCAATTTCATAACAAACGCGGCACGGAGCGATAGTCGTAACAAGCGCTTAACTAACGAACAAGATAAGAGGAACGTAATAAGTTACCGATTGCACAGCATCGATGAATCGTGAATCGGTACGAGCTCTCGCTCTCTCTTTCGTCGTGCTCCCGATCGTCTATCACTGAACGCGGGAACACTGTCGTTTTGTCCAAGATAATCTGCGTAGAATGAATCATTATTTCACGGAGAGCGAGGCAATACATGACGAGGGATTAATACAAGCTTTGAGAATTGAATCTTTTATTCTTTCGAGATTAACGACTTTTAGAAAGGCTTCTGTGTGCAAAAAAAAAATGAATGCACAATTATATCTTTTAATCTAATGAAACTTTGTTTTGTATGATATTCCTTTAACGAATAATCGGAGATTTATGTGGCGTCAAATCAGTGGGGATTAAACGCGATTCGGAAAGGAGCTATTAAAACGATAAGATATTATTTTTTTTTTTAATTTAGAAAACATTCTATTTATTTGTGATTATATGTAACTAAAATAACTTTTGCAAAGTTCACATTTTTTTTTCTTTAGATCAGTGATTTATTGAAGAAAGGATTTATCTATTCGAAAAAAATTAATGGAATGTAGGGGGAGATTTTTTTTTTTTTTTCAGATATGACATAACGTTGTACTTGATGTTTCTCTATCGACTAATCGGATTGTCTGGCATCGATTTACTGTTGATCGAACGAGATTCAGAAACGAACACTCCGAGTCATACTATCGTGTCGGTTGGAATATTTATTACTCGGGAAATAAAAAAAAATCCGAATGAATTATTCCGCAAGTCGTTCTCTCCCGACGATAGTTTTTTTTTTTTTTTTTTTTCACTGATGACGCGACCACTGTTGTTATATCGTCGATAATTTATGCAGAATGGATAATTATTTCACAAACACCGTAAATACATAGCGAGAGGTTAATATAACGTTTGCGAATTCAATTTTTTATCGACATTAAGCGCCTTACAGAAAAATACTTCACTACAGGAGAACAAGAAAATAATAATCACATTTTTTTTTTTCGTTCTAACAACACAATGTTTTGCACGATATTTTTCTGTCGATCAATCGTCGTTGCATCTGGCATTTAATTAGTAAAGATCAAACGCGATTCATAAACAAGCCATTAAAGCAACACGATAACATTTAAAAAATTTCGAAAAAATTACAATTATTCATCATACTAAAATAAAAAAAATATATATATCGAATCCCGAATAATTACGCATGGCTTCGTGGGCGACTCGGGAAAAAAAAAAAAAAAAAAAAAAAAAATGTTATCCTTTCGATAACACTCGAGTAGTTCTTGAAGCGAAGCGCCAACGAGAAATTTACAACCCATAATCGTGAGGGTCGCGCGTTCTCTTCGACACAATGTTCTCCGGTTCGTGGTCCGCGATATAAGCCGATAACAAATGGCCAAAACAAAACGGCGTTGTTCTTCGCCCGGTTGTGAATGAAGTAAGCCGGCGAATGAATGAAGATTAGCCGACGAGGATCACCGATCCAGGGTACTATCCGTGAGGGGAAGAGAGCGAGAGACGGGCGGCGCCTCCGTGCGCGACGGGGGCGAAGGAAAGATGTGTTCGCGTCGGTGACTTATCGCGTCCGCGACGTACGAGCGAGAAACTAGAATGAGGGAGTATCGCTGCTCTGCTGTATTGTTTATCGATGTCAGTCAATTATCGAACGCCCCGCCGCACACATGGAACTCTGACTCTCCGTCACCGTGCCCGTTTATATTTTCAGCTACGCGAACTTTGCACCCGCGCGTTTCTTCGTCTCATTTCGCGGGAGCGCGTAACATTGACGCACGCTGAATTTTCGTCACTCGATCCGTCGAACTCGGTGAAAATGGCGGTTGGTAATTTGTGAAAAAAAACAAAATTTACCACTTTTATTACAACGATAATAAAAATGGAAAATAAAACTACAATTAGAATTTAAATAATAATTGAGAAAATTGCGTAATCTAAAAAAAGGACGATATGAGAGGAAACAAAAGTCCGGTGTTAAGATGGACGGAGGACAATTTTTCTTCGTCGCGTATAAAAAAAAATGTATTATTTTCTTTTTTCGCTCAAGGTACCGAAGCGTTAATTAGAAAACTTGTAGAAAACAATAGGTCTCGACGGCGAGAGAGACAAGGAGAGGGAGTGTGTGTAAAAAAAAAGAGCAATCGGAAGATGAGCACCGACAATAGGGAGTCGCTCGTACTTTTGCTTCTTTTTTTTTGTGGGCTATGTTTATCCGTCCCTTAAATTACTCGCGTTACGAGACGATCCGCCCACGGCATCTGCTTGTCTGTTAAAAATATTTCATTCGACGGTGTTTCTGTTGTTTTTTTTATTATTCCTTTCGCTCCAGTCTTTTTTTTTTTTCATGTCGTCTTGAGTTTGTGGACTCCGGACGATGACATCGGTGACTGTGGGAGCGACCCACGAAGATTCTCGCGTCTTGCGAAGCGATTACTGCTGCGGTGAGAACGACGGGGAAATTCCGCTGAGGGTGACCGAAGGGAAAGATTCAGAAAATCAAAAGTGTCACCGAAATACGACTTTTTTTTAAACAACATTACTAGTAGAGTGGAGACTCTCTCTGATGAGGAATGCATTTTTATAGTCCATTTAAAAAAAAATCTTACGAATGGCCTTAATTGGACCATCTCGATAACTGCGGTGCATTGAGAGAAAGATTTAATAAAATTACCTGGAATCTAAAAAAAAATTACCGCAGCTCGTGAAACACCGATTTTCATTAATGGTTTTTTCTGATTTATGATCTTCCTGGATATCTCGTTCTATTTTTTTCACGGCCTCAAAAATACCACGGAAGACATTCGACAAGACGTCTAAGAAGACGCAAGGAAATTCAGTCATTCATGCGCAGCAGTGTCGTACGCAACTGGGTCGCCACCTACGCCAGAGATTTCCAGATTTTCCAAGAATTTGTGCTATAATATCTACGAAAAATGCGTGGATTTGGTTGGCTTTCCGGTTCCGTGCTATGCGCTATGCTTAATGACTTACCAGTGATATAGTCGGATTTACTTTTATTCTCCCAGTGTACCTTTACTTTCGGAATCACTTATTTCTAACTAAAAAAATTTTTTTAGACCGTTTCGTATATTCGTTCTATTTTTTCATGTGTCTGCCAAAGAATAAAAAATGTCGAATTATAAATGAAAACTGCCTCTTCGTGACCGCAGAACGTCGACTACAGCATATCGTACTCCATTCTTAAAAATAGTTAGGCGCGGAGCATTTTATTGCCCGAAGCTATCCTGAGCTAATAGAAATCCCAAAAAAATTTTATAACCATCAGGGCTAAAACGAATCTAAAAGTGTCTCCAAAAAATTCAAACTTCCTCGTACTTCCAACATCCCCAACACTTCCCTTGTTCCACGTAGAAAAATAATTTCTACGGATTAGAAATTCGATCGTGAACGAAATCTCATTGCAACGATCCCGCCGTTGATTCTTCTGAATTAATTTTTGTTTCACAGGTTGTTGGGACTTTCCGTCGGAGACTTGGCGATAAAAAGATCCGTATGAGCTCTCTCTCTCTCTCTCTCTCCGGAGACGATCTACCTTATCGGTCCAATTCAAAGCGTTCTACGTCCCATTCATTAAAATGTCTTATTACCAATGTCACAAGAAGCGCAATAACCGCCACTCGTCAATCTCGTGATATTCGTCCCTCCCCGTTCGAGCCGGCAGCAACGATTTCGTCGCGCCGATTTGCTATCGACGATGTGTTACATTGTAGCACATAACCGAACCGTGAAAGTAATGTGCGTAAATCTCTCTCGATAACACGAGAGCTTAAGCTGGCAGCCGAGCTAGCGATCGACCCCGCTCCCGGAATTTCAATAATACTAATGAAAAAAAATCATTCTGCAAGAAACCCGTTGATATTAAATTCTGCAAAAAATCACACATTTTATCTAATATGTTTACTACATATTAGGCCAACACTCTGGCCTTTGATTATGTTCCGAAGAAAATTCTCAAATAATTAATGCATATTTCTATGTGTTGCAAAAAAGTTTTTTCGGGAACAGACCCTTGAAGGGTATTTTTGAGACGTCTCGAGTCTCGAACGAAAGCGACAGAACGCGCTTGGAGACTCCGGACTGTCTAGGAATACTCTTGAGGACTCTGCTCCAAGGGAAAATCGTCGGAAATTTATAGTACGTAGTTTGAGAAATAATTGAGATGTGGGAATTTTCTAAAAATTTTATGTCGAAGGGTTTTATGGGAAACGATTTTTTTAATTGTTATTAGAATACCCCGCGCGTACGCCGGCTGCCAGCTTCGGCCTCATCTCGATAGCTGCGCGGAATCACCGAGCAAGATTATGACAAAATCCGTGGAGAGCAATAAGCCGTCTATCACCGACCTCGCGACCCCGTTTTCCGCGATAAGCAGATAATGGAACGTGAACACGCATTATCCGAAGTTGCTGTATAGTAGGATTGTACCGAGAGACGGACCGAAATCCTTCTTCCTTCTTGCCCGCGCTCTCGCTCGTCTCTCTTCGAAGTCTCGCCGGACGATATCAATGCGAAGTCGTTACGAAACTCTCGTACAACATTTATAGTTGTCCGATAGCGATAACGACCGGATTTAATGCGCACTGCGGACGTTATGTAATTTTATGTACAACAAATGAATGTGGTATAAAATTATGCCGTGGCTCGTTGTGGTGTCGTTTCGGAGCGGACGAAAGAGCGGTCGAGGGTCTCCAAGACCCATTGCGATCAATTTCAAGCATTTTTGAGAACTTGTCATATTTTTTCTGCCTACGAGTTATTTTTTTATTTTTTTATTTTTGGAGTTGTGGGAAATTAATGTTAATGAATATTTTTCGGTGAATTCGTATTCGGTCTATCGACAAACAGAACGTACTTTCATTTGTGGAATTGAAAGCGATATTACAAATGTGATTTGATAAATCATTTCGATAAATCTGCCTTATCTCAGTTACTTTTCCGTAAATTAATTGTCCCCTCGAAATATACGTAACCCATCTTTTGAATCTTGGTGCTCGATTGACTCGATTCTAAAAGACGTTTTGATTCCACCTGTGAAAATGGGAAACGAGCGAACAAAAAATCTATGCAATTTTGCAAGTGAATTTGCAAACCTCGGGATTCTCGGACTCGAGAATCGTGCGCGATTTCACACTCGCGACTTTGGCGCCCGCGGGTCCTCTTCCAACTGTGTGTCGAAATTGTTGCACACATCGAGTTCGAAGGCATCTCGCGAAATTTCTCGTGTCTAATTGGACGATTTAGATTTGGTAATTTGCAGACGGAAATTAATGAATAACCCGCACTGGTAGGATGTTGCTAAATTAACGCCGTCGTCGTCGACGTAACGAGCGAGCCGGTGGTAGTTTAGACGTCGTGTCCGATGGCATCGAGACGCCGGTTGCCGAACACCAACACCAACGCGACGATTTATCCTAGCCGCGTTATCTCCAAAGCGTAGACGGAGTTGTGGATGTGCCGTATTCGCACACCTCCGGTTTCGTCGCTACGAGCGGTACACGGAACTTAAGGAGGTGGACGTCTCCTCGACTCGGCTCGCAACGCCCTCTCTCAGGCAGGTTCGCGAGAGACAAGCAACCCAATTTCCGATCCTAGATTGGGTCACCTCTTCGCCCTGGAGCAATCTTCGATACTCGGCGATGTTTTCTCCTGAGCCGCCTGCGAGACGAGCCCACTGTAGGTGTAAGATCCTTGATTCGACATCTGCGTCAAAAATTCACCGGAACCAAAATGTCGACCTCCACGACCAACGCATCGCGATTCGTCTCGCCATCTTCATCCATTGATTCCCAATGCATTCGTAACGAACAGCATCTCTGGACCGAGGGTGCAATAATATCTCTTCCGAAATCGTAATTACATGGTGTGTGAAAATCCTGAAAATTCTGGGCTCCTGGAGGACTCATGGAATTTCATGGATCACCTGAAGTTTAGAAAATTTACATATTTTAATTGAGGAATTTTAGGTTTTTTTTTTTTTCATATTAGGAGGGTAATTAAAATTTCGATTGGTGATCCGAATATTTTTGAAATTGAGTAATCTCTTACGAACGGATTTCGACAATGACGTCAGTGTCTTGAAAATCATTTTGAAAATCATATCAAACTTGTCAGAACTTTTCGCTATGGAAGCAGAGCTGTCGTTTTTTCGCACTTCTACGACAGGAATCGAATCGTGTCCCGCCTAGTTTCAAAGTTACGACCCTCTTCGGCGTTTTTAACTCCCGACTGCCCGTTGCCCAGAAAGACGGGAACATGACAAAAAGCAAACATGACGAAATCCGTAAAAGGTGTGATAATTAAGCAAAAATTTACTATAATAGATATGGAAAACAACAATCTTTGAACAGTTTGACAATTTGAAAAAATAGATTATCGGATTGTTTAAATATTGATGTAGAAAAAAAAAAGCATTAAAAGTTTCATCAAATTTTCATGTTTTTATTGTTTACCATATTCTGCTTAGACCATTATATTGATAAAAGAAAGTCGTGAAATTTTTCAGGTTTTCACCTGAAAAACCTGATAATATGGTATTTCATATTATTGATCTGCTGGAGAACATGCAATGTGAGCGGTGTTGTTGCGCCGTTGTTCCAGGGATGCGCGCCAGACGCACGGAATGACAACCATATGTAAAGCCATCTAGAGTATATGACGTGGTCACACCTCCTCCTTGGGCCACTGCTATACAGTCGATTGTGAACAAAGATAAAACGAACAATGTCACGAGACTCCGCGTTTCAAATTTTCCATAAAAAAAAAAAAAAAAAAACGAATGTCGCTAAAGATATTTTAACGAAAAGACCAAAAAAGTGCACTGAGAGAAGGATCCAGTAAAAAATTACCGACCATCCAAGAAAGATTACCATAGCACATAACAGTGCGCCAGAGCGCCACCTATGGCGGAAAGTCCCAGATTGTCCAAGAATTTTTACCACGATGTCCAAGAAAAATTCTTATAAATCCGGTACTTCCTACCAGAGGTTCGCGCCCTAGCGCCCTAAAGCCATGCCCTATGGTAGTGTCTCTGAAGCGATACAGTCACTTCTACCGGATCCTCCTCTCAGTGTAGTTCAAACGAAAGAGACCTAAACTGAGCTCTCGTTGCACTTGTTGTTGCAGACTAAGGATGTCCTCAAAGAGGAAGTCGCCACCAACGAAGCTATCGGAGGGCGGGGGCGGTGCGGGAACAGTGGCGGGTGCCGAGGAGGAGGAGGACACCACCTCATCGGTGGCGGGTGTAGGTGGCGAGTTACCGCCTGGTGGAGACGGAGGTGGATTAGGCGCCGCCGAGAGGATAGTCGAGAGGATCGACGCCCTGGAGGACCCAACGGTGAGGGTTGATCGTCTCGAGGAGCCGTGCTACACCCATCAGCGGGTGGTCGGCGATTGCGGAGCCTCCTCGGGTTGTTCGTCACCGGCGACGACGAGCGAGCCGGAACTCCGTGACTCGCCATCGCCATCGCCAGCATCACCGCCGGCAAACAAGAGGCAGAGGCGCCTCTTCGTCGCGACCGCCAACAATCAGCAGGACAACATGTCCTACACCCACCATCATCATTCTCACCACCAACACCACCGACCGCATCATCACCACCATCACACGAACGCCGCTACAGGGATCGGTCAGGAACCAGCCAGCTCCTCGGAGTGCGGTTCGCCACCGACCCTCCTCAACGATCCCTACTACCCTCATCATTCCCACAATCCTCATCACAACAACAACAACAACAGCGTCACTCAGAACAACAACAACAACAACGGTGGCGGACCAACGGCCGCCGGAAGCAAAAGATCGATGGACGACGTACTCAAGAGGCTCACGTGCAAGATGAACAGTGAATCACTGTCGCTTCAGGACGACGCCAACACCAGGAGGACTCCGCCACCGTCCTCCACTCCCACCAGTCACAACACTCATAGGTCAGTCAACGTCTTCTGGGGGTCATGGGGGATGATTCTTGGTTTTCTTGATGATTACACCGCCAAGATTTTGGATCGGACTTCGGGCCCTCATTATCGGAGGGATTTGGATAAGAGATACGGCGAGCCTCGGGTGTCGATGATTGCTGGAAACTCGTGAAAGTTTCGAGGCAGCTCACAGGAGAAGACAATCGGCTGTTATGGACGGGACGGAGTAAATCAGAGATAAAAAAGGGATACGAAAGGACAGTTTTTTTTACTCGGCCCATCGTTGGGACTTCGATAGGCGAGTGTATTGGGCGGATAGCTTGTCCGGGCGCATAACGGTCGTCGTTGAAACCGAATGGTTCTTTCGGGAGCGGATGGTTTCGAGGCGGTAACAATTATACTGGGAAAAAATGTCTATCAGTGGATGTCTTTTTTTTTTATCAGGATGGTAAGTCGGTATCGCGAAGCTGCGTTAATCTTTCGTATCGTCTTGAACCGTTTCTTTGGTGTATTTTCACTTCTTCTCGTTTATTCTAGTTTTTTTTTTTTGTATTCATCGGGACCGCAAGAATTTTGTCGGGTGATTTATTTCGAGCGGGAGGCGAGTCGTGAGAAACGATGATGAAGCTGAACCGAAACCGGAAAAAGCTTAAAACAGACCGCACCGGCTCGATGCGAGGATGGAAATACGGAGTCGAATCTTCTTGGTTCTTGTTTTGTTTTTTTTCCCCTGTCGAGAACGCAGAAAGACTCTTATTATTCTTCCGAGCTTCCGTTTCCTCTCAACGCCCGATTGCAGCGCGGTTCCAACTCCTCTCGGATCTTAGAATCGCTTCAAGGTAATTCGATTCGTCGATGAATCGATTCCTTTGTGCGGTCTTAATTGCACTCGGCGTTTGTATCTCGAATTGAATCGCGAGTGCGATCGTGACACGCGTCGAGCGTACAGTGTTTGTATTATTTTCTATTAGAATCGCCGGACGTTCGGCGCGTTATCGAGGACACTCTGCGCAATCGGTTAATAATCGTAACGATCGGATTCCTGGAAAGTACTCGAGTGAACTTAAAAGTAGAGCTTCTCGAACGGAAGCGTTAGAAATGGAAGCCTCGAGAGGAGCGCGACTAAATCCATCTATTTTGTAACCCTCGACATCCTTCACTTTTAATACTGCAAGTGCCATTGCTTTGACCGACCGGAGACATTTTTTTAATTTAAAAATCAAGTACATTTTCTTTGCTGTGCGGAATTTTCGTTTACACGTGTTTCGGAAAAGTCAGGTGCGAACGACAAAATAATTGGGAATGTCGAAAAAAAAAAAAACAAAAAATGCTCGAAGGCTCTTCGAGTTAATCTTTTGAAGCATAATGCATCATAGGCGATGCACCTTTCTTTTAATTCCGAACTCTTGCATTAACAATCAACCAAAGTACTTAAAACTTCACACTTGTAAAAAAAAAAGCAGGTAGCATCGGTTCAAAATTCACAATTTCGAGAAAGAAAAAAATCTTCTTTAAATTCAGAATAAAAGCATTAGTCGTCCGATATATTGGAAACTTTAAGCTTCAAAAAAAAATGCTTCGAAGAGTTGAAATGCTACTTGGGCTGTAGAATTCGGTTCCGTTATTGTACTAAAAAGCGACACGATCTTTTTGGTATCGTGGTACTTTCGTCGGTTCTCGAGGTTCATCGCGGCTCTTGCAACGCGTCCCGAAGAGGCGCGATTCGTATTCGCGTCATAGAAATATACGTACGCGAGGCTCTCCTCGCGCCGTATGGCGATGCTCGTCGTCACGGAAGTTTCTAATAATAAATACGCGTTATTTTAATGCGCATGACGACATTTCGAATCGGTGGATAAAGAGACAAACGAGGAGGCGCGCGGAAGAAACACAATTTTTTATGCAATACGAACGGATCAGCGACGCGCCTTGTTCGTCCTCGGCGGTGTAAAATCTGGCTCGGCTCTCATCGTTTTCGCTCCAATCTTATGGACCAGATTATCACAACGAAAATTAATATTTCCATAAAAAAAAAAAAAAAATCTCACCATATTACAATCGCTTCCCCTCTTACCGATGCAGTTTTCACCTGACAACGTCGACGAATCCATTCGTTGAAAAAAAAAAAAAAAAAAAAAAAAAAAAAATCATGCCTCGCAATCACTTCACAGCCCACGAATCTTTAATTACAAAGAAATGGTTCCCGAGCACGGATTTCATTTTTTTTTCAATTTTATTTCTCATTGAAAATCTCTCATGCAGATGCGACAAAACGTTGGAAATGAAAGCAAGAGTTATGCCCTCTTACAAATGAAACGAGAAGGAAGAAGATAAGTATTGCGATACACAGAGAGCGCGCAACAGAGCGTACTGTAGTGTTATAGTATGTGCTTTCCGGATTACAAAGTGACTGGATGCACGGAGCTGTTTTTCATATCGCCTTATCCTACAAACCTCCCTATGTATCCTATGTAATACGATATATATATATATATATACATATATATGAATAGCATAAAGTGAAGAAATAAGCCCTTGGGCTTTCTTAACGCGCAATAATAATAACAGAATGAGGCTTTTGTTGGTCGGCAAAGAGTTGACCGGGGTCACTGGGCGCGAATAGAGACTGAAGCCTCCAGCTTCGTTCTCACCATTGATATTATCGGTCCAAAGGATGTGGCACGGTTGAAACCGAGAAACAGAGAGGGTAAGCGAGAGAGATGAATAACTATAGAGCAGCTCTACACACAGCCAGGGCCTTTCATGCGTGCCACGGCATACGGAGCATTCTTCGCTAATGACCGGCCAAACGGAATAAAATATTTATTCATAGACACACAGGATACACACGTACAGCCGACGGGTCACATCAATGGCTCCTAAGTGTATCACATGGCTCCCCGGTATAATACAATCTGTGACTTAGTAGCGAGCGGAACCGACGCGCCGATTCCTCATCGCTCCCTCGCGAGGTTTTCCGTCTTCTTGCACTCCCGTTCGCGGACTCGCGAGGCGATGCGCCTGAATTATTATATTTTGCACGGTACGCGAAAAAACACTTCTTGCTCGCTAATAATCACCATTTGTTTCGTTTGACTTGAGATTTTTTTTCCTTTTGCCGAATTATTATGAAGAATGATTTTATGTTGTAAAAAGTATTTTGAATGTGGAGGCTTGCGAGGAAAAATTTTCGATTGGTAACGACATTTTTTTTATCATGTGCTGTCTCCGAGACTCGCCTGGAAGATCCTTCGGCTGATTATCGGTCGATGGCTCGGAAATACATCATGGTTGAATATTTAAAAATTTCACGTCAGGTTCTGATGAGTTTTCGCTGTGCTCCGATAAGGTTCTTATGAATCCTCGTCTGATGATGTGAGACTCCAAAACGTTGAACCGGATGTGTCTGATGGCGGTTTCAATTGGAGCAGAGTCAGGAGAAATTTTTTTTTTATATTTATTATTTATTTACACCTCTTTTCCGACCAGTATTCAGCGATGAATATTTTTTTAATTAATCACCCTTGGAGTATTTTTCATCTGAATTGGCAAATGCTCGAAAATTTCTGTCTCGGTGTTCTCGCTGACCATTTCCCGCACTCCGTCGATGAGCTGCAGTTAAAGCAGAGCGGAGGAGAATACAAAAAAACGCGTTAAACGACCAACAACTTACCCCAAAAAAATTGACTCTACCTCATCGCATCAACAAAAAATTCAGGATATTCCTCTTCGATTTTCGGTCCGTCGAAACGTCGAATATCCGAGCCAACGTGACAATACTCGACGCCACGCCGAGCAAACAACACCTTCCACCCTTTCCACTCCGATTACCCATCCAAGTTTCCAAAGCTTTGTAGAAATTTCCAAATATCCAGGACAATCACTGCAGGTTGTACGAAACAGTGGCCGAGAGCCGGACGTTTCGGAATCGAGAGGAAACGAGATGCAAAGAGGGATCGCGGAGGGCGAATTCTCTCTCGGGCTTTGAAGAGAAACTCCGGGCGGGACGAGGCGAGGGCACGGTCGGGCGTTTGGCCAGGCATCCGGGACCCATCACCGGTGCAAACACTCACCTCGCCGAGATTGCGTGGCCGCGACCCTATCTATTATTCACTAACTCGGCCGTAGCCAGCTCGCGACCCTTTTTTTTTTTTTTTTTTTTGCGGCCTTTTTCTCCAACGCGCGATCCAACTTTCCCCCGCGAGCAAAGCGGAAACGAGAGCGCTCCGGTTCGCCAATCAACGGATCGGTGCGCGCGTGCACGCACAGACAAATTGACCGTGGCTTAATGGTCTTCGTTTCAGCAGCAGCGGGAGCAGCAGCGTATCGAACAGCGTGGCACCCTCGCCACCGGGCAACGGAAGGCTACCGAACACGGACGGACAGCAGGACGGCGCCGTGGCCTTCCACAGGGTCCTCTGCGCCGAGAGCTTCGTCGAGAAGGAGCGCCGAATCTCCGAGATGATACTGCAGCTGCAGTTCCTCAGGGAACAATTGCTGCAGCAGGGGGACCAGTCGAAGGTAAGATTTTTTTTTTTCGAAGATCCGCGATGTATTTTGCGACGGTGTGAGCGGTAAAGAGAACCGGTGTTAAATTTTCGCATCACCGTTTCGGAGTGAAAGACGGTAGGTGTGACAAATTGGTCGAGGGATGTAGGGAGAGACTGGGGCAAAATGGCCCGGGGGGAGGGGGGGGGGGGGGGGGTAAAAGGATAAAAGGACAAGTTCGTGTATTAAAATGAACGATAATCGAATGTGTCGTTTATTAAAGAAAATTATTCCAACGAAATTTTGCATTGGGATTTGGTGTAATTATTTGTCGTGCAATTCTCCAATGACTTTTCAATGGTGAGGGTGAAGGTTAACGGGGCAAAACGGGCTTCGAAATTCGGATCGTTGGGACAAAATCGGGCGCCCGAAAAGTGTTGGAAATTCAACTCGTGCACACACTGTACCGTTCCGCCCCACTGTTCCATCTCGCCTCGCTCTCCCCTACATTGCATCGATGCGAAACTCCGAGCAGCGTAACGAAGAATAAAAGTGATTCCTCATTAGTAGCAAAAGGAATTAATGGAACAAAAAAAAAAAAGAAATTGATTCTCAGTCAATTCCGTTTAGCGGTCGTTTTTCCGCTCCTCGTCAGGGTCGAGCCGGGTTTCAATCACCGTCGCTCTTTTTTTTAATTTATTTTTTACCTCTCTCGATCAACCCAATGATTCGCTATCAGTGAAAAAAAAAACAAAAACAAAAAAAAACCAAAAATAAAAAGGCCATCGACGGATAAAGATCGTTGTCGAATTTTATCGCTTCAGCAGGGCGGCCTTTTTCACTGCGGACCGACAGTGTTTCGTCGCAGTTCTGGATTCGCGGCCTCCACCGATTTGACGTCACAACTGAGTCTCGATAGCGGTGACAAGCCGGTCCATGCCCTCGCGCGTTATTTTGCAACGTCTCATCTCCCCCCCCGCCCGCCCCCTCCACCCCTCAATTCGCGCCTCCGACTCACTGAAATATCACATCTGATCGTATAACGCCGGTGAGATAACACACAGATCGAGTAATTATTCCCGACGCTTCGGGACCGGGTCATCACACGCGAAAAGACACGAAACGATAACAAAGTATATACGAGTTTTCCCCGAGCCGGGATTTATTGATCCGTCGAATTGTTAATAAAACGTCGAATTGACGGAGCGACGGGAGGTTCGACGAGAGACTGGCACCTGTCGGCACACTGACACTTTTCGTCTATTATTTTCGTTTCTATTAATGGAATCCCGAATCCGGCTCGGTCGATACATTACCGACGTCGATAGATTCTCGCCGACGCTTTTTTGTGCGCGAGACCCGATCGTAAAAAAAAAAAAAAAAATGATTCCGAAATTCCGTCGGGAGGTCGTTTATTTGCGTGTGCTCGGACGACTCGGCTTTTGAGGAGGAGAATGATTAAAAAGTCTACGATGGCGACGAGGAGAAATTTTGTCGAGAGAGTTTCGGCTCCGTCTCTTTTATGTAGAAACGTTGGAAGGATGGGAAAGGGCGCGGACAATTTTATCGGCGAAACACGACATTGGAAAATTGTCGACGAGAGGTTGTACGTTTGGAAAATTATATCACCGATAGCATTTTGCGAATACGTTCGGGTCCGTTTTAGTGACGGTTAGTCAGGTTTCGTTGCTTACCCGCCCCGATTTGCCGAGACCTACGATTAAAAATTTTTTTTGCTCTGTACAACGCAAGTATAGTTTGTTCGCGGTAATTGCAAGTCCGGGATTCCTGGAAGGTGCCTAGGGAAGTGAAAAATAATTGAAGCTCCATACATGCCAATTTAAAAATGGATCTTGACGCAATCGTCGACAGCGGACAATTCTCTTCTACTTGTCGACCGCCGAGCCGGTGCAGGTAAGTATTTATCGTATCGACGGTTCGGCTAACGATGACGGACGAAAGTGTACAACTATCACCGTCGAATCGGGATAATTGGACAGATTAAAACGCGGTCCCGTCGGTCGCAAACTCGATGACAGGAAAATTGTTCAATGACACGTTTCCGCAGTTTCGAATTTTCTCCTCGGTCTCTTGTGTTCATTATCATTCCGCTGTGAAACCAACCACGACTGACGTCCACCGGTGACCCAATCCTTCTGCGCGACGCAATTTCGAAATTGTTATGTTCAAAAAAAAAAAAAAAAAATAGCGACAAAAAGTTTAGGAATAGTAAATGTGACGGGAGATTGAATGGGTCAAAAATAAAAAACTAAAAATGAGCAAAGACTGAATGTTGCAAACTGCGAAACACAGCCAATCCACATTGACGACTTCATCGTGTTCCTTGATTCGAATCGATCGGTAAACTGAAATAAATCTGCAAAATTTATTGATTCATTGAAACTTTCTTTCGATTAATTTGAAAAATTAATTTTAAAGCATTTCAAAAGAATTCTGTCTGAAACAAAAATTTAAACTTATTAAATACGACGGAATACCGAATGTTCGAAATAACCAAACGCGTCCAAAATTCGATGAACTTTACCCATTTTTTAAACTGAATTATGATCCTCAATTAAATTTTGGCGGATGACAAAAAATAAATGTAAACGATTAATTGATCGATTGATAAATTAAAAAAAAAAAAGGGTATTCAATCTTCTTTACAGTGAGTGTCCATTGATCAATGACTCGTAAAAATTTCACTTAAAAATTTACCGTGAGAGAACCGTGAGGATTCCGACTCGGGTGAGCAGAGCTGAGAAAAAAAAAGTGCGCATTCGTATGGAACACGAATAACAATAATCGTTGCATAAAAGGAAGAGTGAATCGAGTGCGGAGAAAACCAAGTCGGAGAAGTTGCACCCAGCATTCCGGAGTGCACGTACGGAAAAATATTTCATCCGCGTGCAGATAATGTGTTCGACGTTTACGTTATAACCGTTATTACGTGAACCGAGCGCCATTTACATGCTGTGTTGCTCCCGCTGGTGCTGCCGTTGTTGCTCATGCTACTGCATTTGTTGTCTTTCTTTCTGTTTATTTCACTTCGGTTCTCCCGCCCGATATATCAACCTAACGGAGACGCCTTTAAATGCAAATTTCTCCGAATGCAATTTATGCACAATGCACAAAGAACCGCGCTTTTTTTGTCCGGTTTCTCCCTCATTATGTTACATACATGCGCCGATGAGACTTGAGTGAAACGAGCATTTTTATTTATTTTTTTTCAACAAACGGGAATGAAGAGTTCTGCTCCGAGAGCAACGATTACCGCAGGAGTTGCACTGCTCGATTCTTAAATATTTCACGCAACGCGCATGCGTCATCGACTTGCAGCCGAAACGACCGAGCGGTGGCGCTTCCAAACAATATCGGTGAATTGGGCGGCGAAAAAGAGAAAAAAAAACGCAGAAAGTCTTTTTTTCTTTAAAGATTTCTATGTCACGGATTGAAAGGAGTTCTGTTTTCTCACAACTTATCGCTCAAAAATCTCCACAATGTTTCTCTTGTTAATTTTCAATCGAAAAAATGACCGAATGCAATTGAAAATAAATTGGCGAATTTATTTTTATAAAATTGTGTCGTCAAAAGAAAATCTTTTTAATAATAAAATACAACAACATAAATTATTTGTCTTCGACTTGCTACATTTTTTTACCCACGTGGACTCTTTTACGAAAAAATGAAACAACGTGCAGTTGCGTTTCCACAACTCGCGCAATTTACGGCCGGAGTAGGAAAGATGTGGAATGGTAATCGCTCCCGGAAGTTTTAGGTTTCATAGCTCTGCCCCGCGATGACCCTCAGCGTAAGAGGTGTGCACTTACGGAGGTACTCGCAGTCCTTAATTGTTACTTCTATTCCCATGGAAAAAGGATGGCTTTCAACAGATCTTACCGAAGTCTTCGTGACCACTTTTCCAAGTTAGCTTGACCTCTCGGCTTTCCGATACCTTCCGTGCCGTTTCCTCATTGACGAAAGCCCAGCGGCGCGACAGCAGGTGGAAAAACGTAACCCCGGAGCAAAATGAATTTACCGGTTCCTTATAGGTAAAAAAAAGTTGCGGCTCAAATGGAGATTCCTTTTTTTCCCCACTCGATTCTCCAGCACCTTCCAGTAAAACGGCCATGGAGCTTCCGCACGTTTTCATGCGTGGAAGACAACGGTCCCTGAAGCTATTCGTCGAACCCCTCGCAATACCATGAACTCGATACTCTTTCGTTCTCCAATGCACCCTCAACCTCCCGACGACGATTCCGAATTCTCGCACTCATCTCTTCGGCCATTTAAATTGCGTCCAACCGAGCGCAGCCATCTCAGCAACTAAGTTGCAGTCGCGGTACCGGAAGTCGATACGGTCGATTTTCTCGGCCGAACATCGTCGCTCGTGTCCGTAAATCAGGTCTCCAACCGGGCTCATCTGGACCGAGGTGAGCCAAAGTCGCGAGTAACGAAGAACTCGTGTGCGCGCGCGGCCGAAAGACGCCGCCTCGCGCCTCTTCGCAGAGGACCGGAAGTGCCACTGCACGCTCTCTGGAAATACTGCAAGGAGGAAAATAAAAAGGGAAGCGCGACGGGGTAACGGTAGAAGAGGGCACGTTTCTTGCCGGATGACGATGCTGGACCGGAGCTCGGCGTCGCGTAGACGGATAGAGAGGATGATGAGGAGGAAGCGGATACGAAGAAGGAGGTGGATTATGAGAATAGGAGGGAGACGCGCCAAGGTGGAGAAGGAGAACTCGTGGGAGGAGGGGAGGGCGGTCTCGAATTTCTCCTCCTCTCAGGAGCGGCCGTCGCTCCTCGAGGGCGTATAATAGTCGATGTTCGGGCTCTCTCGCGAGTTAGAGAACACTCGGCGAGTGGGGGAATTTCCCTCCCGAGTTCGCCCGTTCCTCCGTCCCTCGCGCCCTGCGCGTCTCGCGGCGTCCCTCTCCCTCGTCTTTCCACCTGTTATGCGATGCTGTGTGCCATGCTCGGCGCACTGGCGCAGGTGCAATCTCACGTACATACAGTCGGTCGTGGCTATCTCGATATTTTTCATCTTCCTCCTCGGTCGCGCCTCGGTGGAGACCGCGACGGGGAGGAGAAGCGCCTCGGCATCGACCTCGCTCTCACCGCTGCCAGTCCGCATCTCCGACCTTATTGCAACCAAGGTTCCTTAGGAATCTTTGGCTTATCGGCCGAGCGGATTTTTTCTTTTATTATTTATACGTCGCTTCGCTTCGGTTCTCTCGTTAATCCCCCGACGCATGCGCGGAAGCAAAGTAGATTTAACCAATGTTTCTCGGGGAGGCGTCAAGCATTTCTGTTCGCGTTGATTTCAGTATATTTTCATTGGTGACCGTTGAAAAAATATTTTTTATCAGCCATCCCATTTTGCCCCACTCTCTACTCTGTTCTTCCCCTCACATTATTTATGTGCTTAACATACTTCACATGCTCCACATACTTTGTATAATTTGTATATTTGATATATTTTGTACTTTTTAAACTCGTATATTTACGATTATCGAGAGGGACATTTATTTAAGAATATTTAAAAAAAAAAAAAACGACTGTCGAAAGTATTTGGTTCATGGACCTCTTGATTTTTATTGCGTGAAAGTGTAATTCCAGGTGGTGGAAAATGTTGCAGAAGATACATAGCTCGGTGGGCGTCCGTCACTTTTGCACCACGAAAGTGTGCTGTGAGGGACTCGTCGCATCGATCATCTAAAAATTGTGTCCAGCCTCGTTCGTCACGACATACACGTCGCGATACTCTCTATCTCTCCATCTTAATCGGGATCCTCGCGAGAGCGGTGTGCGCGATCGCGTGGGCGTTGGCCCGCGATCGTCCGGTCGTCCGCTATTTGTTACGTTTTGTTCCTCTTGGCTCGCGGCACCGTTGCGGCGCCGGCGACGGGAGCCTCCCCTCCGAAAATCGCGGAGAGGTTGTACCTGGTCGATTCGCTAATGGCACACACGCAGCTGCACCTGTGCGTGTTCGGATTGTCACGCCCAGCCGCGTAATCGCCGAGTCGGCTCGAGATTCGGAGAGGTGCGCGCGCCCGTAATGAACACGATTACCGCGCACGGTCACACATCTCGACGCACCTTTTCTCCCGTCGGTGGGCACCTCGATTACCATGTCGGACATTATTCCGGGTACTCGAGGCTAAAGAAAGACACCGGAATCGTCGCGGGACCATCGCGGCAACTGTTTCTTTTCGAAGGCCGAAAATAAAAACCGCGAACAAAAAATTGCAGTACCGAGTATCTCGCTAGTACTCTGCGTACGAGAGCTTTGTCGAAATTTACATGACTCCAATGCGTGTTATCCCACAAGAGTATAACGAAAGAGAAAAAAAAAACCGTGGTATTATCCGGCAGAGAGAGCATAACACGCGTCGGGCTATCATTCAGAGCACCGTGGAGTATCGCCATCATCCGCGGCTCAATCATCGATGCGAATTGCGACGCAGGTGCATGGGCCGACGAAATTACTGGTCGGATCGGCAAATACAATTTCGGGTATACCGAGAACGCGTACCGTTGCGTTGTTATTCATGCGTATGTATACACCCGATATAGAATGCTCTATGTACACGCGACGTTCTATATGGTCGTTTATAGACAGTCGCGTAACAGTGTATTGCCATGTCCCTCGTTCGCGCATTCCCGTGCACGCTCGTACGCACACCTGTATTCCGAGTGAGCTATGCGAGTTTATGTTCGCGGACACATATGCGCGAAACACACGTCGATGGAAAGCCGCGAGGCGTAGGACGATGGGCGGGTGGGGGGGGGGGGGGGGAGGTGGAGGAGGAGTGGGTGCAGTAGTTGGTTCGAGGCGGAACGGCGAACCGCACCGGGTTCGCTGTTTGTGCAGCAGCCTGCGTCCGTTTGTCCATTTGCGTATCGGGTCCGGTGCTTTATGGGAATTAGCGGTGTATTGTGGGTTGGCTGGTGGGCGGGCGCGGTGTGTGCGCTGGTGCAAGAGAAGCGGCGAGTGTCGGCGAACCGATGGCGTTCCCGGGGATTTATAGAGACAGTGGGGTAAAGCGAGACGGATATGCGGAGGACTCGTGAAAGAGATACCGGACAGGGGTCGAAGAGGGAGGGGTTGGATCGGGGTGGAGAACAGGGCAGGGTGAGATGGCTGACGGAGCAAGAGGGAGATAGATTGGGAGACCGGGATTGAGAGTTGGTAACCAGGGGTAAACCGGGAAATAGGGACGGGGGGTTGCCGGGAGGAGCGAGGAGGAGGAAACCCAGGGATAATTCTCTGTGCGGCTGTTTGTCAATATGCGAGCGATATAATCACCAAGTATAATCACTGGCGGAGCTGCAGAAAGACCGAGAGATGAAGAGAAAGCTAGCTTTGTACTGGGCTCTGTTGCCGCTGTTGCCACCGCATCCAATTCTGTAGCGCGCTATACGCTGGACTCTACGTATATGAGAATAAATATATATGTGTGTGTGTGTGTGCGTGTGTGTGTGTGCAGGTGTGTGGATGTATGTATGTATGTGGAACGCGGTGTTTTCATCACTGTGTTAGGTCTGTCAATAGAATGCTACTTTGTGACTCCCCAGCACACGCGACTGTCTCTCTGTATCTCCGATATTGTGTACGTATGAAATGGGAGAAAGAGAACCGTCAGGGAGAAAACGGGCCGCGCTTGTGTGTACGCGAAAACCCGCCCCGGCAACCCTGACGGCCTGGCCTTTCCTGCACTGGATGCCAATGTTATTAGGCTAGAGATATGATACGCTGCGAATATCCATGGTTCGTACGTCATCCTCGCTGTGTACACCAATCAAATTGTCCTGCTTTTATGACTGAATTCGCTGCTCAAAGGATCGTGAGATAGCGACTCCGCGAGCCGCGCGGATCCGTGATTAACCCGGCCTCAGTCGTTGTGCTCAAATAGAAAGAATTGAAGTTTTCGCGTCTGGGTCCGAGTCAGAGATGTACCCGAATGAAAAAAAAAACAAAAAAAAAAACAAAAAACATGTCCACTCTCGCGCAATTTCGCCGAAACTTTCCGAAGCCAAATTTGAGATTCGAGGTGACCGTCAAAATTGAAAACTGGTTCTTGACTCGATCCAGCGATTCTCACAATATTTTCGCACTGTCCAATCCGAATAGCGACTAAGATTTGTACAGCAAGATCATCCTCTTGAGGTTTCTCCACTCTCATGACTGCGTTAGGCCTGCAATTTAGTGCACCGATTTGGTCGTTAATTTAATTCCTCAAGTCGGCACGTGACGCCACACCGGGGTGATTTCAATCCCCCGTCACGGTTTCTCTGGCGCTAACGCGATCCAAATGAACGCCGCGTTGCTTCGGCGCCTACGCTCTCCCTTTTTTTTTTATTTTTTTTTTTAATTCCAGTGCTTCTCTTTATTTGTCGCTAAGTAAAACCGAAACGTGCGTTCAGCGAATCGAGTACACTGTATGCACGTACCCCAACGTAGATTCGCCAACCCGCGGACGAGCTGGCTCCTCACCGAGAGAAAGACACACATTCGCAACAGTCGGAGGGATTCCGGATGTTCAACCCTGCACCGAAAGCTTCAGCGAGAGGTTTCGCAAAGCGCCGTCACCGCGGTTCACTCTCTTTTTCTCTCTCTCTCTCTCTCTCTCTCTCTCTTTCTGTCACGGCATACACCAGTGTATCTTTCTGAGCGATCAAAGAATTATCCGAGCAGTGGCATCGCCCGAGCGCGACAACCTCGGCGTCGGTGCCCGTCCTGTTTGCCGTTTGATCGTGGCTCAACGATGCGTGGATGTAGTCTCGTGCTGGCGCAACCGGCAGCCGCCGGCTAGAGAGCCTTCAAACCCTCTCGCTTAAACCTCTGTGTACCAGCATGTTTTCGTCTGTACAAACGACGCAGAGAAAACAGCCATCATCCCTCACGAGTCAGACTATAACACGTTAACGGTTAACGCATTAACGCATTTCACTGAACTTCCAACACCCCGTGCAAGGCTATACCGAAAGTATCCTTCTCTCGCCCGCTGTTCCGAAGCCCCGACGAGACACTCTTCGTTTCTGGTTTCACCTCACTCGCTCTGCCGACCTTGTCGTCGAGGCTGGTGACGTTATTGCCGCGGTGACATCAGCATCGGTTCGTGGACGGGTCTCACCGCGTCGTCGCCAATCTCCTTCCTTCCTTGTCTCGTTCCAGCGAGCTTTTGCCAAGCGCTGGCTCGTGGATGCGCCGCCGTCGCCGCCGGGAAAATTGCTAGAGTCGAAAGTCTCGCAACTGGTCCATCGATTGTAAACCGTGAGAAATTGGAGACTTCCGAGTCTCGTCATGCGATAAAGTTCACTTGCGAGTAGTCATTACGAATATCATTTGGAAATCAATTAATCATGTCCTCAGTGAAACTTTTTGAGGCTTAAATTCGGCTCGACAAGGTCCTGAAAATACCTCATCGGGATTCGATCGAACACTGAAAATTTTCTATCGGGAACTACCTCCAATTTTTCTCAAATACAAACGACTATCTCAACGTGAATGGCGACCATTTTCGTTTCTAATAATTCTAGCTCAATGACGTTCTTCATTTTTTCGCACTCTGCTCCGTTTTTAAACTGTTCGAAAATTGTTTCCACTTTTTCTCGTCGCTCCGCTTCGAGGTGTTCGACGTGGAAAATAAGCGTGCTAGTCTTTGCAAATAAAATTCGGTCGAAATCATCGTCGTTCACGGGAGCTTCGACTGTTTCTCTTCTCTTTCTCCTCTCTTCGTCTTCCTCTTCCTATTCCGATTTCTCTCTATCTGGAAGCGCCACTCCGAAGGCCGAGTTCAGCAGTCGTCTGTACTCCCTATCCGATGCTTATTCTTTCGCATTCCCTCGACACTCTCTCTTTTTCTCTCACCACCGCCGTCCGTTCTCCTCCTCCATCCGCCCACCTCTCGAGTCGTGTCGTATACACTAATGCATGTAATTGCAGCTAACATCATTAAACTCGGCGACTGATGCCACTCGCTCAAATTACGACCCTCTCTACCACGTTTCGCGTTTTCCACGCATCCCCTTCGTCGCTGAAGCTTCCGCCCGAAGTGGATAACACGCTGCCTTCTCTTCCAGGCTCGTCTTGCATTTCTTCGCCTATTAAAAATTATCGATATCTCGGATTATCGAATTCTATTTATTCCCTTGTTTATTTCTTGTAAATTCAAATTATGTTCAGAATATTTAGTATTTTTTCTTCGCCTATTAAAAATTATTTCAAACATGCGAAAATTTATTTTTTACAATAAAAAATCATCGACGTGATATATATTTTTTTTCTCACCTATATTATATTGTGGAATATTTCGCGATGAAACATTGTCTTTTTCTATCAAGTGCGTCTAAAATTTTTTTGCCGTTTTGAGTTGGTCGATGATTGATTATAGAATTTTTTTCAACGCTTCAGAATATTTTTTGTGAGAGAAAAATTAACACAATACTTGCAGTTACCGAATTTTTGGAAACGAGAATAATGGTCGCTTATCGCCGTGTCTCTCATTTCTGATATTCCCGTCACGCAGTCCACGAAGGGGTCGTACGTAGTACCTAATAATACGTATACATCGGGATATCGAGTGCCAGTCACGTAGCACCGATTCATCAATTTATCGTCCTCCGGTGTCTTTTTCACTTCTGATTCGGGGTGGCACATCGCCATAAAAAAAAATCTACTCCCACCAATTGAGATTGCTACCGTCTCGCTCGTCATCCGGTGCAATTATTTCGCGTTAGGCTGCCCAGGTATTTTATTTCCAATTTTTTTTTTTTTACAACATACCACTCCGCGCATTAATACCGGCGTGAAAAAAAAAAAATTCGTTTCAATTACTCGTTTTTTTCACACCACGACGAGTCTCATAATACCCGAGAATAATAATTTCCTCAGAAAGCTTCGCCGACCGGTGGAGCATGGTCGGTAACCGCGGCCGGTTAGCCCCAGGAGGAAAAACCAAGTGGTTAACGAGTCGATTAATCGCCGTCCTCGCTCGCAAAGTAAATTATGAAAACGCAAGGAAAGAGTTAAAAAAAATAAATAAAAAATTTCTTCAATGTCGAGAAATGAAAATTAAGCCCTCGCGCCTTACTTTCCTTCCCGTCCGCTGAAAGTGTTGACAAACGTCTTGAACCTCGAGCTATGTATTTTGCGGTTCGTTGCAACACGTCATATGAACCGATGCGTTGGACGTTAAGCTACCGGGGATTTAAGGTAGTCCGAGCTGTACAGTCTCGCGAAACGTGAGGCTTAGAGAAAATTTTGAACGTTTCCCAAATGGTAAAAATCTTGAAGAAAAATCAACCATACGGAGGCACTGGAAGACCTGCTATTATGCGACAATGATTAAAAAATTTTACTGACGAATTAACGACAACGCTAATTGTTCGAGAAATCAGCCGGCGCCTTACCTATTTTTTTCCATAAAAATAATTCGTTAATTATCTTAAATGTGCACGAACTATTTCAGAATTCTTGTGATCTCCGAATGTTGCGTTTTATCACAGCTTAAACGTACGAAAACGCGATTCTCGAAGATAACAAAAAAAATTCAGAAAAAAGCCACGACTATCAATAAACAAATAATGAATAATTGTTATTAAAAAAAAGATACTTTAGTTGCCGGGTAATTCGACGAACAATTTTTTGTTATTAATGACTTCTCGACAAAAATTTTTCGTATTATTTTTACGTGAAAAAAATATTTGGAACCACCTCTCATACGATTAGTTTATTTTCACATTTTTATCCCGTACGGAGATGTTTGAATTTTTTTCTGAAACTCACGTTTGGCGCGACTGTACCGTTCGAACCGCGTTAACGCCGAGGACCCGGCAAGTGTACGTAAATGCACCAAATGCACGTAGATGCAAGTTGCCCGGTGCAACGTCTGGACCACTTGGCACTTACATTATATAAGCGACACCCCCCCCCCCCCCCTTAAGAGCTTCTTGGGGGTCCGTGAACTGCTACTACGGAAACTCACCTTTGCCGACCAAAAAGACCACCGACATTAACCCACGGTCGACACACAGCACGCTTTTCCGCGACCCTTTTTTTGCTTTCCGCCCTTCCAATCCTTACTCTTTCGGTCGCGCGAGCGCGCAGAAGTGCGCCGGAGGGCAACCCCCGATTTGCTTCTGGGAGAAAAGTCTCACATAATTACTTTTCTCATTAACATTGTGCGGCTCATTGTTCGAGAGATCGTTAGCGTGGCCGCTCAACTCCGCTGGATGGGCCGAGGGACTCTTGCGATTCGAGCACACTCGACGCGGCGAATAACAAACAAACGACTTCGAAATAAATTGCACGTGCTCGTTCAATTACCATTATTATTTTGTTTCTAGTTTGCCCGGTTAATTTTTCATTTTATTGTTCAGTTTCATTGTTTATTCTCATATCTTTTCGCGCTGTGCCTCTCAGAATTCTTCTTAGCTTTCAGAGTGGAAATGCGCGCACTGATGTGATGCATGTTACTCGATGATGCCATTTGAATTTCAAGTGAATCGATCTGAACGCTTGAATTTTATGAATTTTTCCTTTTTTTTTTTTTTTTTTTGAATCTTTTTTTCGAATCGACCAGCTTTTTTGCTCAAACGTTATACACGACAATACAATAATATAAATCTTGATAATTGTTATAATAATTATTATTTTTATTATATTTTTTAAAGAAAAGTAACGACTGTCAACGTTATTATTGGAGCAACGTTGCCAACTTCTATGCAATTTTTTACTGGTATTGAATTTAGCGACGATCGATGCAGACGATGCAGGCAAAATATCCGTGAATAAATAAATTTTTTTATTTTTTTATTTTCTTATTTTTCATAACTCTTGAAATGGCCACGAAATTGTCGATTTACCGTCAAAAATTTATTGGAATTAAACGTTTCGTCGACCGACAAACCGAACAGTATTTTCTCGCCGGTCGTCTTTACAATCGTTGCCAAGTGGAGAACAGGAACTTCGTCGTTCATTGTCTACCGCGTCAGCGAGATACAACACAGTGCCTCGCATTGTACTCTCTCCTGTTTTTCCCTCTGTGCGATTACCGTCGACTGAGCGTATACAGCAATTTTTTAAAATTTCTTTCAATCGTCATTCAGTCTCGTAATTCTCGAAGCGCTTCGACCGGCGCGACACGTTCACGCTCATTGTATTTTCCATGTGTTCGTCTCAAACGAAGCGTGTAACTCCGATGACTTCGTCGATCGACTCCGCGACAAAAGAAACGCCATTTCGCCTCGTCGGAAAATTCGTTCAGCATTTATCATCCGCGCAGAATTTTCATTTTTCCGCCTAAAAATAATTTTTTTTTTTTTTTAGCAAAAGCACTCTCATTTGACTTTTCTATGTTTTTTTTTTTTTTTTTTTCTAATTATGCAGCATCCTAAAATCATTCGAAAAATTTTCCAAAAATAGTAAGATTTCCAATCTTGCTTCATCGATGAATCCCAATTGTCTGTCCCTTTTTGCTCCACTGTTCCATATTACCCCACTCTCCTGCAGCACACAGCACGAGATCGAAATCCAGAAAAGACATTTCCGAACGGAGCATAATTTCTAAAATCTTCAAACGTATCATGAAAAAAAAAAAAAATAATAATCGAGAAGCCTCGTCACCGTTGTTGAGACAACGGAACGGGAGTAAGAAATCCGGTTGAATCGGGACAGTCTTCGTTGAGCCGTCGCCCGCGGGGTTTACTTATAACTCGGAACGGGACGACGGGGAGGAGCGACCCTATGGGGGAGATGCAGTTCGTCGTTTCGACGGCGCACCGGCGGCAAGTGCACAGAGAATCCGCATATGAATATGCGCTTACTACAAGCCCATTCGCTCGCTCCGAGCGGCTGTTAGAATCCGCGGTTTCGCGCGCGCGCTGCTGTAGTAAGGAATTCCAGCGCGAGTCCCAGAATGTGAATGAGTCGGGCAGCTGCTGCATTCCCGTGTGCCGTCACTGTGCGAATTTCTCAACCCCGTCCTCGTGCGCCACGACGCCATCCCTCCGAGATTTTCTTCGCCATTTCTTTAGTTTGCGGCAAAGCCGCGACGCCGATCCGCCGCTTCTCTCTGTATCCGAAGGGGAATCTCGATCGTCCTGTCTCCGCTTCTGGTGAGAATCCCGCGCTCGCGGGACAGCGGAGAAATCGTCGTGATCGATAACGACGCGAGATTCTCTTTTAATAGGTCCTATCTTCGGCAGCCGGCATGCCCGGCTCCCGCAAGAGACCGCGGTTGCGCAGGAGACTTCGCGACCCGAAGTATCCTACTCTCAATCGCGATCTGTGTCTCTCGCGAAATTCCACGTCTCGAAGGTACAAGAATATCCTCGCTCTCACATATCCTTCGTAGAAAAATAAAAATCCATATGCGAAACATTTATTTTTTATATATTTGTAAGTAAGTCACTTCAGGTCGGGTAGAACTTATTTTTCTACCAGACGTGGCGTCAAACCGGAAATGCGTCGCTTCCAATCTGAGCGTCTCACTTCTCGGCCGCGAGTGACCTCATACCGAAAATCCTAACTTCCGGTTGGACGATCCTTTTTCACACCGAAAATAACGTCGTACCAAGAAAATCCCTAATTTTCCGCGGCAGAAATCTTTTTCACTGGAATTTGACGATACTTCGGAAGTGGAAGAATCAATTTTAAAGTAGCGACGTTTTTCCGACACGACGTCACTTCCTGTCGGAGAATGAGATTCGCAAATCGACAGTGTTTCCGATTCATTCGCGTTACTCAATGACGAATCGCGAACGGAACACTTTCGTCGCTATGGATTCGCGGTCTTGCGAGTATTCGCTCGGGTGGAAAAAAAATGTTTACGATAACTCTCGACGGATCGCGTCGTGCGCGGCGGCGCGACGATCACACACGGACGACACCTGCAAGACACCCTCGTTAAAAAGGCCTGTTCCTTCTCTTCCACCTCGCGACCTCAGCGAACGTCACCTTCGAGAACCGCGGCGACGCGTGTATTTTCATGCGCGCACTCGCGTTGCATCTCGCGCACCGCGCGCGATCCTTCCAAAAGCGTCGTGCGCGGCCTCGTCGTTCCTCTCGCGCGACTCGCGGTCCCGCGCGCAAACGTTCCCCTCTCGACTTCGATATTCCGCGGCTGCCGCGGCGCAGTGTATATTTCTGGTTCTCGCGGATACCGCCCGAGCGAGGGCGAACCTTTATTTCGGTTCTCACGTTTCCTCCGTGAAGCTCGACCGCCCGCGCGCGCAATTTGCCGCTCCTCGGGATGCGAAAACCTCGATTCTGTCCACGGACGGGAGAGAGCGCGACACGCCGAAGCGATAAATTCGGGTATTTCGCGATTGCCCGAAGCCGATTCGTAACTCGAGACGACTTCTGTTGTCGACTGGCGCGACTCGAACCGCAACCAGGAGAGAAGAGATTTCTTTCAGGGTACGATTTTGTGATTGGATCTGCGGTGGAACGTTTTTGGGTTCACTGGAAATTTGGCTCTGGTAGATTGGAGAATTCATCGAGGAATAAATTATTGATGAAGGAAACGACATCGAATTCGACGATTTAGAAAGTTCATTCGATAATGGACCACGATAAATGTCTTGATGATAAATACTGAAGAAAACATCTATTTCGAAAAAAAATGAAAAAATCACTATGGATTGGATAGTCAAGCGCGATGAGATTCGGTAATTAAAAAATAAATCATAAAAAGAAATATCGACTTTTAGACTCTGATCAGTCTACTGGTTTTGTTCCACGATATCATAACTTAAGAAAATAAACAAAAAAAATAGAATTCGATTCCAAAAATTAAAAAGTCCACTATCGACTGTGACAAATTGCAAACCACGCTAAAACCCATAAATTAGAAAACAAAATATGAAGAGAAACACCGGATCCAAAAGTCCTGAAAATCGACACAATTTTGGACCGCAAAAAAGTCTCTCAAAAAACATCAAAAAATCAGTGTCGAATAAAAAAAAGTCGAAAAGTCTATCCTTGCATTTTCATGGAAAATTTTTGTCGTCATACTCGGATGGACGCTTCCGGCGAACACGAATGAAAGAGAGCGAAATATGCATTCGCCTCGTCGCAATCTGTTTTTTTCAATGACTGCACGAAATGTTACTTCGCAGCGCGCAAAGATGCGCCGAGTCTCGTCCGCTCGGCTTTCGAGACTCTCGAGTTTTTACATTCGTCGGTTCACCTTGTAATTTGCTTACAATTAAAATATGTAAGCCGGCAAGAGAATCGACCCGAGCGATTCCCCGTTGCGCGCGAAGCCAGCGACCCGTCGTAAAAATCCGACTCCGCCGCAACCATCCGAGAGCGCGCCTAGAAAGTGATTAATTCTTAACAAGGCGAGGTTTGCACGGTACTTGAGCGACCACGCGGCTGGCTTGCGGCCTGAACTCTCGTGCGCCACGAAGAATGACGACGTCGACGGCGCCGATTCGCCGGAGCGAAGGGAAGAAGAGCGGAAAAAAAAGCTCGAAGGGAGACACGCCGAAGCCGGGAGAGAATGAAAATGACGAGGAGAGCGCGAAGAGAGAGCGAATGGCGAGGACGGAGTTGAACGAGATGACTTAAAAAAAATAAAAAACAATTAAAAAGCGGCGGCAAATGCAGGGATGGTGGAAAGAAAGCGCGTGTATTACAATAGCTCAGGTGTGCCCAATCCTGGCCATCGACAACAGTTGTATCTGCCGGATAAGGAATGTACACGATGATTCTAAAGAAATTAACGTCGTATGCGAAAGTTTCGATTCATTAAATTTGACGTGGAATTGTAACGAAAAATTAATGTTCAGTGTATGAAATACTTTTCTTTTATTTTAATAAAGTATATAAATTTCTCATCACGATCGTACATTTTATTTAATGCATATGCTGAATAACGGTCAATGATGAAGTGACATCCCGTACCGGAAACAGTCTCCGATATTTGAACCCCGCGCACCGCAAGCACGGCAGAAAACAGCGTTGAGCTCAAATCGCAAAATGAACGCTAAAAATTCCATCGATTCGCCAAATTTCTGCCTCTATAATAAAAAAAAAAAGGCAAAAAATCAGTTCATCGACAAGATTTTAAACTTCCACAGTCGACCCGTCGGACTTCTCTCCTTAATTTCCTCGGAATGAACAAAAAAAAACCGGCAACCATTCATCCAGCAACTATGCCGCGCTCTCAATGCCTCGTCCAACGCCCAATTAAACCTCCCTCGATTCACTTCAATGACTCGTCACTGAACAACTCACAGTAAAAAATAAAATTAACAAATAAATAATAAAAATCTAACCGCTCACTCGGCCTGAATTCGCCGTCGAGAGTCGACCCGTTATTCTGAATCTCCCTGTAGGTCGCTTCATCTCGTCCTTGGCGGTTCTCGAGGAGGCGCAAGGGGGCGGATTTCTGTGCCGCGCACGGGGGCGGCGAGGAGTGTCGGGCTGGTTTTCTGGACGGACAATGTAAACGCCAGGGCAACCGCAAGGGCAACAAGAGCCGGAGAACCGTCCCCGGACTCTCAGCGAGCAGACTTTAATTAATTTTGTATGTGTTGCACACGCCGCCCCGAAAGAATAAAGTCATCCCTCTCGTCTCCTCGCTGCCGCGGACCACGAGAGACGAGGAGCGACTTTGCGCCACCGCTGCGCCCTCCCGACGTACAACAGACTACAGACGCAGCGCCGAGCCCGGGATCCACTCGAAGAGAGAATAATGCCTTCGCGAGTTGCACGTGGCTCGAAACAATTCCTCACCCTTTGCAACCCCTCGCAACCACCACCACCCCCCTCCCGAAGCCGCGAACCGTCATGCCGCGATCTCGCGGTCTATCGCCCTCCCCCGATTCCTTTAAAACCAACCCGCGGTTTCTCTCGATTTTTTTTTTTTTTCTCGTTCGACATAGGCGCGAATCCCCGTCTCGAAGCCGACGTTGGCCACTCGAATCTTAATTCGATAGAACGGAAGATCGAGGACGTAACGACCCCGACTGCAACGCGAGTGCAAGCGGAGGGGACGAGTACGGCGAGTTGAGAAGGGTCGATCGGGAATCGGATTTCGTAGCGGAGGATACTTTTTGGGATAGAAAATCGTTCTCGAGGAGAGGATCTGAATTTTTTTAGTCACGACGGTGATGGAAAAACATGGTTGCAAAGATGATTGTAGCTTCGACGATTAATTGTCGCTCAGTTGATTAATTATTTTGGAGGTGTTTTTATTGAATCGGAGAAGGAAGTTTCCGTTTTGAAATATTGCAAATCGGCGGAGAATTTTATAAAAATCGATGGGCAACTCCGAGCGCGACCAGAAACTCGAGAGTCGAGGAACGACCGAGAGATTAAAAAAAAAAAATAACCACATGAATTTTTGTATTCCGAATATTTTTCGGAGCCGACTTTCTGTGAAAACAGAAGAACCGGAGCTGTAAAAGTCTGTGACGACACTTGCTCCACCGAACGGTTCGCTCTTCGATGGAAATAAGGCGGAGACGTCAGCGAGGACGCTGGCCACGACGCGGGGATTCACGGAGTGGCGAAGACGAAAAAAAAAAATGAAAAGGCTCCTCGGAGGGAAGAGGCGATGCAGAAGAAAAAGGAAGAAAGGCACTTCGCTCGAGGTGACGCGAACCGAGAGACCATCGGTGCTCTCCGAGTCTCCTCGATGATCCCCGCGACGTCTTCGCCGCGTTCTTCCTTACTCCTTCGCCGCGACTCACCCCGGTCCCGAGGGAGCTCCTCGTCGTCTCGGCCTCTTCCCATCAGCGTCCTCCTCACGGAGCACGCTCTGCCAAGCCGGTAACGCGCGCAACGGCGATATCCTCGAAGGACTCCTGGCGGAGATAAGAAGCCGAAGACAATAATCCTTCTGACGGCTCGACGGGCTCGCCGTGTCGGCTTATTTCTTCCTCGCCTCTCGGTGGGGACCGGAGAGCGAGAGAAATTCGCCTTCTCTCGATCCCACGCGCGTCTCGCACTCGTCATCTCCGAACACGTTTTTCGAGCCGACGGGCGAGCAGCCCCGGGCGAAGCCTCTCGGCTTTGACGGAGCGTCCTCTCGCGCTTCTCGAACATTGGATTTGATGCACTTAAGTGATCCTCTTTTGTCCGATGCGGACGCGGCTCCGATATAATTCGGACTGATCTCTCGCTGGCGAGTGAATTATTATTTTATCGGGCTGCGTTTATTCTCGTCTCTTTGCGATTTCTTTACGGTGGATGGACTTGCGAGGAGCTTGAAATGATTTTTTTTCGTCCTGTTATTTCGGAGCAAGTGCGAAATCCGGCGAAGGACCTCGACGATATTGGGAAGACTCGTGTTCTTCTTGAGTTTCGTTGGGATTTTTCGAAATACGAGAACCGTTAATGAAATTTGTCACGTCCGTTGTTTCGGAGCAATCAAACTACACTTCCATCCGAGCTGAGCTCGACCGGGAACGGAAACTGTGATCGCGAACAAATAACGAGTAGGAAAAATGGTTTTCCCCGAGACGAATTACCGGAAGCTAATTATTTCTCCTCGTTGGAGCTTCGTTGCAGCTTACTCCAAAAGAAGTATCTCACAGAAACGACTGGTCATCCAAGAAAAATTGAAGTCTAACATGTTTAAAAAATGTTCATCGTATCCACAATTTTTTTTTTTTTTTTTAATCCGCTACTTGCCGCCACGAATGGCGCTTTGGTTTCCCACTCTGTGTTCCACGGTAACGTCGCTCGAGCCATAAATATGACTATATAGTAATATTTACTAGATTCGTCTCTCAGTGCTCCGAATATGCTCCGAATAAATTCGGAGCATATTCGATGCGAGTTTCCCACTCGACAAAGTGTCCATCGCATTGCTTCGAAATATCCTCGGTCGCATTAGCCAGACTCGATCTCGTCACGTCAGCGATTCTCCTCCCGGACAAAAAAGTCAGCGTCCGGAACAACGCCGTTACATTGATACGAGTCAGTCCAGCGAAGAGTTCCGGACGTTATCGTGCGCCGACGTGAATGACGCAACGACGAAATCGCGGGACAAAGTCGTCTTTGTGACGTTCGTCGGGGATTCGCGCGTTGCGAATCTCGTCGTTTCGAATGGTCGTTCGTATTGGTCTCACGTCACCGTAGTCGTCCCGTCTTCGCCACAGTGTTGCACCGCATTGAATTCAATGCTAACAAGAACTCCGCCGGAGTAGTTTCATTAGCCATAGAAAAAGCTGCTCCGAATGGTCCGCTCGCAATATTGTGACCTATTATCGGTGCCAAAGAGGATTATTAATATTATAACAGCTCGCATGGAAACGGCGGTGGGAAAATCCGATTTACATAAGACCGGTCCTATATTCATGAACAGACCGAGTTGCGAATCGCCGTTTGGTAATCGCGCAATTTGTTTATTCATCGAATGAACTGCGCGTGCGCGGTCGAGGAGAGCGACGGGCGAACTCGAGCGGGATGCAGCGGATATCAAAAGGATTAGAGACGGGTCTATGAATAATAAACATTGACCGATAAACGATATACGGAAATATCTCCGAGAACATCTTTCTGTGTATCGTTCTGTACCGATACTTCCCCCCTCGTTCCCCTTTCTTGCAGTCATATTTTATGGATATATGTACGTGCGTGTGTGTGTGTGTGTGTGTGTGTGTGTGTGTGTGTATATAAATTTACACATAATACATATCGTGTACATATTTCTGTGTATCTATGTATATATGTATGTGTAAATGCTATCCGTATACAGAGAGACAGACGGCACGTTCGCTTCTCTGATCTATGATTATGGATTCCTTGATGTCCGTGCGGTTCGCTGGAAAGACCACAGTACCGAGTTCCAATAGAACACAAACGTCCCCGGGGCAACCGGAATCATTCCGGGCACGCATGTGTCGCTGCTTGTGTACCCGTGCCTTTCTCCACCTCGACGATCTCGTCCTCGCGTGGGATTATGTCTCCGGAACTTTGTCGAGACAATGATACGAAGCTTAAGGTTGATGGGTGGGTGATTTTTTGGATTCTCGTTCTCGTGTCGTGGATAATTAGAGTCGACCGGGTGTCGTGGCGAGTATTATTGATTTTCAGGAAATCGAATTTTTTTTTTAATGAAACCGTGGTCGTGGGTCAATGAAAAAAAAATAATAAATTAATTTGAGAATAAATGTGTTTTACCGGGGTTTTCAAAACTCTCTGTACACATTTTTCTTTTTTACCTGTCACATATATTTTACCGACTTCGATGATCATCCCGAGTGAATTCTACCCGGTCCATTTTTTCGACCGGTACTGTGACCGAAGCTGTCTAACGAAAAAATCTGAAAAAAAAAATTGCATAATATTCTTGAATCCTCGTGGTTGATGCACATTTTTAAAAATGAGAAATCGAGTGACGTTTCAAATGAATTTATGAAGAAAAAAGAACGCTATGCGCCAACCTAATCGAGTCACCGTGCCGTGAAAAAAATCTTTTCACGCTGTTGCACAAAACTCATCGACCTCTTTCGTCCAAAATCTTTTGTCTTCCGAAGTGAAGCGAGATCCGTCGATCGGCAAAAATTCTGTGATCGCCGACTATCGGTAACCGGTAAAAAAAAAAAAAAGCCGCCAGTGACGATCGAACAGGCCGCTCCGAAAGCAGAGCAGCAAGAGAGTAACGCGCGTGCCCTCGAACGGTTATGGGGGTAGGTATGTTTCGGTAATTGCGCGGCTAATTTTAGTCGGTGCAGTTGGCGTCAATGCGCGGATGCATATTCAGAACGGCCTCCTCATATTCTTATGCCCACTCACTGAACCGGCAGCTCGGCGAGCCTCGGCTCGGTTCTCTCCTCTCGTTCTCCCTTTCGTCGGGTTTCCTCGGGCTCTTCGTCCGACCCGCGGCAACCCTCGGCGGTGGCGAACGCACCGGAGGCTCGCTGTGTACGTGAATGTGAATGGAACTTGCTGGCACCCCGCCTGTTTATATTTAGCCACTGTGGGCGGTATAACTGTCATGGATACGTATCATCGGCATAACTGAGCTTCACCCGGATGAATAATGAAGCCTCATCGGCCGCAACCCCTTTCACCCCCGTCTCCGTCCCTTCCGCCGAACGATGAACCGTCAACCGGCCGATTATCGAACGATCGTTGGGATTCATTATCGTAACTGTTAACCTCCGACAGAGAGATCCGATCCAGAAATCATCCGGAATTATGCATTGGGGTTGAGATTCTTGTGTATTTGTCGAAACGGGTGGACCGGTTTTTCTACTTCGTTACAGTGGGATTGAGACACCTGCCTAGTGAGTGATGAAGGGTACGAAATGGAAATCTGTCGTGGTGACAGTAATAATTTATCGGGGTCACAATACGCTGAATTTATTATTTTTTGAGCATCGAATATATTTCTTTTGATCGACCAAAAATGACATTTCTATTTTTATCGATCATCGAGAATTTCAGAATGTCGAAAAAATGTCTGTATCAATTAAAACGTTCGAGGGATTTGTTTCTTCTCATTGACCGTCAAGCTGATCCGATTATTTGTGAATTTTAGGATTTGAAATATTGCAGGTATTTTTTGTTTTCCGATCGACAATTGTGAAGTTCTTCATGATTGATTTAATTTAAAAAATAAAAAAAAGGATTTAACTGAGTGACGAATGAAGTTGAACGTTTCGAGTTCCGAACCGATCGGACGATCTTCACCTACGGCGTTGCGGTGTCTCCGATAAGTGGCGAATTCGCAGCCCACTTCCGGTAGTCCGCGACTCGCCGCTGCTCCCTCGCGGTTCGTTCGTGTCTCGGGCGAAGCCAGAACCAGCTGGGATTAATAATTCGGATTAAGGTGCTGTGGTCTATAAGCGCGCGTATGCATGTACCGACTGTATGACGTCTTCCCGGGGAGGAACCAGGGGCAGCTCTGGCGGATGAATAAACGTCTTCCTTATAGTCCGAAATAGACTTTAAACTTCAAGCGTATCTGGATCACAGCCAGAGCAGTTATACGCCGGTGCGCAATTATGTTGATGGGTGGTTAAATAAAATGTTTCCCTAACACAGTAACGAGCATTACATTATACAAAATTAACCGAAAATTCGCGGATTATCGCACAAATCATCTCGACGAATCGTTACACTTTAAGCATTATCGTATTACGTAAAATAAAATTAATTCAATCGTCCCGAATAATTCCACGTTGATGGACCGGCAAGTTTCGCGAAGAACTTTTCGTCACGCGTCTTCTTTTTTCTGCTATAAGTCGTAGATTCTACAGCGGTGCACTGAAAGTTATTGCATTCTTTACTTTTGCTAAAATTCATCAAAAAAAAAAGGTGCGACAAAAATCATTCGAAAAATGGACTATTATAGACGTTACGAACGCTCGGATAAATTCACGATTAATTCGGTGCAAAGTTGAGCGCGCTATTCTGCGCATTGTCGATTGATCGAATTCGCGTTTCTTTGAGAATTATTAATAATCGAAACGTCGCGTGCGATTCAGTGGAAACTTTGAGCTTTAACGAGAACCCGGGCGAGAAATGTACCGTCGAGATTTCAAAGAGCCATTAACACGTCGAGATAACAGAGGAAACCTCCTTAAATGAGCGAGCCATGCGACGAAGACTCTTTGTGACGCTCCGTTTGCGCTCAGGAACGCGAAAATTGAGAGGATCATAAAATTTTGCTCTCGCGTGGGAGTTTAACGTGTGTGTAAACAACGCTTGCATTATTGTAGCGCGCATAGAAGTTTGTTCTATAATTGTCCTGTAACGTTCGCCTTTGCCATTTTCCAGCCGTACCCGAGTCACATGGCGGTCGACTCGCAGAAGCAAATCGAGATGCAGCGGTTACAAACGGAACACTTGAAACGACAGCAGGAGCACATTATGCAGCACAACATACAAGAGCTCCAAGCGCAGATAACAAAGGGCCAGCTGAACATGCCCGGTCCACAGTCTATCTTGTTCCTACCGTTTCTCGAGCAGCTACGAGGTCTGCCCGCTACGTCGATGCCACCGCCAACATCCACGGCTACCACAGGCAACAAACATATCAATTCCATCGCTAATGTGAGTCAAAAAATATTATTCCGATGTAAATCATTGCGTTAATAATTTTGTTAATTTTTGTGACAACCATTGCGATAATCATCGGGATTATTTTAATTTACGGTGATTCAGGAAAAACATGTCACTTGCGCTTTGAAAATCGCATTTTTCAACTCGACGCTAGAGCACACAATTTGGGGAAACAATAAATTTTCCAAAATAGACCCAAAATTATTATTGTTCTTGTCATTTTTATTATTTATATCGGAAAAAATTTTTGTACATTTTTTAATTTTTATTTATCGATTATCCAACAGATGATCAGCGTTCACAGAGATGGACGGAGCTGGGCGACAGCCCATCTGGCTCAGATAACGACGAAAATGGAGAAAGAGCGATCGCCGACTCCCGTGTCATCGGCCGTGTCGCCGACGGCGACCCCTCTTCAGGATCCGGACGCGCCGTTAAACCTCACTAAGCCGAAGTCTTCGTCGTCGGGCGCGACGGCATCCTCGTCGCCCGGAAGCGACTCTCACTCCACAGGGGCAGGGAGCAGCGGTCATCAGGAACAGCCGCTCGCAGCTACAGCACCGAAACTCTTTCCCCCCGGTTTACCAATGCCGAGAAATTACTTGCCGAGCTTACCGTACGCCGGACTACCTCCCCATCTAGGATCTCTCTCCTCGCCAAGTGAGTCTCATTAAAATCCACTCCGAAAAATAAAAAAATATATATATATAAAAAAATTGGATTCTGTCGATTGACTTCACTTCACGCGATGCAAAAGTAGAGATTTTACACACTCTTCGTGTGCGAAGTCTCTATTTTGAGATGTCGAGAAATAAACTTTTGTGTGATAATCGTGCGAATTTTTTTTTCTTAACTGGAGCGATTGAAACACCTGCCTTAGGGTCGGGCTAATAACTCTCACTTGTCGGAAACTGTTTTTTGGGACTCATGCGTGAAAAGTGCTACAATTCGTGATTTGGAGCACGAGGAGTAAATGGTACTTTGCAGCGAAGTGTACGACAAATACTCGGTGTACATTGAGCAGATTTTACTTTACGTACACGTCTTCTTCGATTCAACTTAACGCACGGAGTGGCACTTGACGTGCATCTGTTGCAGAAACTATTATGCGATCGTGGTGCGGTGTAGCGATTGTAAGACGTAGACTGTGAAGCGAATCTGAATTTCGCTTTACCGCACTCGTGTCACAAATTACTATTATCCGCAAATAAATTATAAATTACTGTTATCGCGCTAATGTCATAAATTACTATTTTTGTGACTTGTGTTTAAATTCATTAACGATTTTCATTTATTTTTTTTTTGTAGTGGGAAAAATGAGCAAAGACGAAACCGGTGGACCGGGTGGTTCGGCGGCTGCGGCTGCCGTGGCCGCGGTCGAAAAACACTTCGCCATGCACGGATTATATGGTTTGCCACCGAATCCAGGGGCGATCGCTCCATCGCAACAGGCGCAACGACCGATGAAACATTCCGGTGGTCGGGACGAGCCACAGCAGGAGGAGCAGGATTATCTTTCAGCCCAACACTGTAAGTAACAATATATTGTTACCATCGGGCTTGTCTTCGCTAGGGTATTCGGTCTTGGCGAAATGTCGAACGAAATTCATTTTAAAAAATATGATGTAAAAAAAAAATTCACGCTCCGCGCACATTTTTTTTAGTATACTTTTTTACGTCCAATTTTATGTATAGACTGGCAACGAATAACCGATGATCATTGTAAATTTTCAGTGTGGCGAGATCCTGGCTACAAAGTCCCTGAGGATATTACGGAAAAAGGTAAAAACCAGCATCGGTGCAATATCTTATGTCTCGACGTACCGAGGAGAACTGGCCCGCGTAGTATGTCGAACGTACGGTACGTGAGAGCAGCAAAAAAATTGCTTCGAATTGTATACGAGAAGTGACTCTCGTCTACGAAGTACACCGTTCGATATAATACGAATAAGCGAGCATCGGGTGTGTCACCTTTCTCTATCCGAAACGAAATTCCCGCGGGACGAAGCGAGAAGTTGACACGTGGGGTTTTTCCTTAAGGGAGGAACTGAATCGCTTCCGACACTGTTCCACCGAGTCATTCCGCTTCTCTTTCTCGACATCCTCGAAGCATTATCCTTCGCACGAGACGTCTAACACGAGCTTTCTTTGTCTCTTCCGTACAGCGAAAATGGTGAGGCAGCAGAAACGAGAAAGCGAGAACAAGCCGCACATCAAGCGGCCGATGAACGCTTTCATGGTCTGGGCGAAGGACGAGCGTAGAAAAATTCTCAAGGCGTGCCCCGACATGCACAACTCCAACATATCGAAGATACTCGGTGAGTACCAGTAAAATATCAGTAAAAACAAATTAGCCATCCAGTTATAAAAATTAAAAACTGAATTTTTTTGAACTAAAAAAAAATGAAAAATCACTAAGACACAATCTGAGAAATTAAATCTCAACGTTAAAAAAATAATCAAGAAAACATCTAAAAATTAAAAGAATCTTTTCAAATTAAAAAAAAAAAATTTCTTATAAAAAAAAAGAATTATAATTATTATCACATGTTGTCAATTTTGGCTATCTAACGTTTGTCGTTTATTCTGTTCCGCTATATGTCGATACAGGCGCCCGATGGAAGGCGATGTCGAATTCGGAAAAGCAGCCCTACTACGAGGAGCAGTCACGGTTATCGAAGCTGCACATGGAAAAGCATCCGGACTACAGGTACCGACCCCGTCCGAAGCGCACCTGCATCGTCGACGGCAAGAAGATGAGAATCTCCGAGTACAAGTCGCTGATGCGTCAGCGTCGGCAGGAGATGCGACAGTTGTGGTGTCGAGAGGGCGGACCGGAAATAGGTTTTCTGTCGCCGGTCAGTTCGGATCTGAGCTCGCAGCACCATTCGGCCGGGCCTGGACCGTCGGCTAGGCCGTCGGCCTCGCCGCCGGCAAACATGCTGAACGGCGCGGCCGGACCAAGCCAGGATCATCCGTCCTTCTACTATCCCCAGGACAGCCTCTCGCCGACCGACATAATGAACTTCTCACCTGATAATTCCGGCTCGATCGGCGGCTACGACGCGAGTCCGCGGCAACATCACGACGAGGATTGAACCGCGGCTCCGGGTCAGCCGATTTGGCAACCCGGAGCATCAAGACTAGCCCGCGAACTCTTCTGGTAAAGCGTCGACAGTTGACTGCGCTCCGTTAACGATCCGGCGTCGTTCGATCGACGATCGATGCTTTCCGACGAGAGAAGAAAATTGAAGGGAAAAAAAAAAGCGAAAAAGTCGGTTTTCCCTCCATGCCCGTCTCGCCGATTCGTCGAAGGATCGCGGGATCTGTAAGGGTCGCACCGTGAAGCGAGGTGAAACCACCAATATCTTTCTCGCAAACGCAAGAACGGAGATTTTTTTGCGAGGAAAAATGTTTACCCATCGGAGGAGCAGTCAGCGCCTTCTGAAAGAAAAATGACGTAAGCAAAGCCACCGAGCCGGTCGGTGGCTTCTCGATGGCTCCGAGAACCCTCGAACGCCGAGTTCAATCGCACTCTTCAGGAGTCGTTGAGTGAAATACAACGGATAAGAGAATTTAGGTACATAAACTTTACCTAAACAATTAGAACATGAAAGAAATAAATTAAAAAAAAAAAGTGACGCACACGACCCGTTCGATTACACACAAGAGCGTACAATCTTCTTTTTTTTTCCAAAGACCGTCAAAATTGTTAGGTACGTGTAGAGTTAACATTTTTCTATAAGGAATTCACGGTCGCGATTATATCGTAGACTAATGTCTCGACGACTTCTCACGCTGTACGCGTATATCTTTCGGGCGCGCCGAGTGATCCCGATCGAGGGATCGAGCGAATTCCTCGGTGCCCGGCCAAAAGTCTTGTTCCTATTCCTATTATAGCGTGTCGAGGCGACATCGAGGTCGTCGCAATACACCGCGGAAACCGGTTACACGCGCCTCCCGAGTGTCGCGTGCCTGAAACGCGAAAATTATTATACGTAACGAACGAAGAAGGAGAAGCGCAGGATGAAAAAAAGAAAGAATCGAGCATACAACACGCGGAAAGGAGATAAAAGGGAATAATAAAAGAACGGGTACGAGGCGTAACGTAACACCGCAATCCTCGGTCGTCCAGTGATCGTGGGAATCGACAAACCGCACCCGACGCGCACAGTCGCACTCATTAAACACATACAAAAAAACACACACACACACACACACACACACACTCGCACGCATACAATATCATAACGCATACGAGTAAACTCACGAATAAAAAAAAAAAAAAAATCGTAGGTTTGTTCAACCTCTCCGATACGTAAAGGACGGAGACGACTCCGTACGAATTATTGAGAGACAGAAGATGAACGAATAAACGAGAAGCTTAGTACTTATAGTATTTTCATCATTAATTTATTGACCATCGTAATTAATACGAAGATAGCTGAAACGATAGCTGGAACGAATAAGGGATGAAAGTTTCCGTGAGAACATAAAAAAACGTGAGCGAGAGATCCGAAGCAACTATTTTGTTGTTTTTTTCGTTAAATTGTTATTCGGATTATTTCGGGAAGAGACATTAGCGTTATTTATCGAGCGGTGCTTAGCTCCGTCGATAAAACTATTACGACCATGTATTGTTCGTTGCTTCGGTTTCGGAGCCACGTTTCCCTCGCGGTATTCGCGCTTAGAATTTTAGATCTGAAATAAAAACAAAACAAAAAAAAGAAGACCGAAATAAAGGGGAGTTCGAGCCGGATAAAAGGTGTTAACCGGACGAACAAGGATGACATTGGGAGCTTGATGTGATAATACTTATGTGCCAAATAGCGCTTTCGTGGTCGGGGGGTAAATATCGAAAGGCCTCCAGTTCCGAGTTGCCTCGTTGGCTCTCGACGTGAAACTCGATGTTAATAACTTTTTACGCCTCCCTTTTCTTCCACCCTTATTATTATTATTCATCATTATTATTACTATTATTACTATTATTATTATCATTAATATTATTACTAATATTATTTTTTCTCTGTTATTTATAATCAGTGCAATTTATATATACAAGGTACCTAATATAATTTTATAAAGAGAGCCAGTATCCTTGATGTAACTGCGCGAATATCCCCGTAAAAACGCGCACAGAGATGCTCACACTAATGCGAACGAGATAAAGGGCGCACGGCGCAGGGTAGGATAGCTTAATGTTGATAACTATTTATTTTATGTATATAAATGGAGTTGTACAATGCACCAGGCTAGATCAATGATTTGATTCTTGAATGGCCCTGATGCAGGGCGTCAATATTATTAAACTGTACAGTGTAACTATATTAATTGTGATGTACCTACGTAGCTATACGTGTAATTACTCGAAATGCCTAGATAAATCATGTTAATTAACTATAAAGAAAAGAAAAAACACACACACAGAATTATCATCTTTAGTTAATTGATTAATTAATTTCATTATCATTGTACTGGATTGTATGACTTTTACTTTCGTTTAATTGTCCACCGTTATTTTGTCAGCGCTGTTATTCTAACTACCGGAGTGGTACCATTATTTAAGTCATAGCTCTTAATTTCTAATCCTTAGAGATAGAAAAAAAGGTTGCACGTGCCAGTCTTAAGAGGGGAGTGCGTGCGTTTGAAATCTTGAAAAACAAACGTTTACTATCCCACGGTCGTTAACGAAAGCGATAACCAATCAATATTTTCGTAACATGTCATTTATAGTCCATTCGCTATGAATTTATTATTTTTAAAAAATAAAATTTTGAGATATTGCAAAGAAATATATTTTATTTGTTATTCGTATTGAATTCAACACGCGAATCGTAGATTACGATTCGTGATTGCTGACATTTTTTACCACCGATCGGAGAATCATGTATGGAACTTAAAAAGAAAATTTTTTGAAATATAGTTTTTTAAGGATTTTTCTTTTCCTTCAAAAAATATTTTAATTATTACAAATACTTCTTTTTCAATATTGAGAAGTGGCGCGTGAAATAAAAAAAATTCGAATATCGCGAGAATTCGTTAGTTTTCGTTTAAAAAATTATTTTTTTTTTCTTATTCAAGGTTTCAAACATAAGTGCACCCGCTTAACGAAAGACGATGTTCGACGAAAATTAAACGACTATTGAGACTACAACATGAATTTGCTTTGCTGCCGCGTATCGCGTATCACAGTGCACAGAACCCCAATTTATTATCTTCATCTACCATAATAACGTTTGTCATACGATAATTGGATTTTACGTACGCAATTTAATCAAACTCCAGGCCCAATTGCCATTGCCAGTTATGTCCAAAGACCCGTACTCTCACTTTTTTTTCTGTTTCCCCTCCGATCGTTTTTTCATATTTTTAATTTTTCTTTATCAGCAACTTCCTATCCGGTGTAATTGTTTAAAATTAGGCAAGCAAAAAACCTGTCGCTAAATTATATCGTATAGAAAAGCCCGAACTCGTCTTGCATTTTACTCGTTAAATGTGCCATATTTTATTCTCTTTTCTCGAGTGCACATGTTTGTCACAAATATATGACTATGAATTAAAAAACAAAAAACTTCGATACGATCTAATGTTGCCATTTGCAGTTTATCGTTCGGTTCTGAGCACCCGCCTCTCCCGTCCCTTCCCATACAGTTATTTCCGAACAACCAAGCATCAATCATTTTCAATTTTTATCCGGCTCCGAAGAATTAAACGAATTAAAAACAACCCAGTGGAAACGCAAATCTGTAAGAATAGTAAATGGTAAATCGAATACGCTACTAATATTATGATATACCTAACGTAATGGAAAAAAACGTGGAACTAACATCAAATCTCAATATTCCAAGCATTCACTTCATTTACATGTACGTTGTTGTTAATGATAAAAAAAAACAAACAAACAATTATATATAAATATATATAAAAAAAATTAAGTAAATGCTTTACTGAAATTCGGACTTAGTCGTAGGCACGACCTTACTCGTAGAATGATATTGTACGAAAGAGCTGTGTAAATAGTTATGGAAAAAAAATCGCGTGTGCGCGCGAGAGCCATCTCGACGAAAGAGCGAGTGTGTGTGTGTGTGTGCGTGAGCCTGTGAAATGAAAAATGGGGAATCGAATGGTAGTATTGATGCTATTAACATTCTCGCGGCCACCTTAACACATGTCAAATGGATTGCACGTTTATGAAGATATTAATATGATAATATCAATCGATATCAAATGCATACAATCAAAACATAACTATTAGATCGTTCAGTAAAAGAAGAAAAAAATGAAAAAGCCTCTGCTAAATGTAATTCAATTTGATGGACAGAGATAAAAATAACAACCCGTATAAAAACACTGAACCGTAGGCCGGGCTTGTGTGTCGAAAGGTGTTAAGGTGGGCCGGTAAAAAAAATAAAGAAATATAAAAAACAGATAGCATATAGCTGAACAATGGAAAAGTCACCGCTAGGAGCGTTAAACTTCGTAAGCTTTTCCGCCATTTCGGCTGTTTATACAAAATTATTAGCTACGCGATAAACCGTAATTAGAATTGTTTGAATTATTGGCAAAGGTGGATTTTTTGTGGCGGTGGTGTCGATTGTTCAACTGTCGTGTGCGATCGAGCTTGGAAGGTAGCGCTATTCGGCTGTGACCAAACGATAGAGACGCGCTTGTTACGATGCGAATTCTCTCAAGAGTGAGTAAAAGAATTAAAAAAAGAAACGATAAAAGAAAATAAAGCAAACTGTATTTATTGTCGCAATGAAGTCGTAGTTCGAAGTGAATCGAGTAGATCGTTAGAGAAGTATGATTAACAATAAAAAATAAAAACTTCCCGCATCAGAACGAAAACGCCAGTCGTTACACACAACTATCCTAGATGTGACTTTTCCTCGTGGATAGGTGACATCAAAACGCACTGTATCACATAGATCGCAGCGCTATTATAAACATAAATGTATCATTATATTTATTATAATAATTTAAAAGTTAGGTACTCTTTGTTGTTTGTATTTTACAACCGTAATCATTATTACATATAAATAAACGACTATATAAATGACTCTGCATTTCTCTCCTTTTCTTACCATGTTCATTTTTATTCAATGATACCGCTGGTACATCTTTAACAAAAACAGTGTTTCTTCCGTCTGCAATTCCGCTCCGCCCAGCTTGTTGATTACCATTTGCACTTTGTCGAGTTGCTGCTTCTCGGACGGTGTCATCATTTCCGCAATCTGGAATATGGGAGAAAATTGACATTTCAATCATTTGGAAATTCCCAATGTGAAAAAAATATCAGAGACGTAGAACGGACGACATTTTTGCAATTAGCTTCGCACAGTTAAGCTATGTGCACGCTTTAAAAAACTTAGTATTCATGACGCCCCATCAAGTGCATACGTTGTATAATACTTGTTAAGATTATACATACTGAAAAGTTTAGACGGATAACTATATGTTAATAGAAACCAGATTTCATGCTACTTATCGAGTATCCGTAATGCAAGTGTGTACTCAAAAAGGACCTGTATACTTCATGTATGCACTTGAAAAGCCAAACTTGTACTCGACACTTGTTACAATACTTCAGCTAGTTGTCGACCCACCTCTGTCAATTGTTCTTCGGTAGCGCCATGTTCCTTCAGATTGCTGGTCAGCGTTTGCATACGCATTTGCTTATCGATCATTCGTCTGTTGACGGCTGACTCGTGTTCTCGCCTGAACATTATATTGTACAATGCGTGATAACAGTGCTCTATTTCCATGCGAACAACTTGATTTAGATCAATGTGAAATAAGAAGAACGCTTTTGTAGGAGCTGCCGCGATACCAGCTTTCTTCATCTCCTGCATCTGCAAGTAGTTCTCTTGCAGCAGTGTGTAAGTCAAGTGTTTTGACTCCTTGGCCGGTATCATTGCCAATTGCTGAATTTGTTCAATCTCCACAAATTGTCTACTCCTCACTAATCTGAAAGTCAAAGTCATTTATTTTCCGTGGAGACGTTTCCCTAGTCAAAACAATGTACCTGAATATTCTCGCCGCCTTCGAGCCAAATCGTTCCATCACTATGTTGCCCACGGTCACCCAGGCCAACTGGGCAAACGCCTCCTTCATATTTACGCTGAATTGACCGCCGCCCGAATCGCCGACTCGTTTTAAAAATTGACTAGAGTCCTCCTCTGCAATTCAATGGGATACTTTTATTTTCACGAATAACGTGTTCATTTTTAAAGAAATCACAGCTTACGGTTACCTAATTCACTTCAGCAGATAAAAAAATACACTCTCACGACCTCTAAAAATATTCCGATTTCTTACAGAAATTTCGCAGTTCTTTAGTCCGAGGAAATCTCGAATTTTTTATTTTGATTTTCCATTTAGACGTTCCGAAATTCTATTTTTTAAATAACCGGTAGTAATATTCACGAATTGATTTATTTCGGTGACCCTTCGCGCAAATTTTTTAATTTTATACCCCACGATAAAAGGAGGCGCCCCTTGACAAATTTTGAATACAGATACATCACCCTAGCGTGAAGTATCTGTAGATATGTATCTGTATAATTGTTAAGTAGATTCTCAAGACACGATCTTACGATAAGGTCGTACCGATGAGACGCAAGTATTGATCGCTGTATTGGTACAGTGTCGGAATGTCCAATTTTCTAATCGAGTCCTTTATTTCCGTAAATGGTATTGGGTTGGAAGTATCCGCCCAAGAGGCCGTCCGGATGTACATCAGAAACAGTAGCTGCCTCATTAGTTCTCCCGCATTGTCATCGAGTATTCTTGTTGTTGCCTGAACTATTATTTGATCCCTGCAATTAATTAAATTTATGCATAACCAAGTTATTATTTTATTTTTTAGTAATACATCCATTCCGTCCAGGGCTACAAACAAACTACCTCAGATCCTGTATAAGTCTGTCGAAATTCACTTTCCAGTAGACGTTTCCGTCGCCCGCGTCAACCGTGCTCCCCGCAATGATTTTATTTATTGCGGCCAGATTCAAATCCGGCAGATCGTGATCAGGTTTATCCGTCGGCACTTCTGCCACCGTTTCGGTGCATAAGCTTCGCATCAGAAATTGATTCTTAACAAGCAGTTCGAACTTGTCTTTCAAAATTTCCACAGTGACTTGTTGCTCGGCTGTAAAAATAAATAACAGCTGAAATGAGTAGTTCATACAAAGTCCCAACAGGTATCCAGACAGTTAAATCCGCCTCCAATTATCCGGACATTTTTTTGCAATTATCAAATCTTTGAATCGCCCAGACACTTACGATTGGCTTGCTTCAGTCTCTGATAAGTTCTTACTATTACTTTGGATGCTGTATCGTACCCATGCCTCAGTATCTCTTCCAGTAACATTTCTCCCTCGTCGCCGCAACAAGTTTTAACAAAATACATGTATCTGTGAGGAAAAAAAATTTGTAATTGATCATAAACACTAGATTAATTGTTAGAATGGAATTCACAATTTGAGTGTCGTCTACCGGAGTTACTCCGTAAAAAAAAATATAGAAATGTAGATAAGTAAAATTTAAATGACAAGCTCTACAACAGTTTTGAAGAGAAAACTATGAAAAATAATTACCTCGAGTAGCGAAGCATCATTATAACACGATCGTGATGAAGTGTGTAGGTCATTCCCTTTTCGGTTTGGTTGTGCGTGACTAGGCCATGTTTTATTAACACGCACAACGATTCTTTCACCTGTGTGTAAAAAAAATAAGTAAATCATTTAAAAAATTTTAACATACGTTTTAATTCTGCGAGTTTCACTTCCAGCAATGTATTGACGCATTGTAAGACGATACATGGACTCATTGTAAATTGAGTTTGTACCCACCTTAGGAATGGGAAATCCGACGGTGCTCCGAATAAAGCCCAACGTCTGTGTGCCATTCTTGAACATGGAATCCCCAATAGTCTGAATTATCGAGCCGAAATGTTCGGCCAATATCAGGGAGCACAATTTGCCGTAATAGTACGACATCGCAAAATAGTAATTTTTTTTTGCGTTAAAATTCTGCCGTCACAACTTTTTGAACCCTAACCTGGAGCATTTTAGTTTTTTTTTGCGTTGTACAAAACAACAAGATGTGCAAAACTCTCTAATCAACGATTTGAGCAAAAAAATCCGTGTTAAGGTAATGGCATCATCATTAAAAATGTAATTCAGAATGAATGATTGACAGCAACAAACACGGAGAAGCACGTGTTCGAAAGCTTCAAAGTAAATGGGTAACATCGGCGCTTTCCAGCCAGCCTGCACAACGATTGCGTTAAAATGACATATTGATTTGATTCGTTTATTCCGTCAGATGATGCTAAAATCTGACGAAAAAGACCAATGAAATTAATCCGTTATTTTAACGCAATCGTCGTCCGGGCTGGCTGGAAAGCGCGACATACACATGGTCGAAAGCGAAACGAATTTCAAACAACACTTACTCGAATAATTGGGCAACTTACCAAACTTGAAAATGCGAACACACGGCAGTACTTATATTGTCCGACACGATTTTGTTTCGGATTTCGGCCATGTTCATTCTTAGACCTCAGCGTTTCTGGACAATTCCGATGCTTTTGATTTTTTACCTATTATAGAAACTGCCCCATTTTTAGTTCGTTGTTTTATCGGTCTAATTGCACGATCGTGAACAAATCTCGGCGCTGCGGGAATGTCAACCTATACCAATCGACGACGGGAACAACCTCGTATTCAGATTCGATATTAGAACCTACAACGATAACCGTTTATTCTACTTTCGTCTAGACTTTGTTGGCGGTCTTAGTTTTGAGACGCGATTTCTTCTGGCATTTCTGGCATCGGGTTTCGCAGGGGTGCTCAATGAGTTGGAGTTGTCGGAAGCCCGTGCAGCACCGGCTTCCGGATTTGCGGCACTCGACAAGGTTGATGTACGAAATCTTCCATCCACCGGCTGTACGAGGCCGCAGCCTGATGCTAAATTATTTCCTGTCGATACTAAACGAGATACGGTCTTCGCGTTTATCCTCGCTTGAGCACCGTTGCTTGCGATTTTCGTCCTTTCAGTCCTCGACGTACCAGGACACTTCCGGTGCCTACGTCTTTTTCTTGCTATAAAAATCAACCATTTTCTAATGTTATTGATTTCTCTGTTTATTCATAGGTTCGTTGAATGGAAAAATACCTGACGGCGGTATGTTCATCCTTGCAGTTTCCGTGCTGGAGCTTGAAGACTGTACGTGTCCGGAACGACTCCTGTGGATAGCTGCGCGATTCCTGTATGCTACACTGTGCCGTCTCTTTCTTCTGGGAGTCAACAGGTGTCTCGATTCGGAGCTGCTCAGTTCGTCCTCTGCCCAAAACTGACGATCAGTTTCGTCGGAAATCGGCGGCAACGGAACTGGCGGCTTCGAACGGGATAAACAATATTTTTCACTGTAAATCCCTCACTTTTATTACAGAGCGGAGTCTTACAGCTTCACCGAATGTTCCCAGTATAAGATTTCTCTTGTCGCGCATGTTCATTCGTGACATCGTGGAACTCGTTCGGGACGGGTGACGCGAGCCGGAACGATAACCTTCTTCCTCGTCGGAGCTGCAAAGAATTTTCCCCGTATCGCCACGCGCATAGTGACCCATTGTTTTATTGTCTGTCAGGTTATCTTCGTTTTATTCTTTACGCAAATGTATCCTTTAGTTATATTGTTTGTTCTTCTTATTACATATCGTACGTTGATATTTAACTGGTAAATTTATATACAAATTTTACGGCATAATCGATTTAGTTGTACGCCATTTCCTATGAGGTCTTCCCAAACTCAGTTTCGCAGTTATCTTCGTGACAAATGATAGAGCGCCGCTCGCGTCCGTTCTACCAACTGATATCGCGGGGCTTCATTCAACTTTGTGAAGGGATCTCCTGGTTCACTATTTTTTGTACAGTACATAAGAAATAAACGCATTTCAGTCCACAGAGGCTCGTTTAATCTGAGCGAGGATTTTAGTCATTCTCTGATTTTCTACGCTTCTTGCCGCGTGGACTCTCGCTGTCGTGCGGGCTCGGTGTTATGTGACTTCGTTTTCTCTTGACACTCGTTTCGCTAGTTTCACTACTGCTGCTCGCGGCGGTTCTCGTCTCTCTGCGTAGTTGTCCGTCCCCCGCAACGTGAACGAGTATCTGCAACGAGAAAAAAAAAACTGTAATCGACGATTCGTCAGTTCGCGATCATGTAAAACATCTCTCTCCCCGTCCATCTCAAACTCGCTCGGTATTAAAAACTGTAATCAGGTTTTATGGCGGATCTGCGCATTTACGGTAAATAAAAGTCTCATTGGGAGCGGAGCTCACGCCGGCCTTCCAGGAGACTTTTATTTAAGTTTAGAAAAGTTGATTATAATTTTTATTACCGACCGCGGTAATCCACATGCTCCTAGGAGCATGGGAAACACCTTATCCTTCTCTTATTCCATAATTGTTCACATGCTCTGAATCAATATCGCCGGGAGTTTTTCTTCCCCGAAGAACACACCTGCATGTGCTGCAAGCATTCCTCTTGCATAGATACAGCCATTTTGTACACATAAGTGTCGTGCTTGTTGTACATAATGGCGTTCTGGAACATCAGCATAACGTCTCGTTGAAAATGCATGGTCGATCTTATCGTCCCGTTGTCGATGTTTTTCTTAATCGTCGTAAGATCCATCGGTCGAAAAATAACCGAATGATAGCCAGGTGCGTGATCCTCCGTTATCGGTCGTAAAAACGCCGAAGCAAATTTGTGAGTCGCCAGTCTGCCATAAACCAGCATCACGGCTTTCTTCCAAGCCCGATAATCGGCGTTCTCACCGCTGCTCTCGTTTTCGGGTTCGCTGTCGACAGCGATTGTCTGCTTCTTCGAATAAGTCTTCATTGCTCGACCGCCGCTCAGCTTGCTCAGGGACGATTCCTCCTCGTCGAGGTCGCCTATGTCGTCGCCTACGCTGCCCGCCGATTCAACTGGTTCCTTTTTTATGGACATTTCGCTGACCATAGGCTTTACGTCCTCTTCCGGTTCCTCTTTAATTTCCGTCTCCGCCTTCTTCGGTTCCTCGAGTTGTTCTATCAACGAATCCGGTTCCGATTCTTCCTTTACCTCCGATTTCTCTTCGATCGCTATTGGCGACTCGCATTTCTTTACGTCAATCTCCGACACTTGCGGTTTCGGCGATTCTATGCATTCCTTGTCTTCGCACTCAATTTTTATCGTTTCCACCGGCGCTTTTTCCAAATCAGGCAGTATCGGTTCCTGAGACTGTTCATTTTTCTCAATTTCAGGTACCGCGGGACTCAAACTGTCCTCACCGTCTTTGGTCTCGTCCGTTTTAATTTCCTCCTCATTTTTCTCGAGCGCCACTTCGACATCAGCAACTTCCATCTCCGATGAAAGCTCCGTCATCGATTCCCTCTTGGTCTCCTTCGGCGTGTTCTCGTCTTTAAACGATTCCTGCGAGTCCGACCCATCAACCACATTTTCACCCACCGACTGCTCGTCGGCGTCCTTCTTCTTGCTCGCGTTGCTCTGCGAACTCTCGTCGTCCTCCAGTATCATACTGATATCCTGAGATTTTTCCGTATCCTCGATACTCGGAACGTCAGTGTTCACCTCGGAGCATACGCTGACCACTTCAGCGGAGCCGGTGTCATTTTGATCGCCCGTTATCTTCGCCAAATGCACTTCGAGTTGATCGAGCTCCAGATTGTCGCGCTTGGGCGTCGCGTCCTCTGCACTTTCCTTCTGCTCTTCGGAAGTCTCAACAGAGTCGTTGGCCTCGGACGTCGTCGCCTGAAGTTCGGCCCCATCGGATGCCTTTTCCGTTGCGCCCTCGGGAGAACTCGTCGACACGATTTCGGCAGTTTTTAATTCGGCTTCGGCGCCCGTCGGATCTTCCGTAATCTCTTTGACCTTTTCGGCTTCATCCTTTACGATCGTAACGTTCGTTTCCTCCTTTACATCTTCCCTCTCGAGAACAACGGCCGGTTCCGGATCCGCGGGAGATTCGTTCTCGACCTCGGGATCCTTTTTGACTTCGGCCTCCTTTTCCAACGCTGGGGCTTCCTCGGGAGTCGCTGCTACGTTGATTTTTTGCTCCGCGTGCTCGATCGCGACGGTACCGATTATCTCCGCTATATTCGAGGTGCTCTGATCGATATCCTCAATAGCCATTTCGCTCTGCGGCGAGTTCGAAAGGGACACGGGCTCGTCTACATCTCTCGGCTCCGGACGTTCCGCCACGACAACCTTATCGATCTCCGGGACCGGCAAATTTTCTATTATCGCCATTACGGGAGCTGGTTCTTGTATCGTTTGTGGACTTGCCGTTATTTCCTCCTTTATCAGCTCTTCAATGTCACCGATTATCTCGTTAATTTCGTCTTTGTCGATGACATCAGCCATTATGTCTTTGCGGATCACATCATCTATATGATCGATTATCTGAACCATACTTTCGTTTATGGGAATACTCGGGGTCGTCGTGATCGTTGGTGGTCTAACGACTGGTGTGTCGTTTTGTGATATTGTTTGCTTCATCGAATGACCTTGTATATGAATTTCCGGCGGAGGAGGAAGGGGAGGCGGAGGTGGTGGATGTTGTTGCTGTTGTTGTTGTTGCTGCTGTTGATGTTGTTGCTGCAGTAGTTGCTGCTGCTGCTGCTGCTGCTGTTGTTGTTGTTGTAATTGTTGCTGTTGGGATTGTTGCAGTTGTTGCTGTGGCGCAGCAGAGACTGCGGTCGGTTGATTAGTCAATGAGGTTCTTTGCAGATTCGCCGGTAACTCGAGAAGCATTGAGAGCGTCGGTGCTCCGACTGAAGGCCTTTCCATTACAGTGCTGGTCAACGCCGACGAAACGAGTTGATGCAATTGTTGAGACACGGCCTGAGATACTTGAGGTGTTGGTACTTTCGCACTTGAACCCAGCAGGCTCGCTATTGTCGGTGAGGTGACCTGAGCCGAGGACGTTGCAGTTTGAATTTGGGTCGTCGGACTCGGTGATTTCAACAAGCTCGTCAAAAGCGGTGACCTTCCACCCCGATTCTTCTTTTCCTCGTCATCGTTCGTCGAGTCGGCTGTCTCTTGACCGTCGCTGGACGCATCCAGCGACTTGCGAGGCGTGACAAGCGTGGTCACAGTTTGCACAGACTGTGCCTCTTGTTTCTGTTGACGCTTCGCCAGCCAGGCCGAATGCGCTCTCGCTTTTTGCTCCTGCTCACGATCTTCCTGCTCTATCGCTAGCCACATCTTCTGCAGTTTCTCCTCCGTTATGGATCCTGACCTCAGCAGATTTACTTCGGCCTTGAGCTGCTGATATTCATCGCGCTGGAATGCTAGGATCTGTCCCAACTCTGCTATTCTCTCCTGCGTCAATCGCCTCACTATGGACTCTCCGGCCGTCTCTCCGCTCTCTCTCTTCTTGCGCTTTGGTGCATCCGCATTTTCTAGCAATATCGCATACTGAACAGCGCAAGATTTCTGAGAAAACCAATCCGGCGGTCTGAGAGCTTCTTTTTCAGCAAACGGCTTTAGTGATCTAGAAACGCTTATCCAGTTTTGATCACCTGATTTTAGAACACTCGACGCTAGACAGAGTTGCTCCCTTGTGCTCCATGTGTCGTACGAAACGCGCTTTAATTTTGTTCCTGAAAATACAAAGGTTGCCCATAAATTTTGTACTTTTAATTCTGCGTCTTTAATTGTTGATTCTGAATTTTGAATTGGATGTCAAATCACTAAACGATAAGATTGAGTCAAGGTCGGTCGCTGTCGCCTCGATTTTTTGGAATTATTCGACGAACAATGAAACGAACAATGTTGACGGTAAAGTTGTTTTGAATTGAAGTGTCCGTCCTAACCTCGAAGTTGCGGTCCAACGCTTGTATATACAAAAAAAAATATGACAAGCATGTTGAATGTTATATTTATTGACTTACGATCTTGCACCGACGCCATTGCGTTGTTTATCACTAAACCTCTTTAATATCGTAATAATTGTTTGAAATCTTAGCCAGACTTATCATCGAAACTTGTCGACCACTATCTGACGCGGTACTGTGGCGGGAGGTGGACACAAAAGTTGCGTCTGCGCGTCCGGCTAGTCCTGAGTCGCATTTACATAAATCATATTCCGTGTGTTCCTGCATTCAGGCATTTTTAAAACAGGAGGAAAGTGAGCAACTTCTCACATTCCCGTCTGTGACTGAATTTGAGATAAATTTCAGAGGGAGAAAATAAATAAGAATTGTGACGTCACTTCGGGTTTGAACATCACATTTTTCGACCGGAAATATCGTCATACGGAAAATACCTTACATCTAATTTGAAAATTATATATTTTTTTAGTTTAGTTTTCCGTCGAAAGAAATAGATTTTTAAACCGGAAGTTACGTTTTTTTGGTGTAAGGCAAATTGAATACAAATCGTGTGTCCATCTATCGGCCACAAATCAAAACAGACGAAACGAATTCAAGATCGCCGTGCAGTATCCGTCGAGCCCTCTCCATCAACAGTTTTTACTCGGCGGTTACCACATGTCGATGGTAAACATGTTTCCTCTGGTCTTTACGTAAAAAAGGAAAACCATTATGAAAAGCAATAAGAACGATGGAAAGGGAGCTAATCGGGGCGTGAGTAACGAGGGCAATAAAGGAGTGAATGCAAAGAAACCGTTCGATAAAAAAAAATATAGGTTACAAAAATATAGCAACAAGTACAAGGGTACGTCTTTATTTTTTCAAGCTCGAAAGGTTAAACTTGGCATTTTCCGTGTGTTTACTAACTTGTTGCCTCTGCAGTTGCACAGTGGGAAGAGCGTAGAAAAAAATCGGTTCTGCGAGGCTTTTACAAGGATCTTCACAAGGATCAGCATGGCACTTTGAACAATCCGTCACACTCCAAGGCTGTAGAGGACAAACCGGAGGAAAACAGGTATGTCATAATAAAAAAAACACTTTAATCCTAATATCTATGACATTCATCTAGTACACGTTTTCCACAGTGGTGATCCCAAGAAGAAGAAAAGTGCATTCTTCGCAGCCAAGCAGGAGTTCAAGAAAAAAAAAGCTGAGAAACAGCAGAAGAAAGACCAGTTGCTCAAGTCCAAAGCGGAGCGAGAGGAGGCTCTGAGAAATTACAAGGAGAAGAGGATGCAGATGTACAAGAAGTTATCGAAAAAAACTAAAAAGGGTCAGCCCGTCATGAAAGACAGATTGGAGATGCTGCTAGAGAAAATAAAGGAGTCAACGTCCATGCAATAATCCTCCGATAACCTAAAGCTCTGTATACGTATCCACGACAAACACGAAAATAAACACAATGATTTTTTCAGATACTGTAAACAAATATTAGATTTACGTATTCATCGATTATCACCGATTACGTTTGACTCTCGAAGTATTCGAGAAATGTCTATTCGAATTTTTTGCGTTCAATCGAAGAATCGTGCGCATGCGCTCGGTGAAATGCGCATGCGCATGGCTCGTTTGTGTGTGTATGCGTGTGCGCAAGCGATCCAGCGGGGCGACGACGGTGCAGCCGTCAGCTAGAAACTAGTCAGCGGTTGCAAATGGCGACAGCCACAAAATCTGTGGCACCGAGTCGCGTATAGTTGACGCCTCCCGTACATTCGGTTATCGAGCCGTACGCAATAGCGTTCCTCCCCCAGATCGGTACGTACAGCGTTTCGCACGCTTAAACAGTGTTTCATCGCGATCGATCTTTACCCTTGCAAGAGATCGTTTGAGAACGGACCAGAGAGGGTTTCCCCTCGGCGGATTCTCCGGGTAGGGTGCTCTTACCCCAATCTCGTCGTCGTGAAAAAAAAATCTACTCGTTTCGTAATTCGCAGCCTTGTTCGACGGGTTCTTGCGTGCATTATCGTTAACTCACTGTGTCACGAGGAAAAATTGGCGGCGTTAGAACGGCCGATTTAAACGATGTGTTCGTCTCGATCGTACGAATCGAGCCATCGGCCGTCGTCCGCTCCGCCTCAAATCCCTCCTCAAAACGCGATCTTTGACTTTTGACGGTGCGCGACGGAAAGACCGCCGCGCTGTCAAAATTGCCCCGCTCGTTATCGAAATTGGGTCGTGACACGACGTCACCGACGAATACCGGCTCGCTCCGTGAGCTGTCGTCGCACGAATCTTTTTAATTTTAATTCTCTCTTTTTTTTTTTATTCATCGCTCCCCATCGGCCACAGTGTCAATGGACGGACGAGTTTCCACGCGAGCACCCGCGACTTCGATTTTCACGCAAGGTGGTCGTCTCCGGTAACAATAAAATCGTATCCTAACACGAAAAATTTGAAAGTCTGGAGAGTCGCGAGTTATCAAATTAACCTTTGGGTATCGCCCGCCGATCGATGGATTATCGTTTGAATAATGTTGCAGCGATGTTCGGCCGTCTAATTCTCGATGAAACGATCGGGTTAAGTCGAAAATAATCAGACTGTCGCGCTCAGTTGTTTCTTTCGCAAAAATACATTAAAGAATATTACTAATGATGTTTTTTTATCTATAAAAATTCTTCGTCCGCAGGTAGTTCTAAATTAAAGGGAGCAAGATGCCGGCCGTGCGAGGGGATGGAATGCGTGGACTGGCCGTATTTATTTCGGACATTAGAAACTGTAAGTTTTGTCGCCGACGATCCCTGACGATAATCGTTGTTATTTGTTTATTTATTGTAGTAATTTACGGGTCAGGCCCCTTTTATATGCTTATATGAGTACGTGAATAGCATATAGCATATCTGGAGTTTTGTGAAGAATTACTCAATGCTACTAGTTTTTTATTTCTAGATGCTCTTATTTATGTGATATTTCCAATGTAATTTAAATACGATTCAAATGGTAATTGTAAAATATCTGTGGGTAGATCTTAAAACTGTAGTGCCGCACTTTATAAGATAATTGGGTCAATAGTGATTCTTACGTATAAACAATTACTCGATGCTAAAAATCTTCAATCTTTGTACTCGTGGCCTTATTTATCTGTTATTTTCAATATAAATCGAATAGTGATTGAATTATGTTTATAGAATATGCGCAGAAAACGCAAAAGTGTATGGTCGCACGCTTCACTGCACTCACTTACGATAATTCAGACAATAGTAATTCTTACTTCGAACAAATATTCAATATTAATTTTCTAATTTCTGGAGTCACAGCCTTATTTATCTATTGTTTCCAATGTAAATCGAATAATGGTCGAACAGTGATTTTAGAATACCCGCAGTTAGATCTCGAGACCACACGCTTGCATGCTTTATAAGATAATTCGGCCGATAGCAATTCTTATTTGCAAACCAATTTCTCCTGTACGATCCTGATTGGCAGCAGTTTGTGAATAGCGGGAGATAAAGTCCCATTGAAACGGTGTTGCGAAGCTCCACGATGCAGGGAGAGAGGGCCTTGGGGGGCGGAGCAGTGATAGAGACATATCTTTTCTCTCCGTCTCCCTCACTCTCCCTGATAGAACCAGACCTTGCCATACAAATTCACGCAATAATTGGATGTATCTTGAACTGGATCTTCGATGCCCCTACAGGACTAAATAGCGGTCGTATTGTTTTTCAAATGTTCGAAGAAATTCACGAAATCATCGGTAAAGAATTTCACATGTTAGACTACGTGCGTACCAAATTGTTTGGACATTGATTTGAGCGTATAAAACAAAATGCGATAAAAAATGTTTACGAAAAACAGCTTTTTCACTGTAGCCAGTTGGTAACACTATGGCACATGATTCACAGCCATTGAATGGGTCAAATCTCCAACAATGATGGTAATCGTGCTATTATATTTTTCAATGCAGAGTTTATAGCTATTAAATGAGTCAAGCTTATAGTAATGATATCAAAAATTTTCAATAATTTAATCTTCCGAGTTATGAAGTTTACAGCTGATAGTTTTCACAAAAGACTAGCAAACAAATAAATCGATATTGGATGCATTTTACCATTGTATTTTTCAATGAAGCATTCATAGCCACTTAGAAGGAAAAATCTCCAGCAATGATCTTCAGCGTGTTTGATAATTAGTTCGTTGCAATCGATAAGGTTTACAATTGATAGCTCTCACGAACGAGTAGCGGATAAATAAATCGATACACGTGATGTCGGATGCATCTGGCCAAGTGGCAATTTGCCATTGTGACTTTCTACGCAGAGTTGCGTCATGTCACTTGTCCTTGATGCAATTACACTTTTGCCCTTTCAGATAAGAATGCACATACTACATCCTTGCTTGAGCATCAAAGTATAGAAACTATCAATACAATTTTGAATACACATTCAACGGCATTGATAGCTCGTCGATGGTTGATCGCCAAAAAACAATTAAGAAACAGTGTTATAAAAATTTTCTTTATATCGTTTAATCGTCAGGTAAAAGCAAGGAGGCGGAAATAAAGAGGATAAACAAGGAATTGGCAAATATTCGAAGCAAATTCAAAGGGGACAAAACCCTCGACGGATATCAGAAGAAGAAGTATGTCTGCAAGCTCCTGTTCATCTTTCTTCTTGGCCATGACATTGACTTTGGGCATATGGAGGCTGTGAACCTTCTGTCCTCAAACAAATACTCCGAAAAACAAATCGTACGTAGATTACTGATGAACAAATTATCCACGATGATCCCGAGAATACAATGAGTCTGAGAGATATGGCCATAACTTTTTAAACACTCCAATTGAAGTTTTAACATTAATGAAATTTGGATATTGTAGCGTAAATAACTCAGGAAACCGAGAACTGAAGTAATTTACTCCAAACTTTCGATATTTTCAGTAAGATAAAAATTGCCGTCAATCGTTCAAGGTGCCAAAGTATAAATAGGGAGGTGGTGATGGTTATATCAAACGGCAATTAAGGATACGGGCACCTTGCACATGCAATCTTAAAATTTTCAGTACAATCACTTTCTTTTATTTTACTGGCTATATCATCCTCACTTACTTTCTTGAAAACACATAAAATGAAAATAAAAAATAGAAATTATGTTTGTACTTTTAGGGATATCTCTTCATATCAGTCTTAGTGAACACAAACAGCGATCTCATCAAGCTCATAATACAGAGTATCAAGAACGATCTTGGATCTCGCAATCCGATTCACGTGAATCTCGCGCTGCAATGCATCGCCAATATCGGCAGCAAGGAGATGGCCGAGGCGTTCGGCAACGAGATACCAAAATTGCTTGTATCCGGGTAAGTTTAATTGTAACAGAAAAAAGAAGAAACATTACATTGCTATTTACACTATCACTATACACGAAGAATCATCATACTACATATATGCCCCTTATTTATTCATCGCTTATTGGATCTAGTCGACTGGATATTAGGTAAACTTTCACATAGTTGCTGAATTCTTCGGAGCTTTGTAGGAAAACGACCAAAAAAAATTAGAAGTTAGAGTGGGGTGGGTCAGGGAACACGACATAACAGCTAAAGTAAAATAAAGTAAAGTTGTAACAGTGAATGAATCGTTGTTTTCCCCATTCTTTAGAGACACAATGGACGTGGTGAAGCAGAGCGCTGCTCTGTGCTTGCTTCGACTGTTGCGCACCGCACCGGACGTCGTTCCCGGCGGAGAGTGGACCTCGCGTATCGTCCATCTTCTAAATGATCAACATCTCGGTGTCGTTACTGCGGCGGCGTCACTGATCGATGCACTCGTCAAAAGAAATCCTGACGAATACAAAGGCTGCGTCAGCCTGGCCGTGTCCCGACTCAGCCGCGTAAGTTCGTCTTAGTGCACGAGCGACAAAAATTCTTCGTACCATACCATCATTTACGGAATTTCAGATCGTAACTTCAAGCTACACAGATCTTCAAGACTACACGTACTATTTCGTGCCCGCTCCGTGGTTATCGGTCAAACTACTACGGCTACTTCAAAACTATACACCGCCAGGTACGGGTCACTCGTCCAATATATTCGTGTTCGGAAAAGACCGTTATTCTTTTCTTATTTCGGCATATAACTTTTGTACTGAATTTAAAATAAATAATTCACAGCCGAGGATCCTGGCGTTCGCGGAAGATTAAACGAATGTCTCGAGACGATATTGAACAAAGCACAGGAGCCGCCGAAGTCAAAGAAAGTTCAACACTCGAACGCGAAGAACGCTGTGCTGTTCGAGGCGATCAGTCTCATTATTCACAACGACAGCGAGCCGAATTTATTGGTACGGGCGTGCAATCAACTCGGTCAGTTCCTCTCGAATCGCGAGACCAATTTGCGTTACCTGGCACTAGAATCTATGTGTCATCTTGCTACGTCCGAATTTTCCCACGAGGCTGTAAAGAAGCACCAGGAAGTCGTTATACTCTCGATGAAGATAGAGAAGGACGTGTCGGTGAGGCAGCAGGCTGTTGATCTACTTTATGCGATGTGCGACAAGAGCAACGCTGAAGAGATCGTTCAGGAAATGTTGAATTATCTGGAAACTGCCGATTACTCGATCAGAGAAGAAATGGTTCTCAAAGTTGCCATACTGGCGGAGAAATATGCGACCGATTACACCTGGTACGTCGACGTTATCCTGAATCTTATAAGGATAGCCGGTGACTATGTTTCCGAGGAAGTATGGTACAGGGTAATCCAAATAGTCATCAATCGGGACGACGTTCAGGGTTACGCGGCGAAGACAGTTTTCGAGGCAAGGGAAAATGCAGTTTCGATCCAATTTCAGAAAAATTGATAAATTAAAAAAAAACGTAATTAAGAAAATTAAACATATTTGCAGGCTCTACAAGGACCGGCATGCCATGAAAATATGGTCAAAGTCGGCGGTTACATTCTCGGCGAATTCGGCAATCTCATTGCCGGCGATCAACGTTCTTCACCTTCGGTGCAGTTTCAACTATTACATTCCAAAGTGGGTAACGGATTTTCGTCACTCTCGTATGGCTCGAAGCAGTGATAGTATTAAATATCTGACACTCTTGTTTTCAGTATCACCTCTGCTCCCCCATGACTCGAGCGTTGCTACTTTCGACGTACATCAAATTCGTGAATCTCTTTCCCGAAATAAGAAGCCAGATTCAGGATGTATTCAGACAGCACAGTAATCTTCGTAGCGCAGACGCCGAGTTGCAGCAGAGGGCATCGGAATATCTGCAACTTAGCATAATCGCGTCCACCGATGTCTTGGTAATTCCTCCTATAATTTACCGGCAATCTTACCACATATCACTTTCTTCTACTCATCTTCTTGGTATCCGTCTCATGAATGATTTAACGATCCTCGAATGGAATTAACAGGCAACGGTGTTGGAAGAGATGCCAGCTTTCCCCGAACGTGAATCCTCTATACTCGCGGTACTGAAAAAGAAGAAACCTGGACGCGTGCCGGAAAACGAAATAAGAGAAAGCAAGAGTCCAGCGCCAAATACGAATCATCACACCGAGGCTCCTTCGGCGGTATCCGCTGCGGCTATTAATAATTCATCTGCTGATTTACTCGGTCTGTCGACGCCGCCTTCGTCACAGCCTACGAGCAACACGGGAGTTCTCCTTGACGTCCTGGGTGATATATATAATACTCCCAACAAAGTCGGTGCTACGAACGGTGCTCAAAATACCTACAATCCTAAGAAGTAAGTTCGAACGGAAAAGGTTTGTTGTTGATCTTGCCGGCAAGATCATCGTTGATCATCGACGTTATTCTAACACTATAAACGATTGTCTTTTCAGATTCGTGTGTAAAAACAATGGAGTGCTCTTCGAAAACGATCTTATTCAGATTGGCGTAAAGTCGGAGTTTCGACAGAATCTCGGTCGCATAGGTTTGTTCTATGGAAACAAGACGCAGTTCGCCTTACATAGCTTCCAGCCGCAGCTCTCGTGGTCGGAAGAGAATCAAGCTAAACTGGCCGTGCAGGTGAAACCGGTGGATCCGGTGTTGGAAGCCGGTGCCCAGATCCAGCAGATGATCAATGGCGAGTGCATCGACGATTACAATGGTCGGTTCTCGTTATTCTTTTCTCCTGACACTTTTATCTTAAAAAATATGTACATACATATATCGTTTTAACGTCGATTTATTCATTTACAGACACACCTAGCATGATAATCTCCTTCATTTACAACAATGTGCCACAAACTATCACGATGAAGCTGCCATTAACGATCAACAAGTTCTTCGAGCCAACGGAAATGAACGGCGAATCGTTTTTCGCTAGGTGGAAGAATCTTGGCGGGTAAGTGTGCGTCTCTTTGACCCTAGAACTCATTTCTCGGCTACAAACCCAGTCCAGACAATTTAAAAAAAATGCGTTTTCAGCAAATTTTCCTTACGTGTTGGGTGTTAAGTGTGATCTTGATTCCGTAAACTTTTATAAAGTCGAATCTGCTACATGCCATTATCTCCCTTATAGAAAGGCCATGAGATTCAACGATTTATTTGTACAGTGTATATATTTCCTCAACTAAATTAAACTTGAAACATGAGAAGAGCAGAGAGGTGTTACAAATTTCTAAACGAGCATAGGAATACAAAGAAAGATTGTAGGTAGAAAAGAGAATGGCAACGCGTTGTTCTACCTACATTATTAACTTTGTTATAAACGATTGCATATAGAAGAAACGCGTGGGGTGGATGTCTGTTCTGGTCATAAGTTAGAAGGAAAAAGAAAAAATAATACACGAGGTGTACTATTAATTCTTTACTTGGGTGGTCTTTGTTCAATGAGGGTCTGTAATTTTCCATAATGCAACCTCCGAACGATTCCAATGAGAAGTTAAAGTGCAAAAGAAGTCTGTGAAAATTCACATTCGACAAAAAGTTCCCTATATTCGATGGGCTATTTCCATGTATTTCGTTTCACCCTGGTAATTACTGATGAATTCAATGCGACGTTATCTCATTGCAGAGCTAATCAGCAACGTTCGCAGAAGATCTTCAAGGCACAACAACCGATGGATCTGGCCCAGGTTCGCACCAAGTTGCAGGGCTTCGGTATGCAGCTTCTCGACGGTATCGATCCAAATCCCGACAACTTTGTTTGCGCAGGAATTGTACACATGAGAGCCCAGCAAGTCGGCTGTCTCCTGCGTCTCGAACCGAATAAACAGGCACAGGTAAAATTAGCTTATTTTTCGCTGAATAGCAATCGCATGTTGTCAAGGATTTTAATAGATTATTCATGTACGAATCTTCTCGATTTTCAGATGTTCCGGTTAACAGTGCGCTCTAGTAAAGAAACGATGTCAATAGAGGTCTGCGACCTGCTCGTTGATCAGTTTTAAGTGGAGACCGAAGTATCGACACCAATTTAAGTTTTGTTATGGCGCCGGTGCGACATCGATTCGGCGAGTCGATTGTCCGACTTGACGAGGGTATCGTTCAACGGCGTTGAAGGCCGAAAAAAATGCTAACGATTCGCTGATAAAGAGAAGCTCGTTATACCCAAGCCTATACTCATTAAAAATCAACAAACAAAAAAAACCCACCTCTTCGAGAAAGAGATAAAGTCAACGAGATAGAAATGATGGTCCTGATAGACTCGTACAACGATCCAAATGGCATGGGACACTACAAGCGATTACGAAAAGCTAAGATGAAATTTGCAAAAAAAAAACAAAAAAGAGACAAGAAAGATGTGAGAACGGCCACACGCGGGCAGTATTATACCGCAGTCGAAGGTAACGAGGCGAACACTTTACTTGTGTCTCATCGATTTAATATAATCTCCAAAACTCGTGTCAAATGCGATTATTTTATTAGTCCGTAGAGCGCGTAGGAAAGACCGACGGTTTATTCGTTTTGTTGTTTCGATATCTGTCAGGCGCACGCAATCAAGTATGTTCGTGGTTTGATCTGCATTGGACAAATAAATAGAGACACTCGAGGTTTAATTAGCAAAATGTAGATTTCGAGTGTAACGTAGTCAACGAGTATTCTCGTAATTGCACAACTGACACGTATACTTGTTGCGTTCTCGTGACGGAACACACACACACAAACACAAAAGAAAGTCTTCCCGAGCGTGCTATACGGTTAGCTTTGTAGCCCGTATTATTAATTTTTGCTTGCTCCGTTGAATGTTGCGACGAAAGGGGTGGGCATAGCTTTGTGCACGACGATAATAGCTGTATGATAATTATTTGCCTTAGAAATTCCTCGTATTTAACGAAGCTCAAAAGGAAGGAACAGAAGTAATTTTCTTGTAACTATGTAGAGTCGCTTAAGGAACTCTAACTATTCAATCGATTTCTCTCTACTCCCCCCCCCCCCCCCCTCTCATCCCTGGTTAGTCCACAGGATATTATTTTAGCAATCGTCGTACCCGATCAATCCATGACTGGTTACGCTAAAGACCCTTGACTACGAACAGAGATCTTCCGTCGAGACGCGATGGACAAAATTTCTACAGAAATTAAGCCTATCTTAGTCTTAGAGTTATACTGTACGGGCGACAATCGCAGATGCAAACATCCCCTGCGACTGTCGCTCATTTTTCGTTCGATGTTTTCTTAAGTTTTTTTTTAACTATGAAAGTATTTGCAGTACGCTAGATTAGAGATTGTAAACATTATTACATTAAATTGTACATAATCGCTTCACTGAATTGTCGGGCTAAAAGTGGTAGAAAAGAAACGAAATTGCAGTCACGCGAAACTTTTTATTATCAGTAGCGATTCGTTTCATCCCGGCTTGTGTTTTTTCAATCGTACGTGAAACGTTCGTTCGTCCTGTGGATGTATGTATATTTTTGTTTCATTCGTAGCACGAAGTGTGCAGAGATCTATTCGGCATAATACCAGTTTAGTCGTTTACATCTCCTATCAAGCCGGTCGGACAGCATAGGCTTACCCGTGAACTGTTTTTCTCTGACAAAAAGTTCGCAGCGTCCGAGCCGGATGCTTTATTATCGCTCGCTCGAGCGTCACTGAATCTCATCGCGATTACAAAAAAAAAAAAGTATAAAATTGTGAAAAAAAAAAAAATCGCACGATTGTTCGAAATTAAAGTTTGTATCAAAAGACATCACTCGCGTGTTTAACGAATTCGATATATATCTTAATAATTATCATAAGTAAGTCGCCAGTCATGGATTTCTATGAACAATGTATTCTGTCGGAAGCGATGTCTTTATCATGCAGGAAAAGAAATATAAGGATACTCCGAACATACTTTAACGTGCTGTTCGATGCTTGGAGCGTGTACACTCGTATTGTACAAATTTATGAACAAAAAAGGCGAATATATAGTTATCGTCGCGTTTACCGCACGATACGACGACGTTCAAAGATTTAATTTATGCTCGTCGTAAATACGGTAGCGGACACACACACACACACATATATTATATACACAATAAATCTATATATAAAAGAAAAAAAAACACTATATATACACCCACGTATATTACCAAGCGTGAATGTCGCACGATTGTTATGGGTCATATTGGAGAAGAAAAAAAAATCGAGAACGATTATTAATATATGTGGAAAGCTGTAGTGCGTTTATCGAGATCGCCATAGAATTTTATTCCCAAAGCACTTTTTGGGCTCTCGAGACAGCGTTTTTCAATTATCTCCCGCGTTATTTTACCACACTGAATGCATATCATTCTTCGCTATCCTCTGTATCAGCATTCCCGCGGTTCCCGACTCGCCGCCCGCCCTCACCGAATTTGGTCTCCAAGTGTGTCTCGCTGAAGCACCGAGAGGGCTCTTTTTTTTTGTTTTTTGTTTTTCTGTAATAATGTTTTTGTATCGTTGAGCCCTATGTACATGTATGTTTGTAAGACACTATTGATTTATATTATTAAACAATATAATATCTCTCGTACAAAACTTCATCTGTGTCTGATTGTTTGTTTTTTGGCTTTCTTTTTTTTTCCCTCACCTCGTTGTTCCGGTACAAACTAACGAAGGGAGGAAGAGTTCTTCCGCAAGAAATAGTGATTCGTGCATAAAGGATGTTTGAAATTAAATAAAACGAATGTATGTTTATGACTTTATGGCATGTTTACAGAACGTACATTAAATAGTTCTTACGCCTAAGATCGTCCAACTCGAAAGTGAAACAAGACTGCCCGCTATAAATTATTCAGCACCGTCACGTATACATATATATATATAAATTATCGTGTGTATAATACGCAATCAATCGCTGTAAAAATCGATCAAATGTGTTCCATCGATTTTTTTTTTTTTTTTGATTTTATAATTATTACCGAAACATCGATAGGAATGGAAAGCTGCACTTTGCATTTACCCTTCCCATATAACACGGAATATTCTGAGATCAATTTGGTAATATTTTCGATTTTCTAATCTTATGAAATATTTGCGAAATATATAGAAGCAACATATTAAAATGTGGACACGTACTTAATCTTTCAACGCATTTAAAGTGGTAAAAAAAAAACATTTTGAAACTCTTTCAATGTAAGATTTATGAGCGGTCAAAATTGTATTTTAAGAATGTTTTTAAACCATTTCACCAATATTTCGTTAATAATGTTGAAATATCTTTGATATTTGAAAAAAAAAAAAATTACTTTTGAAACCTTTGAAAAATACTTCCGTGCTAATTGGGATTATTCAATGAAGTAATGAGACTCTTATTTTCCTATCACTATACATCTATTACCAACGAACGGTGATTACAATAAACGAAGAAGCCTCTTTTTCTCGCCGTAAAAACATTTTCCGAACGATGCGAACTTAACGCGAACAGCGATATCGACCGTATATAAACTTACACCACTGTCTCCCATGCCATTTTCTCACGACGCTACTTTGAACTTCCTCGAACTTGAAATTTGCGATTTTTTCTCGCTGTATGTACAAAAAAAAAAATGCGAGTGTATTTGATCTTTCGATTGTTCAAGAGCAACAGAGTATGCGATGCAATCGAAAGATCGTGCTTCTTATCATACGGTAGAATTACTTTGACAGAAATGAAAATCACGAGAGCGTATTTCATCTGCAGAGATGAGCCATACCCGTGCCTCGGGACTGAACCAAATTATAGTACCTAACACTGTATGGTAATGTTTAATAAATATAAATATACATATATATATATACTGTAGTGATATACGACATAATTCGCCACGCGAAGAATTTCTCGAGAAATCTCACGACATTTAACGGTGATGATGATGATGATGATAATAACAAATAGTCTATTTAGCCAAACGTCGTTAGAATTGATACTACAAGTCTATATTATCGTTCTCCAAAAAAAAAAAAAAAAAAAAAATTCTTGTTGGCACAATCGTCGTAGGCTAAGATAAGTTCGAGGCTGGGACAAGTCCCTCGACAATTATACTATCGTTAAACGCTACAGGATAAAAATTCATTGTATAATCAATAGTTTATCATCGTGGAGTGAAAATTCACAGCGAACAATAATTACGACGATTTCGGATGAATTGTCTGCACTCGTTAATGTTTATGCAAATACTTATACATCATCTTAACTGCGAATCAATCGATGTTCTCGAAAAGTAGTCTGAGGGCGGAACGCGAGTGTTCGTTTTTTTTTTCCCGTTGTGACTCTCGATCACTCATTTCGCCACGCAACATTAGCCGTAGAGATTCGCTCGCGATGCGTTCAGGTAATTCTATCGTTACAACTATATTACGTCTTTGGTCGTATACAAGCAGTTGTATATATGATTTAATTATATTTACATAGAAGAGAGATGCACGGAAGCGATGCCGTAGATAATTAATACAATGAAACGAGAGTACGAGAAAAAAAATACAAAACATAAAAAATAAAAGTATTAATACGTTTCTGTACACGCGGCTCTGAGAGTCGTCGATTAAACGTGTAGAAGTAGACATCACTGGCAACAATTTTTTTTTGTTTTCATTCCACCGGTATAATCAGACGACGGGTTATTTATCGTGTCATCGTCGAATATTGCCAGTTGCGAAAGATCCGTGGCCAAAGTTGCCAATCTGTAACCCCTCCCCGATCGATAGAAATAAATACATATGTACACTGCTGTTTGAATTTGTCTCTCGATATTTATCTCCCATTAGCTCGTGTCTGGCTCGATCGTCACCACGACCATCCATTGACTAGTTTTCCTTTAACAATTTTCATTCTCCCTTTCTATCTTCCTCGTTGTTTACAGTTTTCGCATAGCTTCGGAATTTTTCGAGTCCAAGAGCTCAGCTTCGGCGTCCTCCTCGAGTATGTTTTCCCGATCGGCCTCGTCGATCACGGATCGATCGGGATCGTTCACGAGGCTGCTTTCCTCGCCGGTGTTCCTCGCGTCTTCCGGTGCCAAAAAAGGGCTCTGACGACCCTTGCATTTTCTGTGATAGTCCGGATTGTCGTGAGCCACGCGATTACAAGAATCGCAGACGGTGTCCGTACGTCCGTTTTTGCACGGATGAGCCTCGTACAGTCCTGGACCACATCGGGAGCATATCCAGCACGGTTGCATGTTGCGATGCGGACTGTAAGTTCCTGGAGAGCATTTGCCGCACTGAGTGTCCCTTTCGGCGTTACATCGGCCGATCACGCCCCAGCCGGGTCCGCATCTGCTGCAACTGGAATCGCCGTGATGGTGTCGCATTCGTGGCCTCGCCTCGGTCACCTGGAAAATCAAAGGTAAATTCCAATTTGAGTCTCGCACCGGTAACCGATCACAGAACGCTACGATACTTTCCTTCTTAACATCGACAGATTTTTTAAGCAGGAATCGACCATCGAAATTTTTACATTTTATATTTTGGTCCTGAATGTATTTCCGGTATGACATCATTTTTGGTCTAAAAATTAGACCTTTAAACTGGAACTACGTTACTTCCGGTTTGAAAATTACCCAATTAAATCCGAAAGTATTTCCAGGATAACGCAACTCTCTACGAAAAATTTAATTTCCACGATGAAAGTGACCTATTGTCAGTCGAAAAAAATTCGTGTTTTTGGATATTGCGATATTATTTTATCCGGGGGACGAAGGGGGGGGGGGCAAAAAGACCGAATTTTAAAAAATCGGGAGAGCCAAAAAACGCTTCAAAGGGCACGTGAGATTTTACTTTAAAAAAAAATCTGGAATATTTCTTGCACTGCAGCGAAATATTCCCTTGATTTCATGTTGCGAGAATACGCGATATTATAATGCTGGGTTCTTTTCAGTCGCCGTTGGCGAACAGGTGCACGGGAGAGAGAGACGAGGGCCAGCTGACTTTGGAAACACCTTGCGCGCGGACTCGCCTTTGGAATACGAGCTATATCATACCCAGTTATATTATAATGTACTACCGCAGCTTCCACCGCCCTCGAGAACACCGGGATAAGGATCGTTCCAGTACCTAGAGACCCTCGAGGCAAGCTACATCTCGTTCAACTCCAACGGATATATATATATATATATATATATATATATATAAATCTCAAATCGTTTAAGTTTTAGCGTTCTCAAACCGTGGGATCAGAAGGGAGTCGAACGCGTTTTCGAATCCCATCTGCTACCAATTCGCATTATAATTCCCACGGGCCTTGGCGATTTCGATCATCGAGATTCGAAGGGATGCGATGAATTATGGCATTCTCGGTCAGTACTAGGATGGGTGATGGAATTCTTGTGGATTTAATGTACGTTTTTAAGTCGAAGCATCCAAGGCAAAAATTCCGACACAGTTGGAATGACCAAGCAGCATATCAGAGCAGGTTTTCTTCAGCCCTCGTCCAAAAGTTTACGACTTTGAATCTGCGAAAAATAAATTAGTAAAAATGTACTCGCTCGTAGAATTACATTCGGCAAGTGAGCTATGCTCCGGCTTTAACCTCAAAAACGTGCAGACCGTTTGCGAAGAATTCACTTTCGTTGAGTCCGCTGGGCCGGAATCAAATCGCATTCGATTATCGAGACGATTTTCCGGAAGGCTGAACGAACGGCAAGCCAGCAGTGGGAGGAGCGTGAATGAGCGATATCTGACGTTCGAGGACCAGCTGTGACGAGGCGCGGCAGCTGTCGACGGCACGCGCCAGCCGTCTCAAAAGCTCGGGTGAACTGGGAAACCAGCCGGCATATCACGTGGGCAAAGCGGACGGCCATTAAAAAAAATCATCTCCCACCTCTCGAGCGGCGTGCAGAGCCACGCGACTGCTGCTCATCTTCGAGCAAATACGAAGGCCTCGTCGCTCCATCGCGTTCCACTTTTACCTCAGCCGGCCTATATCGAGAACGAGAGACGAGAAATGGCGGATGCAGAGAAAATTAAATATCAACCTGCTCATCGTTACATATTGATGGGATTCTCCTCCAGATGCTTAAAGACGGATTGCAATTATTTTTTTGAATTATCGAAGCGGAGAGTCGATCTGTACTAAAAATGTGAAATTAATTATTCGCGGAAAGTCTATAATCGTTATTCATGTGTTCAGGTGGAGCATGACAAAATGGCTCCGAATCTTCCATTTGAGACGGGATTTATTTTATCACATTTCTTGAAAGACTGCCTGATGTTTATTTTAAGTTCTCCAAAAGAGCACCAAAAATAAGCTTTTTAGGCCGCTTTCCTGTATTAGTTAGAATATCCCTTAATTATGCAATTTCATTTCTTTTCATTCAGAACCTCCATCTATATTTGAAATCGTTAAATTAATAATCTTTGACGATTCTGTACTCGTGAGTCATCTATTACGGTAGAGCGGAGCAGAAAGTACCCGAGTTTGAGATTTTTCATGCTCCTCGGAGTGACGAGTTCGTTTTGCCCCGCTTCACCGAAAAAAAAAATGTATATCTCGCCACACCCGCCGAATTGATAGAGCGTGTTTTTTTAATGGACGCCGAGGCCTTTCCCCCTCCCCTTTCCGGAAATTATTTTTTTTTAACGTACTCGAGAAACTGTCCCGGTCTGGATTGCCGGCCGACTCCGTCACCTTAATTGGACGGGTAACACGTGCGGAAACACGACGCATCTAAGTGTATACGTGTATACCGCGTTAGGGCCGAGTAGGGTTCGCAGCCGTCAAGGGGCACGGGAGATGCACCGCGACGAACCCTCTCAATTTCTTCGCTGACTCGCCGAGAAGGGTTCAAGAACGGCGACCCTGTAGCCTCAGCAAACTTCCCGGACTCGTCGGACTTTCTCCGTCGGTGCATTATATTATACGTTCGCCGTCCGTTGAATATTCAGTTAAAAATTACAGTGATTAACATCTGACCGGGCAAGGAAGTTTGCCCTCTTTCCGTTCGGTTGTGGTCGGCGAACGGGTGAATCCATTGCACAGGCCGCAATGGAACGACTTCCGTCCTTGCGGTACGTCGCTTACTTTCTATCTGCGAGACCGTACCGTTGCTCGTTCGGCGATTCGATTGTTCGACTTCGACAAAGCCGCTAGTTCAGATAGACTATATATATGACCGTTCCGAAGTTTCGACACGGAGGCTGAAACGATAGACTTTGCTAACGTGGCGCCATCCTCCGCTATTCGTTGTGAAAGAACAGCCTCGCTCGAGCTTTTGGGAAAACTGCATGGGCTGCTGGTACGAGCGGTCGAGTACGCATCACGTGGGGCTCTTTTTCTTCACCTTTACAGCGATCGAGTTTCGTCACGCATGATAGAACAATCCTTCCACTCGTCACAGTTTCCATCTCGAATTCTTGAGGATTGAGGCCTGAAAAATTGTCGAAAAAGAGAGGGACAAGAAAATAAGTTCCACGCAAAAAAGACGAGTCGGCTAGAGGGAGCGGAACGCCCTCTGGCGTTCAGTTCCTTCCAGAGTTTCACTCCGCGGCTGTTACGCACGTCGTCTCGGAATTTGTGTTTAACTGAATTGTAATATTCTCCGGTACTACACACACTCGCTGGCTAATACCTTGTCAACTCCGTGACGCCTATCGCCCTCCGCACAGTTGAGAAACACGCATACGACACGCAACTATATCGCGAAGATCGTGGGAGCTTAGCCGAGTTGGTTGCACTTCGCATATTTCACCGGCTGTGTGCGTATAATAGCGGGAGCCGAGCGAGTCCCGACGTAGTGGATTCATTTATTCATCGGGAACACCTGCGCATTTGCATCGACGAGTATCTCCGTATCTACCGAGCGTCTTAGAACTGTAACCGTTTCGCAGACGACTAGTCCGAGCGCTGTCGTCTCTACTAACTTTGTAAGCGACGTCAGCGCCAATTACGTCGAGCCTCGTGAAAAGAACTGTGCGAGGCAAAGACGGCAAAGAGGATCCCGATATTCCAGCGGTTATTAATTGGGGAAGACATTTTTTTTGTAAAAAGCGCGACGAAAAGTAGTGGTCGGTAAAATACTTTCGGCACTACTGCACATGTCGTAAATATTTCGCCAATATTGCTATTTTCAATAGCACTCGCCTGTCTGTGTTAATTATTAGCGTTCAGTGTTTTAACAGAATACAACAATAAAGAATAATTTTGACTCCCCCCCCTATCGTATCTTTTTACCGTGCACCAAACACTTAAGGTCGGAATACATTAAATCTGTATAAGAGTCGCCGACGACTAGGACGTGTTCGAGCATTCCTCGTCGTATCTCAGGTAAGTCAGAGTTAACTTTAACAGCGTTAGAACCGCAATGTAAATAGAACGACGAAGTTGTAGTGCGGTGGACATGGGCGACGGTTTGCCGGATGACTCGTCGGTCATAAACCGCGTTCGCAATGATCGCATAAATCGTTGGGCGGCGTCGTGTCGTTACGTCCACCACCTGCACGTGTATACACGTAGTTGCAGAGTGCGGTCGGTGGTGTCGGAACGTGGACGTGCCGTTGCCGTTGACGAGTCCGGAAAGACCGCCGCTTCCGTCGTAGCGGCGCTGTAGGTCACGCCACAGTGGCGTCTACATCCGTTTTTTTCCCGGTGTGCGCTGTGACGAGGGACGACGAGCGTCCGAACGACCGTTTCGTCCCCGAAAGTTTTCGACATTCATACCAGCGGGCAAATAACTTTGTACGACGTGTACCTATTTATCTTGTAACGCTCCGGGCTTCCGCTCGGGAATATCGTTGCACGGTCTACCCACCCACGGTATTTCCTTGTTTACAATCGAAACTGTGAGCCGTGCATCGTCGAAACGCACGCGAGACTGTCGAGCGAGTCCGGCGACTCTTCAATTTATAATTATACGAACAGAGTTTCCCCGTCGCTCGACTGCGACCTTTTTCGTCCGGTCGACGTTCCAGGAAAACTACGAGCATCCCCCGTAAAAACGTTCGGCGAATAAAAAAATAAAATAAGAACATAAAATAAACGTTTGCGACAAAGGAAAAAAAATTGGGACGTAAAAAAACGTTGGAGACTCGTTAGCGAAACCAATCGACGTGCGAACTCGCGGTAGTCGCATAATCGCGTTCGGGAGTGAGAATGAGATGGAGATAGAACAAAAAAAATGTGTGTATGAAAAGGCGAGCGAGAGAGGCGCGTGTAGCCGAGCGGGACACGGAGAGGCGGAGAGAACCACACTGGCGAAACCGAGGTTTGCCACGCGTTTGTGTGCGTGCGGTAGGAGGGCATACGAGCTTTCGCGCGAGTGAACAGCACAACCCCGGGGCCCTCGAGTTCCCATGACATGCTAATGAGTATCGTAGAGAAATACACGACACAACGAATGGAGGCGAGTCGTTCTCGGTACTCGTGAAATTTCACGGGTCTACCGACGGAGAGGTTCGGCTTTTATTTTTCTCTGCGAATTAAGCCGTGAGTCCGACTGTCGAGAACGCGCGTCCTTGCGTATCGGTCGTGGATCTCCTTTGTTTTACTCCGTGGCAGCTGGAAACCACGGCCTTGTCTCGACCCCTGAGACCATCGCCGCCAAGCTTCCTTTTTTTCTGCCACAAACCACTTTACCGTACGAGTAAACAGCGCTTAATTGCAGAGTCGTCGTATCGCATGGGATAAAGAGGAATCCAATTTTCTGGCCTAGTCGCAAATTCAGTCATGCATCAGATAATAATTCGTCCGGTTTAACAAATTTTTTTCAGATGAAGCCACATTTTTTTTCCATCATTCGGATAAACCGGATTCGTGAAAAGTTTTCTGAATCTCATTAACCGTGCCAGTTAACAGCGGTTAATTTTGGAAACGCCGTATGGGATGAAGAGGAGTCTCGTTGGTTTTCTCGGATTATACTGAACTCTGAGGAAATTCATAGGAATTTGGAAAAATTAACGAATTATTTTCATAAAAAAAAAAAGTTTGCTTGCCGGGTGGTTTCGTTGGAACAATTTGTTTTCCTTAATTTTTTAATAACATTTTGATTGTAGAAGCAGCGATCTGGCATTGTCAGGAATGATTTGTATGGTTCAATGACTTTTCCATCGGATTCGACAGAATCGCAAGAAACTTAACAAAACTCATCGCAATGAAACGCAAATATCTTCCACCGGCGAACTCAGCGCTTATACACCGGAGGAAAACAATGAGCAGTGGATTCCCGTGGTTCCCGCTCTCACGACATTCAAAGGATCTTCGTCGAGCCTTCTGACCAATGCTATTCTTCCCGAATCAACCCTCGCGGCCCATAATTCTTCGTACGCTCATCGTCACAGTTACCGTGCGGACTTCCTCCATGTGAATCGATCTTATCGCATCGCATATACGCAAACTCCTCCGGTTGAGATCTACGATCCGATCGATTCAAACTGCAGCTTCCTGTGGCTCCGACCAGCGATAGAGAAGAGTTTCCTGATGTCCATTGAATATCAATTTCACCGTGTCTGCAGACTTTTGTGTTATTCAAGTAAATTCTTTTTTTTTAGTATTTTTTTTTGTTTCAAGTAAATTGTTGTAGTTTTTCAGAGTAATTTTTTCAATGAACTAAATTTTTTTCGTTTTTATATTCTACAGGGTCTGCTTGATGGAAATTGACGAATCGACACGTATGAAAATCGTGCGTGAGCAGCTTCGTTACGGATGAATCAGCCGGAGCCGGAAGAGACGACCGAGAATTCTCCAGCGGTCTGACGAGAGCGATTCGTTCGATTTTTGTCGAACAAACGAATCCCAGGCCGAAACTAGTGTGCGAACCTCTTTCCGAGACAAGCTTTTTGGCTCAACCCCACCCGGAACCGTTCATTGAGCCATCGTAGCAAACGGAAATCGTTGGTCAATCTAAAAAGCCAACAATTTCCGTCCAGCTTTCCGTCACTCGATGACCAAAGCGAACCGTTCGCAGACGGGCGCAAAGTTGTTTACACGTAACTGGCGAAGCGTATCCCGGCTATCCGGAGTAAACGTCCAATTAAAATACCGTCCTCGATCACATTTTAACGCTGGCTTGCAATTAGATCTCGTCGCATTGTTGTTTTCAAAACCGGACACGAAGCGATCGCGTGAACCGCGCTGTCCCCGCCTATTATCTCCGACAACGTAGCAATTTACATCTCGCGACCCCATTTTTATCACCGATATACGTATCTTGTTTGGTGTCGAGTTAAAGGGCGATTAAAATACGCGGACATTCCGTCATCCGATCCGGACAATTTTTTTCTAAAAGACCCGATAGAATTTTTCGGTAATGACTTTCACATTTTTATTGTGTCTGAACATTAGAAAATTTTTAACTTTCGTCACTCTCTCAGAAATTTCAGGAAAAGTTGATAATTCGTGATCCGATCCGAAATTTTTTTTTTGGAATTGACAATTTTTTACCACTGATCTACAAACTTGTTGGCGCCTGAACATTCGAAAGTGCAATACCTATTTTACTCGTTCACTAAAGTCACAAAAAGCCCACCTTATTACCTTCGTTGCGGACACATTGGTCGCATTCATTTTATTTTTATTACAATTTTTTAATTATATTTTTATTGTAATTTTAAAAAATTTTCTAAAGCTTACCTCCAAGTAGGCAACAATGAGGGAAAGTGCGACGAGCACTATCGACAATCTCTGAGTGGCAAACATGTTGTCTTCCGGGTTTTCAGTAGCGCAAGCGGACTTTGATCTGTTATCCTTTCTCGCAACGGATGCGCGCACTTGTCACTGGTGTTTAATAGACCGATCCGATTGGACGGCAAACGATTTATTCAGATGAGGATGGCGATGCAATGACTTTGGTTTCTTTAAAAATATCTCTTTTATTTTTCAGGAACGAAGACGCAGCGAATGTAACGATGTTACCTGGAGCACCGTTCCACGCGGAATGAAGCGACCGAACGCGTTACAGAAGCAGCTGCTGCAGACGCCGGACACGCGGTCTCCTCTCACCACTTTCGTTGGCGCTCTCCCTGTACCTTCCCGCTCGTAGAAATCCCCACCACTTCGACCCAACCACCCTGATGATCGTCGGTTTACCTGGACTGCGCCTCCTGACAACGCCGGGTCATCAATCATGTCTTCTAATGACTCTGGTGTCCAGCTTGCCGACAATTGTATCGATGCCAATTACGCTCGGCCTACAAAGGTGTACGCACCGTTGTGTTTCCTTCTTTTTTTCTTCAACCTTGCACTTAGAAGCATGATATCAATTTTTTATTCTCAACATGAAAATTAGCTGTGATTCAAGAAATTTTTGTCATTCATAATTTTTTATTCCTCGTCGTTCAATCGTTATCTATAACGTATTTTTGGTTGCTCGCGAATTCGTGACTTATTCAACTCCAAGCTCGATACTTGACACGCGAAATCGCGAAACATGAATGATTTTCAAAGAGCATGAAACCGCTGTCTAAATATACAACCGAAATGTTTTTGCTTTCCCGCGAATCTGTCGCTTATTCAACAGTCAGCTCGATATTTGATGCGCGAACTCGCGACCGAAATAAAATTGGGCACTTCCAGCAGTAATTTTTGAGCGCGTCAAATCGGTGGCTAAATATATATGTATATATAACTAAAGTGGACGAGTCACGATAGCATGTACGGGTTTTATTTTTGTAATCGTTCTCCGCAATATATTGGGTGCGATCAATATTTTTATCAGACTATAGAGTTACTTGGGCGAGTATAAAATTTTTGTGAAATTCGAGCCCGTTCGATCCCTCGATCCGTGTACGCACGCACGGCATTTTCCCCTTCAGCTGCGCCAGCAGCAGGAGCAGCAGCTGACAGGCCACGAGTTGCCTTCGGCCTTCTGTTCTTCCGCTTGACTTTGCTCGAGGAATATCGGCTGGGCCAAGTTTGTAAGACAGGTGCACACGCGGCACGCGACAGACGGCATTCGCGTTCACCTATAGCTATGCAGGCACGGGTCGACCTTCGCAATTGCAGTACTTCGCATGGCGAGCGAGGCTTTAAATTAGTACAGATTTAAAAAAAAAAAAAATCTTACACTTCATTCGATCCGGGCGTGCTTCGGCTGATGTGCCAATCACTGAACGTTGAAGAGAAATATATTAACAGACGAAGTGTCGCAAAGGACAAGCATATGGAAAAACATTATTTTGCTGGAAGTAAAATTTCATGTTTTTCAATTAGTGCAGATAAAAAAAAAAAGAAATGCATATTGTACTCCGTTCGACCCAGTCGTACTTTAAAAAATGAAAATGCATCTTGCTGTGTCTCGAAAATTAAGCAGCGCGTTGTACGATAAAAGAATCGCCAGCGTAGCAAGGCCAGGTACTCGAAAAAATATTTTTAATTTTTTTTTTCAAGATGCCCTACCGGATTTTGCAATCGAATTTTTTTTGGCTGTTATACGAAATGCGGAAATTTTATATACGAAAATAAATAAATAAATAGATGAAAAAATTTCGAAATCAAGTTTTGGCATAAATGTATACAGTGGGAGACGGAAACAAGCTGAGAACTTGGCCGAAGGGTGCCAATGACTTTCGTTCGTCCGGACTCATAATTAATCCGCGGGCCAGTGGGCATGAATTAAAACCGAGTTCCGCTCGGTTCGCAGCATCATCAGAATGCTGATTTATGCGCGCACTGTCCACGGACCCATGAGCTTACCGCCGAAAGGGCTCGACCCGTGGCCCCGGCTTCCGTTTTCCGAAACTCGCACTATAGAATTGCATTCGTGCGTTATCGCGACTACCGCGCCGCTCCAGTCGTGCATGCGTTGTGTTGCAAACTTAGTGCGATAACTCGTAGCTTTTTCCCTTAAACAAATCGCTCGTTCATTGCGGACGTCAATTTTTTTGAAAATATTTATCTGATCGATATCCAATATAAAAAAACCTTATGGATGAGCTTTTTTTGTTACTCGTCGCTCTGGAATCGTACTCAATGTTTTTATATGTATTACATAAATTAATTTTAAAAAAATAAAATAAAAATTGTCCCTTAGGTCCTAATTTTGTATTTAATACAAAGTCGGTAATTCTCTAGGAATTTTATAGAGATCATCTATTTCAAACACAAGCACATCCGTTTCTCTTCAGATCTTATTTTTCAAAGTTTTGAAGAATTCTCAATACTATGTCATTGAATTCTGTTTTTTTTTTTACCGAAATAACGTTCCCTCCACGAGGAAGCAAAATTATTCATCGATCACTATAAGCGTTAATAGAAAGTGTCTAAAACGCCTGCGGATACGTAACCCGCCTTGCCAAGCTCCGCTCTGCCCCCTGCGGTCGATACTGAATCAGCGTCCGAGTCGATACTGTCCGGAACTTCCTTACTCGCTCCTAATCTGTAAGCATAAACAACGCCGCAGTGAATCCATAAAGTGTATTGCAAGTTCCATGCAACGCTAACTAATTCACGGTAAATTATCTCCTATTCAGTCCACGCATTATTCAACGCAAACCGTGTATTATCAGATAATGAATTCGCAAGTCAAACAGAAAACAAAAATAAATTCCGAATTTAACAACCCGACGTAAATTTGCGTGGCATTTTCGTCGAGGAAAATGATTTCTCAATATATTTCCAACATCTCTCGATGAGTTTCGCTGGCGCATTTGGCACGTTTGTCATCGAACTCGCTGACTTCTAATTTTGGCGGACGTGGCGCATGCTCGCTGCAGCGATGGCGCGCCAGTGGATCGATGGAGAAGCGCCAGGGACGAGTACGATTGTTCCGCGAGCGAGCGTGAACGCCGTCGGCTTCGCTGCACGTTCGTTCTACACCGTCTGAGGATTCCAGCCAGCCCAGCCAGTTATTGATGATCCAGTGAAGTCGATCAAGCTCGAGACGTCGTCAGTGGTCGTTCTTCTTTCTTCCAATCCGTCGGACAATAGAGATGTCCGAAGATCGCAGCGAGAAATAACGTCGAGACGGAAAGTTCACAGTAGCCAGCGCGCCAATCAATGCCTCGATCGCACGTGCCACACTCGAGCAACTGCCTCGGTCATGCGAACTGTGAGTTGAACCAAAACAAAACATTTTTGTTGTTTTTTTTTTAACACACAGACTCCTTTCTTTAGTTCTCATCTTCACCGTTGCGGCACACGACGATTGTCGCTGCTCGCGTCAGGCGCCTCACAGCTTAATGGGAGCGAAATTACACTGCGAAATGTAATCTTGGCCTGGCTATGCGCGCTTCCTACTGCTCGTAAAATTGAATGCTCTCGCGCCACGATATCTCGCACTATCTCACTAACATTTTATTTAATTTTTTTTGTAGAAAATTCGCAATTGTCCATCGAAGGAAAACGTGGGTTTCATAATGGGAATTCTCCGTTGCGACTCCGGCGAGATTTCGCATCCGAACCTAGGTCAACGGGCTTGCCTAGGCGAGCGTCGATCGTGGGTCAAGGGCAGCGCACCCTCCCGGCCATCGTTCGATCTACCTAGCTGGACACGCGTTGTACTTCCGTGCGTTGCATCGCGCTTGCTGGGCCCCTCTACTGGTTAATGAAACTTCGTTTACAACCGGTTTTTCGCGACTGCAACCGAGTTTCCTCGCACGAGACGCACCGCGACAGCGCTGTTCTAAACAAACCGATGCATTCGCGGACTTTTGCGAAACAGAAGCGACGGCAAAAAAAAAGTGTCGATAATTGTTACATGGCAATCGCTCGACTGGTGTACGGCTTGTTAAACTTCCTTCGCAACCGGTTTCTCACGGTCGCATCCGAGCTTCCTTACATACGATTCACGGCCAACGTTATTTTCAATAAACGACGTTAGACGGTTTCTACGGAGAATCAAACAGATTTGTTTGCGAAAAAAATTAGAGTCACTCATTGCGAAGATCATGCAACGCAGCCGGAAGCTCACGAGTTGAGGGGTTTTATTTTTATGTTATTGAAAATGACGAGAGGAGGCAGAAGAAAATGCAGCTAATTACGTAGTCCATTTATTTTTGGGTAGCTTCGATTTTACGCCAAGGCATGCAAAATAATCTTTGACTTCCTACAATCGTTCTTTCATTCTTTATGATGTTTTTATATATATATTATTCGATAAGGAAGATAATAATAATCCACGAAAGCAATTTTCCTTTAACCCGAAAGAAAATAACTTCGTTGAGTTTCTTGCTTATAATGCACGTGTTTACGTTGAGCTACCATAAATTATGCGAGCCTATGCGGGCTCCCGCGTTTCCGCGCTATTACGCAAACTAACCGTGGGCCTGGCGAATTACACTCCAACGCAATATTTTACTGCCGCCAATTGTACTGACAGCGACGCGGTTTCCATTATTACGAAAAAAAAAAAAAATGTAATTCTTCATCTTCCGCAATTAGACGATTGACTGCGAAATTGTCGGTTAATGAAACTCCCAGCTGTTTCCATCTCCGAGTACGCTGCTGTTCGAACCACCGACGTCTATGCAGATGCGCCTCGTGCCATGACTTTTTCCATCCATATTCAACGCGATCGAAAAAATTCCTTTTCCAGCCGACATTTAACCTTCCGCATTTTTTTCCCATTTTTTTTACATTTAATTTTTAACTTTTCCTTAGCCGACCCGTCGCGATGAAACTGACGTCCCTGTTTATTCTTTATAGCTATGAAGACTCACGTTCCAAGGCAATCAAGATGTTTTTTTTTTTCTTCTTAATGCGTACAAGAATACCGCACTGACTTTTTACCTGACAATCATTATTTACGTGCCTCGCGTCGAGATAATAAAAGCTAATAAAAATCACGATCTCACGACCCTCCTCGAGATGACACTAATAATAAATTTGTATCCGATAAGACGCAGACTTTTAACGTCACGATAAAGCATCGATACTCTTCGTGAGTGTTTTCGAGTGTCTGTGACTATTTGTTAGTATTTGTATGAGCATCAATCAGTATGTTTTATTATACTAATAAGTATCTATGAGTATGTGTGAGTATCCGTCTGAGTGTGTGTGAGTATTGTATGAGAAAATGTGAGTACCTGTGTGAGTATCGAATGAGGATGAATTTGTTATTGTAAAGTAGGAAGATCTGATGTAAAACAAAAATTGGCGTTTCTTTGCGATTTTAGATTTGTTGGTAGCAGGGTCGGGACAAAGAATTCCGGTCGCGTTGAACGGAAACAATAAGATTGCGCTTCCGCGGTCCGCGGAACGATGGAGAGCAAGGTCCGAGATTGTACTCGAGTTGAGCGGCGTAGTGGTTGTAACAAAGTACCGCACTTTAATCTCTATAGTGTGGACTCAGACTCGGGAGCCGCGAACAACCGTCAGTGCCTCGTGGAAGCGTTGTTCATGCAGTTGCGAATACCAGTAGCGAGATAAAACACCGTCGCATTGCGCGAAATAAAAACGATCGAATTTTTTTTTCGCGGCGAAGACATTTGCAAAGTTTGTCGTTACAGTTTCGCGATAGATTTTTAAATGCTGGAGGGATGAGTGACAATTTAATGAATAAATAAATATCGTCGAAGCTATCATAACGAGCTGAAAGTTCGCGGGATAATTTATTTCGTTTGCTCCGATAGGAACTGTAATTTTTTTTTTAAATCCGCCATAAATTAGAAAAAAAAATGCATCCATGTAGTTAATTCTATTCTGCATAAGCATCGACGAAGAGTGAAAGTATCGCGTCGAGTCGCAATCAATAATCGTCCGTAACGGTGAGAAAATTACTCGCACGTAAATTCGTGTCCTTTGCAGTTTTAAAGGGATCGAGTTAATGGAGAATTATTGTCCGCTGCAGGATTACGTAATGCTTCAGGGATCAGTGGCATTTAAATAAATAAATATCTCGTCGCGCCGTGAGAAACTGATCGGCTATCGAAGCATAGAAGCGGTCGGCCAAAAGCAATCGTTAGGAGCTAAAAATTCGCGAGATCATTATTTTAATTCGCTCCGCTAGGAACAGTAAATTTTTGTTTTAAAACCCTGCCGAAAATTCTTATAAAAAAATGCATTCATGTAATTTATATAATTTTTTATAAGCATCGACGAAGACTTAAATTATCGCGTCGAGTCGCAATAATCGTTTGTAACGGTGAGAAAATTCGCACGTAAACTCGTACGTAAATTCCTCTCTTTCGCAGTTTCGAAGGGATCGCAGTTGATGCAGAATTATTGTCTGTTGCAGGGTTACGAGTGAGCCGTCCGGATTCCGCCGGAGTAAGAGTGAAAGTGTGACCTGTCGTTGGTTCATCATTTTTACAGGATCGTCGCGGCGAGTACCACGGAATGACGACTACGATGACGAAGTGTGCAAAGACAGTCGCGACCGGATGCGTCGACGAGAGCGCCGTGATCGTCGATGCGAGTTCTTCGAGGGACGCGGAGGAAGCTCGCGAAGAGGAAGCGACGAGAGCCGAAGAGGAGCGGGTCGTTGAAAACATATGCGGGGATGTCGCGGAGAAGCCGAAAAATTGGAGGTCGATGACGGCGAGGGAGAGACGCGACTGGCTGCGTCTGCAGATCGATCGGCGGTTTGAGAATTTGCCGAGAAGTCTGCGTTTCATGTTCGCCGGTACCGCGGTTAGAGGAGATTGCGGTCGTTCTGTCGGCGACCCAGTGCCCGACTGGCTCGATCGCGACAAGTTCGCTCGCGGTCAGAGATTCGCGATGAACAATTTGGCGTCGGTATTCCTCGCCGAATTGTTGTCCCTCGTCGGACTTTTCTCCTTCGAGAACAGCCTCAAGCCGTTGATAATGACCGGCAAGTCGAGCGAGCCTTTCACGGCTTTCAAGAGATACTTGTCGACGGCGAGGCGTGTAAGGAGCTGGTACAGTTCCGATCCGTGGACCGAAGGTACCGCGGCTTACAGGGACGTTCTCATCGTGAGAAGAATGCACGCTGTCGTGAGGCAGAAGTTGTCGGAGTCGAGTCTTGAGGAGATCGACGAGGCGTCGAGGATCGAGAAATCTTGGAGCACGACACGATCGACGTTGCTCGAGGACTTCCGAGGATCGTGTCCGGCAGCAAGAGCCGGTCAGTGTCCTTACGTTTTGGGGAAGGACGAGCTGCACAAGAGACCCAAAGGAATTAATCAGGGCGAGATGGCAGCGACTCAGGCGGGCTTCGTATGCTTGGCGATTCTTCATCCCGAGTCTTTCGGTATTCACGGAGCGAGCGACGACGATCTCGAAGCTTTCTGCCACGTTTGGCGAAGCTTGGGTTATCTTCTTGGTATGGAGGACGAGTAAGTTCGCGCGAACTTAACTTTCGGAGTATCGAATTAATTTGATGGGTGGGACGTCGTTCTTGATCCGTTTATCCCGATTAGATTCAATTTCTGCAATGGAACTCTCGAGGAGGTGAGGCAACGCTCGAGGGACTTTCTCGAATATTGGGTGAAGCCCAACTTGCGAGATGTAACGCCGGAGTGGGAGCACATGCTGAGATGCGTCATGATTGGGATACGGTATTACTTTCCGGGACTGACTTACGAGCATGCCGTCGTGTATTTTGCCGAGTTACTCGACATTCGGCTACCGCTCTTCGAGGCGTCCCTCGGCTATAGATCCTGGTTCCGGTACAAGATGATAAAGTGAGAATCACGTCTATTCGTGTGAATTTTTTCTTCAAATTTTTTTTACATATATCATTGGTGGTCCATCACGTTCCGACCAATCAGGAACACACCTGAGAACCAAGAGGTTGATCGGTGCACCAAGCCGACTCTGATTCCAAGCTTTGAGAGATTGATTTGTCGGGGATGTTGAAGAATCAAATGTCAACCTTTGTGTCGGACAGGAAATTGATTCACTGAACTGAGAGAGCTCTTGACACAGAGAAATTTTGTTGTTTTGGAAAAGTCGAAACGTAAGACTTAAAAAAAGATACTTGAAAAATTCCTCGAATTTTTTCAATAATTGTCCTGACTGTGGTCGTCCTGCATAAGATTGGAATCGGTATCGCTTTTGCTGTACCAGTCGATTGGTCGTGTTGCAGTAGAATTTTAGAAAACAACCCCGAAGTTTAATGGTTGGTTGGTCCGAGAAGGTATTAAAAAAAGCTACATTGAATTGCAGAATAACTCTACGCTGGAGCGCCCGATTAAGCGGAACGTCGACGGCAATGAACCGAGGTCTCATTCTCTGCATGGAGCGAGCGCTGCGATACACCGACGAGGAACTCGCCGAGCTGGAAAAACAATCGGCCATCGACATGTCCAAGGGCATGGACACCGTTTCTGCGCCGAGCGATGTCGTAACAGCGACCCACTGGCACAGGAATTCGATATTCGTTTTGTTATCGACTTGCGTGCTGCTCAGCTTGCCGCTCGTTGTAAAAAAATTCGTTAGAATGTGTTTGCTCATCGAGGCCGGCTCGGCCCTATCCAGTTGACACTTTCGCGAGCAAACCGCGCAAAAGGTACGAAGGAGTAGCTGTTGCTTTTATTATTTTTATCCTTTTTTTCCCCAGTGGAATACACGGTCTCCAATGTAATAGTTGTGCTGGAACAGAAGTTACGTAAATATCGATGGTAACGGGCGACGTTGAAACAGTCACTACAATAGGTCAGCTGTGTTTGCAGATTACGGTAGAAACCTGCTTATCCGACGTAACGTAAGGAGAGCGTAGATCTAATAATTGAAATCTGCCATAAGACGGATAATATTCTCGATACAAAAGTCTACTATGATATATTCTGAAAAATTACACGTCACTCCGTATTGACATTAATTTAATTAGTTAAATTAGACTCTAAAGTCCAAATTATTGTATTCACAGATTGGGACATGAAGACGCAGCGAACTTGTACAAGTGTAAGTATGTATATGTTTTATCTGAGTTTTCTGTATTATTAGGAGCTTTCGTTTTGGTTAAAGTGAAACAGCTGTGCGTGCTGGAGAGATTGTTACAATTTTTTAATTCACGAAAATTGCAAATATTTCTCTGCAACTAGCTGTAACCTTAATCAATGGTGCTAATTTTTTTTCGACGAAAATGAATTCAGGTCGGATGCGAAATTGCAAAGTGCATTCAGCTCGAAGTGTTTTTTTCATTTAAAAAATTAGCACCCTTGAGGAAAGTTCATTGCAGTTTTTATTACCGACCGCGGTAGACCATTTCCCTTTAAGCGGAGAGCTACGATTAGTTAGGGGCAACGGATAAATCAAAGGCCCGGCTGATCTTGGATCGGATAGGCAAGGTTCTACTCTAGTTATATATTTTTTCTATACTCCAGTGTTATCCATGGACCGGAACGAGTGTTTACATTTTGTACATAGCGCGAGTCGATTGAAGGGAAAAAAAAGCATACGCTTGACTGTGATGAGAGCTGTGAATGATAGAGCCTAAGAAATGTACTTATACTGTACTCATTTTATTATTAAAAAAAAAAACTTACGTCCTCTTTTCGGGTACATGGTCAACCATTCCATTCCTTGCGTGATTGAGCATCGTTGGAACATCTGTTGTCACGAAAATTCATCTTCCATTCTGTTTCCACGATCGAAATACCACGACTGAACACTGGTAAAAGATTCAGCGGTGAATCTAGCGGCGTGTACGACGTGCCGGGAGCAGGGTGCGTCTTGCGCGGGCGCTGGTAAGAAATTTTCCGAGAAGATAATTCGCGAATTACTCGCGGTCCAAAATGCGTCGCTGTGTGTCGCGCGCGCCAAACCAAGTATTCCAGCGTTGTATCTCTACTCGGCAGGTGTCGTTCGCCGGCTTGTTGTCAATTTGAAACAATTTAACGGCTTTTAACAGCGAAAGAAAAGAAAAATACAGTGTGTTTGTTGACAAATCGCGAAGCACGAGATCAACGAGAAACAATGTGAACAAAGAAAATATGATCGTAAGTAAGTTTCAACGAAAGTCGAACGAATTAAATTTTCCATATAGCGTAGTTCAATGCGTTTTTCTCGTGGGATCTTTTGCATTTCGTGCGTTCGTTATTTTCTAGCCGGTCCTCGTGGTTTTTACCCGAGTACACGATCATTCCCAGAGTGAGGAAAGATAGCAGCGATGGAATTGGAATCTACGATACGGGAACGTATCCAGGAGTTGCGACGGTGGCAAATCGAGCAGCAGGAGCGACTGCTGAAGCAACAGCAAGAGCAAAGGGCACTGCTGACTTTCGAGCAAGATCGCATGTACGAAGCCCTTGGGTTGTCCGTTCAGGCAATCGCTTTGGATGACTCTGTGGCGGAGAACGCTACACCCTCATCCCGCAAGTATCAGGACCGTCCAGCCAAAGACGAAGGCTGTTGTGTTTACGAGCCAAACAAGGATGGTTCTAGCGATAATTTTAATTCAGCTGAGAGTTCCGTACATTTCATTGCGAACACAACTCCCGGAGATGTTTCGGACAATCGGCGGAGATCCGACCTCAATGTCCCTCCTCTGCAGCTGAACACCAACAGATATCTCGATTTCAAAACTTCCATAGATGGTTGTAGCCCGTGCTCCGAGACTCTTCTGGATCGCAATCCATCGCTTGATGCGGTAAGCATGGAAGGAAGTCCGGAGAAGCATCGCGGAGGAACGTCAGAGCTCAGCATGGAGGGAGTCGAACCACTCCCCCCGGATAATCCTCCGAACAGGGTTTTGGCCATCGACGATCTTCCAGTCCCTTCGCCTAGAAAGGACTTCAAAACATTGTTGGAGGAGAGACTGCGAGACTGCGAGACAGATCCGAGCATGAATGCCGAGGTGGTCCCAAAGACACAGATAAAACGTCCGTTCTTGAGGAAGGGCGAGGGATTGGCGAGATTTAAGCCAAATGGCAGAGGGCTCTCATCGAAGAAACAAGCGAGACCACGCAGTGTTTCTCTGTCGTCCAGTATGCGTCTCGCGTCAAACTCTTCAGCCAAGAGCAGCACGACAAAGCTGAAGGATACCCCAAAGAGTTCCAGAGGGTCAGCAAGAGCGGTTGTTGTTCCAGCAGTTGCTCAGTCGAAACTAAATCTCAGGAACGTTCCACCTCCGAAGAAGAAAGCGCGAAGCAAGTCAATGTCCTCTGTAACGACGAACAAACCAAACGTCGATGGCAATGATGCTTCAGAGGTGAAACCTTCGTTCGACATGAATGCCTCGTCAGACTTCGAGACGAAGAGTCACCGGGAATTAGAGGAAATGAGAATCTTCGAGCTGCTCGAAGAGAAGGCCGAGAATTCGAGCTTTTGTTCGAACTCCAGCACGGTGTTGGCGCTATTTCGGCAATCGACGCCGATGAAGACGAAATGCGGGAGAATAAACAACGGCGAAGGGAGGCAACGGTTGATGCACGAGTCGGCGAGGCGCGAAAACAGCGACACGAGCCTCGAAGAAATCGTTCGCACGACGAAGTCCAATCGCTCCGTACCCGATTCGCCCGTTGCGAAGATACTCGAGACGGTCATAAAGAAGGACATTGTCTTTTCGAAATGGGACTCCGGTCCGTTCCCGGATGAGAACACCGACGTGAATCTCTCGCCGAGTAAGCGTTTGCCTCGAGCCTTCGCGGCCGGAACTTACACGGCCACCCAGCAGACCAAACACACGACTATTCAATTTAATAACAACAACAACATCAGCAGAAACAATAAAAACGCTTGTAAGCCGTCGGTAACTTCCGACGGGGAAGAGGATGAATGCGATAATTATAGGCGAGGAAAAAATGCCAATAATACGGCTGATAACGACGAGGCGAACGTCAGCCTGCACGTTAGATTTGCCGAGTATAACGAGTACAAAACAATCGGCCTGACGGATACGTCGATGATGTCGAACGATACAAATCCACCGCATAATTGCATAGAGGACAAAGCTTGGAGTGATCGTTCAACCAGCCCAGATTCTTCGGACGTGGAGATCCTGTATGCGAAAAATCCTGCACGGAACGAGGCTTTGCCTGTACCGCTGAATGCCGAAAATCGTCCTTATGACGAGGAATCCACGGATCAGACCACGGACGACGAGCAGTACACATCGACCGATGTCTCTTACGACGCTGACGATACGATTTCGGAGATCAATGTGAACGAGCCGAAAAAGCCCGTCGATCACGCGAGCGGAGACGAATCTGAGATTTGCAACGACTCCGGAAGTACGATCAGACAAGAGAACGAAGAAGTTGCAACAGTCGTGAACGGAGTCGATTCCGTTAACGTCAACGGCACTATATTCAAGTCGGAACTCCTGAAGACACGTCTGCTCGAACTCGAGCGAGAGATCGATATTTTCAGAAAGGAGAATGCCGCACTCGCTAGTCAGCGTAAGAAACTCCTTGATGATCAGAGACAATTACAAAGAGAGTACAAACAAAAAGAAGAGAATCTCGAGAGGGAGAGAAAGTTTGCAGAAGAGAGTATGCAAGAGGAGAAGAAGCGTTTGTCGCGTGAGAAATCGGCATTGGAGAGTCGATTGCGCGACGCCAGAGAAAAATCATTGCAGACCAAGCAGGAGCGTCAGGAAATTCAGATACTGAGGGAGCAGCTCGATGAACTGAGGGAGGAAAGTAGCCAGAAGGAGAGCAGATGGCATGCAGCACAGGCTAGGCAAAAGAGTCAGATACGCGTGTTGCAAACGGAAAACGCTAAGTTGAAGCAAGAATTGGACAAGCTCCGACAATCGAGAGGCAACAGTGCGAAACTTCGCAGAGTCCCCGCTCCGTCGAACACTCGGGCCATACACAAGATAAGCAAGCAGCTCGACGGCAAGAAGAGGGCAAGCCCGAAGAAGGATTCATCCTCGGACGAGGATACGGCGAGAGCTCGGATCGTCTGCGCGGAATTCGAGGTCGAAGAGACGCAGACGGATCGGAGCGATCGAGCTGTGATCGACGAAGACGGCAGCAAAATGATCGTGTACAACGGTGCTGCGCAATCGGCGACGATCGAGGAAAGCCTCAGACAAAAGCGCAGCATGTACACTAACTTACTGAACGACGCTACGGAAGGTCTGCGAGGCCGAGAGGAAATAACTCTGGGAAAATTTACGGAGACGCTTGAGAAGTCGATGAATAAATCTCAAAGGGCCAGATTCGACAACAACGAGAGCACCAACGGCGAGGCCGCTAGTCGGAGGAACTCGGACAACTCCTACAGGCGCGACTACGAAAGTTCACCCGACAGCCAGAGGAGCGTCACAACTTTGTTCGAGAACAAGGAGGATCGAGCCGGACGTACGGAGAAATTATCCGGCAGCCAAGATTCGAGAATCGAGCGAACCAATGAAAAGGAATTGAAATGCTCGGAGGAACTTTCGACTTCGAAGAAGGAACGAACCGTAGTAGCGACCAACAAAGATATCAGGGAGGTGCAGTGTCCGGATGGACACGTCGAGTACTGGTATCCAAATGGCAACGTGAAGAAGATATTTCCTGATCGAAACATTACGAAGATGATTTATTATAACGGTGACGTACGCGAGAGCGCGGAAGATGGAAGCGTGAAGTACTTTTACGCATCAACGAGGACTTGGCACACGACAATGTCCGACGGTTTGGAAATCTTGGAGTTTCCCGAGTGAGTATTCGCCGAAACTGAACTCGTCATTTCATTCGTAATGGAATCGAGTCGGGCTAATAACCAGTAAATGCTTCAAGTCCTTAAAATATCACTTATTTTTTGTGCTTGAAGTATTTCATTGTACAAGAATCACACACTGGAATTTTCGTAATTCATACTTTCGAGAACTGGAATTTATTTGCCACTTTTCTTTTATTAAAAGTATATTCATATCCATGACGCATACGTATCTTGAAAAAGTACTTGTACGTGGTACTTCGAATCGTCAACAGTACCGTCGTACTTCACGTACTGCGAAATTCCGGGTAATTGTAAAGGTGTCCAATTAATTGAGTTCTCGTTTTCTTTTTCAAACAGTGGTCAGGTCGAGAGACGAACTAAAAATGGAACGACTGAAGTATCCTTTCCAGACGGTTCCGTCCGACAGTTACAATCGGATGGGACGGAGAAATGGGTTTTACCTGACGGAACTATTGCCGAAACTTTTCCAGATGGAGATCGAATACTGTCGTTTCCGAACGGACAGCGCGAGGTGCACACTAAAGAACACAAGGTAATTGCGTAACCCACATAGCACGGAAATATTATTCAAATTTTGAAAAATTATTATTTTGAGCAATTAAATTTTGTTACTATTATAAAAAAATGGTAAAATGACTGAGAAAAAAACACGTTTATATAATATTCATTTGTCCGACCATAAATGTTATATATAAACAATTGGGAATTTTTTTTTGCATGTCTGAAATGTTATTACATCTCAAGATTAATTTCCATTCACACACTCGTTTAAATACGGAAACAGTCGTAGAAATATTTGGATGAAACACGAAATTAAGAATATTTGAAACATTCTATAACTCCGTTTCGGACTTAATGGCAGATGTACCATGTTTCTGACATTTTCTAGTAAGTTTTCATGTGAATATTGTGATCGGACATTTGAACATATTATTCAGTCTCTTTCATAATTATTTTATAAAATTGGAAAGATTGGAAATATTTCGAGAATGATTTTGAAAAATCGCGCGCTATATGGGAAGCAGCTCAATTTTTGTCTCTCCGTTCCTTCAGTTTGTAGTTAAGTATACAATATGAGAATCTGTTACAGCGACGGGAATATCCGGATGGGACCGTCAAGCTCGTTTATCCGGATGGAACGCAGGAAACACGATATTCGACGGGACGAGTTCGTGTCAAAGACAAGGATGGCAATTTACTTATGGACGTACACCATTGTTAAATTAAGACAGAGGCAAAAATGTTTGCTCTCACGAAACTGACGAAATTGCATGCTTTCGTACAGTCGCTGAAAGTTCAAAAAATAGTAATAATAATTAAAGAATGGGAGATAAATTGAAATTTTTTTTTGCTAAAGTCGAGATATATCTTAACGAAATTACAACTAAGGTTAATAAGTCGGAAAAGATACTATTATTTTTTTTACTCAAATAAATGTACTATATCTTTTACGTATTTTATAACGGTCGTTACAGATTATGATATGCTGTATTGAGCAATTTTTTCCTTTTTTCAAGAGACAAGCTATCTGAAGTTTCCTAAGGGCAATCACTTTTTTTTTTATAAAAGGATTATAAAAACACTATACTTCAGTTCCTCGTGCACATGCAATGTATAAGTGTAGAAAAGAAAAAATATAGATCTTTTATTTTATACTGCACTTTTACGGTATCTCATTATCCAGTGGTGTATGAGAGTGCGGCGTTTATTAAATCGGACCGCGATTACCAAATTTACCATTCAGTTAATATATCAGAAAAGAGACTATTTTTGTACCAAAATAAATGCATTATTCTTTACGTCTTTTATAAAGATCGTTACACATTATGATATACTATATTGAGCAATTTTTTCCTTTTTTATTTTAAGGACGACATGTAGTGTCCTAAGAGCAATAAGGTTTTCGCCTTGTTATGGAGGCAGCTTAAAAAAAAAAAGAATTATGAGTTCCTAATGCAAATGTATAAGTGTAGAAAAAATATATATTTTATTTTGTACTGCAATGTCACGGTATCTCGTTCCGCGTGCATTCCTCCAGCATAACAGCAAGATCTCGAACTTGCCGTTCCAGAGGTGTTTCGTTCTCCGATCCTACAAGTACGTCGAGTACTTCGCTTATAGGCAGGTCCTTTTTGACTTTGCAGCTTCTCTGCGGCAGTCGTTTTACGTTTATACCTTGCAAGGCGCAAATCGCGGCCTTAAACGTCACTATGGTGTACGAGAGTCCATCATGGGGCGAGAGGGACCACAGAAAATTTTGTATATAGTGCAGGTCAGTTATCAATCGTCTCGGTCGCGATTTGACGATCACGTAAATGAGCAATGGAATGAGATCGTCGGTCGGTACTACGCGAATCGATTTACGTGCGCCGATCATGTCGTTCTCTTCGTGCAAATCCATTCTTGTCTCAACAGCGGCCAGCGCTCCTTTTATCTCGGCGATCATGAGATCCAGCGTCGCTTTTAAGCATAGAAGTTTTTCCTGCGGTCCTTCCCGGGCATCCAACGTCGCCAACTCGACAATCGCTGAAGGCAACGATATAGCGAGCGCCTCCTTCGCTCCCAACTGATCGGCCGTCACACCGACGTCGATGAGCTGATCAATCTTCCTCTTAATATCCAAATCATCCTGGTCTAAGGCATTGCTCAGCAACGCGTATATAGAATCGTGGAGATGATGCATTATATATATCTCCAAGGAGGCGCTCAACAGTTTCTGAAATCTGACATCCCGTTGTACATCCAAATTGTGACGGCGCATTGTTCTGGACCAATGACGTCGTACCAACTCTTGAATCACTCCTCGTACCTCATCCGCCGATTCGAAATGATCCAGGTTTATGGTCTGCAAATCGATCTTGAGCTCACCAATAGAACAGCGGTCTTGAGTTGAAAGCTCGTGCAAGAAAGCCACTGCCCTGTTATGGATTAAACGGACGAAAATTAGATTCGGCGGTGATGTAACGTTCAAGAATAATGAATAAACGACAATATCGAATAGCCGATTAGAACGGATTATTGATCAAATAGCCGAAATCGGGGTTAATATCCGTTGAATGGTAACAAATAATTTACTGCATCATATTGAATAACTAAAAATTTGATAAAATTATTTACCAAACAGTCGATGGAAGCAGAAATTTCCAAGTTGTTGAATATAGCAACGAGTGTACGAAAGATGATTCAAACTCACTCTTTATAACAACCAATAGTGCGATTGAGTTTCATTCTTGCACATGGCAGACTGCGGTTCATGCAGTATTTAGGATCCAACGGCTTCTCGACGATAACAATGTTATAGAGCTGAAACTCCTTGTTATAGCCACGCTCGATGTTAATGATTTTGATCTTGTATGTTTCCGCCTGAACCATTTCTTTGTGAAACTGCGCAAGGTGTATAACGGTGTTCTCAAATCTGTACATTCTAGAATTTTTTTCATCCGTTGAAACATAATGGCACGGCCTTCTGAAAACAGACTTAAGGATATGGTCGTCTGAAAAATAAAAAAATATATTGAAATATATTATTGTGAAAACTTTTCAATAAAATTTATTATTTTATTAAATGTGTTTACCAACAAAGCTGTCCGTGATCGTCAAGCCTTTCAGCGAATCGCTGCACGGCACGCATATAGTCCAGCACTTCGACACGGCGAATTCGTACTTGCGTCTAAACTTTTCCTAAAACATTGCAAAATAGTGGTTGTTTACATAACGGAGAAATCCGATGTTTGTGATTGCGGCATTTCGAGAAACGACTCGGACTAACCCGCAGCTGAAGATAAAACGTATTGTACGTCAATTCATCGGCCTCCATGCCTGACCTCGGCCGGATTCGCTTCAAATTCGCGATGCAGAAACAATTGTAAGTCCACCTATAGTTAGAGCTCTTGCGATCACACACGTTTATAATCTAATCGTGAGATCGCAATGTTTTTCAATCGCAACCGCCGTTTATTGCAACCGGATTTGTTTGTTCGTCGCCCGGACAATGCGCACGTAGACTCGGATTGCTTATCGCGTGTTCGATTCACTGACATTATTTTTACCCTTTCGCCGGACTGTTGTTTGCGCTGCAACACAGACGTACGACGTTCTTTCCCGTTTCATTGGAATCACGAGACTACACGTGACCGCGAGTTTTTCCCGTGTGCTTCCTTTTTTTTCCTTCTCAACGTAACTATGTAACAGTGGGGAATGCATGCAGACGGATGAACTTTCGCTCGCGCAATCTCCAGGTAGTTTTCAATGCGCAGCTGAGCATACATCGTGCCTAGAAGCAGCCAGTAGCAAATACCGGTGTCCGATTACTAACCGACCAAGGCCACCCTCGAGTCGTCTCAGCGCAGCGCCCTCGCGCAAATGTCTCGGAATCTTCGGGTACTTCCAGATATTTCCCATTGTGGTAAAAAGATACGTATGCTCAAACGGTTAATAGCACGCGATAACCCCTTTCGGATGTTTCTCCTTCGTTTCACTGCCTATGAAAAAACAAATTGTCTTTCGCTGGAGAATCCGCAAGCGCTGAGAAAGATAATTTTTTTTGTTCAAACATCTGCCGTTTATAAGGTTATGTGCAAGACTCTCCCGCCCACTAACCTCGCACCCTATCGGTGACAAGAACGGTATTGCATGTCGTTTCGATTCTCCAGACAATTGAGGAAAAAGGATTTTTTTTTCCCTGCGTCTGTCTATTCCCTAGGGAAAGATAATTTTTTTTTTCCTCGGTGGAAAATGGTCTCAAAACGGCATTCGGTACAGTTTACCGACGGCCATATTTTACATTACCATGGCCATGTGGAAGATGTACCACGTGACATATGAGAGCGAGAGACATGGATGAATTTTTGTGAATCAATTTAGTTTGAATCTGGTTGAAGTTTCGGATAATACGGAAGCGTCATTGGACGTGTTTGAAATGTCAAAAGCAAAATCAACTAATGATTTTTCTTTCAACCGCAAAGACCAGGATTTCTTAATTGTATTAAGTACAGATCTTGTTTACCGACTGAGTCGTTTCGCGTGTCCTTAAAACAGCATACAGTGCAGTTTTTGTTACCGACAGCGGTAATTCACGTCACTTCGGTGTGGAAAATAAAATCTCGTAACCGAAAATGTTTGTGCTCACTAGAAGCAGAAAAAAAAAACTGTACCTGAAAAACTGCGGACAATTCAGCAAATGTGATTACGCAGAGAAAGAAAAATTCTTTATCGTTGACCTACTGCGATTAAAGGGTAAATTTTATGTGGTCTACGCACACGCTGGCAGCTGTACGGTTATCAATGAGTCATTCCGGAATTACGAAATTAATTCTCAAATAAAAATCCCATTGTCGATAATTTCTATGTAAAGTTGTTATTATTATTTTTTTTTAATCCGTTAGATCAGACTTGTCAATGCCAAGTGTGATTATAATTAATTTGCCATGAGGAAAGTTTACGTTTTTCCGTCAATTTTTTTTTAACCGCTTTCAATCACTTTTCCGTCTTTCAATTTTTTTAAAATTACTGAAACGGCCAATGGCGAAGCACGATGAAGAAGCTATCGATTGCAGTGATTTTTTTTTTTTTTTCACGAATTATCGTTATATAAAGGCGTGAGTGGAAGCAAGATCGGCTGGAAATGTTTCATTCGGAAGAAAAATACGTAATTTATTTCTCGAAATATTTATCTCCGTTGAGGGCGAGGGGAGGGGGGAAGGAAGCCTTTCGAAGCCGAGCCACGCTCACGTGGATTCGAAAGTTGTGCGTGTCGTTGCTTGTGCCGAGCAGAGTGCTCGTCGGACGAACGCGATAAACACACGCGGTCTCGCCGGACACAGCGTGTCGGGTCGGAATTTTAATCGCTCACGTTTTCAACAAAAACTCCCTCGTTTTATCATTTCAAATCGTCGAACGTTTCGAGAATCGTTTCACTCGCAATTTTTCAGTCATCCGTATATTTTTTTTTTTTAAGTGTACAAAATCGTGAACGAAAAAAAAAAAAAAAAAAATTGTTTCATTCATAGCGTGATTATGAAAAATTCTCAGCCGCCTTTTTGAAACTCTCAGCTAGTGGAAAAAAAAATCCCATCTGATCATCGGACAAATTATTTCGTCCCGTCTCATTTGTCTTCTCAATAATTTAGAAATATTTCGAGGATCGTTTGACGCGCAGTTTTTACCTGTCCTCGAAAATATATTCGTGTCCAAGTGTACGAGTCTGGGAGGAAAAAAAAAAAAAAAAAAAAAAAAACTGTTTTCCAAAGTGTGAAAATAACCGGTCATGTCGCTTTATAATTATAGTGCAACGATCGCGAATTTTCTGCCGCTTACTTAAGGCCTTCCTCTGTTGATGAAAAAAAAAAAAAAAAACACCTGCGTTTTATCGCTGGACAAATAATTACGTCCGATTTGTATCGTCGCAATCGAACTCTCGTCTGACTGGGTAACATTTAGTCCACGCGAGTTATTTTCTTCGCGACGATTATTCTTCTCTGTGTCGCTCGAGCGAACGAGGCGGTAACTTCTCAATTGAGTTCCGGCCTCTTATTGTTCTGCGGTTTAGCAGTAAACCCATTAAGGCCGTTTAGCCTAGCGGAAGAAAGACAAGCCTAGAAAAACGGGTCAGTCGTTTGATCTGAAAAAAAAAAAAAAAAAAAAAAAAAAAAAAAAAAAAAGACTTTCAGAACCGGGCAGAGCGTTGACTCGCTGATAGCTGTAATTTAAAAAAAAAAAAAAAACGTCGCATTTGCGTTGCCGTGTTCGGGACAATTGTCGAATTTACGAGACTCCAACTTTAATTCGTCGAATGACGTAGCGTTCGGAGTGACTCAACGTCATCGTCAACGCTGAGTGTTTCGAACGAACGCGTTCGTTTTATTCTTTGTGAAGCGTGGCCGATCCGGCCAGCCGGTCGTCGGAGGGCTTTGAGACCCGCAGGTAATTGCCTCGTTAATTTCATACATTAGACAATGTTGCGAACCCCCGAATACCCAATGCGTTCAGCCGCTTCATCACGGTTTCCATCGAAGCGCGTCGTATTTATATATTTATTGGTATTATTTTTCTTCATTTTTTTTATAGATATTTTTATAGATATTTTTCATTTTTTTTTATAGATTTTATTTTTCATTAAATTAATTGATCGAATTGAGATGTGACAATCCGTATGAATTAATCGAATTGATCTGTGACAACTCCATTGTAAAACGTTCGCGTATCAGAATTCTGTCACAATTTTTATTGGAATAAAAATAAAAATTCGATCGAGTGTTGTTTTAATTTCGATAGAATTGTTGTGATTTCGGTAGATTTTTCGGTTTCCATCGAAGCGCGTCGTATTTATATATTTATTGGTATTATTTTTCTTCATTTTTTTTTATAGATATTTTTATAGATATTTTCCATTTTTTTTTATAGATATTATTTTTCATTAAATTAATTGATCGAATTGAGATGTGACAATCCGTATGAATTAATCGAATTGATCTGTGACAACTCCATTGTAAAACGTTCGCGTATCAGAATTCTGTCACAATTTTTATTGAAATAAAAATAAAAATTCGACCGAGTGTTGTTTTAATTTCGATAGTATTGTTGTGATTTCGGTAGATTTTGTGATATTTATCAGTGGTGGAGTTGTGAGCGGTGCGGTAATACAGACTTTGGTCGATTTTCCGTTCGATAAGATAACATTCAGATGTATTGGATACGATGGGATTTTTAAAAATCTATGCGAGCCATCGTTGAAAGATTCTACTTATAGAATTCGTTTCCTCGATAGGAGTGAGCGATTGGTTCTTAATTGGAATATCCGGCGTATATAAGCTGAAAAATATTATCAATGACTCGAAGTGAAATTCGCTTGCGGACTGCCGAAGAAAAAAATGCTCGTCTCGATTCTCAAAATTCCACGTAATTAAAACCATAAAATGTCGACGGTTTTTTCGGCGTTTTATCGATGTCGTATTAAATTATAAAAATTGAAAAGCGAACTGGAGTAAAAACAATTATTTGGCAGCCACGAGTGATTTTTTAAATATACGAGTCAAAAAAAAAAAAAAATCATAAATTAAACAAAATATTTCGTCTGAAAAAAAAAAACGAACGATCGAAGGCACAAATTGAAGCGAAGTATGTTTGAACCTTGTAGAGCAGACTGCATTGTCTCTGAAGAGCGTGGTCGCCGTGTCGTCGGTCCAAAGATCACCGGAAGATGACGACCGCGTCATTAAAAGTCGACGATGAACTCGAAGGTACGGAAATAATCACTCTCCATTGAAACAACTAATTCCGAACGCCTGAATCTATCACCATATAATTAAAAAAAAAAAAGAAAAAAAAAAGAAAAGAAAAAATCATACATATATATACATAAATTTTAGACGAAGAAATGCGAATACGGGCTAGCAAGGAAATCGACAAAATGGGATTGTATCAATTAACGGTGTACATGATAATAAGCGTGCCTCTAATGCTCTCGGCGACTTACAGTGTCGGGTACGCTTTCACGGCCGGTGAAGTCGAGTACAGGTATTTGTGAACCAGTTTCATTGCATCCTACGTTAACGCTCTTTAACAGTAATCGAGGTCAGCGATAGCAAAAAAAACAGCACGGAAAGAAAGAAAGAAAAAAAAATTATTAAAATTAGTTCCACGCCACTAGTGGAAGATCGGGTGTGTAACCGGTCGGCCCTACTTGCGGTTGTTCAGTCTCGTTGTCCGCGTAGCTCGCGATACGTTGTATACCTCGTTGGATCCGATATTGTGGGTTTTCTCGTGTACAACGTAAACACATATCTGAGAGTGCGGTTCGTTGGCCTTCCGACACAGGTGGGCGAGAGGCCATCGGCAACGCTTTGCGGTATGCGTGCTGGTCTAATCATCTTTGCATCGGTGCTTCAGCCGTACCGGTCCGGATGTACGCGGACCTGTTTTCCCCCCCACGTGATGTATCGTTGCTCCCAACCGGAGGATAATAGAGCTCGCCGCATATGTCGATGGCTTGTAGAAGCAATTGCTTATCCTAATTACCACCCCGAAAACACGGTGGCCCGGCTTGTATTAGCGTCAAGCAGCCCTCGCGCGGCTTGCAGCGAACGCAACACCGTCAATTAGCCATCTCTTATTCAAGACAATCAAGGGGCTTCGCGATCGGTTTCAACGGGTCTCTGTAAACCTCGAACTATACCGATCGACCAGTGTAAACTGCATGAATTTAGATGGTCCACGGTGAGTCAGAAGCGCGGGGCTTTCCAGTTGATCGGGGCTTATCTATTCCGTCAGGTGTCTCGTGCCCGAGTGCGAAAATTCAACGGACGCCGAATGGCAGCCCTCCTGGATCAATTATGCAGCGCCGACCAAAGACGACAAGATCGAGTCCTGCTCGAGATACGAAGTCTCGAGTTACGTCAACGAGACGGAAACGTGCTCGGCATCGAGCTTCGGCGATGAGGAAAGGAGCTGCGACGCCTGGGTCTACGATCCGCGGGAAACTACCATACTGAACGAGGTCGACGAACGGGAATTAAAATAAATGATAATTTTGGCTCTTAGAGAAATATTGTTAAATGAAAAATCGGACGTTAATGAATTATCGTTCACAGTGGGACATCACTTGCGGTGATCGATGGAAGCTCGCCATGGTCGGAACGGTCAATAACATCGGCCAGCTGGTCGGTCTAATTTTTGCTGGATACCTGTCCGATAGGTAGGTTCCGATCGCTTCGATGATTTATCGGCACCGATCTGTGGCCGATTAAAAATTTGATTTATCGTCGAGCTTAAACCGATCGAATATAATCATTGTCAACAGGTTCGGCAGGAGGGCGGTGTTGACCATACAAACTTTCGGCAGCGGCGTCATAGGCGTTATTCAATCGTTTTCCACCAATTACTGGATGTTTGTGTGCTTGGAATTTCTGCAAGCTACGGCATCCTCGGGAATGTACAGCTCCGGATTTATACTGGGTAAGCGCAACGACAGTCAATTTTGCAGGTACGGTAGAACCGCCATTATTAGAACACTAAGTTAAATTTAGTTTATTTTCAATAAAAATAAAATTAGACTTAATTTTAAAAAACGGAAAATGAAAATCCTTACTCGGAGGAACAATGATCGCCCTGTGGGAAAAAAATTCTTTTTTCGGCTCAAGACGGGAACATCGTTATTCCTCGTCTCCGAATTTCTATACTCTGAATAATCGTCAATTTCGAACTAGCGTCGACCCGAATTGATCTCGATAATCGAGGATCAAGAGTAGTAAAGTGGAATTTGTCAAACGTCCTTTTATCGCGGAGCTGATGTATTGTGATAAGGGAAACTTTGATCGTGCACGTCCGATATAAACGAGAACTACTAGAGATTTTATGATTAAATCCAACCTAATGATACGATATCTATGACGAGTCTACGTAATGAACCGACTTTCGAGAGTTCACCCTCGTATAACAAAAAAATGTTTTAAGATGTGGCTATTTTTTGATGCAGTGAAATCATTGAGTTGCGGTTGTTGCAGGATTGGAGATGGTCGGTGAAAAGCGAAGAGTACTGGGAGGTACGGTAATTTCCTGCTGGTACGCGATAGGAGAGATTTTCTTAGGTCTGGCCGCTATGTGGTTGCGATCGTGGCGAGCCATGCTAAGACTGTTTTTTATACCAGGATTGTTTGCGATATTCTTGCCAGCCATGGTACCAGAATCCATAAGGTATGCTTGAAGTGATTGCACTTGTCCGTGCAACCAACATCCAGCAAACCTTGAAGTCCCTGCGGTGATGGAACTGTCCCTGAATTTTACCTGCCTATAAAGAAGTCCTAGAATATCCTTGAATGTTATCCATAAATTTGAACTTTTTTTTTAAAACGCATATAACTACCGACCATCCTAAAAAAGTCATCTCAATTTCGGTGATATTCATTTTTTGCTGGAAATGTCCTGGAATTAACTATGGATGTTATTGAACTGCAAATGGACTTTTTGCTGGACATCGTGGCTCAACCAAAGTTGTCACCTAAAATGATTTCTTTATCCAGATGGCTCATAGTTAACGAAAGAACATTGGAAGTTGAAAAGATATATAAGAGGATGGCCAAAATGAACGGATTCGAGGTGAACGAGGCTAAGATAGCTCTCTACAAGGAATTGAATTTTGGAGGTGCGTCCAAGGTGAGAGCTTAGGTTGTCTTTATCAAAACCATGGTTTTTTGTTGTTACAAAAATGATGATTAATCCTCAGCAGGAAGAAAAAGAAGACAACTCCAAGAGTCGGGTATTAACGCGACAGGCATTGGGGAGGCCTAAACTGGTTATAAGGCTCTTGGCCTGTTTTGTCTGCTGGCTGACCAACACCTTTGTTTATTACGGCTTGTCGCTCAACGCAGTTGCGATAGCCGGTGACAAGTACATAAACTTCGTCCTGGTTTCCTTCATCGAGATACCAGCGAACTTCCTCGCCTGCTACTTCATCAATACTTTGGGCCGGAAGGCCACGGTGTCTGGATCTTTCTTCTTGAGTGGAATCTTCTGTTTGGCCATTCAATTCCTGCCCAAAGGTAAAAGTGGCTTTTCGTTGTTTTCGCATATCTTCAACAAATTCTCATCAGAATTTAGGAATTTTCCTTCTGCATCAAAACAAGAGTTTCTCCACGAAGAAACAGAATCGATTCTCGCTGAAATTACCATTGAATTTATAGATGGAACTTCGTATCTACCGTTGATCATGTTCTTGGGCGGAAAGGGCTGCATATCAATGGCATTCTCATCAATCTACGTTTACACTGCCGAAATGTTCCCCACAACAGCGAGACACTCTCTGCTCGCAATGTGCAGCATGACTGGTCGGATAGGCTCAATATTGGCACCGCAAACCCGACTTTTGGTAAGCACAACGCTGATCACTCGTTCGAATTCGTAACGGATCGTTTCCATCGGAAATTGCAAGGTTCTTATTTTTTGTTTTAACAAACAGGCGTCGATGGTTGAATCACTGCCGCTCATACTTTTCGGAAGTATGGGAATACTAGCTGGTTTCGTTTCTCTGGTTTTTCCCGAGACTCTCGGCTCGAAACTTCCCGATACGATAGCCGAGGCCGAAAATATAGGAAGACCAAAAGCGAAATCGTCTGCAATGGAGATGGAGCGTTGTTAAATCAAGAAGACTGATGGAACTTTGTTACGGTACGAAACTCCCAACCCTAACGAAATCCTTTCAACCCTTCACGTACCGAATTCTAGTCCAACCAGAAGCTAGAATTCGCCGAAACAACCGTTGAACCATTCGGGTGAAAAGTTATTTAGAGCCGGAATCGACCGAGTTTTGCATCGCATAAAATTCGATCCGGGATGTTCACCTAAAAAATCAAATTCGACCATAGCAAAGAATTTTTTTGGTTCTTCCTACACCCAATTGATTGGCTCACGAAGAGTCATGTTTTTTTCTTTAGATTCATGTTTTTTCCTCAGTCATCTTTTTTTCTTATAAAGCAGAACATTAATTATAGACATCGGTATCGCTTTCGTGTTTGAAAGAAGGCTGTCGGAAAAAATCCCCGGTACTCGAAGCATCAGAAAAATGTTAATGTTATTTACAATTGTCGGTCTCCTTTAATTTCAGATATATGGAGCGTTTCCATCGAAGCGTTATGTGAAGGACGCATGTCACGCAACTCGATCAGGTCATTGACCTCTGTCCCTGTCCAATCCCCACCGGGATAAACATAGCCTGCAGTTGGAATAACGATGTTAGCTTGTCGTTTTCATTATGCAGCTGGTAATAGCCGCCAGGGAGGAGGAGGGCGAGGAACGCAGAGAGGAGGCGATCTGGGAACCTGTTTGGTAGCTTGACAAATTTCGTCATCGTTCAGTCCGATCACGTTCGCTCCTATCGCGTACAATGCCAGATTCGTTTCACGAATGAACTCCGAATGCGACGCGCATGATGGAGCTGCGTCATATGCATAAACGCCGTTTGCATCGATACGAACGAGCGACGAGATACGACCCATCGTGACTGATGGTCGACCGGTCAATCGATGCTAATCGACCCATTCTTCGAGCTTTTACATATTTGACAACAGGCCGTACATACATATAGAATTCGCGTGAAAATTCGAGCGTTCGAAAAACGCGAGTTCATCGAGATGCACCGTTCTGGCATTGTTGCCTTGCATACCATATCAAGCTTCGCATCATTAACTTGTGTGCCAACGTTGCATCTCATGTTAGGAAATTAGGAAAAAAAAAAAAAAAACAAAACAAATTAATTCTTTATTATTCGTGACCCGATCGCGTGGCATCGCCTATTATTGTCCGTTTCTTCGCACTCGTCACTCTTGATCGATGACACAGGCAAATCATTGATTCACTTCGGGCCGACAGTAAAAATATATTGACAATGGATGTACATTAATGTTGTTCTAAAGTCTACGTGTGGAAATTCATTGGTGAGTTTGCGATTGGCGCGAGAAGTTTTTTTTTTTACCTTTTACGTATTTGACAATCGACCATATGCATTTATAGAGTATTTAGTGTAGACCTTAGAATTCGAGTATGCGAATGTTCGAGTTCGTTGTGAAGAGGTGTTTTGGCGTTTCTACCTTGTTAACGATGTCACAGATGGCATTATATCATGAGCCAACGATGCTTCTCTTGTTAGAAAATTTTCTAAAAGAAAATCATTTTTATTCGTGATTCTGTGGAACTGAATCGACCAGAGAAGTGTTCTTAGCGACAAATGACACACATTAATCATTGACCTACTTTAGATCGATAGGAACGTGGGAAAAATATAGACGATCGACGCATTTTTATTGTTCCATGTCATCACCATTTGCAATGTCATTGGTTACTCTGCGATTGGCGCGAGGAGTTTCCGATCATTTACATGTTTGACAATATATACATATAGCATAATTTGAGCATTAAAAACGCTTGATTTCGATGTTGCGTCCTCGCATCGCCATCTCGTCAACCACGTCATAGTTCGTATCCACTTTATGCGCCAGCCTTACATCTCATCGTAGCAAATAAAAGAAAAAAAAAACTATAAATAGTAATAATTTATGATAATTTGCGACCTCGTCGCGTTGAGTCGCCGGTTATCCCCCCTTTTTTTTGCACCTTCTATTCTCAGCGATTAATTAAACATGTCTCATCTACCCCTTGCAGCAATAAAAATGGTGCAAATCTGGACAACGAATTTTTATTTTCCGCAGTTTCCCTGTGTAGTTTCGATGGTCACTTTGCGATAGGCGCGAGGCGTTCGACTTGTTATAAAACGCTTTGCGCTTAATCGTCCAAAACTTTTGTGAATCGACGGTTCGAGCTGCCGTGTCACCCTCGAAGTTGCCTTTGATGTTTGACTATGGACAATCATTCTGGTGTCCGCTCATCCGTCATGGCCCGCAGCTGCGCGACGTTTCTGCGATTGCTGAATCAGTTTACGGGGACGGCGGTCCGGAAAGAGCCCCAACGCATCGTCGTATCGTCTTCGGCGATCCCGCCCCGACAGTTTCGACCAACCCCTATCACCCGGCAAACTTTTACTTCCATCACGAAACGAAACCACTCGGCCCTTCTCCTGCGTCTCGATGGGCAGCAGCCAGTGAAATTCCTTCCTCTTCGTTTCATCCCCGGTCCCCGGCTTCCAATTAACTACCGAAGACCCGAGCCTGCGGCTGACCGAAAAGGGAAGGTCTCGCGCTGGGAGCGCGGAGGGTGGAAGCTAAATTGTCGATCCGGGCGTCGTTGGTCCCTTCCCCACGTGGATTAGCTCCAACGTCTCACGAAATTAGTGGGTGCAATTACTTTTATTAATTTTCCTTTGTACCGAAAACTCGAGGACGAAGTTTCGCGAAACTCGCCGCTAGACGGTCACAAGAGGAAAATCGCTTCGGTCCGAGGAAAATTCAACTACACCGGCAGACACCGTTTCTCCATGGAGTCAAAGTCTTTGAGGCCAAACCAGCGATTTTCGCCAAGATTGTCAGAGATTCGATTTCTCGATATCTTCACCAATCATTGGACTGAGAAATTCTGAAAATTTGTCCCCGACAACGCTACCTCGAGTCCAAAAAAAAAAAATTAAGTCCATTTTATCAAAAATACCACGTTGGCGATTTTCATCGGAATCTCGAAGACTCGAAGAAGGCTTTATCTTGAAAAAAAAAAAAAAAAAAAAAAAAAAAAAAAATTGTTCCTCAGCTTCGTTTTTATCGAGCGTCGGCAATCACGAGGGCAAAACGCAGTCGTCTGATTTGACGCTGAACGGTAAAAGCCCAGTTTTGCAGATGGTCAATTCCGGTGGAGAGTCTTCGCCTATGGACCGGAGCAGCGTTGTTCTCGCTCATGGAAGCGACGAATGCGATTGTGAGACGAGCGAAAGACGAATGACTTACGCTTGCGAAGTTTCGTTCGGGATTGGAGCGAGAGCCGAGTAAGCGCGTGTTAAGAGTCGCCTCGATCTCCCGAACAGTGGGAAATTGTCTATCCGGATAGTTACAACCGCGCGCTGGCTGTACGTATAGAGATGGCTCGTTATCGGGAGTTCGTTAGCCAGTGTGGCGAGGCATTATTGGAATCCATAGGAGTCTGGATGCGATAGCCGGTTGTTACGTGTCGCGCGCTTAACGCCGTTGATTATGATTTGCGACAGGAGAGTTCCACGCCCGGCAGAGATGCCAAATCCCGGACGTTAATTTATTGCTTATAGATATTAGTGTCCCAGTTAATGTTAATGTCGAGCATCTGGGCGTGGGATCGTTAGCCGGCTCGTTCGTGGCCCGACGAACGTGCCCTGGCCAGAGCGTACATGGCTCACGCTCCGACTGCACTGTGATGCATTTCCTGGAATATTGGGCGTCGTTATTCCGACGAAGCATATCCCGGCTGCTGCACGATGTACAGGCATTTCAATTTCCAATTACCGCACGGAAACCCACCGAACCGAATTTCGCACGGAAAGGATTAAATCGCGCTGCGAATGAAAAACTTTTGAAAAAAAAAGGCCCTCGAAGCGATCCGCGCATTCCTTATTTTTCTATCGTTTCGCGGACGGTTTCCGCCGCGAAAAAGTTCGCGCAACGATCTCCACTTTCTCAGGAAAAAATTCGCTCAAATTAAAAATCACGCTTCACAACGTTTCGGGCGATTTTGGGCCTCCGACAATGGAATTACCATTTAATTATATTAATTTTTTTAAAAAGAATAGCGCGAACTTTTTTGGTCTCTATAGTTTCGCACGGCGTTTTCTCTCTGATTTTAAACTGCGACGATGAAACAACGATTTTTTTTGTTCACTTCGTATCCTTTCTCGAAAGCGCGAGCTTCCTCCGACAGGAGGCAAAGAAAGAGACTCGAGTTTTCAGTCTGACGGATAGAAAAATCTTTTTCAGCATCTTCGTGCCGAGAGATACGTTAGTTTGATAATTAAATCGGGACAGCAGCGAGATGAAGAGGGAGTCTGGGAGATCCGGCGGTATTATCCGTGGCAGCGAACTATGGTCTTTTCCTTAGCGAAGCAGACACCCCTCCGGATGCCGGAGGAAAACACGAGACCTGCTCGGAAACCCGCCCGTCTGATTGACATACCTACGAAAGAATAACCCCGAACGACTGGAAACTTCTTGCCCGCGGTGGTTTCATGAATATGGAATAATGCAAATTACACTCTCCTCGCTGTCGACCATCGGGCCTTCTCACTGTTATAGTATTCCACCGACGAACTTCAACTAAACGTAATCTCATTTGACAGGGATCCTCCGGAAATTTTCTTGGTCAGATGTTTTGTTTCGAATTCTTTATACACCATCATCCCCGAAGCTTCGGGGTGAACCGGAGAGAAACGGTCTGCGAGACTAAGAGTGTGCTTGTTTTCCCCGAGTCGCTGCGCCCACCATCGCACTTTTGCAAAGACTTTACTTATATACATATATATATATGTATATATATATATATATATATATATAAAAAAACTTTGCGCACTACCCTGAACCACCGGAGGTGGCCATATACTTTTATCACTGAACGTGGGAATGAGTCAGGCACGTTTCTATGACGTAACCCGAAAGCTGCGTATACTTTTATCTACTCCTGTTTTCTCATTTTTTTCCCCTCTGCGGAACCGATGCGTGACTACGGTTACATCGACGGTTGCATTTGCCGCGGGCGTAATTCCTGCTCATCCCTTATCAAGGGGATGCTATGCGATAAATGTATATATATATATATGTGTGTGTGTGTGTGTGTGTGTGTGTGAGATGTTGCGGCTGACGCTGGCCAGAGTCGCTTTCGGAGTTACCGGACGAAACTCGGAGTTGGCAAGACACGATACTTGTCACCTCCAACGCGAGTTCAAAACACATAACCGCGGACCCGACCATAAATCGGTCACTATGCAGGGATTTATCCACCGTTATATTCCCTTTTCTCTTCGCTAGCAATAAAACGTGCGATCCATCATTTTGAGATACGCACTCGGCTTCCCCACCGACGACTGACAGTCGGAGCTCATTTCTGCAGTTGTATTTCACTCACGCGAGGTAGCTCGTAAAAATATTTAAGGAAAGTTGCCGTTGAGCGATACGCTGCATGGCGACGGCAGATTACGATTGTGAATGCGATTTTCAAATTTTATCCACAATTTTTATTTAATCTACCAGTTTTTTTTATTTTTTATTTTTTATTATTTTTTTTTTTTATAAGAACTTCCATGAAGGTGCATTCGATTTACCATTTTTTTTTTGACAATGGAGCATTTTTCGGTATTATCGTGTACCCAATTTCGTGACTCGTGACGCTGTATCTTGAAGCGATCTACATTTCTTTTACAATAATCAAAATGGTCATTCTTATTTTTGAACGAAAACTGCATTTATTATAATTATAAAACTGCGGCCGATGACGTTGACCAGCGACGGAAACTTTGCCATTTACCTTAGGGGTGCGATCTCGGATGAGCAATAGCGATCGCAGCACTGCAGCGTTCGAAGGGTTAGAAATCTACATTTTTTTTTAAATATATTTTTTTATGATCGACAATGTTGTTGTTTATCGTGACATTCGATCGAGTTACCGGGAGATGGATTGCGATGCGCTGGGTTAAAAAAAAAGTGTAGCGCTACCAGCAGAGGGTTAATGGCGAATCGGTCTCGCGAAGATAGTTCGGGAGAAGTTGGGGACGCAGCAGAGCCAGCGTGTGGATTTATGTCTTGACGCCCCTCATGCCGGACACTGAACTCTGGTGCACCGTTGATGGCCCTCGGGGGATAAAGACACCCTACGCCGTAACTGTCCATACAAACCGATGGTCATCCATCTTCCGGGGCTCGATTTGACCAGAGTAGCCTCGCTTCTACCAAGGATATTCTCTCTCCGTTCACGTACAATATTTATCTCGCGATTCCTCAACTCTCACTATAATTTCCGGAGGGTATTTTTATTTTTTTATATTTTTATATTTTTTATTTTTTATCTTTTATTTTTTTAATTTTATTTTTTTTCAAACGATCGATTCTACCGAGCGCGAATAGAGAGAAATTCTTCGTTATTAATTCCACGCTCGCGCAATTGGGCTCCCTCGAAAATCGTGTACGTTTGTTCTGCGACGAGTTATACGACGAGGTATTTTCGTTTCCGCACCGCTATTTTACGTTTTCACGAGAGAAAAATGTGTAAAACGCGGTGCGTGGAACGGGCAGCGTTAAGATATGCAAAGCATTTTTCCACGAGCGAGGGCCAGTCGCGTACCTGGATATATTCTCGTCGTCGTCCACGGTGTCGCCGAGGCTCTCAAGACTAGAGGATAACTGAAAAATGTCGAGCACTCCACCGGAAGAAGAATGATAGGAAGGTGGGCGAAGCTAATGTAGCATTCACCGAGTTGCTGAACTTTTCCAATTTTCTCCTCGATTTACAGATTGGGTTGGACGGGCGTGTGAGGTAGGCCACCTTACCCCCCCCCTCCCTGTGCCCCCCTATCGCGAAAAATCCTTCGTCCGCGTGCCATCTATACCGGCATCGACAGTCTGCTTAAGCACGAGAACTTCACTGATCGGAAGATCGACGAAGCATCCGAAGAGAAACCGGCAAAAGATCCGTATCAGCTTCGCCCAGAGATATTTCTCAAACTTTTACCTTCTCGTATATATTGGAACGGCTTTGAAAGTGCGGCGACATGGCGACTGCTAAGTCTGACGAACGAACACCCTGACATCTAACCGATTTCCCTGACGCATTTAAAATTCCCTGACACTTCCGGGTCGTACGAATGTCCGTGCGAACGGACAAATGTACAAATACAGTCGATTTTCTCTATACACGTGTATCAACATTGTAGTAAAGCTCGTGTTGATTGGACGGTCATACAAGCGTGCGAGTAACGTATGGAAATTGATGCAGATGTTCGAGCGGATACTCACACGGTTACTCTCACGGTTATTAACACGATTACTTACACCGTTATTTAATCGGGTCTTCGCACGGTTACTGACTCTGATGCGCTCGTAATTACGCTGATACCGCTAGTACTGACGTAGAAAATAGATAAAGGTAGTCGGCGTGGACCAACGGGAGGACATCTTGAAATTTATATCCAATTCGGATGTAAATTTAATTACCAGCCATCGAGCAAGATAACAATAGACTTCGATGCACAGTTTCGTTGAAATGCAAACTCGTCGTTATCAAATTTATAGTGAAGGGTGGAGCAAGATGTTGGAGACGAAGGGGTCGAAGGAGACGGTATGAATCGTGGAAGCTGGCGGCGTCTAATGAGAGCTAACTAACTTGGAAGAACAGCAGAGAGGAGACTCTGCGGCCAGGTATAGGTATCGAAATTCCGGTATTCAACGTCCCATCCTATCAATATCAAAGACACCTAGGAAGCTTCTGATGCTTCTCTTGGCTCACTGCCGTCGTCTCACGTTCATACCTTTCATCGGTAATTCCGTTAAGCTCGTTTTAGAATAAAATCAATGGCGTCTGTCACAGCACACCCTTGGAGCAACAGCGTAGACATGAATCATTAATTCCGACCCATAAAAGTATCCGTGGCTCGTAACGTATCGAAATGTATAATGCGAAGTTGGAAATTTATTCGTTCGTCTGGACATCGCGCGGCACACAAATTGGAAGCTGAACGTGAATTTCTCTTGTTTGTCATTTAATTTAGAAAGAGTGATTGAAAGTCGATTAAAATATGCAACGAATAAATGCAGAATCGTGATACAACGAATAACGTTGGTTGGATCAACCGAGCCTCCAGCGAGTGCGTTAAAACGCTTTGATGGGCCTGATACAGAGTTGGAAAAAAAAATAAAAACCGATCTTTTTTTTTTCCAACAACGATTGTCCTTTCGACTCGTGAAACGATGCTCGGGGCGACAAAAATATTTGTCGATCGAACGGTGGCATTTTAACGCATCGGCCCTCGATGATAATCCAACGGTTAATTCATTGCATCGAACGTCTGTCAATGAATAAATTTTGCTCCGACACCGATTGCAAAATTGGTGCCCGCGTAGTCGCATTCGGAAGCGATTCCGGTCGCGAAGAAAATTTTCGGGAGAAATAGCGCTCGTGTTGCCGATTTCTCCATTCGATAATTCCTCGTAGACCGTTATCGCCTTTTGGATTTTTAGACCGTCATGGAGCCGCACGGATCGACAACTGCAGAGGTGTTTTGTGGCCAAGATACACTGTACACTTTGCATCGCTAATGATATTTCACGAGTGCACGGAAACCGGCACGATAATTGGCCCGTGACCCGGTGACTCGCGCCGCAAACCAATCAGCCCGTAGTCAACCGTCGACGCGACGTGGAAACGCGGTCCAGGCAGCATCCAGTCAGCCGGCACCGGGGCGGATACCTGTTCTCTCGCCGCTTAGCAATTAATGGATGTTTTAATTCTGTTGCTGCCTCGCGGGTGCTGCCTCGTGCACCACGCGCTCCCTCGACTCGTGGCTTCCTGGTGCTATTGACACAAATCGTGGAAACCCCAGTCTAGCACGTTCTCCACCCTCTCGCCGGCTCGACTCCCGTCGCATCCTGTTGGCACTCGGCAAATTCAACCGGCTCGTTTACGCAACTTTCACGGAGTTTGCCGATCGGTTATTTGTCGACGATTTTAATTAGCCGAATCGTAGTCGGCAATCGGACGGGAGGTAAGTCGACTAGGAAAGTCCGAACTTCGGAGAAACGTGGGAATAATGTGTGATTTTTTTTTTTTTTTTTTCGAACTCGAGGCAAGTCGTTGGAAAAACGATCGGTAATCGATCCGAAAGTTGACGGAAAGCGCGACACATCGGAGCGTTATGGGAGACCTCGTTAAGTTTCGATGCATAAATTAAGTAGGTATCGATTGACGGTGGGAGCGACGACGAAGAGCGTGGGTCGATCGGTGTCGATGCGGTTTGAGCTGATCGCCGATACGGTCACCGATAATTCGAGTGGGCCAGCGCGGGATTCCGGAGTGGATAGAAAATTTGCCGATTGGCGGGAGGATGGTGCGGTGCTGCGGTGACGGCGGCGGCGTTGCTCGATAGCGGCGAGAAATAAGCGCGACGATCCGTCGCTCTCTCGGGATTTTCGAGTAAATCAGGCTTGTCAGGGATGCGTCGAGGGTGACGGTGCTCGTCCAGAACGAAATGATTGGCGGACCGCCCGCGGGGGAACGATTCCCGGCGAAGATAATGGATCATCGATTTTTTTTCTTTCTCCGTGACCACTCGGCTAAACGACCGTCGGGGAATATCGCAAGATTACCTATCCGAGACTTCTCTATTTCTTTTATTTTCTCTCTTTCTATATAAGTGTGTATATATATATATATATATATATATATATATATATATATGGTGGGTGAGCGAAAATCCAAAGTAGCGATTCCAACTGGAAAGTCCCGTAACAACTCCCCGACACTAGGACGCTTTTCTATCCGTAGATTTCCGAGGGCGGAGAATGGTTATAACCGAGATAGCGGCGCGTGACGAACGAATTAGTAGGACGCTGTCCGATAACATCTTTTTTTTTTTTTTTTTTTTTTTAATTTTTTTTTATATCGAGTCTCCCGAATCGAAGTACTGAATTTTCATGGTGCCTAGTCGGGGAACGACATATGCGAAGATCTACATGGAGATTGTCGCTTCTAGTTTGCATATTGGCCGCTTTTATCCGCATCGCCGATCGGTATAATAATCCGATCCGGCGCCGAATGCGCCACCCCCTTCGCCGAAACTCATTTCGAAACATAAGGATTATTCTCAAATAGACCGAATAATTAGATTTCTCGAGGGAAACCAATAATGGTATTATATATATTTCCGAGAGGGAATGATGTACGAGGGTGCGTCCGTGGAAGGGTGGAAGTCCCGGTAATACGTACACCACGAACCACCGAGAAAAGCCACCCCCTTTACCCTCTCGCCCGAAGACTCCCAGGAAAAATCTCTTCTGACTCTCTTGGCCGGTGCCAATTACTTCGTTGCACGCTCGCAAGAAAGATGCTCGGTCTTATAAGCTCTCTCCGCTACCTCGTATTTCCACCGGCAGAGTCTCGTTTGCCCGTGCAAAAAATCTCTGCTATATATATATATATATATATATATATATATATATATAATTCGTGGATTCTCTACTCGTAAACTCTGTTTTAAGAGAGAATCCATCTTGCGAAAATAAGTAGGATTCTGGATGCTGTCTTCCGAATCGTTGTGACTTTTTGAAGAAATAAAAAAAAAATAATGAGGTAAAGAAAAACTATGTTTTCCGAAGACATTACGGATCGATTCGGTCGCGCGGATCGAGGATGCCTTTAGCGGTTCGCCAGTTCACTACGAGCAGTAACAACATACCTCGTGCGACGATCGTGAATCCGGTGGACGATTCCGTCGTACTTGGACGTCGGAACGTTCGGACGATGAGAAAAGAGCGGAGGGAGAAAGCCGAGAGAGGACGAAGAGGATGGCCAGAAACGTTTCTGGAATCAACCCAGAATCGTTAGTTGGTTAAGGACAAAAAAATTGTTTGCGGTACGCGAGCGTCCGAGTCTCATCTTTCTCTCTGTTTGCTTCGACACGGGGCGCGAAATGACAATGTACAGTCTCCGGAACACTTTTAGCGGGGGGCGAGCGACAAAATAAAGAATGAAAGTACCACTCCGGGTTTTCGCGATTTTTCCCTCGCTGCACTTTTACGACGATTATAATATACGCGGTGTGGAAGGTAAAAAGTATGAAGGTTCGACTCAGCCGGATTTGGTTTTTAGTTTTTGGATTTTTTTTTTTTTTGCGTTCTACCGAGCGTTCACGTGCACGAGATTCATTTGGGATGTATCCAAGAATCAACGATTTTTCCTCGCGGTTTTTTTCATGATCCTTTTTTATTGGGTGTATTTTCCGCGTCGGAGGTAATTCGAGCGCGAGGTACGAGCCGTCAAAAATTACGAGGGGGCTCGCGGACATGTGGGAGCCACTCGACGGAGTCTGTAGGAAATTTTGTCGTTTTGTTTATCCGGTATACGACTGCACGGGCGCTTGACGCGCGCGCCGTTCCCGTTCAACTACTGTACGGCAGACCGGGCGTGATTCGTTTATTGGCTCATTTTTCGCGGCTCGAGGGACTCTCTTTTTTACGTGAGCAATTACCATCAGCGCGTTCGGGCGGCTCGGAGGCGTCGGCCTCGTACACTGTCCATGCACCGTGAGAGCTTGCGCGTTCGCCACATAATATCGCGTCGTTACCGAAACGACGCTGTTATTATAGACGGTAACTATATGTAATAACACCCCTTTTATAGCTATGCTCGGGGTGATAATCGTTATTCTTAAAAGAAAAAAAAAAGTTGGCGAACAAGAATAAAAGAAGTCACGAAGGTGCATGAAACGCTCGGTGGAAGTGAAGACCGCGATGCACCCGGTATGATTCTCCTATGCCGGGGTGATAATTGTCTTCGTGGCTCGTTAACGACTCGTTCGCGAAGGTGAGTCGAGTCACGGCAAAAGCCGTGTAGCGATCCGTCACGCCGGTGAAATTTCGAGGGATAGCGGCGATCAATGGGCCCTTTCAGGGAAATGATTTTCCAACTTCTCGGCTGATCTTCTGAGAATCGAAGAGTTATATTTGAGACTTGAGAAATAATTTCCTAGGACCTCAAAAAATGGCAAAACTGGTATATCGGTTCGAGGGATGATTGAAAATTTTGGGACTTTTTGGTGAAACAATTTTCCAACTGCTCGGCTGATCTTCTGAGAATCAAAGGGTTATATTTGAGACTTGAGAAATAATTTCCTAGGACCTCAAAAAATGGCAAAACTGGTATATCGATTCGAGGGATGATTGAAAATTTTGGGACTTTTTGGTGAAACAATTTTCCAACTGCTCGGCTGATCTTCTGAGAATCAAAGGGTTATATTTGACACTTGAGAAATAATTTCCTAGGACCTCAAAAAATGGCAAAACTGGTATATCGATTCGAGGGATGATTGAAAATTTTGGGACTTTTTGGTGAAAGAATTTTCCAACTGCTCGGCTGATCTTCTGAGAATCAAAGGGTTATATTTGAGACTTGAGAAATAATTTCCTAGGACCTCAAAAAATGGCAAAACTGGTATATCGATTCGAGGGATGATTGAAAATTTTGGGACTTTTTGGTGAAAAGATTCTCAAGCTGTCCCACCGATCTTGCATCGAAGACCTCAGAATCAAAAAGTCATGACTGACAGCGTTGGGAACAACCGTCCACGACCTTTTCTGCTCGGCCGCAGATAGAAAGATCCACCGGCATTGTCGACCCAACACGGTGGCCGGTAGACAGACAGTCGGCCAAGGATCCGGCATTACATAATGCATTGCGGGGTGTTACTTAACCGCTGCATTTTCGGATTGCCTCGGGAAGAATCCCTCCGCGGAGCCCGCTCTTCTTCCACATACGGATGCGGCAACTATATGTCGCCGTCGTTGCTCCCAACCGTGGTTTCGTCCAGAGAATTCGACGACACACCGAGAGAAAGAGAGAGAGAGAGCCGGGCGTGTCTGCGATATATCGTCTCCTTCACCCCTGGAATTGGATTACGAAAGACGCGCCGAGGGGAAGAGCTCGCGACGGGACGACGAGGGAACACGCGAGGGGGACCCGTGGGAGTTATGACTGGCACATACACCGAACCGGATGGTATAAAAGACACGGCTATGCATTTTATTAAAAATAACATATACATGATTCTGCTCTTGGCGTGATGTTCTACCACTTCAATTTCTTTATTATTATTTTTATTTTTTTCAAATAAATATTAAATTCTCGTGTTTTTTTTTTTTTAGATTTGAATTACGTCAAAGATAATACGGAATATTTGTGAATCAATTCGACGACAGATCCGTTCCGGATTCGATGAAATTCAGTTAAGACTCGACATTCATTGATGCGGAAACGGAGCGAGGCGTTTGTTTGCGATCGAAGGGGGAATGATAATAGATTGCCGTTTCGGAACGCTCCACGTTACAGCACTAATAGAAGTACGAAATGGGCCATTATGGTAATCGTGATTAGACAGTAGCGGGTTTACAAAGTGGGGCCGATGGTATTGTAACGGCAGCGGTCCAGAGTGCAGGCGGTTTGTGGAAGCTTGAATTCGCCTCGTAACTAGTTGTTTTCAGAGTCAGCAAAGACGAAGGGAAGCGAACAGGCCGTCGCATGACGTTCTGAATTTTGTTTAAACTGGTTTGTTGGTTGGCTGAAGAGTGGCTAAAGCGCTGCGCTAAACGTTGCAGTTTATACACAGAACGATGGACTTAAGCGGCTTTTCGGCGAGGCACATAAGTTTCCCTTAATAATTTGTTTGACTTTCGGGTAATTTTCGGCATCAAGCAGGGTCGACCTCGCTGCCGACCCTACGATCTTACACGGATGCACCGGCCCTGTACTGAGGTGAGAATTAAGGGGTTGAGTCAACATGCATTTTCCGGGTCTTAAAGCAACTCGAGCGAACGGGCGTTTCTGGCCAGTCACTAAAATCTCGCTAGTTTTCAAGCAGAACACACGCTTGCATTTTCTTTCAGATATCATTTGCAATTTTTTTCACATTTTTTTTTTTTTTTACCGATTAATGTATTTGAAACTTTGTACCAGTAAATAAAAATTGAAATAAAAATGTTTTCAAAATAAAAAATAAATGAGTAACGATGACGATGGATCAATCGTTTATTTGTAGAACAAGAGATTTCTTCTTTGCTTCCTCATCAGGTATGCAAAAAGAAAGTATTATAAACGAACGGCAACGCAAAGCTTGTTTTACTCGTCCTGGTAATGAAAGAAAAAGCATTTGAGTCCATTTCCGTCCGGAAACCACGGTAACACTTCGAAGAGACTTCGGACCGGCGTGAAATTTTACCCAACTAATTCCACGACTCCAACTTCGCTCCAACGTTAAACGCGACAGAGTCACGCTTCACGAATGCGCCATTATCAAATTTTTTTCCCCTCTTTTCGTATCTTCGTATTACGCAAAAGAAGTCTCCGCTCGAAGTATATATCTGTATCCATCTCCACTGAACAAATGGATTCTTCACGTGCAAAAGCTACTTTCCCTTTAATCGCGAGTTCACGCAACCAGTCAGGCCCTTGTAGGTGAATTTTTTTTTCTCACCCCCTCCTTCCCTTTGCGAATAGCTGAGCTCTTCTGGAAGCTTTTATCGAGGCCTCGTCGCGTCGCAAAAGTGTACCGCGAGAAAGCGCGGAGTACTCGAGAATATGACAGTGGTAAGTGCGGCTTCGAGTGCACAGCGAGCACGGTTGGCTCGCGGAGAAAGGGATGTTGCTCGGGAGTTGCAGGGTGAAAACGTTTTCCAATCCTGCGAAGCTTACTCCGAGGAGTCGCGGGAGTCGGCGGTGGCGGCTTAAAAGTCACAATTTGCCGATCTCCCCTCCTGCCGAGCCGGGAACGGATCTTTTTTTTTTCTCGTTGCCGAGTGCAGCGACGGGGACGCGATGGGATCGCCGCTCGGAGTGCTGGCACACGACGACGATGCCGATGCTTTTGTGGCCGGGGTCGCGCCCCTGCGCCACGCGACGTAAAAGTGTATTATAGGCTATGAAAGAAACGAGGGGCGACCTGCACCCCTGCGTCGGCAGGATTGCTCTCGGTGTGTAATTTGTCCGCGTTACGTTGCGTGGAAGATCGAGACCCCACGCGGCGAATTCAACCGATCTTTCTCTTTCTCTCAGCCTCTCGTCGGTTCTTTCTCGCTCCACTGTGCAATGCACCGTCTACCCTTCGTGAATAAAAAAAGAACTGCAATCTTTTCGACCCTTCCCGCTAACGGATAGAGACGGAACGGCCCGTTCTGCACTCCCGCCCGCTTATACCGTCGTAAACCATTTCTGTGTTCGACCTGACACACTGGATTGCGGAATTTATTACTTTATTCGCCTCCCAAATGTCTCCTTAGCGTTGAAGGTCGCACAGAGCCGTCTATGTGTATTTTTAATAGATATATTTTTTTGAGCTATGGATTAAGCCATATTGCTCAAATGGCTTCCAGTTAAATTACGTGGCGTTAGAAAAAAAAAATTCTAAATGGGTCGGCAGGGCCGGTGGGAAAAAAATGTTCGGTACATGTACCGTGTCTACGGAATATATGACGGCTATTGGATTCTTTATTAACGCACATCCTTCTCTATCCAAACACTATTGATCGATGCCGCGCCGCGTAGATCTGCTCGAGTACGCCCACTTCCCACATTCCAGTCCATCGTAAAACTTGATAACTTGTGGCAATATATTTATGGCAAAGGCTCCCACAGATTGCACAATCGACTCTATTCCTTAATATTTTTTAAAGTCGCCCTTGCGATCATTTATTCCAGCAAGAACCATCAAACTAATAAGGTGCGCGTAAGATCTGTGAAAACGCCGCACTGATTTTTGCCCATTGATCTTTCCGCGTTCTCTTTATCAAACACGTCTCAAACTCAAAATTACTGTCTACTTGCCATAAAGTAAAAATAAGATCGGTCAGTGTTACTGTCGTAATATTTCTATTTTATTCTGCTTTTATTCACGGTATTATTTGATTTCTCCACGACAATTATATTCTCGCTGTATTTACTGATATTGATCCGGAGTTCAATTAGGACATGATAAATATAGCAATGCCATATATATTTTCATAGCTCATGCGACACAATTTGCAGCGGGAAATATATACGATATCGTATTGGAAGCGAGCACGAAAGAATTCTCGATGCTACGTATGATCCGAAATTCGTCAGGATACCGTAAAATCTCTTCGGAGAGCCTGCTCGTTATCTTCACGGAGATACGAGAGAGAGCTGCACGTACATAAGTAACAAGCGATACGCCCGCGGCTTTCGAATGAGCTTCCGTTTCGCCGTAACCGGAAACTCGGACGGCGAACGGCTTCATCCCGAAACCGTACGAGATTCGAAAACTCCGCAATCCTCGATACGGTGTATGTTTCTCCTTCGAGCTTTCTCCGAGCCAACATCATTACCCAACATCAGACCGACTTCCGGCATTCCCGATTATTTATTTATTTTCTTTTGTCTTACCTCGCCCGAACTTCGAACTTCTCCCACTCTCATCCAGCCCGATTTTTCTCCGAAACCAAAAAGTACAATTGCACTTCCATCGTGAATTTTTATTTAAAAAATTTAAAAAATTTAAAAAACCCCCGACCTTTGTTGCAATTTTTTCTTACTTCGAATATTGATCGAGAAGTTAAAACTAAAGTTTACATTTCATTTCGCGAATATGTATCTCTCAGTCGAAAATCGGCTGGTCATTCCCATCGCTCGTCGGAAGTGGAGAACGAGATCGTGGAATGGCCGCAGTGGCTTCGGCTTGCGCATCCGAAGAGGACGAACCCTCACAGGGATTCCAGTTTCCCAACCACGACTCAATGGTTCCACCCCTCCACCCACTTCCCGTCCGCGCCGCGTCTGCTCGCCCTCTTGGGACATGCCTTCAGAGCGATAGCAGGTCGAAAAGCCCGATTCTGAACGAATACGACGCGCTACAGAGTCGCAGCGTTTTTTTTTTCTCTCCGCCGCTCCCGTGCGGACCTCGGCGTCACGTGCCGGTTTTCCGCTTCCGCTTCCCTCCCTCGATATCCGTCATGTGGTACACACTGTATATAACATAATCTTCGAGGCCCGACATAGCCGCGTACCCAGGAACCGGAAAGCCCGCGTTCCTCCACTTCTTACTCCCGCAGCTTTATCCAGCTCCGAAAGGACGGAATCGGCATCGAAATCCGTCCATATCGAACTCCACCGCTTCCAGCACCGATGCGAATCATCCTCCCAATTCGCTCCACAATAGGCGTCGCGCAGACCTCTCCGAGATTTATCTCGGCCCTCGGCCAATCCACGTCCATCAATCCCGGTCGTGATTAGCGAAGCTGCGGAAACTTTCGATTTTGTCTCGCGTCTATCGAGGGGGAAAACGAAACTCCAAGCGCCAATGTTCGCCAGCCGTTGATAACAAACTTCGTTGATCATTGTGAAATCGAGTCGGCTCTTCGGCGGCTGAATTTCGCCGTCTATCGCGAACTCAGGTGCGTTTATTGCCCATTGCCGAGTACATCCGATAACAGTCGCACTCGGCCCATAGAGAGACGGACGGGAACGATCGGGTATTGCGATGGGGAGTTTGAGAAGTTGCGAGTTCGCTGATGGGTCGTTCTGGTTTCGACAGTGGTGGCGTGGCATTGGCGGAATGCCGATTCCACTGGTGGTATCGTTGCGGTCTGGTACAGTTGCGCCAGCTCGATCGTTCCTGTCGTCTCATCCGCATCGTCGTCGGGAACCCGGATTCGTGCGGGGAGCTCGGGCGTTGTTGACGTCTCCGGAGGAAATTGACTGGCGGGACGCCTCGAGACGACCAAGATTCACCGTATACGTGCAAAGCCACACGTAGTTTCTCCTCTCGGCTTTTCTCAGGTTTCCAGAGATTCGCCCCACGGGCTCATCGTCATCCGCGCGAAGTTGACGTCCTACCATTCGATCCGGCGTAGCCGCGTTGCGATGGTTGTCCTCGTTCCACTTCCTCGCTGCCGTCATTGTCTTTGGGCAACGATATACCTCGTAGGCCCTCGCGGCTCTTCGAGCCTCGACTCACCGAGGCAACTCACCGAAGTCGGTGGAAGAGAGCCCGAATCCCGGAAATCCGGCGCCCCGATTCCCTCAAGCTTTCCCGGAGCAGGCCACGTCTCGGTGCACAAACGACGTTTGTAGTTTGTACTTGTAACACAAGCGGCCTCGAGGCGAACCAGAGACGGCGACGGTCGCATCCTCGTCGGAGACAATGCTCTTTGAAATAACTCCCCCAGTTACGTCGTTATAGCTGCTGTAGTGTAAGTTGTGCCTCCTCTCGGCCGCGGCTTGTGCGTATCCAGGGCTCCGGTGTCCCCTGTGCGATGCTCCCGGCACCGCTTCGCCCTGCGCAAACCCCCTCGTCGTATCCTTTAATGTAGCCTCGCCTACGCTATTCTCCTCGGTTAGTGCTGCTACGCCTCCCATACCGCCCTCCGAGCCTGTCTCTGTATGCTCTTAACACTTAGGCTTTATGCACCGAGCGTTATCGTTATCCGGAAGATTACGTCGGAAATTTTCCCTCCTCTTCGCGGGATTTTCCACGGTGCAGTGGCTCGCTCACCCTCGAGACCGCGATACAAACCTCCTCTTACCTTCCCCGCCACTTGATACGAACCAGACGGACCAGAGCTGACCGGATTTCTCCTATGAGTGCCGGAAATTCTGCGGCGCAAAATGTTGCGAAGTTTCCAAGACATTTCTTGCTCCATCTTTGAGACCCTTTGCGGACGCTTCGCGAGATAGAACGAACGCGGTTCTCCACTGTCCGGGGTTTTTATTTCGTGAATTTGTAAAGCAACCGATATAATTGAAATTACTTGTCTTGATCAACGGTCTTTCGTTCAATTTGATTCGATCAACTAATGTACCGGAGGGAAAGTTTTTTTGTACGGCATTCGAGATGCGCTAGTTGAGGCCGAATTTCTATACAATTCAATTTCTCTTTCATGTGAAAAATAGGGTTTTCCACTTGTCGCATGAAAAATCTGAGATACGTCGTAAAATTTTTCTCGGAATCTCGCGAAACGAAACATTCCTCTTTTACGGCTTTTTTTCTCCCTTTTTCTTCACATATATTAATATTCGGAGAGAAATTCCTTGCGGAATATGAATGGAGAATCTCGTATAATTTCGACCACCGTTTTTCCTTTAACCCGTGGATTGACCTCGCTATTTTTTATATTACTGAACTAAAATGTCGTCTATACGAAATAAGATTTTTCAGAGTTTGTTCACGTTCATGAATTATTACGATCCATGAGTTCATTTGAAAAAATCATAAACGGAAAGCAATTTTCAAAAATCTAAGAATAAAATCACAGAGCTTTTGAGATTTAGTTGTCATACAAAAAATCGCGAGTCCGATCTAAGATCCGAAGGATTGGACGAATTCCCCCATTCCACCGACGTATGTAAAGTGCGGAGCGAAGTCTCCCTCTCCCGCCACGACTTTTTTCACTCCGCCGGGACGGAGCACGCCATACACGATACCCGCTGCTTTAATAGCGGCGCAGATATTTGTTACGCATAACGGATCCACCGTAATAAACAAGGAAAATAGTCGTCGGTGGCGTTTCCCTTGGCGCTCCGACGAGTACACGCGGCCAACCCTCGTCCGCCGAAACGCGAACCTTCCGACGGGGGGTCACGAGACTCCCTTTTCCTCCACGGGCTTTTTCTTCCCTCTTACGCCCCCTCGTCATCCATTTTCTTATTATTAGCCTCATTCTCGTCCGGAAAATACATATACACTGCGGGGTGGGTTCTGCGATACCGCACTTCCTAATGCAAACACGTCGAGTGACCGACGACCCAGGGAGAGGATTCGAGAATGGGAGTGACTCGATTCCAACGGAGACTTCGACGCTGAGAAAACGGAAGGGGGAAGAGGTCGGGCATTAGCCGAGCGGTAACATTGCGGGGTGTCTCGCAACCCTCGTCTTATTTGAATCTTATTTGACGGCCTTAACGCCCTGAAAAATTCTATTCGGTTAAGTACTCCGTCAGGGTGGGAGGAAGGTTGTGGGGTGTGACGTGTCGCGTTTCGTACTTTTCAAACTCTTTTCCACCGTCTCTGGTCGCAGCCCCATGGGCTTTTCTCCGCGTCCGGGCGCGGAGGGGGAAAAAAAAAAAAACCGAAGGGAGCAGCGTGGCAAAGGGAAAGAGATCGAACCTTCCAGCCGCCGAAGCGGCCCCGCGCGGAAAACGTACAGCTATACGACGCGAACGCAGCTCAAACCCTCGAACTTTCACCCCTCCGCAGGCTTTTCCGCAGGAGCAGCTTCCTCTTTTCCGTCTCTCGCGCGCATCCCCTCCGACCCCCTGTCGAATCATCCCCTTTCTGCTTTGGATCTCTTCCTTCGTTCCCAACCACTCTCCCCTTTTTTACCCACATTTTTTTCTAGCCGGATCTCCGCAATGCCCGCATGGACTTCGCTCCCTTCGGCTCTCCGGCCTTTCGCGGGTCCGACCCACCGAACCATCCAGGGCCAATCGCTGTCTCACGATCGTTGCATCCACGAGGGAACGACCGACCGAGAGACCATGGCCGAAATGTTTCCAACCCCGTTCTCGCGAAAATATGCTCTTGATGCTTTATTCGCCTCGAGCACTGCCGACTCGGCTGGCTCATCCTGACGCCAATTAACGGATTGAAATTGGAGAAGCGTGAGTAAGCTCGTACGAGCTTCTGTACAATATCGACAGACATCCCGTTAATGTACAAAAAAAAAAAAAAAAAGAATCTAGGACATTGCTTCTCGCGAGGGAAAGTACGGATGCAATTTTTTTCATCTTCGAATTATCATGGATCGGGGCGAGGAGTGCGGTGTGTACGAATTATATTAATGTTCTGTGACGTTCGAGCTCGGGAGTATGAAAGTTTGGGGAAAGTTTTCCATTTCCCCGGTGGAATAATGGCATTCCCTTGAGTTAATATAACCGTGCACTGTACCGAGGCATCGTGGCTCGCGGACGGAATATTCGACAAAGTGTAATGACGATAACTCGCACCGTGACGTTAAAAGCAAGATAGAGTGGCTTATTAATTAACCCAGTTTCCATTCGGGCAGTCGTCGATGCCGGAAACATTGAAAGAACCGTCGAATACTTTTGCGATTGCTAAAAGATTGCGCCCTCCTACCAACCGATTCGCGCCCGAACTCCGTCGCCTTATTCTCCTCGCGATCGCTCACTCTCCGCGTCTCTCTCGCCGCATATTCCGGAAAACTTTGAACGCCGCCCGAGCGTGAGAGACCGAGCTCCGCCAAAGTTTTCTCTGGATTCGACGAATTTCTTTTCAAGATCGGAAATTGAGAGTGCTCGCTCTCGAGGATTGAACCGTGACGCTATATTACTTTTGCGCTCGGTCGGCTCGAGTCTCTGTTTCGAATTGAACGAGGGAAGACTCTGGCTGTTGAGGAGAATATATATATATATATATATATAGGCGTGTGTCTATGTTCATGGTCCTCCGACAATCGATGGTGTTATATTAGTCCCTTTGAGAGGAGCTCGTGAAACTTATCGAGTTCAATAGGTTAGATTATTAAATTCATACGGGCATTCGCCCGTAGGACAATTAATATATGTTGGACGATGCGATGTTTCCGGAGTCGCTCTCATTGACGCACAAGTATATGGAACTGAGAGAAAAAAAAATAATTTCGTAAAATCAATACACAAACCCGCCTATTTCTCGTCTCGCAAGCAATTTTATTCCGCACTTTTGTATGTATAAGGAAAATTGACGAATGAAAAATAGTAGAAGTTCGTGGACAAGTCGTTCCATAAAATACATTATTTTTACTTGGTAGCGATATTCCCGTTAACTTTTTTTTCGAAAAAAATAAAATAAACTTTCGGATGTGTCGTCGATTATGAAATCGAAGATCGTTCGATATTTGTCGAGAGTTCGGTATCGAATATCTTGAGGAGCGTCTCCGGCCGTTCGAGTATTCGTCACCGAATAATAATGAGATCGCGGAGCGTAAGTTTCCGGGAGAACCGAGGAGACAGCTCTGGGTCGCCGGAATTACGACACAGAACGTCCCAGCCGTCGAGAGTGATAGCGAAATGGTACGGTCGGAGGTTGCGTGAGGATTAACTCCTGGCACATCGTCAAGTTAATATTGACCGGGGTACAAAGTGGGTGAAAGTTGGTTAACGCCCCAAGATTTTCGGAAGCGCCTTTCCGCCACGGCGGTATGACCGTGTGATGAGAGGAAACGTTGGGCGGCCACGTCTCTATATAGATGATAAATTCTGTACAAACCATTTTGCGAAAGCTCGTGAAGCCGGATACACCGGAGTCGGTGAATTCGCCACCGCCGTTCTCCACCTCGGGCTGCAGTCTTGCGTCGGCGTTCGTGCCGGTTCGTTCTCTCGCCCACCGCCGCGAGTGCTCGGTCTCGCGAGGTAGGCGCGCGCGCGCAAAGTTTCCAACGGGAAGCATTAGCCGAGTGGACGAGACGGCATCAAATATGAAGATAGCGCTTTGGGGAATTTCCACGGGAGAACAAAGTTCTCGGAGCACGAGCGAGCGGGACGAATAGACGACGAGTGCCGGAGGATAAGATAGATGGATATAGCGGATCGGGAAGGAATGGAAGGCGCGGGTGGATGGGCGGCGGTTTTCCCCGAGTCTCTTGATTCGACCGAGAATCCTTGCAGACTCCCTTGTGGCTTGCCGTAGGTATGCTGGATAATGGAGGGCCGACCGACAGGGAGAGAACGAGAGAACTAGAATGCGGCTGGCTGTAAGGGACGATGTACGAACTCGCAAGATCGTCGGCGCATAGTAACGCTACCCGAACGGCTAGGGTGGCTCTGAGAGAACCACCCTGCAATTGATTAAACGGGCGGTTCGTCCGCGATATCGCGTTTCGACGCTGAATCGAACCAACGAATATTTATGCCCGCACGACGTACAACGCCGAGAATGGATATCGAGCGTCGAATCGCGAGACGGGAAAACACATACGGTTGTAGGCGAAGACCCCGGGACACGCACACATTAATACACGAACGATCGTTCTTCCTCCTCGTATTGTTTTCGAGCGGGCTCGCCCGCGAACCCGTTTCGCGAGGCTTTGTACGTTATTAATCCCGACGCGTCTAGTAATTAAGTCCCCAAGCTGTTCCATTAAGTGTAATGGAATTTAGATTAAGGAAATGAGGAACTATTCGCGCACGCCCGGAGAGATCCCGATGAAATGCTATTTAATCGTTGCGGCCTCAGTTGTCGAGAGGAATTCTCGAAACCGTAGAAATAATCCTTATGGGCGAGAGTGGAGGTACGAAATTACGATCGGCTGGCGATTAACGTAAATAATTTTTTTTTTAATTCGGTTAATTTTACGATTTTCGATTGCTGCCGGGGAAAGTTTTTTTTTTCGTTAACAAATCATTTTTTTTTAACGTGAAATTTTTTATCGTATTTTAGTAAAAAGAACTTCTGTTCTAGCAAAAATTACGGGACATTTCGGTAATATCTACGAGAGCGAAAATTATTATTTTTCTTAGGAGAGTGGATTGAGATTTAGGAATGTTCGCCAGTATGTCGCTGCAGTTTCCACATAATCGAGAGTTCTGTCGGTTTTCACAAGATTCATGACAACCACTGTCAGATCATTCGACCAGCCTACGCGAATCAGACCCGAAAAACAACGTCCACGACTATAAAGTCCCGACTCGAATTTGTCAGTGTGCGTCGAGAGGTAATTTTTTCTCGCAAACTCGGAATTCATGAAATGCCGAATGTTTATGGATTTCATCGACAGTCCATGCGTCATCGAACCCTTAAGGTATAACGAGAATTTATAGACCACTCGAGATATCGGAACCAGCGGCAACGGGATAAATAAGAGGACAAGCGGAAGATCGGTCGTCGCGACAGGGATTTTTACTACTTATTTTTCCTTTTTTTTTTTCTTTTTTTTGGTTCTCAGGACATTCGAACTTTCCCTAACAGCCGTGAAACTGGGTACTTGACCAAACTTTTCAGTCCCGGAAGAAGTCTAATAACCGAGCGACGAAAAGTCTCGTGAAACTCGAGCCGGTGATCGATCCCAGTTGGAGCTTAATGGTACAGAGGAGAGCGTTATCGTGGCGACTTTTATCGCCGTCCTGTTTTGATCGAATGGCACGGCTCAAACGGTTAATATGATTTTTTCGAAACGTTGCAAAGAAGTCGGTGGCTTGGTTGGTCACGAGCCAGTCATTAGCCACTGCATAGTGAACTACCAAATAAATCCATTTGACCCAGACGTACATCCGGACGTGCCAATAACCAATCATCGGCGATTCGATGGATGTCCAATCACTGGACCCTTCGCCTCATCCATAGGTGGGGAATTTGCGGAATGCAATTTCGGTACGCAGTATAACGCTCGGACTGTTTCATGCACGCTATATGGCTTTCGTGCCCATCCAATACCGCCCAGTTCCGGGCTGATCGTACATGACCGAAGTAAATATATATAATATATACACATATGTGTACGCGCGTGATAACCACTAGGGTGTTATGAATCTTTTGCATGTCAATAGGCGAAAGGAATAACATGCAAGAAAGGTACGAGGCGTGGCGTCAGAGATGAGATAAAAACGGAAGAGATGATAAAAGTAGGAAACGAAATTCGCAGGACGGGAGAAGCTTGAAAAGTCGTAGCGGTATAACGTTGCTGTAGGACTCCCGGGAGTCGCGAATCGCGAGTACAATAAGGGCTGTACAAGAAAAAGCTACGGTTTCCCCCACCGGGTAATAAGGCCTGACGATTATTTGGGATTTGGGAGAGATCATTTGCCGGCGCGGTACTTGGGAATGCGTCGGCTGGAGGAGGCCAAAGTTTTCGTCGTAATTGTAGCCACGGGAGTGGTTCGTGTGATATAGGACGCGAGTTTCCTCTGGGCGGAAAAAACTCCGGAGAGAAATTCGAACGAATCGGAGCCGGATCTCGTCGGCACGTTCGCGTCTTCTCGAGAGCGGAGGATTAAAAAACGAAGTGAAAAAAGAGAGAACGTAAGATAAGGGAAAAAAAAATTGGGTAAAGTATGAAAGAATTTTTTTTTTTTTCTAGAACAGCCGGATGATAACCAGGCGAAGGTTGTGTGGCAACCTTTATGTCTGAGCCGCAGTTGGACCGATGGAAATATCGGTCGGAAAAATGCTCCAACGTGGAGAGGCGTTGCAGGCTTAAAAACTGATTAGTCTCAGATGCGCGAAATACGACGCGGTGTAGAGCACAGTGAAGAGCGAACCCTTCGCACTGGAGAGAGGGCAGAGAATCGGGAAGGACCGAAGAAGATATTATCCTCGGATCCCCGATGCCAGCGTCTCGTCCATTGGATTTGCGCACATGTGCGGAACGAATTATACCGGGGCCAACATAGATGAGTGACATTCGGGCAAGGGTGAGCCTCGTTTTGTGTGTACCGCTGGGCCGTCGGCTCTGTCGCTTAGAATCCTCTGGGTTCCCGTATCGCGTCCCCGATGTTCCCTGAACGCCGATACCTTTTCATTAAAGTCACAAACACCAGCGACAGGCTTTCAGACATCACTCACCGCGACATGCCCCGTTGACCCCATCTCGATCGGCAAACCTCATAAAATCTAACGTATTACGAGAAACACTAAAAGGCCGCGATACTCGTACTTATTGAGCAATGATTTACTCGAGATCGCAGTGAACAATACGGTCTCGGAGGTTGAGCAATAAATTATGAAAAAGCGTTGCTCCCCGAGGTATCGACTGGTCCGTAAGCAGTCACAATGGCCATGGCCACCCTATTCGGAGCTATCTATCAAGCGTTCGGGACACGGAGGACGATACTCTTCCAATGTTATTATTATTATTATTTTTTCTAGAAAAACGGAAATCTTCGATCACTCGATATACACTATTGGAAGTTGATGTGAATTGAGGGAAGGGTTTGGGGCTTGGAATTTTCGTGAGGGGTCGCGTACGCGAATGTATCGAGCGGTGGCCGCGGCGCGCTCCAGCCAATTACGGCCGAATCCCGGTGGAGAACACGCGAGTCCTTGGCTGTTCTCCTCTCAGCGTGATACCGTTCCGCGTAACCGTTTGTGACCACTTAATTCATGCCGTGAGTAACCAACCGGATCCGATCATTATACCTGCGCGACCGTGCGTACCGTCAATGACTAGCCGGCGAGTGGTGCGGACCGGCAGAAGCGGAAGCGATAGCGGTACCAGCAGGACGATGTCTGGGGGGTGATCGCCCCGACCGTCATATGGCGGCTTCGTCCCTACTATAACTCGACTCTCCATAGCTCAGTGGCTCGACAGGTTCTCCGTCGTTGATGGCCGACCCCGGCAACTCATAATTCATCCCAGCGTCGCTCCTGGTCCTCGATCCATTCGTCTCTAATAACCCGTAACCGCAAAATAGTCGCGACCGCGTGACCGGATGGCTCCGTGGCGGTTTCCTCGTATTTAAGGAAATCATTTGAAATCGTTCCATGCGTACGCGGAGGAAGTCGTTTCGGTAATGCCCGTGTTGGGCGGAAAGAAAGTCCTGCACAACGTTGGAAACCGGCACGTTATTATCCTACATTCTATGTAATATAGTCTATATATATATATATATATATATATATATATATATATATAGCAGCTCGGAGAGCCTCTAGGTCTGTTGGTGATCATTACTGAAAATTCACATCCGTGGCTCTTTCGCCGCGACCGCAATAATTCCCGATAACGATGTCTCACGGCGTAGTCGGATTCGCAGTCGAATAGTCATGTAGTTGCCCTTCCGTCTAGGTTAGCACGTTATCCGCGCGCGCCATCAGCCAGAGGACGGAGAAAATGTGTATGAAAAAAATGGCGAGGCGCTTGTTTACTGCATTGTTAATTGGAGCATGCGATGTGAAATTCTCGATCAAAGGGAGCGTGTGTGAGGCGAAACGCGACACTCCGCAGCCGACCCTCCCGGGGCCTCCTTAGCAAGTTCAGCCTTATTGAGGATCAGCTTACGGAAGACCTCTCGCATAATGAACTCCGATAATGGTCATCTACCGCGTCTCCTCTCCTCCGCATACCTTCTCTCTGTCCTGGGTGGGTACGAGTCTCAAGCGAGCTTTTGATGTGGTGCCTCAATGGGTATCCACACATGTCACTTCATCGGCTTTCCCTCTGATGCCACTACATTCTATATCCGCTGTTTCCACGGCGTACAGCTTACGCTCGCGTTTGAGGACTTTGATATTACCGCCCACGGGGTTTGTTGGGACGAGCATACATGCGTTTGATGTGGCTCGCCACATTTGCCGTGGATTTTCAAGAACGTATAAGCGACCGCAGCATCTGCAGGTACACACAAGTGCCGGTTAAGCTGTGCATCGTTGAGCCCGAACTCTCATTTTCGGTAGGTGGCCGCGCCAGGACCGAGAGTCTGGCCAGTCTTTTGCCAGAGCTGAGATTCAGCGACCAGCCGGACCTGACCCTACCTAGGCTGCAGACCGCGATAGAGTCGTCGACTTAGGAGCACGCGAAGCACGCGGAGTGCCAGATAGCATCGGTGGTGGTCCTCGGCGGAGCTAGAGACACTCACTCAGGACACGTTTCAGGCGCTGCTGAGAATCATCTTCGGAATTTATGAGTCGGCTCCGCGATCGCTCATGGTTGGGTGACTTCGGTTGGTCGCACGGAACTGATCTGTCGCCGGCAGACGAGACTTTGCCTTCCGAATGAAATGAGCTCGAAATACACAACAAACCCAAGAGACCAAAGAGAAAAGTCAATCATCGAGGCTTTTGCACGTCACCGTGGGGAAGTACCACGAGCCTTGGTCGATATTGATGTGTCAGAGAGGAGAGAAAGTACACAAAGAATGCGGTGAGAGGAGGGAAAAATAAAAAGGCTGCGAGGGAAAGAGCTGTCGGGCAACTGCGAACATATTACAAGTTGCCGGAGTGTACGAACGGTTTCGAGGGTGGATAGTACAGTTTCAATATTTCCCCGCGTGAGACAGGAGCTCAGAGACTTTTCCGTGGCGGGCGCGATCGAGGGAATCCACTCGGCGGAGAACTAGCCAGAGGCGAACTTGGATTGGAATCGTGGGCTCTCATCACCCGCTCCGACATCGAGCGACAACTATACGGCACCGGCGTTTTAAACCTATCTCTCTATCCGGCGGGAGGATTCGAGCCCGACGAATCCCTCACACCTCCGCGGAGGCATCAACGACGCTCGTAAAATCCGGCGCGCGGACACACTTCGAGGGGAGTTTCGAAACAGCTCTACGGCCGTTACAATCAAAATCATTTCGCGAATACGCGTTAACTCCGAACGAAGGTAATTAGGAATGTAGTCGGTAAATCCGTCCTTTTCGAGCTGATCTCATATATTTTTTTATTTATTTTTTTTTATTTTATTTTATTTTTTCAAACGCTCCACTTGCATTGGCCGTTTAGTTTAACGTCATCGTTTTTAAGCGGAGGAACGGCGAGTCGAAGAGGCACTGAGCAGCACTGAGAGAAGAATCTAGTAAAAATTACCGATACCCTAGAAAAAAATTATCATCGCACATTGGACTAACCAGGTCATCACTTATGACACGAAAATCCCAGATAGTCCCAAAATTTTGACCGCTGTATCTGCTGCGAGAAAAAAAGAGTTGATCAAAATCAAATAAACGTCGATCTCGAAACGACGTTTATCAAAAAATTCTTGATTGTCAAATATCTAGTTACATTTAGTGAGATCGAGGTTTCTTCTCTTTCGCGGAAGAGGACGGAACTCCAATTTACCGTTATTCAGATCATTTCCCGGGAGTCCCGAGGAGCCGAAACAGCCGGGAGGAAGATGGACAATGATGGGATATTGTATATCGCAATTTGCAGTAATGGGACGTCGACAGCGGAGAGAACGCGACAACGAAATGACAAACGCCCGACTATGAGGAAACACGATCCGAGAAATTCGAGTCGCGACATCCCTCGAAGCTCAAAAAACGAAAGAAAAAAAAAAAAAAATCAGCACAAAGTTCCATTGTCCGATCTACAGAGGAAAATAGCCGCGGGTCGTGAACCGCAAGACCTTTGATTACTCGCGAGGTCTCATGTGTCCCCTGGGGTAATTCTCGGCATCGGGATGGAGTCCTCCCTTCGCGGTACTCTATAATCAGTCATACAGAAACTAGAAAGCATTTAAGCTGACATCCAAACAAAACAAAAAGAAGAAAAAAAAATAAAAGAAAAAAAAAAAAAAACCTCCGAGTATTGTCATTTGACGTGCGGTCGAGTGTTCTCCGTTGACAAAAGTGTGTCGCGCGTACCTGCGACACGAGAAATGACAAAAAGCCGGGACCCTTTCTCGGTGAGTTTCACCCGGATGCATAATTAGTGGGTGAAGCCTCTTTACCACTGTCAAGATTTTAGCCGTCGAGCTGAATCGTCGTAATGGACTGGAGTTCCGGTGCCACCGCGACTCTAATGACAATAATAATCCTAAAAATAATGACAGAGGTAAGAACGATAACAGCGTCGGAGGCGTGTAACGATATCATGCCGAGAGTGGAGGTGCGCTGCGGTAACGGGAAAACGTTTGCCCTGGATGGACGCGAGGTGCAACGGCACAACGACGACGTTTCGGGGTACAGCTGGAGTCGGACGAGGAGCGGATTGTGGGAGCGAATGTCGGAGGGAAGGACGAAGCGAGTTTCCCCCAGGAGTGATGACGCAGTTTAGGGCACTCGACGTCGAGAGCGGAACGTGTGCGGCTGTCGGGCGCACGGGTGAGCATCAGCAGTCGCAACAGCCGAGGACGCCAGCGGTTTCAACCCGTTCGGCTGTACATGCTCGACGGTACTTTACGGATAGGAACAGAAACGACCGTGGCCGACTCTCGTACGTAACACCGAGTGCATAAAGGGTCACAGCTGTTGGCCCTTTGATTTAGCAAGCCCGGTCGCTGGCATGCCCACGAGTCATTCCGTATCGCATGACTCGACGGAACAGCCACGTTCACCCGGCGAATCACACCGGTGAGCGGCCGATGACCGCGCCAGGCTTCGCCGGCCTAAACCACCCCGGGTGAAAATGTGGAAATGCCCGGACGCTCGGCGGCAAACGCGACGATTCCACGGTCATCGCGGCTGCGGTGGAAGGCGACCGACCGATGGAAGGGGTTCGCATATACCCAACGCCCAGTAATTACAAGATCGTGAAATTCGCGTGCCTGGACGTTTATTGAGCGGCCACCGGGGAAAGTGTCCGGGCGACCGGTAACGGAGGCAAAAACCCGATGACGATTATCCGCGCAACGTAAAAAACGCAATTAACGGAGCTGGCCGAGTGCATATTTTTCAGGGAACTTTGCTCCACCCGGTGAGTTCTTTTATAGCGGTGGCTGAGACGAAACTTTTTGAATGATCGATGGAGTTGCCGACCAGCCGGCTCTTTATTTTCGGGATATATTTATATATATATATATATATATATATATATATATATATATGTATGTATTAGGTATTTTGTGCATTATTAATACGAAGCAAAAAAGTACAATGAAGGCTCTCGGTATCCGAGGGGCTTTTTCGGGAGCGATAACGAAAGACGGGTATGGGAATGCGCAGACTACTACGAGGGGAAATTCTGCTATCGTTAGTCGATTAATCTGACAAGACTTTTTGCCGCCACTCGCGCTCAGTCTCTCGTTCTACCCGATTCTTTCTTCATTGAATTTCAGCGCTCTTCGGCTCTCTGATGAATGGGAGTCACTTACGTGCGCGGTAAAAAAAAAAAACAATTTCGTGAAGAAAGTACGAATAAAAATAAAAACGACTAGAAGTCAATCTTACAGGAAAGAAAAATGAAAATACGAAAATAATTAAAGATATAGAAAAATGGCTGATGAAAAAATAATTAGAGTCGTAAAAATAATTAACATCGTCAATAAACAAAAAGAGCGGTAATTAACAATCAAGAGTGATAACATCGTTAATTAATTAAATTAAATTCAGTCTCCGAATAGCCCGATATGAGAGTTACATTATCACGCTTTAAGCGCCGATAAACTAAAAAAAACGGTGAAAAAAAAAAAACAAAAAAATCTTCCTGACAACAAGCATAATGCGATGATAACTTGTCTTTAAACGGCAGCGTTATCGTACAATGAATTCTACGTTGTTGCATGAACAACAGGAAACAAAAAAGTAATAATCTACTCTAATCTAAAGTAATAAATAAAAAAAAGTAATAACAACGCTAGCTTGTGCTTATGATTAAAAATTAACGATTTGAAAATTGCCGTAAATCATAGACAATTAGTTGCATATCGTATGCACTTTTTTTTTTTTTTTTACTGTGTACGGATACGGACGTGTTTGTGAAAATGTTGTGTTAACGACTGACTTGTTTTTGTACGTAGGCAAAATTAGCTCTTAGTCGATGGATTGAGAGAAATCGGGAGCCGGTGTTCCGCCCTGCAGCAGCGGGAAAAATCCGTTGAATATTCGTGCAGTTAACGCGTGCCCGAAGGGAGTGTTCGCGATGTGATCGATCGATTCGATGCGTATAACTAGCCGCCGGAAGAGTTCCAGGGCGGGGGATACGCTCGATGCGAAACGGGACACGTGTCTGTCAAGTCGCTCCTGATGGGGAAAAATGTTACTGAAGCAGAGAATATTTTTTTATAATTTTTTTTTTTTAGGTGCCGTCTACTCTAAAACCATACGTACAGTGACTGGCGCTTTGAACGACTCCCCTGTTTTCTGCATGGCAAAGGGCGCGTCACTTACAGAAATCAGACGTAAAAAAAAAAAAAAATTTACCTTTCCGATTAAATACCAAAGTTCATACCGAAAAGCGATACGGCATTATCGAAACCTACAATAATTTCGTTCCGCACCCGTCCACGGCTACCTATCGCGGGAGTGATTAATAAAAACATTGATTATCGTATATATCGCTATCAGACGGTAATGCAGTCGATGAATCAAACCAGAGCAAATATAAATTTTACAGATAAATATATGATGATGCGGAAAAACATTTATTCCAATCAATGAAAATTCATTGAGGACGAAGAATATTTGTCCCAGAAAGCTAATAGACTGTTCATCAATTTCTAGTATATTCATTCGTACGATAGTTGTGTGATTGTTGTTGCTAATAGTATTCATTTGGATATAATAAACAAATATTTATGTCAATTAATTAACCGACACTTTACCGACTCTATGTATAATGCTCTCTGAATGTTACCATTTATTCTGATCCGATAAGGACGTTGTTATGCAAATCAAATTTTTTAAATATTAATATGGCAAAAATGGGGAATTTTGCTTAGTCGGACCAGCACGCGGATCAATGATAAATCAACCGGGCCATATTTACCACCTTTACCCTAAACTCCATCCGAACCTCGAAATTTATTTATTCTATTTTTTTTAAATTTAAATCTTCTTTCAGGGTTCACCCGCGTACGGTCTAACCTCGCTCCGATGGTATCCTCTAAATACCAATTTGTGTCCGGGCAACTGATACGCCATTAGCGGAGCGTAAAATCAACCTCTTTCCCCCACTCGCATCTACCGTCTCGTTGCAGTAATAAATGAAAACATTCACCATCATATCTGGTATCCGACGCTAATGTTGTCGACGGACCAAGCCGGAGCAAATATATAAATTATACGTTAATGTTAATGAAGTTTCGCCATCGAATGGAAACCGAACCCCTAGATATATGATGGGAGAGATATTGGCGTTCATCGAGTGAACCAGCCGACTCGGGCAATGTTCCATGAGCATAGTTTAGCAACACCTACACACTCGCGAAAGGGTGATCTAAACTCGATGCAGCATCGGCATCGGTGGCAGGGGTGTTGTACGCACATATAGCCATTATGTGCCTAATTGCTGTTTATTGCCGTACACGTTCATTAATATATTTGCAGGGACGAGGACGAAATACGCAACCGCCGAACACTAACGCGGTATCGGCGAGGTTTTCCTCCCTTCTCGCCACACCCGCCGTGCACTCGATAATTCTAATCAAACGACATTTGCTCTGGCTTCCGGAGTTACGATCCACCTATCGTGTATTATCGAAGCCGGGCTTTTAATGAATTTTCGCCCGGCGATCCTCGAGCGAAAAAGCAGCTCGCGCCATCTCGACAAATCGCCCTCCAACAAAACTAACCACGGTAGGCCGTGCTTTTCGTGAATAATTGCTTGGGAAGTAGCGAGTACGAGGGCACGGACTTACTCAAATTGGATATAAAAAATTCCACAGTAATTTTGCGACGGGAATAAAATCGGAAAAATTATTTATTTCAATCGTGATTGGCGAATGAATATTTATTCGAAATCAATGGTTATCTGTTTTTAATAATTCCAAACGGACAATCAAATATGTGGAGATTTAATTAACGAAATATATTCGAAACGTAAGCCAGTATAATTGCTAGTAAATATGTATTCGAATTAAAGTAATATTTGTTGCAGGTGGAACTTCCAAGTGGTTTTGAGGATTTTGTCCTGGTCGGCCAGCGAGGAATAACAAAAACTTTCACGACACTTCGAGAATCACCGTCGCACGGATTCTTTTCTCTTCTTATCGTAGATCGTATATCGTCGATGTTTCGGAAACATTCGTGGTAAACCAGCGCAAGATTGTCGACTGAACCCCTCCATTCGCGAGTTTTCATTCTTCAGCTTCACGTGGCGAAACAAGCAGGTTGTGTGTCACGCGCACGTGCTCCAAACCGGCCTCTTCCCGGTGAATACGAATTTTATGTTCCCCAGCCTGATTTATGTAGGCTAAGATATTCATGGTTCGGTAAGAGCTTCTCACCCGGAAGCTCGCGGGGCGGAAGGATGCGAAGAACGCGAGCGAGTCACTGTGCGCGCTTCTGCCGTAACACAGCGGAACGATCCTCTGCGCATACGGATATCTTTTTCTCGCATAATCTCTATCAATAAGAAAGCCCCTCGGGCGAGAGAAGCGAAATGTGCTTTTTGTCCTACAACATGCCTCGAGAGTAGTCCCGTCTCTCGCTGAGTGGGCACCAAATTAAGCGAAAGAATAAACCGGGCTCCCGATGGCCGTACAATGGCACGAGAGGCGCGCGAAAAAACGGCTCTCTGTTTCCCCCCTCAAACGGCACATGGAACGTAAATATTGTGTCGTACGAAAGGCAAATCGCAGGGATCGTAATTTCTCCGACCCTCCGCTCGATGAGCTACGTGACGTGCATTGTCGAAGCTTTTGTGCGCCGGCGCCGATCTACCTACATCGTGATGTCTCCATTATCGAAGAGGATAAATGCCTCGGTTACCGAACGATTAACTCCTCGGATCGATCGACCGACGATCGTTACGGTGACTTTATACACGGATAAAAGGATCTCGGAAGAGCTACCGAGTCATATGGTAAATTTAACACCCTACATGAGAAACACCACTAGCGATGTGCGCCATTTTCACACCGGCCGTAGCAATATTTACACGAAAAATATGGTCATTTTTTTTTCTAAAGGCAGGTTGAAATGATGTTGTTAACTTTATTTATTTTGTGGACGAAATTGATTCGATAAAAAATCGGAATTCTATGGCTTAAAATTGATCTTTTAAAATCTGAGAATTTTATCGAGCACAAAGAAAAAAATTACTAGATGACTAACAGTTGCTACATTTTCTACTAAACAGTACTTATTTTCTGGCGTTAATTAGAGAATATTCAGGTAACATCTTGATAGACTACCAATGTGTCGCTGTAATTTTGACACCCGAAATTTGTCTCCATTTGAATCAGATTTATGGTAATTTTAACCGATTCGTCTCTCGATCTAGCCATTACGATAAATCTCAAAAGTCGTTCTCGTTGGAACAATCGACTATTTTCCGAACGAGAAGAACAACGATAATCAAGAGTTACAAAATTAAAAGAACAATGTCGCGTAACGACACAGGCTTTCTGCCGGTACCGAAAATTTCCACAAGGATTACAAAATGACTTTGCGCCAAGGTGGATAAAACGGAGGGTGTGTTCGCGCTTCGATAACCAAATGGGAGCGGGCCTCGGAGGGCCTCTCGGCGCTATCTCCGCTTCTTGTCTTTCATCTCAAACACCTTTCTCCCCCTACTTGCCCACCGTCCCTCCGTAAGCTTCCTACTTTCATCTTATTCCATCGTTCGCAGCTTTCAGTCGAGAGCACAAAAGGAATTCGCGAGAGGAGACTACGCTACGGGATGGAGAGACCCTCGTCTGCCGGTCGGGAGCTTCCGAACTCACTCTGCTTTTTCACCTATGTACCATCGGACCATAGGTGTACAGGAGACTGTCCACTCTCAAAGCCGAGAGACATACAAAGGAGCCAAAGGACGGGATAAGCGAGAGAGCCTCACCGCAGTTCTTTCTTATCTCGAACCACTCTCCGTCTCCGCTTTCCCTCAAAAAATTCGAACGATTGCTTTTGTCTTTGAAATTTATTTGTTCGGGACACGTGTCTCTGCGGGTCTCCGGAGACGACGGGAGGGATAAAAAAAAACTACAAATCAATCGGTAAATTTTATTTGTACAAGCCAGACCAGAATACAGATCAAGAGACACGAGATAAAAATAAGAATAAAAATACATATTTTAATAATAAACGAGTCCCGGTGATTTACTCTATTTATGCGTGCCCGGTGTCTCGCTCCATTTTTTTTTCCTACACGTTTCGGTGCGCATAAAAATCGCGCGGCGCGAGTTACAGAAGAGAAACGGCCGTTCCGGCTTCGCTGGGATTTCATTTCCGGTCGAAGAAAGATAAATAAACGCTCGACGTCGTTGGGTGTGTTTCGTACCCTCGACTGAGGTCTTCGAGAGCGCATCGGGAAAGTCGTATCGGGCAAAGATGCTGTGACCGAGCAACTGGTACACAGAGAGACGCCCAAACTCCGGGAAAACACCGAAGCCAGATTCACTCCCGGCGGGGCGCACATCTGGGTTCCACATTACTAATGTAACTGCTGAGTACACAGTTAATATTTAACTACTCGCTTCGCCTCGCAACCCCTTCGGCTCTCCAAACATCGGAGATCCGAGTTGAGGATCGGAACCGACTGTATTCGCGAATTTCGGGAGACGCTGTCGACGAAGTGTGCAGAGCGATGAGCGATCCGAGGAACGTCTCAAGAGAAAAGCGGAAAGGCCATTCAGTTGCGGCGAGACTAAAACAAATATACAATTTATAACGTGCAATCTGTCTACCTCGGAAGCTGCAGTTCGCTACGACCAATCTATAGGAGAATCATCCGAATCAAGAAAATCCGAACTCCTGGCGAATTAACTCCTGTCCGAAAATCAGTCGAGAAATAATTGGAGTTTCGAGCTCGCGGGCGATTGTCCTGGGGAAATTACATTCCACCGCGCGAAGGGTCTCCGAATGAGTCACCCGTCTTCGTTCCAGCAGTGCATTCTGGGCGAAGAAAAAAAAAAAAAAAGAAAAAAAAAAAAATTAAATCACCCAGGGAGGATATCGATCATTCGGAATTTTTTGTTCTCACCCTTCGCGTCCGAACCTACGAGCCAGCGAGCGGTAGAGCTTCAAAGCTCATTCGTTCCGCGCTCGGTGCTCCCTGTCTCTCGTAGCAACGTTCGGTGCGTTTAAGCGTTTCTTCTAACTCCCGAACCGGTCCTCCGCCCCGTTGCGCCGACCAGCTTCTGTCAGTGCATCGCTCACTCGTTCTATGTTACTACAAGGCGTTTTATGTGTTTTCTCCCCGCAGAATTGCTCTTTCCCGCTGCGCCACTACGCATACGTTTATTCGTACAAAGAATTCCCAGCCGTTGATACCCATGGGCGTACAGTGAAAGATCAAAGACTCGTCCGCGCTCCGCTACCTATTTCACTACTCGTGTATTGCACGCTTTGGCTTTGGCTCCGCGTTACACCCCGCGCGATTTCCCTTTAATCGATGCTCTCGTTGTTCGATCGACGGACGGACAGACGAGCTATCGCGAACTCGCGATAGCGCTAGAATGTGCAGGACGAATATACGTTGCTCCAAACGTGGAGTTACTTTTGTCAAAAAGCACTAGGATGGAGCTTTTTTTTTACCGGGACCCCACCGGGCAGTTCGACGACCCAATGGATTTTGGGGAGGAAATCAAGCCGTTAAAAAATCGTCTAGGGTCAATGCTCCTATCAATGGATTCTTGAGAATTAATTATGAAATAAAAATATTTGTATGTTGATATCGAAACCGTCGGAAAGTTTATTTCATTGGCAGAGCAAAACCTTCTAATTGTGAATTATTTATTGTGATTTGAGGGAGATAAATCAAAGCGTCAATGTCGTTGTCTCCATTTGTAACAGCTGCACCCATTAGTGACCTCTTCATGTACCTATCACGGGCTACCGACATTAACACGGCGAATAATTCTGCTCATTGAACTAAATTCTATCGGGAATTCATTGGCGAACCAAAAACTTCCGCTCTATATAATTATCTATTTTTGAATGCACTGCGTAAATAAAATCATAAATACACGACTTTGTTCCTATTAGCAGCAATTCACTTTTATTCGAGTAGTAGCGATAAAAGACATTTGTTGCTAAAATTAATATTTACACAGTTACCTTCTCAAACTAATTTTATACAACTCCACAACTTGTTAAACTACCATCGATCCGAATCCTTCACTCCGACATTTTCACTAGAATCTGAAATTTTTCCTTGCCTCAATTCACGATTAAAATAATCGCAGATTAATTCTAATTTTTGATAAATAGTTTGTCCGTCGTATTCGCGTTTGCCCGCGACCTGCCGAAGCGATCGCGTCTATAGTCACTTAATATTATCGTCGAAATCTTTTTTGTGAGCACCTTCAATCTTTCGACTATTGTCATGATTCCTTTTTATTTGATTCTTTCGGCAGTATTGAATCGTATCTCATTGTGAAAATTCCGCTGTACCGACCCAGCTTTGGAGCGAACTAGCGATAAAAAAAAAAAAAAAAATTGTGCGCGAGTACCGCCGGATTGAAATTCGGAAATAACAGACCGAGAATGCGGCTTGGCCGTAACACAGAGTTTCGTACCTACGGTATGAAAATTGTGGAGAGCTAGAAGCGAAAGAACTGGCAGTAGGGAAGAGCGCGTGAAAATGTACGATGGTACGACAATGTACCCGGCTCGTGGTCGGGGTGGCGGGTGGAGGGTGGAGGGGGGGGGGTGGAGAAGCACATACTCGTATAACGTAATGTGTGGCCGAGAGTTCACACCCCGAAAACCATTCCAATAAATGGAGTGCGAGTGTAATAGGCAGACTCTCCGGGACTGTCTAGCGAGTAATGCGATCCGAAATGCAAGTCGCACGCACACATACACACGCACACTTACGCGGCGTACGTGGCATGTGCTCCGTACGACGATCCCGTACGCGAATCCGACCGCCTCTATATTCCAGTGAAATAAATTTTAACACGGCTTTTACGAGTTCATAGATTTTCTCTTTCTCCTCCACGCCTCCCTCACTCTCTGTGTCCAGTATTTTTTAATTTTTTTTTGTTTTTTTTTTTTTAATTCTTTTTTTTCGACCCTACCCGCCTCTCCGAGTGGAACGACCGGGCACGCACCCCTCGGGCGAAACTATTTAAATCGAGCGTCCAGAATGTGACTGATTAAATTAGAGACAGACATCGGGAGTTTATATTCCATTGATTTTTTACGATAGGAGAGAAATGAAATGGCCTCGGGGGGTTCGGAGCGATATAATACCGTAACGGAAGACGGACAAACGGAGAAGATAATACCGGTATCCGCGGAGAGAAATGAGATTGATTCGGGGCTCGGGAATAAACATCGTGGAATTTTCGTACGGTGACGATGATTCGTTCGAGTGGATGTAACGCAGAGATTTTTTTTTTTTTTTTTTTTTCGTGATGCTTGAAAATTGAAGGGCAAGTCGGGAGGGAGGGATTTTGGGGGGTAGACTTTGTAGCCGTGCAGCGAATACACGGAGATTATACCGTAACGTTTTCCTCGCCGGTCGCTCACGGTACTTTCCGTGGAGCACATCAATATCGCTCGTGGCTGCGCTTCGCCCGGCGGGAGGGTGGTATTCAGAATGCCCTTCAAGAATTTTAATGCCCCCCACGGTGAAAGAATTTATTGCGACATAGAATGTGCAGTAATGGCGGAACTACGTATAAAAGTCGAGAAAAGGGTGCGCATTGTCGCCGTCTAATGGCCTGGCCTCGGGCGTCGTCGTACACACTCCTGGCGACGCTGCTCCGCTCGCCGATGTACAGATATACATCGTCCACCACCTCAGGGCACTCTCCACCCTATTTCCACCCCTAGCGTTTCACCCTCCGCGTTTCTTCGCCGAGCCGCGACAAACATCAAATAGGATACTTGTACTTGAACAGGTGCCTATTCAGTTTTTTTTTACCCCATTTCACGTCCAGTCGGCCTGCCGCCATTTTGCTCCGTTTTTCTCCTTGGCCAGACATTCGTTTCTTCTTACATTACTTTTTTTATTTCCTCCGTTTCTTCCCCCGCAAGAGTCTCGAGTTCTCACTTCGATGACGATCTCATTACGGAAACTTATTTGAATCTGGAATATCGCGCTCGAGTTTCGATATTAAATTCTTTGGGGAGGTCGGTGGAAGAAGAGGAATCGCGTACAAGTCGCTCGAATTTTTAATTAACGATACTGGAGGATATGATTTCGAGGAGTCGAGGTACTCAAGGCTCGTTCGGTGACTGCGTGGAAGACCGTGAACAGCTTCGATTAATGCTTCATCTGGAGCTTCGATCGCCGATTCCGGTGGGTGGTTTTTTATGACGTCGTATTCGTCGACCTCTTCGATGGCCGGCCGCGATGTTTACCGAGGGTTGGCAATTGAAAATTGGCGGGGTTCCAGGAGTAAGCGCTTCCGGTTGCCTGGAAGCTCCTCGTAAATGGATCGAATAGGAGAATCTCTCGGCGTAAACGAACTCGTCGGAGCAGTCGTTCGTGTCTCTGTCGTCCTGTTTGCTCGTTCGCTCCTTCCAAACAGTCGAATCTTCTTCACCGATAGTTCCGCGAATGATACCGCGAATTAATAGATATTAAATACTAACAGGTACAACAAAATTGGAGCATGAACGGTCACGACTCAGCGGGTAGCCTAAATTTTGTTAAATTGGCACGGTCAGATCAGCTGTTGGAGCTCGCTGAGTCATCTTTTACCATCGCCAAGCGAGGGTCAACGATGGAGTTCGCAACGGATTTCGACGCGAAAGGGAGAGAATTCGGGGATTTACGTCTAGTTGCCAGGAAGTAGACCGGAATATTTCACGAGGGCTTTGTAATCAGGAGATGAGTTTAAACGTAATCCGAGAGAGGCCGGAGAAACGTTGAAAGCTGGTAACGGCTCAGCCAGAACGACGGTGGGAGAATTCCGTCGATAAAACAGCTCGGCATATCCGGCAATTCTCAGCTGGAACATTTCCCCCGGTACTCCTCTTTCGCACACTGCTGTGACCGAATCGTTTATTCCATCTGCGGAATTCGCGCTTCACGAAACGCACGATATAATGCCAGCGGCCAAACAAGTTTCCAAATTTTCAATTACTGACCAACCAAGTTCCGCATGGCAGAAAAAATCACTCGTCTCGTTGACTAAAATGTGCCGACAGCAATGGAATTATAAGATCGTCATAATATATTTAATTCTTACCCACGTATTTCCCGTCAAAATTGTCCCTCCGCATTTTTTCCTCGCGGATAATTGTTCTGGAAAATCCTGAATCACACGGTCCAACTCAGATTCATCATTTTATTAGCTTCGTGCAAAGAAAACCAGCTTAACGAGACCGACCCTAAAAAGAGCTACGCGATAGTTATTTTTTTCGGACTCGCAGACATAACGCGAAGAGTTGACGATTTGATAAGATTTCGTCTTGGTACTCATTTACACGATGCGCAATATGAAGAGTAGAAAAAAAAATTATGTAAGTATTCCGGACCCAAGCAGGATTTTCTAAATAACACGATGAACGGACAGAAGTTGCCGTTGTACTCGGTATAAATCATATTTTTTAGTTGTATTTTATACGTAATCGTACTAACATGAAGACACTGGGTAGAAAAATAAAAAAGCAAAAAATAATAATAATAATGATAATAATAACAATATAATTGATAATCATTTTGTCTATGTATGTGTATTTGAGTTGGCTTATGCTTCCCCCCCTACTATGCTGTGTAGCAACTATGCTCGATTGAATAATAATAGTTAGCATTGTAACTCGGTTGTTCCGGTCGACATGTACAATATTCTCGATGGTATTGCCACGCGATCCGTTCAATTTGATTGCAATCTCGCGCCAACAGTTTGCATCACAACAATGCCACATACCGATTCAATTTGATAGTTGGAAAACCGATCCTCCGCGTTTGGTCGTGCAAGCCATGTTGAAATTCAACGTACCTCCGATTTTACTAACTCGGGCTCACAAAAGTTTCGATAGCAACGCGTCGTCATTGTTTCCCGAAGCGGCGCCTTAGATTTTAGAAAATTATCCCAGTCAGACGGAACGATGATGTTGCTTGAATCTCCATTTTTTTTTCCTTCCCCTTTATTTACATTTTGTACTGAAGATCGTGAACAAAGTCATCGGGAGCGTTTTCAGAGACTCGATCTTTCAAAAGCTTGAACTGCAATGCGTTACCATTGTTTCCCGAAACGGCGCCGAAACTCCAGAACCAACCCGGCCCTTTTAAACGACCATTTTTTTAAATTCCATTTTTCTATAGTTATATTCCTTTTTTTTCTTTGTAAGGCGTTATTAGAGTATCGTTGTGGAAATAATACTTCGTAACATGAACTCTATGTGGATGAGAGTTCACTGAGCGGATAAACGTTATTTCACCGCAACCGGCGAGCCTCTGAGATGTAATAACCAAACGACGAATTTCACACCGCGTAGACTCGGAGCGCGCCCCGCTGCTGGCCAGCTTTTCCCTCGCGTTTGTGTGAAACTGCAAACAAATTTCTCTCGAATTTCACTCGGTCCGTCACCGTTCGAGGGTGTGGGAAGGAGGGATTGGGGAGCGAGAGGGAACGTTACCCGAGTGTATGCGAATCTCGTAGTTCTCTCAGTCGTCATGGCCGCGAGCCAGTCTCTCGTTACGACCGTGCCGAGAGAGAGTTTGCTCTGCAAGAATTTCCGTTGTTCCGACTTTTCTACCAGCTGTGATTAAAATCCCTTCCAGCAGTCTGCGCATGTAACCTACACTGTTATATTCGCGAAATATTTTACAGTTCGTTATGAAGGTTTCGAGAGAGAGAGAGAGAGAGAGAGAGAGAGAGAGAGAGAGGGATCGTTCATACTCTCGCGCATAAACCTCGAGCAATTAAAACGTGGAAACAAAAATATTATTTTTATTTTTTAATACTCCGTCGCTCTGGCTCCGGTTGCACTTGCTGGAGTGGTTATCGAACTTTAATGTGAGTCAAAGAGGACGGAAAACGGAGCAGAGGGCGTTTTATAAAACTGCATCGCATCGCTCGTTTCGCGGATAAGTTGTTAGGGATGAAAGTGACGATTCAACAAGGCGCTCGCGCCTTGAATTACAAGTGACGGGAATTGCGAAATATTTTCTTTACAAAAGTCACAACCTTCGTGAAAGGATCAAAGAGAATTTCACTTTAATATTCCTCAGGAAAACGGAACGGTGTAAAGGAATAAGAACAACACGAGCGTTTCCTTTCAGTCCCGAGTTTCATTACCATCGTTGTTGTTGGTGCTTTTATTTTTTTTCTTTTTTTTTTTTTAATAACGCCTATTTAATTTTATTTATGATTACTCATGGCGGCTCGAACGAAGTCGTCTCAGTCGAGTCGCGCGTCTTCGGTTCTGAAATTCAATTCGCGCAAATTCGCCCTCGTTCACTCGCTCGTACAACTATTGGGCACACAAATGAATACGATGAATTTGTAGCGATTCTCGCTCGTTAATCGATCAGTCCCGAAGTTAAAAAATCAACAAATGAAATTTAAAAAAAAAAATCCTCCGAGGATTCGTAAATTTTCATGCCGGTACGTTAGCCCTCTGTTAGTTCGGCCAGGAGGCACTTGATTGGGCGTTGACTCGGAAAGTCAACTCTGCAAATTGGTAGTGTGCACAGGCGCGAGTCCGGATCGCGCGTACATCACGTATCCTCGCCTACACTTGCATATTAATAGCGTTCATGGCTCTCCGCACTGGGGAAGTAATCATTAATCACCGAGTGACGAACTTCCAATAACTTCTCGCGACCGATAAATCGATATGGGCTTTACGGATTAAATGTAACATTTAATTGGGTTCCGGAGTTATATATTTTACGACAGATTCATGCCTCTATATATATACAGTGACTGACAAAAAAAAGAGACCACTAAATTTGTTGAGTTAAATTTTCCAATATTATGAAAACAGTTGGCAAAACCGTATCGTTTTTTCGTTTACATACATGTACTTATACTTCAAACTAATATGTGAATAATATTTGTACGTTTTTTCATTTCGATACTATATTCACAATGAGTTTTCCAAAAATACTTGATTTTAGCCAGGGACAGAATAAAGAGACCGATGTCAACACGTATGGTATAACTTGCTGTTTTGTACGTTTTACCTGTTTACTATTTTTGTGCTTTGTTCTTGGTCGTCGTATGATGCTTTCTATGAACTGGTATTATTCTTTGACTCAGTTGAAAACCGTTTCTCGACGACAGTACATGTGCTACGATGACCAAGAAACAAACTTCCATCGATTTACGAAAATTAATTATAAATAATATTCAGGTTGGTTTATCACAAAGAAAAATTGCTAGGAAATTTAATGTGAGCAAGACTCAAGTGCAAAAACTGTGGAAAAAATTTTCCAGACTGGTTGTGTAGAGGACATCGAAGAAAGAGGAAGGAAACGCGCGACTTCGTACCGGGATGATTCTCGCATTATACGAGAAATAAAAAAAAATCCGCGTACAACAATACAAGTGATTCAAGAAAATCTTCAGCTAGACGTGTCTCACAAAACGATTCGTCGTCGACTCCGGGAAGCTGGCCTGCATAGCCGATTTTCAGCAAAACGGCCCTTTATCAGCAAACGAAATGAAATAAAACGTTTGCAGTTCGCAAAAAAAATTGTCGAACAGCCAATTGCTTTTTGGAAAAAGATCCTTTGGTCGGACGAAAGCAAATTCGAATTGTTCAACCGGAAAAGAAGGGGGGCAGAGTGTGGAGAAAAGCCGGGGAACAGTTGGAAGAACGTCACCTAGAGCAAACTGTAAAGCACGGTGGAGGCAGCATCATGGTTTGGGGCTGCTTTGCTTGGTTCGGAGTGGAAAATTTGCTGCCAATCACTGACATATTGACTGCCGATAGATATATCGACATTTTCAGTGAGAATTTGGAAGTGTCGTTGGTTCGGGTCGGATTGGAAGAAAATTTCACCTTTCAACAAGACAATGATCCGAAGCATACAGCGAAGAGAACACAGCTGTTCGTGACATCGAACAAGATAAAAGTGCTTGATTGGCCAGCGCAATCACCCGATCTCAACCCAATTGAGAATTTATGGTCGATTTTGGACGCAAAAATCAACAAAACTGGTGTAACAAACAAGGACAATTATTTCACGGCGCTTAACAAAACTTGGGAGGAATTAGATGACCACTATCTCCAAAATCTCGTCGAAAGTATGCGTAGACGACTCCAAGCCGTCATCAAGGCTAAAAGTGGCCAAACCAAATATTAGGCATCGTCAAAAAAAAAAATATTCTATGTTATATTGACAAATTGAAAAGCGGTCTCTTTTTTTTGTCCATGCGTTGAAAGATATAAATTATCATTATAAATTATAATCATTGTTATAAGCAAAAGAAAGTAATTATTTCGACGATTACCATGTTACCTCTTTATAAGGATTATAAAATTTGCCTATTGAAGATGATACAAATACAAAAATATTACATTTTTCGATTTTTTTTAAATTTATTGAGGTGGTCTCTTTTTTTTGTCAGTCACTGTATATATATATATATATATATATATATATATACCTAAATATATATAAATACTATTTTATTCATTTTTTTATAGCTGTGTATTAAATTTTGTACAGTCGGCTGTATATAGGTCTACGTATCTATTACTGGATACACCTGTAAATTTATAGAGTGGAGGCAAAAATATATATATAGTATATTATATCTCCACTCAATTTCTACCCTGTAATTTTAGCGAAAATTAGGTCAGACCGTAGCAGTCTGACCTAATATCATTTTAATGTGAAAACGTCTTTGGGGAAAGTGCTGAGTGAAAAGTGTCCTCAAAGAGTCTCACGGCCGCCTGGGAATTGAGATCTTTGGAGCCTTAAAATCCCTGTGAACAATAGGAACCTGTGTGAGTGCCGTTGATCTTTGAGAGCTCAATGGACTTACCGTTTTTCAGTACGACATTCTGAATTCACAGAGGGAAACCTCCACTAATGACTTTCGAGTACAATCAACCTGCGCCAAAAAGATTTTGGAGGAGAGTAATAATGTTCAACGCTTCGGAAGCCAAATTAAATTGGGTTTTCATCGACCAGTAGCGAGCAATAATCGTTATCGCATTGCCCTCTCGGAGCGTAACAGCGTACTGACGCAACGCCATTTGGATCAGTTCGGAATGTTGGAAATGCATGCGTAACCTAAGCGCTCGTAACGTTAATTTTTATTGAAATTCACGGAGCGTACTTCGGTACGATTAACCAGCGCATTGACGAAGCTTCTCACTCCTGTTATTTTTGTTGCCATTCGCATCTCGCACGTGTTGTATTGCATCATTAAAACGCCATAATTGCGGATATCGAATCCACCTATGTAACAATAAACCGTACACAATCGGGGTCCTATTCGTGGAACCGGGAACATTCGTTGTCCGAGCATAATGCGTCGCGTAACGTATGTTGCATCCATGATCAAGCCAATCGACTGTTACACTCGATTTATAGTGGATTTATCAGAGCCGACTCGCCTTCGACGTTATATGCTTATCGGGACCAATCATCGTAAAAATAAAGTGCGACGGCACACCGTGGAATCATCACCGCGACTCGGCGTGATTTGACTCTGCCTGCTTTATCGCCCGTACCTGGAACACCGACGAGATGACTGCGCTACGCAAAAGCTTTCACGACGTCCATGTTAATTTCGTTGTTTATACTGATTGCCACTACGCCGAATAGAATGACGAAATTACCTGGTTTCCATTCACCGACACCGCACCGCTTAACGATCCGCTCGCATCGAACGAATGCGCCGCAATGCGCCTCAATACAAATTAGTATCAAGAAATTTGTCCGCTATTAATCATTTTTTCAAAATTCATTGCCTCCGCATCGGTGGTCGCGTGAGTGACTAATAACGGTGCATCGATCACTTCGACCATCGCACGTATCATCGTCATCATAAATTAATTTTATTGTCATCAACGTCGTTATTATTCGTACGCATTATGTTCGCCCATCTCCATAATCAATCTCTCAACTGGGACAAAAATCGGAGATTAATCTCTGGCGGAATAAAAAAAAAAAAAAACGCTTCGCGCTATTCTAGTTTCGCGGTCGTCAATATCGTCGATTTGATTGCCGCCTTCACGGCCGCACCTGCCCAGTCCGTTATCGGGGCGAGCTTTGACAGTAGAGTTTTTATAGTCTCTAGCGGAGGAATAACGAGTCCAGTAGCAGCGACGGTTTCAGCGCGGTAGCACCATAGCCTTTCTCACCGAGGACCGACAGTCAAAATCTCCACGATGAAGTCCTTCGCTATTGGGATTCTCCTAGGGACGTTTTGCTTCGTCACGATTAATACGAAAATTGTGAGTAAAGTTTGTTTGATATTAAGTTTTGTCCGTGCTCGGTTGCGTATCCGAACGGTAGTTTTAGTTTGGTTCCGGGTTTCGTCGAATCACTTAAACTCAACAGGAGAGAGAAACGGTTGCGCCGGTGGTCCCCGAAAATTCACTGCGGAGCGGAACGAATACCGAGCGGAGAATGCCGGAGCCATCGTCGCGCGAATGCCCGGACCAGCTGTACCGCACTTTTCGAGCGTCATACGCTGATCGCTCGGCAACCCCGCGTGTGCATGAAAATTATTTTAGCGCACTTTAATTTGAACGAACGGTAAACTCTCGTTAGGGTACGTTGGGAGAAGGGGACGAAGGTCGATGGGGGGCGAGGACGACGAGGCATAGCGCGGTTACGGTCGTCCGAGTACTCGGCATCGTGCTGGAGGATTCCAGGTGAACAGGCGGAAAGGGGTGGGTTTGTGCGCCATGCCGGCTTCCTTTTACCTCTATTTCGGGCAACTGTACGCGATGCTCATCGTCCGATGGCCGAAACGCGAACGTGGCCATCCGTTATGGCTGTCGTTACCGGCCATTTCGCTCCGAATGGCGACTATGACGAGAGTTGACCGTTATTGTGTTTCATATTCGATGATTTCGAGCTCTGCGGTTCTCCGACTCGGCCTCTCCATTCCCAACGAGTTCACGAACACTCGTGGATAACACGCCGGTGCGCTATCACAAACTCACGCTTTACCCCGGCCTCGTTTCTCCTAATAGTGCATCGCATCGTGAGCCGAATTTGCACATCTAGATTGACCGAATATTATCGATGATAATAGTCGGCCGTTCATGCGATGCATTAGCGAAGCACCTTGTTTATCGTTCCGATGCCGTTACGTTGAATAAATATTACGTCGAGCCGGTTCAACAACGAAGCGCAACGGGTCGAAGATGCACCGCGTTCGCCGCGTGAAAATCACTCTAGATCGGGGTTGAATGCCCCGAATATGGAACGGATGGGAACAATGATAGAGTTCGCAACTTATTGGACGCCTATTGAATGCCTATGGCTTGTAAGAGACAACGGGATTACACCGAAGCGCCCCTTTGATGCCGCGAATGCGGCTTTGGCTTCCCTTCTTCCTCGGCCTATTCCGGCTCCATCCGATGAGCCAAGTCCAATGGTTGTTGGACGCGAGCGACAGGCCATATCGGATCAAGTCGTTCCTCTTTATATTGAATCGTAATCGACGTCGCTGCCTCTTCCTGATCAATGGACTCCTCCGGCAGTCCGGACCGCCGCGACACAAGAGCTCTATCCGGCGATCGTGATAGAACCCGAGGGCCGTCGTCTCGACCAACGCTGCAGAATTCCGAGCTTCGGAACCGCGCTACACCACCGCGTACTGGCCGGCTTCTCTCAATCTCGATCAAAGTACCGCTTGACCATTCCAACTAACCGATATCGTGGCCGTTCGAACGCTGGAAACACCTGGGTACGAGCTCCAGGGAATCTTTTCGGGCACTGCCGGAGAATAGTCTGTAAGTCGCCGTTGACCGCACCGCGGACCGGGATGTCAGCACAATTTTATGACTTCTTTAGCGAGCTAACACAGAGGTTTGGGGGGTCGTCGGTGCCACACCGGCTGGCAGAAACGCCCTCACGACTACGGGTGCAAGAACATCGGCTCCCCGCCGTCACACCGCTACCTACTTTCCAGATAATGTTTCCATCGGTTTTCTATCAGTTCCCTCCTGGCACTTTTCCCTAACGCCGTTATTTCTCCTCCCTCTCCACACATCCCGTCCGTATACCCTTCCGCCTTTCGTTTCGGACCCGTTCTTCCACCTTTTTTTCGTCTTTTTTTTTTTTTTATAGAATTATCGTGCGATACTTTAGTGTTACTGGTGAACTTTATCGAACAGTTCCATAAGTACTGCCAGCTTCCTGCTGCCGCCGCTTCTGGCTACCACCGCGCACACTCCCGTACTCGACTTGGTTTATTCAATCCATGCGATATTGCCACTAACTCTTTTATCGAATGGGCCCAGGTTAAAAGTGTCGTGTTTCACCGGAAATGTCGTATTTTTTGCTTTTTGTTTTGCAGTTAATGAAGAGATTATCCTTCGACGACTGCAAGAATGACAGTTGGCGGGTGACCAACGTTTCGCTCGAGTCTGTCGGTGATAAAATCAACCTCGTTGCGGACATAGCTAATGAATCGGTGAGCTCGTGTTCCCTTCTATCCGCAGAAGCGAGGTTCGCGGTTATTCTCGTATCGGAGACACTTGTCTGATAACCGATTCAATTGTCATTCCAGAAACCCACCAATCTCACCCAACAAGTGAAATTGACTTTGACGGGATGCAGCAAGAACGCAAAGTGCACGGATTATACGAACATCGTTGTCGGGGACGTTGACTGTCATGCGGGCGGTCCGAAATTGGACAAAGAAGCCTGCGACATTGCAAAGGTAAATCATTGATCAGAAAGGGTGGATGTTAACCGAAGGTTTGGATTCTTATGAGCCAATCGGATTTTTATGTTGATTCAACGCTCAGAGACCCGGTTGTGGGTCAGGGACCGAAGAAAGCTGAGAAAACGGGGGGGGGGGGGGGGCGGTTGTACGATCTTATGATCAACAATTGCCATCGAGCGAATCGAACCTTTTCCAGGATTGGTCGACTCTCACCCCGGATAAAGTCCGCCAGTAAAGCGAACTGGAACGGGAACGAAGCGCGATCCATTTTCCGACAAGAGATTGCTGACGTTCGTTCGACACAATGCACGAATCTCTATTGAATTACTATTTTTCCACGGTGAAATTGCACCGGTTCCGTCATAGCCAAGGCAAGGTTCTTTATCGCGTCCGGAGGATCGCTCGCGGCCCCGACTATTAGACTCGAACGAATTCGGACGAACCCCTCCTATCGGGAATTCACTTCTGTACGAAAACTTCCGTGCACCGGTCAAGATAAATTGTGGATCTTGTAGAGCAAAGTAAGGAGAGTCGTGGTGTCTCGTGGATGTGTTATGCTTGACATTGTTGTCGTTCGTTACAGGCGTTCTCGGAGTGGGAACTGGAAACCGCGGAACTCAAGGCAAACGGGACCAAGCAAACCTCCGGAGGCGGCTGCATCGATCACGACGCAAAGTTGGCCGATCCGCAGGTGATCGGCGCAAAGGGCGACGCTGCCGAGAAAAAAAGCGACGGGGGCGCCTTGGAACTGGCCGAGAGAATGTCAAAATTGAATCTCACGAGCATCGTTTGAAACGGGGCGGAAGTGTGATTGCGGACGGGGTTTCTTTCTAGCTCGATATCAATATATGAATTATCTAAGTAAATCGTTCGGGAATAATGATAAGGGTCGTAGGAGAAGAAAGGACGGGGGTCTCGGCAAGGAGGCGAACGGGCGAATGCGAAAGCCCCGCATTGGAAATGAGAGCGTCAAGATTCACCGAGGGTTGAATATTGAAGTAGCTGACTTCCCAATTTCCTCGGCTCGCACTTGACGAAAGTCAAGGAGGAGGTTGAGGAGGATCGGCGGCGGCACCGGCGGGCTCTCCTGCACCGCCAACGACTTCGTAATTCAATGTGTACTCAACTCCGACGAACCTTGACCAACTGCTCCGTCTGCCACTCAAGAAAGCGAGGAAATGAGATGGTAGGCGGATCGAACCAACCGACAGCTGCCCCCGTTGAAGGAGCCAAGTGTGCCGGATCCAAACTTTGTTAGCATACGCGAGAACTAGGCCATTCAAATTCTCGCCAATTTCTCCACTAATTTCGGATACACAATGGGTCCCGAAGTGGCATTACATTTACATACTTACTTCACTTCGGGAATTGTATTTTTTTTTTCTTCTGTTCTTCTTCTTTTTACTGAAAAATATACAGTGTGATTCTTAGCGATAATATAGTCTGCTCTTGTTCGTCACGATGGCACTCGTGACGCTATAGAAAAGAGCTCGAGTTGATCTTCGTCCCTGCTCTCCTCCTTCGCTTCTCCCTCCGCCCTTTCAATATAGATTCCACCACTACCCTGCCCCTTTTTGTTGAACCTCCCTATCTCCACGATCGCTTTGTATGCTCGTGTCTCGATCTCGTAAAGTTCATACACTAGTTGGAAAGTCTCGCTGTAGGAGGTGCTCCAGTTCGTGACTTATCTCGCGCACGAGATCCGCGCGGCTGGATCCGGGCGAGACTCACCTTGAAAGGGAACTCCAGCAATCTCGTCTGCTTCGGGCCTTTATTTTTAATTCCGCACTGCCGCGGTTCCGAGCTTATTGCAGATAAAGATTAGCGAGGGTCGTGAGCTAACCCGTCATGTGAATCCGAATTCCTAAAGAAATTTCAGAGGACGAATTAAGACATGCAGATTACCGAATCGTTCATTCGGTCGATCTACAGGCGAGTCCGGAAGTCACGCGCGTCCGTCTTTCGCAGCATGATTGCGAGAAAAACGGAACACCGTGTCCGCTGTGATTTGCGGTAAGCTCGGAATGAACCTCTGCCACGCAAAGTCGGGTCAAATAAATCAATTTGACACGATCCGGTCCGTTCCGACTTGGCTCACCGGGAGTTCCGGGAGCTTTGGTGCCCACACGGAAAAGTCTCCGTCAAGAATCTTGCGATCTGGCCTTATTGGCTCGGTCACCTCTTCTCATTCGGTTCCTCTATCGCTGGGTCATCGAACTCCGTTTTACCGAACAGGGAAACGTTTTGGCCCGATGAATCCGTACGGCGCTGAGCTAATATGCTCATAAAAAAATACCCTAAGGTACTCGAGGTACGTATTAAAGTGTCGAATACGTGAAATAATGAGTATTGAATGCTGACAGAAATCAATTTCTTGGAAGTACTCTAATACCCACTTGCAGTACTTAATGTATTTGCCTAGTTCTGAATCCAGATTAGCTTCGGCAAAGATCCCCGAAATTTAGCGTTGCGATTAAGTCAAAGTCAATTAATGATTAATGATTATAGTGATTCCATAGTGCGGTCGAGGGAGTTTGATCGTAACTAATATCCTGATAAAAATGGTGTTTCCAGGTGCAGGCACGCTCATTATTTTTGGGATTTCGGGTGTCTACACTGGGGCTCGGCGCTTGTGTGTGGGTTTTATATCGCAATTACCGATAGCAGCCGGTATAGGTGAGAAAGCAGTTCAAAAGAAGCAAACACCGGGAAGGGTCGGACGGTCCTGGCCTCATAGAGGCAACGGTCCCAGCTCTCTCCGATGTTAACGATAATTAATGAAATACGTGACCGAGGTGAGCGTGCTCAAAGTATCAGTGGATGTTTTTGGATTGGTCGACCGGTGTCCAGGATTTCAGGGGTGGGCCGGGACCGGCCGGTCGTTTCGCGGGAGTTTCACCGGCGTGTAACGACTGAGTGGCCAAAGAGAACACGGCGTACTCCAAGCGCCTCTGTTACATTCGTCGAGGGATGAGAGGGCGAATGCCCGACGAAAGGAGTTCCTCCCGCGCACTTCAACACCCTTCTTCCCGTTGCAGCGCGCGTCCGCCGGTACAGCGCAAACTTCCCCCCCTAGGCGTCGTTTAAATTGCAATCACGTACACAAGTCGGAATCGTGGAAAATAATTGTCGATCCTCCTCCTGCAACCAACCCCCGGCTCGTTCGACAAACGCTACGGGAATCCACAATTCCCGCCAGTCTCCATATCTTACGCTCCCGTTACACACAGTTTTTTGTTTTTACGGCTGTATCCGGATTGTCGCCCGGTCATCGTTTCACCGAGGGTGAATCAACATGGCCTCGTTGACGAAGAATAAATTCTGCACGACGAAGGCGATCGGCTGGAAGAACCGCGTCATTTGCCATTAAATTTCGGATGTTGCTGCGATTGACCTAATAGATCGTCGCTGCTCGATCGACTTTTCGCTCCCCAAGAATCACCCTCACCCTCGGTAGACCTTCGATTCCGACCACACATCTATTCGCGTTATCTCGTTAGGGGGCTAGACGGGGGAAGAAAAAAACGGAAAGAAGATGAGGGTGAAAAAAGTGACGCGTATGAATTCCATAACAGACGAACCAGTGACTTTGCGATACGCTCTTTTTTTTTTACTCGGCGAGCACTCATCCAGCCTGTCCCGTCAAGAGAGCTCCGTCATTGAAGAGTCGTGAAAGCTTTCGATGTCGCAAACGGTCGTCGCGCAAAGTGCCGAGTGACGACGAAGAAACCTCCGCGATTCACAAAGATCCAAACGCCAGTCGCTTTTCTCTAGTGTCGTAAGAAGTACGGTAGATGATATTGCGGAAGCGACCGTAGTCGAACGCGCGTAGCTCTATAGCGAACGTGGTGGGACTTTCAGCTATCGCTGTACCGACATGAGTGTATGTATATAGCGTGAGATCGCCTGGCGATGTGGCCCGCGGAGTTCTCCGGCCAGACTCTGCGGAGGGACCTTTATCCGTCGAGTATTTTCCACTGAATTAAGTTTCTTGCCTTCTGTTCCCAAACTTTATGTGTTTCGCGGTGAGATAGCGGCTCGCGGCCGCGCTCATCTTCTACCGCGTGACTTCAGCGAAGACTCGCTGAGGGACTTTGCGGCGAGAGAGAAAGCGGTCTGGTTTTTGTTTGCCCCGGTGCGCAATATCGCCGGCGCGAAAGGTCGGAGAATGAGGGTCGGGTGTTTGAGAGAGAACGAGTTCCTCCCAGCAGTGTAACCACCCTCTGGGCTCGGTATCATGCCGAGGATACTCCGTGAGTACCGCAGATCCCTCACTAGGCCCCGGCCGCGTCTTTTTACCTACGTAGCTTCTTTATCTTTTGGCCGAACAGTGAGCCACCCACCACTGAAAGAGCTCACCGGCATTGTCCTCGCTCCGGGTTCATCGGTTTTATGCGATTCATCTTTCTCCACCACCACCCCTTGGGGTTTCAGCTTCCACGCTATCCTTCGTGAACCCGACACCTGTTCTATGTTCCTTTTTATATAATACCGTCGACGCTTCTACTTCCGACCCGGCACTGTGATCTTCGTTGCCTTTATCTGCTCTTTCATTCGGCAAATGTTTTTCGCACCCAGGATGGCAAAGTGTATTTCACATTGTGTGCTTCTTCAGCTGCGGTAGACCAGTAAGGGTGGTGTGCTCTATTGACTGCCAAAGTTTAGCAACGAAAAATGTGAACTACTTTGAGATAAAGTATCTTACGATGTGTCTGATTGTTGATCGCTAAACGCGTCAATAAATATTTGTATTTGACCGTAGAACGGGAATTCTCGACTAGCACACTATTCACACGGAACTTATTATTGAACGCCTTTGCGATTAACATAATTTGCCGTGAAAAATTCATGAAAATCACGGTTTTTTTTTTTGGAAATTGTGCGTAGAGAGACACTTTCTCTCACTAGTGCGAGAAACGATACCATATTGGGTTTGTCCCAGTAGAAAGAGTCCCATTCTGCGCTCTCTTCGGGGCAACCTAAGACGAGATTTTAAGTGCATGCTTTAGGAACGATGACTTCTGATCGATGATTATCTGGCGCGACCGGCCGGTACCGGCGATTGCGGTATAACTAGTGGCAAAACGCTCCCGAATTCACCGTTCCTTCAGGCTCATTGGATTTTCCGTGAATGCCTCTGCGAACTAGAAAGTCCATTCCGCAAATCACATTACCTAAGTCTTGTTCGCAAGATTCTTAAAGGATTTCGAAAGGGCTTTGCAAGGTTTCCCTCCGGCGTTCTCTTCCGCCCGGAGTGGCCTTATACCGACCTCAGCTCATTGCTCCTATTCACCACGAGCGACGGCCCTTGCCGCCCTCCTGCTCACAAGGAGGAATGAAAGCCTAGACTTCGGGTTCAATGCTTTCGACTCCGCACTGGTACACGCCTTATAATTCCCTGTTTGAAAAGCTTTTCCATCTGTTATTTCTGAAGGTATTTTATCGACTATCGGAATCATATTTCAATTCGGTCCTCCGGTTCTTTAACCTTCCTCCTCCCAGCCCTTTACTTCCCTCTACATTTCCAAAGCCATCTCGATGAACTCTGCGGGGTCTCCAATGGACTTTTCACTTTCACGCACGCCGTCGACTCCAAGTTGGGTTCAATATTTCCACTTATATTTCAGCAAACATGCCCAATGGTGATTCCCCATCTATGGCCTTTCCATAGCGTTTCACGCAGTGGCTCGTTAATTTGATCAACCTTCCATCCGTGTCTCGCAATCACACATTATATAATTGCTTGCAATTGCAGACACGGATGTTTGATTCAGCAGCGAAAGCACTCGCGGTGGAATATTTTCTTGAAAGAGCTCAAATTTCTTCGGAGCTTTTGCGAAGCGTGATGCGATTCGTGCGCCCGTTGGCGTGAACATTGATAAAAAAAGGCTCTATGCGGATGCCGGGTGTCGGATCGTTTTTTTTTTTCACATTTTTTTCCGTTATGCATAATAATACTCGTTCGAAGCAAGTGATGCGTTTGACGCGCGTCTGTACGCATCCGGGGTTAGCGGCGGTAAAGTAAAAGATCCGCTTTTCAAGGAATTTGTTTGCCGTGTCTGGCACGCGGGCGAAAGTGACGAAACAGAAAAAAGAGTAGAAGGAAAAACTCACTCATGGACAAGATGAGAAAAATAAAGCACGATGGCCACGAACTCGCGACCGCACGCGGAAACAGTGCGATGGAATTGCGAAGGTACACAGAAGGGAAGACCGGGCATGTTTCCCGCAACGGTTGCAAAACAACACGGAAAAAAGAAACGTGTTCGTCGAGGATGCGCGGTCGTGAATGCGTCTAGACAGCTCCACTTCACGCAATGAAAACACATCAGTCGACTCTCCTGATGCAAAGTTTCATTATTTACCCAACACCGTGCGGTATCCGCGAGCGTAGAATTGAAACGCGAGAGACATCGCTCTCTCGCCTCTGCGGCGTACCTTGGGATATTCTTTTTCTCGCCCGAGTCACCCCTCCGTCCGCTACACGGACTCTTCTCGCGCGTGGCAACTTTATCCTCATTTTTTTTTTTTTCATGCTACGTCTTTTGTCTGGGATCTGTGCAATTTCTTCCGGACCCGGCGTACACATCGCGGCATCCATCAACTCGCCAACAAGCGTCCCGCGATGAATAACTCAAGATACTTCTACGCTCCATGCATAGAGCACATCAAAGACGAAGCAAGCGCTGTTCTGGTGGTGATGGTAAAAAAGAATAAAAAAAATTTGTCGCGATCACGAGAAGCGCATGTTTCAATGTCGGTAAGGTAAAGATAAACATGGTCCACGGATGATGCAGATTACCGAATTTTACACCTGTTATCCTTTGGAAAGGACTCTTCGAGGGTTAATGATGATGGGTGTAAAAATGTTTTCCTGTCTACGCTAAAAATGCCCGATTGCCTTTTTTTTTTAACTTTGAAACCGGTGCAAAATAGTTTAGCGCGATTACCGTTTGAGCGAATTTATCCCACAGCGCAAAATAAAAATCGCTGTCTTCTGCATCTTCCCCCTCCGATCTGGGTAATTTCTTTCTCACTCAAAGTGCTCCTCAAGGACCAAGAAAAGGGCGTTTCTGATCGTGTGAAACCGACAAGACTTGTCGGCGATCGCGATCGCATACTCCAGTATCGGCAAGGTATCGAAAAATCGTGGTCCACGAATCATCCGACTTACCGAAGCCGCCCGGCGGTCCGCAACGCCACGTGTTAACCGCAGCTTTGCGGAAAGCCATTTTCATAAAGCTCCGTCATTCTCGGAGGGTTAATCCTCGAGGGTACGAGATGTTTTTTTCGTCCCGAGATAGGAGCGGCCTGGTCCTTGCTCCGGGACGCTGGATCGACCGATCGAGGAAAGCGTCCGAAAAGCTGGGAGATGGGTCGAATTGTTTGCTGCGCAAGATCGGTAACTTGTCTTATTCCCGGGCATCTGTTACGACAGTGAGGTGGGACCGGGGAGGGTTGGACGTCGAGCGTGTACGAGCATCACGAATAGAAGCTCTGTATCCTCGCGTGGTCTTGATGGTTACGAGAACAAATGTTTCTCGGGGAAAGAATACGAATGGTGTGTCAGCGAGACTACATCTCGCGTAGGAATAGACGAGAGAACGGAGGCGATGTCGTGGCGCACCCGTTTCGTCGTTCTACATTCCGTATAAAAGAATGGTATTAGTGTAAGGGGCATAGAGGAGGGTAAGAGGAGAAGACGGGGGTTGAGGGAGGGGGGGGGGGGATTGGCATAGGGCCGTGGGAATGGCTGCAGGAGACAGGAGGGTGTATTGTCGTAACGTCGGGTTGGGACAATAATCGTGCCTTGGTCCCGACCGCCGTTCGCGATGTCGTTACCTACGCGACAAAGCGTGTTGGCCTCTCCGCGCTGGGTTATAGGTGGAAAGCTTGAAACGAAGAGAGAACGGACGTCCGTCCCGAGGTACATAGACCCGCGATAACTGTGTACGTTCCCGAAAGCTCTAATGAGAGTTTTGCCGGAAGTCGACCGAGAGAACCGAGGATGGTGGCGCGGTGAGAGAGAACCGTTCCCTGCGACTGGTGAAAAGAGTTGACGCGGAACCGTCGAGAGGCCATTCGTCGAAAAGAGTGCAAACAATTTGCCATACAGGTTGCCAACGGCAGAGGACACGGATCACCGTGGAAACATCGTGAAAATGCTACAGCGGATTCGATACAAAAGCCACGGGTTTTTGTGTCATGCAGGTGGTTGTTTCTTTCCGTGACTCTTTGTCATCGCAAGCCGCGAATGTCGCGCGAGAGACGTAGTCCACGGTCATTTCAGAGGAGTTTTCAAGATTTTTCTCTCACATCGGGTCAGCTGGACAAGTGCAACTGCTATATGAAAGCTTTCGCGATCGCGAAAGGACTTAAATTGACGAATCAGAATTATTTCTTCTTTTTTTTTTTGATGCTCTCGCCTCAATTTGGACACTTTGTTCTACGAGGTTGACGGGACTAGGTGCGGCACCGCAGCAGGGAGCGAATGAAGACAGACGCGCGCGCGCGGGGGTTGAAAGCGTAGCGCCAAAGCGCGCGCGTTTACCGCACAATGGCCTGGCCCCATTGTCATGCAGATTCCCCTTGCCTAATATAAAGTGATCATCAGGGGCATCCAGACAATCCCCAAACGCGTTAGCGCCTAGTCTGCCAGCCCGAACTTGTACACTCGCAACTGCTTCGTATAAGCTCGCTGGTGCGTATGTCTCTCTGTATACCCGCACCCCTTCTACGTAGGCACGATTATTGGGGAGGGCGAATATATTCGCGCGATGATACAGGCGCTTCCACCCTACGCGCCCAGTCTGTAACCAAGGCAACTCCTCTATCTGTATGTTACACTATACGCGCCCGACAAAATATGCATTAAAGTTAAATCTCGGTGCGAAGAGGATGAGTAAAAAAGAAACGAATAATTATACGCACCTCTTTGTTTGAGAACGGAGCGAAAGGGAACTAGAAGAGGACTCCGAGGTGAACGCTTGCAGGAGGCTTGTAGGACTGAAATGAGAAATCCTAATTAAATATACCGAAAGAAAATATCAATTAATCGAGTGAAATTTGCTTGCGAAGGACCAATGAAAAAAAAATGTTATGATTATTTCTATTTTGGACATTTCTATTTGCAAAACATGTCACGTTGACGGTCCTTGAAAAAAAATTATTCTTCTTTGGCAGCCAGCAAGCGAATTTTTTTCGGTGGTACGTTCGACACCAAAAATAGTTCTTACGTTCATCGTTATTTTTGCAACCTAAACCATTTCACGATTTCGACTGTAATTGATATTTTTTTACTACCTATGGAATTTCTCGAAAAATAGGATATTTTTTTGTCATTCTACAGAGAGATGTTTGATGGATAGAGTAGAATGGAACATATCACAAAACGTATCAATTTGATACATCAACGTTCGAATCAATAGAGCGTGTCTCCCTCGCCCGTTACCGGGTGACGTTAATTAAATCAAGCTCCCGAAACGAGCAGTTGCACGACGAGAAGGGCCGGGGGTGGAAAAAAAAAGAGGGTTGAAGGAGCGACTACGACTGAGGGACACTCGAATTTGCAAGTGAAATTAACAATGTTTTCCCTCTCTCTTTCTTCTCGAGGATCACTCGTAGCTAAGTAGCCTTCCGCATCGTGAAACGGCTCCCACTTCAACCCGGCGCTCGCAGCTTGCTCCACGGCCCTATCGCAACCGGTCCCACTATCTTTCTGTCGCTTGTCTTCTTTCGTCATTCCACACGGCGAACACAAATTCTACGATGTGTCCCATGTAAAAAAAAAAACAAAAAATTGCTCAACTACCTGACTCGCCGTTCGGATGGCTTTATTTCTCTGATAATCTCCCAGTCAACGATAACGAGCGCAGTTTCCCATTCCCCGTCAGTCTTTTTTTCCGACTCTTCGTTCCTACCCTGTGTTTATATAACAGCTCCACGATGTGATACTTGATTTGTCCGATACGATCCAATAAGTGTATCGTTTGCCGGACCTTTCGCCCCTTTCATTTCCGACCACGGCGTCTGCCGAACACAATCGATGCCATCACGCCGTCGCGAATACCGTTTGATGTCCACGCCGGCATTACGCTTCGCACAACGATCCGTTCCCTAATTGTTGAATAACTGAACAACCTCGTCGCGTCGGCGGGAAAATTATTTCGACCCCGTTTCTACGTAGTCGACTCGGCCTCCTCAATTAGTCGACAACGTTCCAAACGCCGCACGTACAGATTAATTAACCGTTCTAAACCCACCCTGCCAATGCGTTTCTCCGAACGGACTTTCCATAAAATGAAATAATACATTTTATTTTCATCCGCGAAGTCTTTCTCTCCGAGTCTGCAAATTTATCTGTTTCGCGGCGCATTCACCGATGATTCAATCGATTCTCAAGAAAGGAACAAAGTATCGGGTAAATCCCACGGGAAATATACGTGGTCGGAATTAAACGGTTTTTCCGAAACGCCGCTACCGCTCGGTTCATTCTTTTTCTTCTCTCCATCGATCTATCTATCGGACTTCTTTTATTTCCCGCTGGTTATAACCGGCACGTGATTTCCGTCGGATTTATATATCCCTCGACAACGAACCATCTTTTCATCAACGAGAAGCACCCTCGAGCTGCCGTCTCGCAACGGGCTCCTCCGAGCGCACTGCATTAAAATTTTAAGTACAATCCCGGCAAGCTCCATGCCTCGATTCCGCAGAAGATATTCGATACATGGAAAATTACTTCATTTACTCGCGACAATGAAAATTTATCTGGCAGAATTTGTATCGGAGATACGAAGAGAGTTACGAGAAACTAAGTCACTGCAAGACGACTTTGAACATTATTCAAGATGCATTGCATCAATTGTAAGAAATCATTTTTTCCCATTCATGATTTTTTTTAAATTATTGGCACCTTTTCGAAGTAAAAGAATTAAGAAAAAATCAGACTTCGAAATAAAGCGAAAATAAACAGTTCGGGTGCAAAAAATGGTAGATTGTAGGTCTTAAAAGTTGTTAATTTCAAGTAAATCTAAGGGTCGAATTTTAAGTCGTCAGTGTGAATTCAAACTTAAGGACGCCTGCATCAAAGTCAATGAGAATTGGAAACGCGTTTATCTTTTTAAGTTCAAACTAAGGTGTAAAAATTCGACTGTAACATTGTGAGATTTCGGTGGTGTCGGAGCGGAAAATAGTATGTCCTTCTAGAATTCATAGCGCAAAGTTGTAGATTTTCTTCCGATTTTCTATTGGCGACGCAACGAGTGCAACAAGAAACCAAGAAACTACCAGACATCTTTGGAAATCACTCGAAACATATTTATTCTCATCCACGGTTTCACAGTTTGATTATCGATAGATTTTCAACGGTGAAAAATTAATGAGAAGATCGCAAAACGAAATAGAGCGAAAAATGAATGAGGTAAGAAAAAGTGGTAAGATTTATTAGACCGCGAAATATTGGAGTGCCTGTTCGAATGATTAAGACCAGTGGACCGGGAATTTTCCGTTTGAGTTTCGCGAGATTCCACGGAAATGGAGAGACTCCTTATCGAAATGAAATCTGACGTCGCGATGTCTCTTCGTGGATTGCCACGCGCACACAAATATCCACAACGTAAGATTAAGTTTCTATGAGTCGTGGAGCAAGTGGCTGTAGCCTCGCGTCCTATTCTTATCTAATAAAATATGTACCTCCAGCTTGCCGTTGGATGCCTCAATGTGAAACGATCTCGCGGGGAACCGACTGGCGGGCTTATCATCGGGGGTATAAATCGTTCCCGAGCTTCGCGGAAGCCCGATTCGATCCGGAGCTTTTAACGGTTCACTCCAGCGGTATCCGTCTCTCTACATTCTTTCTCGAAATCTCCACGACAAATAAAACTCCCCGGATAGAACACATTCCCGGTTGGACCGCGCACACGACTATTTTCCATCCGAAATTTTATTTCCTTCATATTTTATCAAAACATTTCGCGTGCTTGTCTCGCGGTTGAGAAAGATTTCCGCTGACTCCATTGTGAACAGAATTGTGTGTGTGTGTGTGTGTGTGTGTGTGTGTGATTTTTGTGCATATTTTTTTGCATGCCCGAGGAACGTGGAGCCCTTTTGTGCATTTTCCAATAAGAAAGAGGTTTTATTTATACACGAGACGATTCGCACCAAGAGAGTCATTCGCGAAGCACGCCTGAAAGCCATTGAGCAACAATCAATTCGTCTCGGCTTACACTTGCAACTTTAGCTTCGCGTCCTCGAGAATGATTCACGGCAGAGTGAAACTTCGCTCCCTTCGCCGAACCTGAGCTCCGTCGGTAACGAAAAGTCTTCGCCATTTACTTTGAACCGCCTACAAAGCTTTCCGAAGAAACACTGAATTATCAGTGAATTCTCAAAAAAATTTCTCACCGCCAACGCGAATGACATTTCTCCTATCGTCGCCGTGGCGATAAACCGAGAACCCTTCTACAGGACTATACGTTCTCAACAGGATTTTTTTTATCAAAAAAAAAAAAAAGGAAACAGGACTCGATGAAAGTTGAAAGGAGTATCGCATCATCTCTGAATAATCTTCCTCACCGGGCCGAAGGAGCTCCCCACTGTTGGCATAAAATATGGAGAAGACTCGGGAAAAGTCTGAGTTGACAAGTGCGCAAAGGGTAGATAAGACGAGCCTTCCACTCTGTAAACGTTGTATCCGGAGGCTGTGCGGTGGCTTCGCTCCTTACATATAACAGAAACTTCGCCGAGTTCACTGGCTCGTTAAACCGCGAGAGACAGGCGCGGTCCCCTCTATTCCTCGAGTACATTACCGCTGGCACGTCAGACTTTATCTCGGAATACCGTGTCCAGTTATAATCCGGTAGCGCGTTAATTCGCAGGATCGTTTCCATTCTATTATCCCGAGCAAACTCCGGCCGGGAGGACCCGACGTTTAACGGGTTACCAGAGTTGTGTCGCGCCAAGCTCGCGCGGTCCCGTAATACCTTGTTCGGAAGCTGCATAAGCTACCGTTAGCCTTTGCCAGTGTCCGGCCAGCCTCATGCCAAATTGATTGCGGCTACGAAGCACGGAGTATCAGAAACAGGGAGCTTCCGCCTTGGAAAGTGTTCTGCGGATTGTGTGCCATAGACGAGTAGGGTAGGTCTGGATGAAGGTTACATCCCAGTGTTGGCATAAGATCGCGCTTAATTCGGGAGTCTGGTCAGTTTTGCGCTATTGCTGGGAAGTAACGGACAGCCGGATTGGAGACGACTTAGGTAGTTTTTTATATTGGGAGGAAAAATGCAGCGATAGGATTTGGTCCCAATAATCCGAAATCTAGCGGTATCGACCAGACTTCCAGAGGACTATCGCGAAAGTTTGTGCCAGTCTGGCGCCGTTGCTGGGACGTGATCGCCAGCCGGATCGAACGCTACCTAGGTCGTTTTGCATACTTGGATAAAACATGCAGCGATGGGATTTTGTCCCGATATTCCTTAGTCTAGCAGCAAAATCGCTAAGACTTCCAGAGAGTTGCTGCGTTGGGTAACGATGATTTGCATAAAAAATCTATCGGCAATCCGGTAGCCCGTCGCGTGTTGTATTTACCGCTCATCCATCAAGAGTTACCGGATCGTTACTCAGCCGGGCGAGCACACACCGTGAGAGCTTCCACAGGACGAAGAGGAACCAAGCGAGAACCAGAAGTGACAAAGTGTCGGAAAGTTAGGAGACCCTCGCGACCCGCCTCCTATAATTTGCTGTTTCTGGGCTCCGCGTTGGTGGAGGTTCGCTGCGGAAGCTCCGCAAGCCCCCTGCATCCCTCTCTGCCGTTGCCCGGCAAGGTAACCCGATCTCGCGGCATCTATCCGCATAAATCTACCCGAGGTGAGTCAGCCCCGGTGACACAGCGCGATAATCGAGCCCGACAGAAACGGACCGAGTTTCATGATGCTCGACCCATTTCGCGCCCCCTCTATCCGAACGACGATAATTTTGATTATCGTCGGATTACTCCTCGGGGACCGGTTTTATACACAGGCTCGAAACACCCTGATTCGCAGCCATTCGGAGACCTATGCGTATATTACGGGAATGTAAAGTTGAAATCGTTCCATAGGTAGCGAAACTGGAAGCTTGGCCCGACGCTCGTACACGAGGGTGGTTCAAGCTCCACTCTTTGATATGTGAGTCTCAAAGGGATCTCTTAGTTAGAGCAGCGGACGAGCGCGTGACCTCAGTTTGAGGAATCAGCAGTGCAACCACCTCGAATTTCGAAGCGCACGGGGAAAACTTTACCCGCCGCTGCGGTCAAGGGTCTTCTCCCCTTCGGTAGAGCTCATCCTCCTTCGGGTCTTGTTTTTTTTTTTTTTTCTAATTTCTTTTCCCTCGTTTTACTTTTAAGTTTCCGCTGGACCATGCGACGCTTTGCGTTTCGTCATATGAAAATGGTTCGGTCCGGGCAATTTATACCTCGGTGAAGCTCACCGCCGCCTTTTTTTTCCCTCCCTTTCTGGTACAATATGTACGAGAGAAGTCGGCACACCCCTCACTCTTTGTATAATTTCTCTTTTATGCCACTCTGGGGTCCTATCGAGGAGCGCGGGACTCGAGATCTCTCCGCTCGTGGCTTTAATATCAATAGATGGGTACGCAGTTTCGTGTCTCTTCCACGGCGAACCGAAGACTTTTCACCTGCTTTATGTATAACCGTCGACTCCGTTGAAACTCCGTTGGAAACACCGAAAGACGGAGCGGAGCCGTGTACACTGGCGCCACCACGAATTCAAAGTGACCCCGGCAGACCACTTAACGGTCATAAAGTGCCAGGCGCCTGGAGTAACACGAGGTTTCCGGTCTCTCGCGCTCGGGACGTGGAGGAGGAAGTTCCCTGACGGTGTCACAGCGAGAAACGTTCCGGACGATTGGGGGTCGCAGTCGCTTGATGTTCGTGCTTGTCGCATTAGTTTCACAGCTGGAAATAACCGGGACGGATTGAATCCACGTCGGAAAGTGTCACGACAGTATCTCTACCTCCTTTTTTTCCTCCGTCGCGAAGGTAATCAACGATTACTGAAAATAATAATCTTGGACGGTAATTTTGGACCAACCGGGATTGAAGCAAAGTTTCGAATTCGGATGCAGCGTTCGATGAACGGAAATGGTATTTGACTGTGGTTACGAGCAACGCGTCGGTACATTCGTGAGGGTTACAGTCATTGATGAATTTATTTGTTCCAATAATCACAGATCTTAGTCAGAAACTTATTCTAAACAGTTTTGTTTTTGTAAAATATTGCCGTTAGCAAGAGATGGATTATATAATTAACGGCGATATAGCATGAAAATAAAAGTGTTTAGAATGAGATTCTGACCAATCGAATTTTCAAACGTCGATCTAAACTAGACAACGAATTGAACATCAAAGTCTAGTGCGAACTTCAATGCGTAGATAAGAAGTATTTTGGGTTACAACTTAAGATCCAATCCGATCTCATGCTTGAGTTGAATCTTGAGTTCGATTAAGATGGATTTCCAGTGCGACCTCGAGTACTTCTCAACGTTTGACAATAAGTACCCAAGACACGTAATTATAGGGAAAAATAAATATCTGACGAGGGTCAGCAATTTGGCCGAATCGTCAGAATGGAGATGTTGGTGTACGCACATTATTCTCCACCGTACGAATGTGCCGACGGCTCGCTCGTAGCCGCAGTTAAATAACAACAGTCGTTGCAGAAGTTTATCCGTCCAGATGATCGAGGTCTCCCGGGTGGATACGAGGAAACGAGAAAAGCGAACGATCGGGAACGGTCTGCGGGTCGCAGACTGCTGGCAGGAGCCACACCCGCGATTCCAGGAGTCTGCCCGAGAGAGATTGTTAAAGATAATATTTTATCGACGCCGAACAGACGGGTTCGCTGAAGGGGAGGGAAATGTCTCTCTCTCCCTTGCTGTAAGTTCCTTCACCTTATCTAACGACTGGGTATCCTCCTTCGCGGCGTCGCGGGCTCAGAGTTCGAAAGTTACGCGCCAGCTCAGCAACACATTGCCGCCGCCGGGCCGTCGCTGGGTGGAGAACAACGTAGCGAAGTTAAGCTCACGAAGTTACCATCACAAATGAAGAGAAATGAAATGTAATTTGTAGCGGCTTCGGGGAAAGAGAGCGCGTTGCGGGAAAATATATATATATATATACATACGTATAAATGAAATAGAGTTGAGAGTTGACCGTCGGGAAAATCCAGTAAAAAAAAAAAAGAAAAGAAGTTCTGTCTGAATCGTCGCAATGATCGGCCTAAGCACCAGACTTGTCGAGCTAAATTGCGTTACCAAAAGTCCCCGACAAAGATTTTCCACCGGTGAATTGCACGATTGCCTGTTATGGCCGCAATCTCCGCTTATTCGAGACGCTTTCTCATCCCACCACTGAATTAACAAATTTTCTTCGACGTCAACAGCAGACCCTAGGAATGAAATTTGTTTCATTTTAAACAACAAAACATACGCCATCTTCGAGTTTCCCAGACTCGGCCAGATGCCGACCCTGCGCTTTGCCAGGTACTTCCAAATTCGCTGGGACACATCAAGCGTTCGCCTCAGTGAGGGACACAGAAACGTTCCTTGGAAATGCATGATTGAGTTTGATCTCGTAGAGTGCGCGTCGTAGGACGCCTAAAAGAAAATGTACCAGCCGGGGGGGGGGGGGGGGGGGGGATTCGCTTGCAAAGAGGAAGCAAGTGGAAGCAAGAGGAAGCCTCGGCTTCGGCTTATACCGTGGGCGAGTGTACTTTGATCTGCCGTAAAATTTAAGGGTCGTACGAGGCGAAGCTGGAAACGAGTGCTACACCGTCGACCCTCTTCGCGTCCCCCGTCCGAACACGAAAATGGCTGAAGGAGTGTAGTAGCTACTGATTTTACAAAGGGACACGGATCGGCGCAGCGTTGGCCGTTCGGCTCGTGTGCTCGCGATTCGCGACCGTGGATACCGATCAGTATTCAGTACGGTGACTGCGGGCTCATGCGACCCGGTCGAGGTGGAAAAGGAACGAGGAAGAAGAAAAAATAGAAAAGCACAAAAAAAGAAAAAAAAAAAATAACACACACCCACACAAAGGAGAAGTTCTCGGCCATCGGCTGGACGGACACAAGATTTTCCGGAGATTCTTCACGGTGCAGGATGTCCTGCCTGGCAAACTGACCCTACGTGCTCGGGGGTTCCCTCATGCACTATTCCTGCCTCGGCTTCCGATCCCTCTAGTCAATGCGGACTGCCGATCATTTCTACGGACACTACGTGACCGTTCGTCGCCCCTCGGTCCCTCGGTGCTCGATACTCCGACATGCCCCGGTATGCGATACACCTACGCGATGCCACGACACGTGTATGTGAAAGCTTGACCGCTTTCGTCCCATACATACCTACCGTATACTTTGTGTCTCCCGCAACCCTCACCGCCCCCGAACGTACTTCGTCGTTCGAGTTCCAACCCCATCAGAGCCGATTCATCTGAAAGCCCAACGACAACCGTAGACAGTGAGGATCTTTCGTTCCGCGCTTTATTACTCTTCCGCTGCCGCCGGGATCCTGCCGAATAGTCGAAGAGCACGCTCAGCTCGACCGTGGCTCGGGCCCGACTTTTCTACGGGCCGTTGTTCGCCCGTTCCGGGCTGCCCTTAACTCCGGCCGCGTATCTGTCCAACTTGCTCGAAACTTTAATAAAGTCCGTGTAACCGCGACGTTGATAACGGGGCCTCTGTTAGTTTATAAATTCTGGAGCGAGGTCGGTTGATGCCTGCGGGTTTGGAGGGAAGAGTCCGGGGGAGGGGGGGGGGCGAGTTCTCCTCAGAGAGAGAGAGAGAGAGAGAGAGTTCTAGACGTGGCACGGAGCTTTCGGAGTCTTCCGGTTCGGGTCACGGGTTAGCCTCGGGAGATACTCTCGACGGTCAGAGAGGGAAACGGAATTGTACTGTGCTTGATATATATAGAGTGGTCACATCGCTGCTGTTTCCACGGGCGGCCCCTTGGGCATCCCTTAAAAATTTACCAACGAACTTGAGAGGGGATGGGAGTAAGAGGGTTTAATACCATCAGCACGAGATGTCGGGACATCTCTCCAATGTCTAATGATGGAAATGCACGTAACAGACTGGAGTCACTGTGTCACGTCGGCAAACGCTGTAAACACGAGCGCGTCGCTTCGTCACTCTTAACATCTTGGGCGATTCGCCTTTCGGTTCATTCCGAACCGTACTTGAGTGGAGGCTCAAAGTACCTTCTATAGGCAGTCGAATGAACGGTGTAGTTAAAGGGGTTCTGGTACGAGAATACGAAATTTACTACTTTGTCAGGAGCTTCCGCTGAGCCAGTTCGTTCAGTCATAGGGGAGACCGGGGACAAATGTAACGGGAATTCGTAGTAACGAGAACGCTCGGATGTCCAATGGAATATTATTAACCTAGTCTTGGGTATTTAGGCGGAAAAAATTCGAGCATAAAGTTAACGACAATTGGGCAAATATTAGGGTTACTAATTACCCAACCACCAGTGACTCACTCACCCGACTTCGTTTGCTTTTAAAGAGGCGGTACTCGGGTAGTCCAACTTGAGTTAAAACTCAAGATCGAGCTTCAGGTCAAATTCAAGCAGGTCAGTTTGAACCCAGGTTTGATCTTACGATATATCTTAACCCCGCAATTTGAGCAAAACTTTGATCTCAAGAGCGATCTTATTTTCAAACCAGTATGAAAAATAGAGCCTTTCAGTATTTGGTACTGGCAGCTTTCTCCCAGCTCTATTCGAGATGAAGGAACAAATTTAAGGCCGGATATCCCGGAGGTGCGAAAGCCGGCATGTCGATAAAGCCGTACCGTCGGGATAGCGCGTAATCCTAAGTACAAGAAATTTAATCGACGATTGAGAGTGAAATTGCGCAACTCGTTTGCGAGCAAAGCCATTGTGGGAAATCAAAAGTGTGGGGGTTCGATTTGCCAGGTGAAAAGGGCTGCGAAACCGCCGACAGCGTCACGAAAGAGCGGAGGGAGAGGTTTGCTTCTCCGGAAAATCCGAGGGAATGCCACGGTCGCGAAAGGATCGACGCGGCGAAGGATGTGGAAGGAGTTCATAGATTCGTTTATTACTTTTCAATCAGGACTCGAGACGAACGCAATCGTGTGGAACCGATCGCGAATGGGGATCTACAGAGGGATACTTCGCGACCCGAAGGGACTCATAACGGATTTACCACCATCGAATTCTCACGCTTCGCGGATGTGTCTCGGGTCCGCAGCTCTCTACAACTCCTTCTCTCGGGTAATCAACTTCGCTTCAAGCTGCAGAGAAATCTCGATGTTTCCAACGTCATAATATCGTTTCTTCGTCCGCGTGTCTATCGAATGAAGGGGACGATAAAAAAAAAGTGAAAAAAAAAAAATGAACTGCGGTCGATTGCATTAGGGAAACGCGAAAATGGTTTCGAGCCGGGGTTGGTGTTCCGGATACGTGGCGAGAAACACTCGATTTCGCCGATACGATAAAGTCCACCCCCTGTCTCTCCCCATCCGCCGTCCCGCAGGCTCGAATAACCGAGAGGAGTCGGTTTTCCCGGAAGTCCGCGCACCGGCCATCGCGAAACTTCCGTATTGTTTTTAAACGGGTTAGCATAGCCGGTGGTGGCTGCGGGAGAAACGGGTCAGCAGCCGAAGCGGCGGTGACCGGGGTCTGACCGCAGCCCGAGCAGCCCAGCGCCCTCCGGATCTCCTGCTGGTAGATAGTCCTCTCTGTAATACCACCGGCTCCTTCCCTCTTCCATGTCCGCGCTCTCCTTCGCCCCTTCGCCTCCCTCGGTCCCCACCTTTCGGCCGTCGTATTCTCCAACACTGCGCCACGCTACGGGGGAGTTGGCGATAGTTTTATAGAGCAAGTTTCACGGTGACCGAGCCGCAAGTGTGCCTTCAGGACGACAAACCTTACCGATCTCCGCGGGAGGTGACACATTTCCTGGTTGCCCGCTACGCTCCCTTTATGGGTTCGTTTATGCACCCTGCCTCGATTCACTCCCACATTTACCCGAGTCCCCTCCCGGGCGGGGCTGCGCGACTTACCCCGCACACGTTCGGCGCTCACGGCACCACCGAACCCCGGCAATACCGGCGGTCATCCACCTGTACATACGTAACACGGAATGGCCCGTAGGGTGGAGGATGTAGGACGTGGTAGACATCCCGCAAGAAACTTGCCGAGTAAAACGGAAGTAGTATCGATCCCGCACGGAGACTTCGGGGTCTCCGATGTCATTCCAGATACCGATCGCAAACTCCACACCTTCGACCGATACTCCGAGCTTTACCGTTGCCAACGTGCAAAGCCGCGACTACGTTCCTTCGACGCTGGCCTTTGTCGCTCACGGCTCCCGGTCCGTAGCCACGCCGCACCCAAAACGGTACCGTAACCTGATTCTCGCATCGACCCGAAGACTTCCGGTAGACGATTTGCGTACTCGGGTGAAACCTTATTTTCATGAATTTTAACTTCCACTCTCGCAAACTTTTTCTCAGTATCATTCTCTCAATTTTCTTAGCCTCCTTTATGCCAGAAAGGGCGTTTTATGCCCGCGACACTCCGAGTGCTCATACATGTTTCCGCAAATTAAACCAGGCCCGGCTGTCTGTCCATTTATGCTTTCTGAGTTTACGTGTTACGTTTTTTTTTTTTAATCATTCCACGCGGAAAAGAAAATGAGGAACGCCACGAGTGGTCGGCCAGGCGCACCTAGGAAAGTGGAGAACGAAGGTTCTCCAGCGCCGCGAGATAGGGAGAGTGCCAGACGCATTCTCGCTACGTTGGTCGCGGTTATGTTGCGGAAAATTCCAACTTTGCGGGATTGCCAAGTTGGAAGAAGTGCGCGCGTAGAGGGAGGGGCAGAGAAAAAAGAATAAAGTTTTGAATTAGCTGGAGAAATGAGACAGGAGAACGGCACTTCATAAATTTTAATGGTCGCAACCTAGATGCTCAAAGTGACGTGACGTTCTCCGGGCATTTTTCGAGCGTCATACACCCACTCTATTTTCTCGCTTTGCGGATAATAAGATTCGCGGTTTTTTTTTTTCGAAAGCTACCTTCGACACGCCCCGCGTGTCATTTTTACGATGCGTCGTTTACGATGTAATGTTGTGTAGAAGACAATTGCAAAAATCACGATGTTAGCGGGTCAGGTTCACGGGACAGCCGTCCGATCGACAATACATTTTTTGGTGCCACGAGTAGCATTATATGTATATTGAAATTTATTTTCAGCTCAGACCGACTTTCCGAACCGTATATCCCTTTGACTTACAGTCGAATGGAACGGATCCTACGCTGAGATTAACTCGAGGAGGTTATGATCGATGTTCGTGTGTCTACACAGTAAAAAAATACATAAAATCGGAGTACGAAGATTCTTAAAGATGAATAATTGGTCGAATAATTGTCAAATTTGTTTTTCAAAGTTTGATGTTACAAATCTGCGCTTTTATTTCCCGTATCGCAAACAATTTTAGTTCGCACTTCTGTTCGTAAAAACAGTGGCGGATGGTTCGATGGGAAACTTAACAGACAAAAAATTGGGTACATTTGGTTTCTCTCTATACCGCGGACTTTTTTTTTACTGTGTTGAAAGGGACCAGGACGATAGGATAAGCAAACGCTTTATAGCGGTCGGCAATCACTTTGCTTGCGGGAACGCTCCGGCGACTCTCCATCTCGCGGCCAAACGCGAAACTCTACCTGATAGTAAGGGTCTGGTTACAGCGTGTGTATGAGTATATATATATATGATTTTTAATGAGAACCTCTCTCGCCTTCAAATTAATGACGAGCGAATCGAATTTGGTAGGTTAAGTCAAGCGAAAACCGAACCGAGTTTTAATTGCAAGTTCGTGACCCGGAGCTATCCGTCCGATACGGTTCCGAACTCCAAACGTAACAGAGAGCTATTCAATCACGTGAAAATTTTACGCGGACTCGCAGCCTCTCGTCGCACATGTGAAATCCTACACTTTATACGTGTCCCGACTAATGTATATATGTAGAGAATATAAATTTAATTACTGAATCCGAAAGAGGGGGAGGGCCGAGTAAAAAAAATTGGAACGCGTACAAGAATCCACTAATAACGTAATGATTCTCTGTTCGGGAGCACCGAGGGGGATTCAATCGGAAATATAGGATTTTTATTTATTTCCATATAAATTCCGCACTATTAAAATCGATAGTGCAAGCTGTCGCTGATATTTGATGTTCTTATGAGCTAGACGTTATAAATATGAAAGTCCGACCCGGCCGTTATAGAAATATTGACCTGTAGGGAATAAAAAAATATATATGTATAAAAAGAACAAAAATTTCGTAGTTGAATCTGCCGTTGCAATCTGGCCTTTGGGACCGTATCTGCTCGAACGGAAACGCATATACGACCTTTACCTTTCGAAATTGCTTATCGATCGAACGAATCGAAAAAAAAAAACGATTTAAAGAAGAATCAAAAAACAATTTTTGGATGAGTTATATTAAAATGAACAAGACTTAAAAGTACAATTTTTTAATTAATTTGAAAAATAAATTTTTATGAGTGAAAATAAACAGATTAATCGCCCTTTGGGTATTCGGATAATTGACGAATCGACGCAGGTGTAAACAGTTGTATGGGCCGATCGGTAACTGACATCGGGGATCGTTATATTATTCGGAGATGAATCGACCTCAGGGGCAACTGGTCAAAGTTCGAGCGCGCCACCGACGCAGCTCCGCAACCTCGAACAGACTTTATTCACCTTCAGCCCATCCCCAGCAACATATATACGTTGCTTTGCAATTAGTCGCTATTATTAAACGAAGAACTTTATTTCTGAATTCTACTGGTTCCCCGATACCCGTTGCCTCTCACTCGACCCTCCCCACGACTCTCTCAACTTGCGACGGAGCGTTGGCAAATCGTTCGACATTCTTCGAGAATGAAATTAGCAAAGTTTCAGGGAGAAATTTGCTGAAATTGTGCCGTTGGGGGTGCGCGAGGATATTTAAATTTGTTAGCACGTATTCACTATTCCGCGACGTATTTTACCTCCCAACCTTTCCAGTTCGGTCATAATACCAAAATCAAGTTCCCAGTCGTTTCCGAGAACGGTGAAACTTTGATTGTGTCACCGACACGCACACCATGTTTCTACATTCTGAGGGAGAATTTTTTTTGTTTCATATTTACAGTAAAAAATTATTTAAATAATTTAAAGAACAGATTTGGTCCGTAGCGCGACGACACTAAAATTTTTTAGCACGTATTCACGTTTCCGCGACGTTTTTTTTTACCTTTAAACCTTTCCAGCTCGCTCACAAGATCTCAATCAAGTTCGCAGTCGTTCCCAAGAACGGAGAAACTCTCAGTGTATTCACCAACGCACAAGCAGCGGGTTTCTTCGGGTGAAAATTAAATTATTTGTTAATTTTTATTACAAAAAAAAAAAGAAAATTGTTTCGGAGTCAGGTTTGACGAAAGCGTCAACTTTGAACTGTACAGGTGTTATAGACACATTATATCGATTTAGCCGTACACCCTCGGATTAATTCGCCCGGTCAGCGGTCGACGTATCAATTCGTTCACTCCTGACTGCTTCGCTTCGCCGCCATACCGTTCCGACGGATGGAAGAAACAAAAAAAATAATCATAATTTTTTTTTTTTGCTTTTTTTTTCTCCGTATCTTTTGAGCACCTTGCTGGTTCGCAATTTGTCATATTTCCGGGAATATTCGCACAGAAACAACGACATCGGTGCTGAAGTCGAGTCAGATTTGCCAGGCATGCATGACATTCTTTCCGAATAATACATATTAAAAGAACTGTCTCTTGGATTATCGTTGCAGCTTCTAAGTTTTGTACGTTATGTGAAAAAAGAAATAGAAGTTTGGTACGAAACGGACGCGTGGAATGGGAGGGTTCACATTCGCGGAATAAATCGGACCCGTCGTGCATGTGATCACGGTGGTTTTATTTTTCGTTGACGAGGAAAAAAAAAAAAAAAAAAAAAAGAAAAAAAATCTATCCGAACCGTCGCTCTGGCGAATGCTCAGATGGCTCGTCTATCTCCCCGGAACCAACTGCAGCCGAAAAAAAAAGCGTCGATCCAATCGACTGGAAGTGTCGAGATACGGAAATAAAAATAAAAATGAAGAGTAAAAAAAATTACAAACTACCATCGACAACTGAAAACCGTATCATCGAGATCGCGATCACCGAACAAAGCGTCCACCTACCGTTAAAAACGTTAATCGACTCTACGTTAATCTGTACGATTTAAAAGAATTTCTGCAAATAAATAATTATTCGGTTAATATGAACTCGGTTTACATGAAGATTATCATTAAAATGACTATTTATTTAATGTAAATGAATATTTATTTTCGTGGCGTTCGCCGAATAAATTATTTTTCTGAGCTTCCCATATAGTCTCTTCAAAACATTTCCGAAAGGGTCGACATAATTTCCTAGAGGGCGAAGAAGAAAATATATCGACAAACGCGCTGTTTCAATCGCTAAAAAAATTCGACCATTGAGAAGAAGCACATTCTAACGCAAATTAAAAAACGATACGATCCCCATTTGTTTTCCTGTGCGAACTGGCTCGTTGCAAGTGAATCTCGATGGTAACTTGAGAATCAACTTACAATCGAGACTGAACTGTACCATTTGTTTTTCTTCCTTTGTTTATTTTATTCACTGGCCTTGTTTTCTTTGCGCGTCCACGTCGTTGTTTTTCCTGCGGGCCAATAAGCTTCGAACGGTCAACTTGATAGTTGACAATTTAGAGCACTCCCGTCTCAACATGTAAACATCCACAAACAAAAAAGCTCTTACAAAAAAGAAGCAAAAAAAAAATAGATAAAATACATCGTCAAGTTGGACGTTTTCATCGCCGAAGAGGTTTTTACCAATGAGAAAGGATACACGTGAAGGTGTCATCGATAAATGTTCTTCGGTACGTGCGAACCTAAATTTAAAATCTGTATGGTCCCCATTCGTTTTTCCGCGCGAACTGGCTAGCAGCATTTTTTAACGACTCTGGAAACCTGGAGGAAGAGGGCGAGATTCATTTATTTGGAGGGAGAGCGAAAGGGAGAATATCGTACGAATGAGGAAGAGAAAAGCCCCTGGCAGCCGGACGATTTTGTGCTCCCTTTAATTGTCGAGTGTGCGCTCGATCGAACGGTGGCCGCGCCCGCCAGGGGTCGAAACAAATTCGAGGCTCGTTTTTCAAGCATTCGTTACCCGCGCGTAACATATTGTACGCTGAACGTTCTATCGAAGAGAGCTGGCTGACTGCCGCTCGGTCGCTATAGTGCTAGAGCCGTAGCTGCGGCCTCGCTGATTCCCGCTCCGGCGTACATTCGAAGAGCGGTCGATATCCGGCCGGCCCGCGCGCAGTTCATCCATCGAATCGGGAATCCGACGGAATCGTGGCCCTGACCCTGCCACCTCTATTAATCATCCCAATATCCTCGTCTCGCGACATTCTACTAAACGAAATCTATCAGTACTACTGCTGCGTTCGCTCCATCATTTGGAGAATTTAACTCTGTGACGGAAGAGCTCCCTGTCTGTGCGTACGAGAAAAAAAAAAGGGGGGAAAAAAAACGAATGTGTAAATTCATAGGAACATTGTTCGGCCGTCTTTGGCTACAGAAATAAAAAAGTTTGTGCACAAAGAAATTGATTGTTCATTGTTTCGTGCGGTGCGAACGCGGCGAAGGGGAAGAAATATTAAATTGGAAAATAAATAGAACAATTGTTGCGAAGTAACTTTCGAATGTCTGCGGCAAGAGAATAGGTAGAAATTTTTTGTTTTAACGTTCATCGATTTAACAATTATAAAAAGTATTAATTTAGAACGATTAAATTTATTATTCATGATATGAATGGTTGTTTTTATTAAATGAACGTTCGCATGCTTGTTTAATCGACGTTTTATAGGCTTTGAAGCAATATTGTTTCGCACGATACGCGCGCAGAGAAAAGATTTTTTTTCAATAACCGTTGTTGGTGAATCGGCTTTACGAAGTGAGATAAGAATATTTGCACGGAAAAAAATGCGTGGACATTTTTTATGTCACCGTTCGCCGTGTTTATGGTTGGAAAATTTTTTTTTATTTAAGGTGATTAAATTCGTTTTTGTAAAATAAAAGTTTAGCTATATAAAATGCTCGCCTGCATGGGTCTTTAACTATTGCCCGTCAAATCAATCATTTTTTTTATTGAACGTAAAACCCTTGAACGTAAAAAACCCGTTTTCCATTTCTGTGAAGTGAGCGCAGAAAGCCACTTTACTTCACTCGGTGAACAAATAGCAACCTCTCGCCCCATTTTCACACTCTGCGGCATAAGATTTCGTGCCATACACGTGTGATAAAACATCTTCTGACTCGTGTGATTGCAGCATTCACCCTCAGCTTGTGCCGCAAACTCACATGCGTCAAAACAAGTTTAATGGCACTTGTATCGTAAAATACGATTTTCGCATTATGTGCGAGGCAAACGCACTGGGAAATGCTACGTACAAATGCAAATAAGTATTTTTTCTCGCATAATTCAAATTTCACGGGCGTAGAAAGGCGAGTCCTGGCATTTTCACACTGGTCAAAAACTCCCCTAACATGTAAATAAAATTTTTTGAAGTAGACACAGGGTGTGAAAATTGTTGCGAATACAAAATATAATTGTTTCGTTATTTCGCTCCAGGTACAGAACGATTCTCGATCCAAGATAGAGCTCCGGAAGTTTCGAGTGCTGACTAGCTGCGTTTCGATACGAGGGCAAAGGTACAAAAAAAAAAATGAGGCGAGGCGTTATCGGGTGTTCGTTACGAGGTGTAACGTATCGTACGTGGACAGACTGACGAGAAAGGGAGCTCTCGCTTCGTTCGATACTCCTGGATATCCGTCCAGTCGTTCATCCGTTATACGCTTCGGGACTTCTCGAGACAGGAACGTGTGGAGAGACCCCTATCGCGAATACAGATCAGCCGAATGCTCGACCGTGCGATAAGGCGCGCATTTTGCACCACGTGGATTATACACACCGTATATCTTCATCACTCGGGATCGACGTAATTCTCGATTTTTTTTTTTTTCGCTCAATAACAATAAAATTGAGATGCAAAAGCGCTCTCTTGTAGAACGATTCAATAATCTCTCTGTTTCTATAGTGAATGTATCAATGGTTGAACGGTTAAAATTCAGACGGTTATTGGCTAAGAACGAATTTGAAAAATAATTCTTACAAAAAAATGTCTCGAGAAATTGTGACTGGACACTATCAGCTTGACGTTGATTTTATTCAATTGTAACCAACGTTAAGCTAATTAATGCCAGTTTTCAAAATGCGATTAATCACACATAAATAAATTACAGAAGAAAATTTCGATTTATTAACCGGATGTTTCCATATTAGGGACAATCGTTCATTTAGAAAATTCTGTTATACGAAATCAACTAATTCACATCGACTTAAACAATTTTTTGTGACATTCATTGATTAAATCGCGAAAATTTTATATTCGGACGAAACCGTGAAAAATTGAAAACGATTGAAAATAATTTACGTATGAACCTTCTATAATTTCTCTTTGTTTAAAAAAAAATCCTTGTAGACGTAATTGCATCTAAAATCTATTCCGTATGCCTGGCTTCTTGATAAATAAAATGTGCATAGGAGTGTCCGATAACCGGAACGTGTACGAGAATCGGTAGTCACCTGGAGCCATCGACCTAGCACCGGTGTTTCACAAGTCATTCGTGAAAAAAAAAAAAAAAAAAAAAAAATATCAAAGCGTGACTGACGCACACACTTGCGTGCGCTCAATTGATCCCCCCTAAATGGGGATCGAGTCGGATAGCCGTACGCGCCTAACGACCGGCTGACCGACTTCCACGCTTCTGCTTCGTCGGGAAATATAAAAGTGCCAAATATAAAAACTTATCGAGGCATACGCACTTTTCTTCATTGAACATTTTTTTTCTAAATTCATTTATCGATATCTGTTGCGAGCGTACCCTTATATGGTGTCGGAACCGCCGAGTGCCGTCCGTGAAGTGCAGAGCGTTTGGCAGCCAGTTATTTCTTTTGTGGCGGAACCTGTCTATTTATATATATATATATATATATATATATATATTTTTTAAAGCGGTAGTCTTCGACGCGCATTAAGCACACTCGATGTCACACGATTGTAGTTCAGTGATGTGAGATCCCTAATTCACTGGCTCTATGTGCGTGTCATCTCCCGTGACATTCGCGCCTAGCGACAAGAACCAACCGAGTCTCGCACCCTCGTAACTTGAATCTCTTTTACACTCGGACGATTCATAAAACGAGGAGAACACCCTTTAGGGCCGCGCGTCGCATTAAGCCCGACATGGCTGACGGATCCTAACCGCGGAGATGGACGTATGAAAGAGGCAGATACGCCTTGTCGAGTACTAAAGTCTAACCGCGATTTAACGTTCATTCGATTCATCCAGTTTTCTCGGCTGTCCGTAATGCTTTTTTTTTTTTACATTGGCATAGAAATTCTCGACCGGAATTGAAATAAAATCTGGAAGAATGCAATATTTTTTTAGTTATCTATTTTCAATGTTTGTATGGGTGGATGGAATTTTTTTTTTTTTTTTTTACCATTTGGCCCCGACTATGGTTTGGGATTCCGAATCAATGAGGTTACATTTTTCGCGAAGGCAAACAATTTGATTTGCAACAAGGCAACAATTATTTTCATGAAAAAGGTGAATATCAGGAAGGTTTGTGAAGAATTTTTTTTTACTATTTCGTTGAATATACTTTGGAATTATTGTGAAAAATAATTATAAGTACCTTTAATATTGTTAATTTTTTCAGACTTCTTTTTGCCATTGATAAGCGTTTGCGATTCCGTCTAATTTTCGTAAAACCTTTAGCGTTAGTAAAGACTCCTTGTAAGGACCATCTAGCGCGACAAAGCGTGACGTCATTGCCGAATCACAGCCACGAAGATGGACGTGTGGAAGAGACAGAAACGCTTTGTCCAGTGCTGAGCCTTAACCGTGATTTACCGTTCATTCGAACGATCAAGTTTTCTTGGACCTGTTTGGCACTGTTTTACAGCTTCGAGAGTAAAATTTTCATTGGGAATTGAAATAAAGGAAAAGATACGTTCCCTTTCCAATACATACATGTTTGTATACTTCCCGCGTCATTCGTACCGCGGAGTATCGTTCGACGCCAGACGAAAGTAATAACCGGTCTCCCTCTTCGTGACAAACTAACGTTGTTTTTCAGTCGCGCAATAGAAAAGTTTGTCGCGAGTGTCACCGTTTTCGCGCTCCGGCCCAACCTCCCGAGTAAAAGAAACTTCGGTTATGACACTCGAAGGCACGAGACTTTTCACGTTCCCCCTCCACTCCGCCCGTTCGCTCCCCACCCGTACTGTATTTCTTACTCGGGCGCAAAGTCCTCTCGCGTCTCTTCTTCACTCCGTAAAATATTAAATTCACTACGGTGATATATATTTTCCCTTGTTTTTCACGGCTCGGCATGACGAGATACACACATCGCGCGCGATCAGACGACTTCTGCACGAATGCATTTTACTTTGACTCGTAGCCATTTTGTTTTATTGTTTTTTCACTTTTATTCTTTACGCTCAGACTTTAGAAGAATTGGTGGCTCGATAGCCGTTCAGCGCCGAGACCGGTGAGTTGCTCGACGACGGGGAAAAGACCGAGGAAGTTCGACACTTGTCACAGCCCACTCCCGTGTTTAACCCGTCTCGACTTCCCATTGGTTACACACAGCGACGCATCGATGAATCTTTGGCGTTCCGCACGTTAATACTCCCGACAAACAAAAGCGAACTAACCGACCGAGTCTTCCGATGTGTTTTGATCTCCCGAGCCGCGCTGTTCGAGCACAATCAGCTGAAGCATCGAGGGCTTTTCTTTATGAGATGCGTGCGGCCAAGACGTCCGTGCCGCGGGACTGACCGTTGACTTTTATCGATCGGTCCGTGCTTCTAGTCGAAACTATCGGACACAGGGCATACGCGCGTTCCGCAACGCACGGCAGCCGACACCATATTTTTGTATCGTTACTATTATTACTTGCATAATCAATGGGCTTGACTTCGAAGGGAAATTAATTTGTTTTGTGTGTGCGATCAATTTTACTTTCTTCCTCATCGAAAATTATCGAATCAATGATTTTATGAAAGATTTTTATTGCAAAATATTCCCGCTTTTCGTCCGTACGACGGTAATTTACGACGCGCTCCCGACGACGAAAATTACCTTTGTTGCTTGATAATTTCAGAGCTGTGAAAATTTAATCACAACTTACCGGTGGAAGAGACGAATTTGCAGCACTGACTTTCCTCGACTCGCTAGGCGCGTACACTCGATACGATTTATTGTAACGTAGTTTACCGGTCAAATGACGCTCGCTGACTCGTGATCGTGTCATGAGGTACGACGTCACATGACGCGAGGCAGCGAGCTGGAAGAACGATCGACGCGCCGCCAGGCGTCGAGTCGTGTAAGTCGATCTTTGGACGGCGATAGAGTTCACTTCTCTGCTGTGGAGTGTAGTTTATGGTTTTCGATGAGAAAACAAAATGGGGTCAACTATGCACTAGTCTCCGTTGTTTTTGACGTGCGTTCGCGAGTGAAGGTGTGGCGAGGAGTATAATTTTATTACACAGCGATTTACAGTACGCTGAAAAATATCATCTGTCTTCGTTGTGACCAGGCATCGGAATCTTCGAAGTGTTACAATGACATCAAAATGTAAGCAGGACATCCGAGGTAAGTAAACAGCAAAAAACATTTTCACACGATTCAATTTGTTTCAGCTGGTGGGAGCGTAAAATCAAGTCGGACATCGACGAGTGCCGACGCAATTGTTGTTTCTCGGTGCGCGTACAGCGCTTAACGAGAGAGCTTTCGAGTTCGCTGGCCCGTGCCATAGAAAATAAGATCACGAAGTAAAAAAAAATGATCCAAAATTTTTATTCCGCCTCTTCCGTTTACATAAAATTCGCCCGATTAATTGTCGCATCTCGACGATGAAAATTTTTATTATTTTTTTTATTACGAAATCCCTCGCCACAATGATGGCGGCCGTCGGGAAAATTAAAACGTGTCGGCGAGTCTTCTCTTCTCGTTACCGAACTCCCGCAGCGGGCAGATAAGTACCGCACCTAGCAGTTTCGTATATCCTTATTTCTCGCTAATTAAGTGCCGGTTCCCGTGCACTCTTGGCGGGTCCTCCCAGCTCCTCGGTTTACTTACGAAAATTTCCTGAAACTTTCGACTCGTGTATCTGTGCGGGCAAAATTTCACCAGTAGAATATACAAATTTACGACGATTCGGCAATTTCCTGCGAAATCCGCTTGTTTGCATGAAGATGATATTTTACTGCGCGCGCGATGTTTCTTATTTTCAATTAAACCGGATGGATGGCTCGACGAAGCTGGAGATACTCGTCGCTCGCTCCTCGTCATCTTAAACCTTCTCTGTGGAATAGAACTCCGTATCGTTATGCCTGCTGGGTGAGGAGGTTGAATCGGTTGACTACTTCCCTGTCCGCTCTATTTCCCTTTCCCACACGGCAACCGCTACCACTTTGACACCGGGTCTCTAACAAAGGAGACGCACTTCCCCTCACTCCTGCCCTACATCCCTTACGGGCTAGAGGGTTGAACAATCCTCAGCACCCTTCACACTTAGCGATCCACTTCCAGGCATTGTCAGTGTCACGGAACCGTTCACAGCTATTATCGCTTTATCCCTCTCAAACGCGTTAATATATTTCATTTGTAATTACATTATTTAGCGTCGATGGAACTTTTTCTCGACAACCGATTTTCGAGGCATTGTCAGTGTCTCGGCATACTCTCCGACTCCCATCGCTAACCCCTCTCAAACGGGCTAATGTATTTTATTCGTAATTTTATTATTTAGGGTCAATCGGTATTTTTCATACATTTTTCACAATATTTCAAGTAACGTGTTTTTTTTTAAATAACTCAATAGAAAAACGTGAATGATGTAGTTTTTTTTAATTGAATATGTACATGGTGAAAATATTTCGGTTGTTAGTTAATGAACGGTATAGGCAGTTTTTTTACGTAAACTATTTCCGAAATTTCAAACAAATGTGCATTGTACAGTACAAATGTACGGAACAATTTTTATTTGTTATGGACATTTTTGTGAACATCGGGTAAACGGTTTAAAAAAATATTTGGCATTCTAATTCGACAAAAAAATACATTAATGATGTTCAATTAACCTAAGCAAATTTCAAGTTTAAATAGATAAAGTTACAATTTGTGTATACAGTGCAGCAATTCACTGGTTCGAATAATACATTTTTTTTGCAATGACATCATTTAGCCTGACGAAAATTATTTTCACAACTCGAAACTGCGGGAAAAACATTGTGTGCAGAAAATTTTGTTTTCTTTTTTTACACAGTGTTGCGACAGCATCGACCCATTTATTTTTTTTATTATTTTTATCAAGTATATTTTCTCGTTGTTTTAATTTTTTCCGTCCGGTAACACAATAGCGAAGGGCAAATGGTTTTTTTAAAAAATTGGTATTTTCAAAGGTTGCGAGACAACCCTCGGGCAATTTTTTTCACGGAGCGTTTTCAGCTCGAAATCTGACACCATCGATATATTTCGTTGTATTCTTTGCCATACTCGCGAAAACATTTATTCGTTGGATTTTTATGAACGATGTGTTGGGCCAGTTTTGGGCGGGCGAGGTTGCGAGGTGGGTCGACGGAGGTCGAGACGAAGGTCAGGAAGGGCACTCGTGCCGTTCGGCCGGATGCTCGCTCAACGGTTACTTCGTGTTTTGCGCGCTAGACCGGCAACAGGGACAACACCAACGTTTTCTATTCGAGTTTCTCGACGACAAAACGGCGGATACGATAAGGCACCTGCTCGGAAACCCGCCAATTCTCGGATACTCCTATGGAGATTTGATTTTTTACAAATTTAAATATTAGATATCCAAATTGAGATTCGTAATCGCATCTATAAAAATTATGTGAAGCACAAAAAAAAGTATTACAAGGTTTTCGCCAAAGTTATTTTATTGTTGTATTTCGTTAAAAGACCGACGATATTCCGTCCGGAAGTTTGTACAATAGTTACATCACACTGTGCCCAATAATCGGACGGTTCGAAGAATTTAGTTCAACTTTCTACACAGCTTATCCTCAGATTTGTTTCCCGCAGATATAATTGTCTCGCTGGTGTAATTAAAAATAAAAATAAAGTTATCTTCGTTGATGGGTTGGAAACTAGAAACCATAAGCTTTCATTGAATTCAGTTGATTTCACAAAAAAAAGTTCTTCACCCGTTAATGACTGATGCAATTTGAGGATGCTTTTGAGGTGAAGGGGAACGCGGTCTCCGTCGCTCTCTCCCTTGTTCAGCGGCTATTTTTCGGAAACCCTTGGCTTCAGCACGTAGCTTTCACTTCACTTTAACCGTCCGATAATTTATCTTAAATTTTACCTTCCCCTTAGATTGGGAAAAAATCCTTTTTCGACCCAACTTGCTGCCGTGCGTGATTGCCCGTTCGTGGCATCGTTTAAATCTGCGTATCGTGCTCGGTCGTCGTCCAACATCTCCAAATCGATAATTATAGTCGATCAGGGCGGCAACGAAAGAGGGGATCGTGGGTGCGCGCGACTCTGGCGACCCACTCGTATTTCAGTCTGCGCAGCGTCGAGCGAGTAGCGGGCTCATACTAATATTCATAAATTTCTGCTTTCATATGCATACATTTGTATGTAAAACTAACGTAAGCGCTACTGCTGGGCGGGCGTCCGGCTCTGCCTCTATCTATCTATCTGTGCGTGAATGCGTGTTTCGAGCTCGCGCAAACGCCAGCAGCCAAAATACGAGCGCTGATGGGACGAGAGAAAAGAGACCGGGCCGGTGCTCCAGCGGCGGCAGCAATCGCACGCTCGTGGCTCTTCGGGTGAATTTTGCGACGATTTTTTTTTCTGTTCTTTTTTTTTCTAAATATTTCGTATTCCGAGAAGCCGCGAGCTGTTCCGCCACTCTCTGTGACATGATGATTGGATTTGAAAAAATAAAAAAGAAGAGAAAAAAAAAACGAATAAAAAAAATGGATATCCGCTTCTATTTTGGGTATCGACGAAGTGGACGGCTTACGGACGATTTCAGAATTGATACTGGGTATTTCATAAATTATTTTTAATTTATTTTTTAAATTGGAGCGCGTGAAATAAATTCGATAAATAAAATATGATCCACCATTGAATCGCGGTAGATTCGTTAGCTGAATTGACCGGAAGTTGGATGCGAATGTAAAAACGCCGGGTTACATTTACACTGAAGATTCGTTTACGACTATGAAAGCCGACGTTTTAATACTCTCATCGTGTTTTATTTAGGCGAAATGAGAAACAAATTCGAGAACAAAAAATCGGTATTAAAATCGAGAACCCGATCGCTCGTCTGTTATCGGCGGAACGAACTCTCCCGGAGGATTTTAATAGATTGAAAAAAAGTCACCTGGGGACTGTCAAAGAATTTTTTTCGTTCCAATTCCACTTCCATTCTAACAATTTCACCAAGACATTGAAAGAACCACCATTTGATGTACCAAATTCCAAGTTTTTAACATTAAATTATTATGAATTATTAAATATAAAGTATTTTCAATTTTTCTAAATATTGAAAATCAATTTTTCACCGCAAATGTACATGAAAAAAAAAAAAAAAACGGAACCACGTAAAATTAGTTCCATAAAAAAATCTGGTCCACCATCGACGCGCCGTAAATTCGTTACTCGGCCCTACCGCAGGATACGAATAAAAAATCTATCGGACGGGTAACTGCTCGTCATATAATATTTAAACAGTCGATTCATTGATCATTACCGAAGCCAACGAGCACTTTTATACTTTCAATTTTTTTTCTTCACTTCAACGATTCCTCGTAATCAGCCTCGGACAAAAATAAAAAATCCCGACGTTACCGATCGGCTCTCCGTTCGATTTACGTCAGAAGCCTTCCGGTGGTGTGCACACTACGTGCTAATTGAAGCGGACCAATTCGGAGTAATGAAAGATAAGAGATTAGATAAAGTTTGCTCGGAATCGTCGAGCAAAGTCGAAACGCTGCCGCTGCTCCGACGCGAGGAAAAAATCGAGGCGGTCAATCCATCCGTCGGAAGACTCAATACCGGGAGACGGAGCGAAGCTAACAAGGACGTCGCGAGCTCGCCCACTTCCCGGACCATTCCTGCATTTTCCTCCCCTCGGAACATAGCCGCTATCTCCAGTTCGCTCGCTCGTTTCGCTTGTTCCCGTCGATTGCAGGAAACTCTCGGAGGTCAGTGAGGAGGTCACGGAAAGTTCCGCCTTAAGTTTCACCGGCCCGGCCAACTGGACCAAGCGGCTCGCGACCACTTGTCTCGCTGATGAGAGAGAGAGCTTCCTCGGTGGTCATTGAAGGCAATTCCAGAATTCTCCCCTTTTGAAATAGCCCAGGCAGCAACAGCGTCGGCGAACGACGAGAATTTACGATAAAAAATCGCGCGCTTGGTCGTCGGTCTAGAAATTTTTCATTGCATCATTTCTTTGTTTCCCACGGTTCTTCTTATTCGTAGCCTATTTTTTTTGTGTTTTTGTACGTTTTTTCTTTATGAGCCGAGCAGTAATTTTGATTCCGGATGTATTTTATCTATTTTAAATGATGTTTCGACTACTTTTCCGACTCTGTACAAAATACAAAATACTTCTGCGTTTCTCCACATCAGAGCTGTGCGCTTAGGCCGGACGAGACGGACGGATCGGCGACCCATCCCTTCCATCGATGCATCTGCATTTATTGTTTTGAAAAGTAGTTTGATGAAGTACTCGTAAAATTTTGAGTATTCTGGCCGGTCCTAGTTTGCAGTTATTTTAATTCGTGAACAAACCGTCAACCGCGTTGATCCAACGGTTTCCATAGTCGATGTCCGAATCGAAAGAGCGGAGCGACCGAGAGTCGGGAATTTTATTCACGACCGAGTTTTTCTTCTCATCGGTCCACTTGACTCCATGAACAAGTGCGTCGAGGATCGCGATCAGCGAGCCGCACCAGAGTGCGAGCAATCTAATTAGGTTACTTTTTCTCGGTGAAACCGCAGCCGGAAAAGGCGGTCGCGGAAGCTCTATGAAGTCGGTAAATTATAACACGCGGTGACGACACCGCGACGACGAAAGATTATAAAATTTTCAAGATTCTTTCGGCACCCACGAAGCGACCGCGCTCCGTTGCTTTTTGGAGCGCCACTCGAAGGCGCCTTGCGTGCCTCACAGGCAATGAAAAGCTGTTGGCTAAACCACAGCCAGGATCCGTGAGTGGGTAGGTTGCCTCTTAAAAAATTAACCGGCGAGAATATTATATCTCGCGACCCTCCAGCCCGGCGAATCTTGTCGTCTCTCGTCACACTCTAAAGTTTACGAACTCGTGAACGAACAACATTTTGCTAGGATTAACGCCAAAGGCACTGAGCAAGAACCGCCACGGGGACTCCGACACGAGTTTTCATTTTTATTTTTATACTCGATGCAGCGACCTGGATTATTCGTTGAGACATATATCGGACGAGCCAAGTATCGCAATCTGCAGTTATTTTCGAAAGCCATATAGTAGAATTACATTTATCCCGAGGGGCGGATTTTTTATACGGGGTCCGTAACAAATCTTCGACGAGTCTCTCGAGAACCAGACTTTTTTTTTCCCCAATAACCCATATATTTATGCATACCAGGATTTTTGGAGTGGCCTAAAACGTCCTAAGATTAGACTTCCTCTATAATTTCCTCACCAGTACTTCAACCCACCTCTCAATGACATTTAACCACCTTGTTTAATTTGACCCCGGTCAGGGTATTTAATTTGAACCTGTCTTTAGTAATTCTTGAATGCAATGCCACCTGCCGCCAAATTTTTCTTCGTTGTATAGAGTTATATTCATTAGGTGAGAGGGGTCAATATGGACCATATCGATTAGTAAACCAATGATATATCGTTCAGGCCTTATTCATCCCTTTCGTCCTATGTACGTATAAATCCGTGAGTTATCGACGGAGCGGATTTTCGGTGCCTTCGGAAACCACGTTAATAGGGTATCAGAAAAGTGTAGAGGGATCCCGGGTTCATGGAAAGTTATGTGTAGCGATTTTACGTACAAATTTGGCAATTCGTTTTTTCCCCCTCGTCGAAGCGTCCCGCCGGATCGAACGATTAGGGCGTTCGAGTAAAAGGGAAGACACCCCGTTCGATATCGATAAGGTTAGGCTTGGGAGCTGACCGTGGATCAGTGGCCGGTCAGGGCTCCGACACCGGAAGGGTCTTCGAACTCCCCATTGATTTATGACGCATATTCAAGACGAAGGGGCGTTCACGAAAATTGAAAGAAGCACCGCGAGATGAACATTTCCCCTGCACAGGGTTCGTCCGGAAGACCCGCTGGGGGGTCAGTAAAAACAGCGAAGTCGATTAAACAACGAACGGAAATCGTAAATTTCGGATACAACTTGAATTAAGGTACGAAGGGAGTTTCCGCGGACGGAAAACGAGCCTCTTTCCTAGGGCGAGAGAACGTAAAACTCCTCTTTTACGATCGCGCAGAGGCCTCATTTGGAAGACACTAACTATCTAATGATTACACTCTCGCGAAACTAGATCTCGCGCAACTTTGTCGAATCATTACAGCATCGCGCGTACTATCTTAGAGTCGAGTTTCTTTTTTCAACCAATTACTCAAATGGACGGTGTCGTAATAAAATAAAATAAACTAAAATAAAAAAAAAATGTAAAATCTTATCGGTGTCCACGGTTGAACCGTAAATAATTTTCGCTGGGTACTGGGATAAATCCCAAGTACGATGATACCCATAGGACACCAATGTTAAGTAGATTTTTTATTATAAGCAAGCATGGATAACACAGAGATGCGCCGTGTGACATATTTTTACAAGCAGGGTAACAATGAGACGACCAAACAGCTCTAGTCGTAATCGACGATCCCGTACGGCGGAAAAAGTTTGCAATTCGCAGAACGCTTAATCCCCAAGAAAAAATAACGTCCGCAATTTACCTACTTATCAGTTTAATTAAAAATAAAGTAAATATTTTCCTCCGAAAACAAAAAAAAAAATAAAAATGAAAGAACAAAAATCACGAGAGAAAAATATTGTATAAAATTCTGGAGAAGAATATTCAGGTGAAAATATAAATCTTTTGTACAGCTACGGCTGTATATTTGCCGGTGTCGTCGCTGAAAGTTAATGCCTCGACGTCAGCAGGTGTCGATCGAACATATCGCGGAAGCACTTGTCTGCGACGGCGCTCGAATTTTCTACCGTGGAAATTTGTCGTAATTGCGCATTGATGCGGTATGGTCCCGGCTGGAATGTCATTCGTGTTGTCGTTCATACGTTTCGGGTAATACAATGTTTAATTACAGCGATTCGCCGAATATATACGGATTTTGCATCGCGTGTTTCCTCGCGCGTACCGTTCGCCTGTGGAATTCCGCGTACGAATTCGTCACCGTTCCGTGCACCTCTGGCAGTGCGCGGCTCATCCGGCCGGGTACATTCATCGAGTGCCCCGGAAACACGCGGTAATCCGTGTTCTGTAAATACGTCCCGACCACCGACTGTACGCTGAAGCATTAAAGTCACTGTCTACAGTCAATATAAAACGCGCCGGAACACTCCATCGCATTCTCATCTTTCTCAATTAAGATGAGTCTCGAAATATCAGTAAATAATGAAGCAGGTGAAATCTTAAAATAAAAACAAAAACCCATAAAAATTGACGACCAGAGAAGAACACATTTTTAGGTCGTTTGTTACGTAATGATATTATGGAAGTCACTGCCGATAGTTAATGTACAGAGCGCCGGGACACTGCATCAGGAACCTAAGAATTCCAATAAATAAACACTCTCATGAAAATAAAAATAAAAAAATATATCCCCAGCGCTATTGGGTAATAAATAATATACTTATGAAAATCGACGACCAGACACGAATTACTGCTCGGGTCAGTCATTATATTTTCTGTTAAGAATAAATACATTATTCATAGTTAATATAAAATTCCAATTAATAATCGCTTTCATGAAAACTCTGAGTCAGACACGCACGGTTGTTCATACGAATGGTTATTTTAGGTTTAAAGTCGCTGTTTACAGTAAAGCTAAAACACGCCGGGAAACCTCATAGCGATCTTACTGGTCTCAATAAAAATGAATCTTGAAACACCGATAAATAATCACCCTCATGGAAACATACAAAAACAAATATTATCTCTAGCGACATTATGCAACAAATATGACTCGGCTGACATCGTAATTGTCGAGGGAATTCATCGTTATCGGAAACTTCCCGGTAAACTTTATCTTTCAGAGTCACTCGACAACGTTGACAATCGCCCACAGCAGTGGAACTTCGAATAGTCGTGTAACGGAGTTTGAGTAATTTGAGAAAGAAACTTTGCTACTTACGGGAAAACTGCATTTTACGTTCTCGTCGGATCCTCGAGGAGCGAATGAGACTGTTTTAATCGTTCTCAGGGGCTATTGCAACAGTGGGATGGATAGCGGAAACGGTTGTTTCCGATCAACCTTCCCTATTCCGATTTGGCGCCGAGGGTGCGAGTCAGCCGCGCCGACGGAGGTTGAATTTTCCGATACGAGGTTGCGGTCGGTCCGGCCCGTGCGATGAGAAATCCTTCGGTGGGGTTGACGCATCGCGAGCATTCCGTTTGTCTCGGTATTTCCTAATTTCTAATTCGCGTTACTAATCCGTGAGAGAAAGTGTCGCTGGCACGGACAATTCAGTAACTCTCGAGGCTTCCGGCAGTAGGCGCGAATGGAATTCGTGGCGAAATGCGCGAGGCGACTTCAATCAGACCTACGCACGAATGTGTGTGAGCTCGGTGCTATTATTCCGGGCGATGGAATACGGTTTGGAGTGTGTACCGTTCGGCTTCGTCGTACGCTCCAAATTGCGTAATTTACCCATCTGCGTTCCCCGCCGAAGGCTCGGAAGCAAATTCTCCGCGCCTGTTCCCAGCCTTCCCGTAAATTGGAAACTCACGTTTGATCACAAATGTTAGCCCTTCAGCGGCGTTATCGTGTCGCCCGCTCTTCATTAATATCGTAACGCGACGTTCCTCGTTAGTCACCTTTCGTACGGAAGTATCTCTGTATCGCCGAGAGATTAAAGATTCAACCTGAAACCCCGTGAAATCAAGTCTGACGACAGTCTTGGAATGGATGTGAAGTCCCATACAGGTCGAAAGAATGCCCTACAGATTCCCTTCCCCATTTCCTCTTCGGTCGATAATTCATATCCAATTTAATTGTATCCTTGCAACGTACGTGGGATGAGTTTCTGGGACCGCTTCGGATGGTCCAAATGTTCCGTGGACTCAACATTTTTTTTGTTCGGAAAGTAAGGGTCGAATAGAGAGGTTGATGGAAAAAAAAGCAGCAGATTGTCCAGGCAGCGCAGAGTTGTATCGACCGGAGTGCCCGGAGTCGGAGGCGGTCGCGAAGTTGGCGAATACCGGCTGATGTGCCGGACAGAGTTCCATTACGTCGTTCACAAAAGCAATTTGTTGGCGCAGTGAAAGGGACCTCGAAACGTAAAAGATCCCTCGACCGAGGCTTGTTTCTCTCGGGTCGGACCGTTGTTTGCTCAGGCCTGAGGACATTCCCGGATAGGTGCAGCACCTACTGTACGATCTTGATTGACCCAAATTGATTGACTAAAAGCTACCCAGATGGGGTAGGTCTGGCTGGCGGGTAACGACCCGGCGCTGCGACGAGATCGCGCGGAACCTTGGACTCTGGCCGGTCTCGTGCGAGAGCTGGGGTGTAACAGCTAGCCAGACTCCTTCTGGCTTTCGTCACTCACCGGTCTATCGCGATATTGGACGAACGCGAACTTAGATACGATACACATTTTTTTTCTGCTGGCAACGATCGCGCCCTAAAAAAAAGTTACGCTCGTGACTATGAATAGTGGTTTTAATACGATATATAATTTTTTTAATCAAAATCCATTCTTCATGCTTACAAAGCAAATTTCGAAAATGCTTGTATATAGAACGAATTTGGATTTAAAAAATTGAGATATCGAATCAAAACAACAGCCGTTGTTTTTAGCTTGCATACTTTCCAATAAATTTGATTAACTAAATAATAAACAACATTGGATTCCTGTAAAAAAATTCACAGTGCCCCTCAATTTTACGGTTTTGGAGTAAAAAAAAATCATATTTTTTTTCAATCGTATTGAATTCTTTGAATACAATTCCACGATTTTCGCGATACTCCCAAATTCACGACATTTCTCCGTTGGGCTCTCCGTTGGTATTTTCCCAAACGCGGGCTGCCTTCGTATTCGATAAATAAATCACATACAATATTTATACGATATCTTCTCAACATTGTAACTCGGTCTCTCCGCACTCGTGAGAGCTTGTCCTCTTCGCAACGAGGGAGAACGCCGTCGTCCGCGGTCTTTAACAATCGCGACGAGCTCGAGGATTATCACTTCATTTTTCTCGCTATCGCCAATGAACTCGAGCTTGAGAGGTAATAGCTTCGCGACACCGTTCCATCACCGGATTCGACAAACATTAATTATCTGTTTCGCAGTACGCCGTTGTGTATGCTTGATCGAGTGGATCCACGAAATTGTCCCAATAATTACGCAACCGATAATATTAGCGGCGCATAATGATACCAATAAACAGAATTGGATTGACGAGGGAGTTCTACCGGCGGCCCCTGAATTTTCCATCGACGTTGAACGGAAAATAACGAGCCGAACCGACCGGCGATTATCGCCGATAAAGCGCCCAAAGTGGATCGGCTATCGGAGGGTTTCACGGGCGCTTAATTTGCACCGTACACAGCAGTGACATAAAGTTGCAAGCTCCGTGAAGCTTCGTCTCAATGTCTCCGAGGGAAAATGTCGCAGCGGATGCTTAAAAGTTTGGTGCTGAAAGAATATTCGCGTTAAATCGTCCGGGAGTTATGGAATTATAAAAATCTCAACGATAGGGTTGGATAGGTGGAAGGCGAATCGGATATATAGAAGCGATGTCCTCGCGCCGGTTCCATAATTTCGCGGATCATAAACCGTTCCCGCATCCGATATTTCGCGAGGTAACGACCCGCTCCGGTACTCTCGTTGACTGAGTCAATGACTATCCGTCTATTACGACACCCCGTCGGTCATATCTTAAATTTTTGCGGCTTTAATGGAATCAAGCCTCGCCAGTGGCTCTTCGTTCTCGCATTCATATTAATTCGACTCTATCATCATGAATTTCCCATGAAAACATCGAGTAACGCGTTGCTCACCGCGATTGGCTATTTCCTCCTCATCGCTCGGTGGAGAACGACGAACAAACCCCCGGGATAAAGCGGAAATGAGAATCGGAAAAGGCCAAGCTCCTCTGTCCCGGTTCTCGAAACCCCATTTCCGAAACGATATTTTTACCAGGCCCTTTTACGGTAAAACGTTTCTCGAAGTCTCTCTCGTCCGACGGGATATTATTACAGCCGCTATATCCCTCTTTCCAGAGAGACCCGAAGCGATCCTTAACAAACAACGTTACATTAAATGATCGATACTGATTTATTTTGCGTGATAAAAAAAATTCCGGAATAAAAACTCGGCGTCTTCTCGGCCGTCGGCGTAGCGCGCGCTTCTTACCGATAAATCACGATGAAAAAAAAAAAAAAAGGAAATGAAAAAAAATGTCTCGTAAAAGCCGCGGAATAATTTTATCGAGGAGAATCGTTCGTCCGTAACGACGCGACGAGAGCATAAAGCGCTCTCACTCTGTCCGGTTCTCCTCGATGGATCTCCGAGAGATTCATTATTCATCCGTCGGAGCTTAATGATCGTAGGCACTCGTCTCGGTTTCAGCACCGGCGAGCCGGCTTTCGCGAACCCGAGAGTCTCGAGGATCCTCGGTACACCGTATTACACGTGATGGTTACCGTTGTAGTACACGGCACAGTTGTCCGTCGAAAGTTGGGCCACGCATGAGTTGACACAGCTCTCAAGTCGGCCCCGACACGACGTTGCAAACTCCGCTGTCCCTCGAGTTTCAACCGCAAATGTCCACGGCGCCGTGACGAAGGGAATTGTTAATTTACCGTGCGGGACAGTCACTCGTGATCCGTCGACTTACGTGGGACTTTGCGCAGGGAAGTTCTCATGCGACCTCGTTCGAAAGTGTGTCTCGCCGATGAAGAAATTCGTCAAGCAGCGCTGACTTACGATCGGGCTCCGATGGGGATTTGTTGGAATTTCTCGCAATATGTGTCCTCGTAAAAACCAGACGCATCACAATTCGGAAGTTAAAGTGGGTCGAATGTGAGCTTCCTCGTGAAGATCCTGCTCGATCCCGGTTTGAACTTTACAATACCGGCGATTTCAAAATTCCAAACTAGTCTACGTTCGTTGAGGGGCGATAACATTCAGATGTTTCCCATCAACCACCCATCAAATTATTCAACTCTGTGAGCTCATGCATGCATCTAACAACTCATTGAGATCAAGTGTTGATGAAATATTTTCATCTATTTATAAAAATTATTTATACGGTTAACCAATTGTCAAATGTTCGTTCCCAATGAATTAGTTATAACGAAAAAAATAAATTAATAAACCTACCAGCAGAGTCAATTTATATTTAAAAATAATATTTACATTAGACATGGAAATGTCTTCTGGAAAGTACAGTTAGGAAACGTATCGTGTGTAGTTTGAAGAAATCCTTAGCTGGTATCCAAACTGGGTTCTGGTCTCGAATCCCGTTCAGAATGCAATTTCCAACCATCAAATCCCAAGTCCGAAATCCGACTGCATATCTGATCGGATTCTGAGTTGCATGTAGGGAGTTTAGTAAGAGTCCAGCTGGACCCGCACCCAAATCTTCGATCCTCGACTCCGTTAATACTCGTACATACTCCCGGGGAGAGAAATGCACCCCGTGGGTCTGGCATACCGAGGCGTATAGCTGGTAGCGAAATCTTCAGCGTTTGAAATATAATCCGGAAGCTCGTGCCTCTTCTCTCTCTGCCCGGGGCAGTTTTCCGATGAAAAAAAAAAAAAAAAAAAAAAAAAAAAAAAAAAAAAAAAACATAATCTACTTTTTTACCGTGAACGGGGTAAAGCCCCGCATAGCTTTCGCGAACTGCTTGTACTCGCTGTACATAACGTTTATACACACAGAGGTGAAAGTGTATCGGTTCGAGAGTCCAGTCGGCACCGCGTGTGTGCGCTTGTCTCCGTGTGCGCGAGCTCGAGCTAACAGAGGGATTGAAAATGTTACTTTATTCGAGTCGGCACGTTAGTCGGTTCGACACAGCCTGGGCGACCGAACTCCCGACAGGTGGAGAGAACTGCCTATGTCGGTCTAAATTACGATGAGAATTTGGCCTTGCCGCCCGGCGGATCGCCTCTTCGGAGCGGGAAATTGCGCGTAAAAAAAGCTCGAGTGAGTCTGCTCCAGCTCCATATCGTCGGGAAAACCTCACCCTCCTATCGACTCGCTTGAAAATTTTCATCCGCGGACAATGTGTGTGTACATTAGATGTGTGCGCGCACTTTATTGTTCATGGGCATTAGATCTTCCGGAGTTGGGAGCTTCGGGCGCGGAGGGAACAAGCGTTTGACTCGCGAAGCGCGAATATCGAATCTATTATTGCAAGTTCCGGTCGGAGTAGTCTGGCGTGAGAATTCCACCTTTGCCGTGAAAAACGAGCCCGGGATTCAATATAAGTTCGAGTGCGAGAAGTCGTCGTCTCGCCCGCAACGACGATACTCGGGACGCGACTGGAACGCGCGTGAGGGAGAATCAAAGAAGGACTCCTTTAATATCAGCGAGGAGGACGCTTTGCCAAACGTACCGGTTGAATGGTGGAAGTCGAAGTCGAGCGGAATGTGCTCGGAGGAGCTCGTAGAGGGACTCCTCTTGTGACACGCACGTCCATGATTTTGTCCCATCGAGGCAACATCCGCGGGGTGGTCCTTTGTCAGCCGGATCGAGAGACCCGTCTCGGCGCGGACCTCGTCCCGTCACCGTTGCCATTGCCGTGTGAGATCGGGCGTGATACTTTGTCATACACTCGGCGAGACAACGGTAAACGGGAAAGTCTACCGCAAAAAAAAAAAAAAACACCTGACAAAGATTTCAAGCTGAAAGGAGCACAAAGTCTGAAGTGGTGGAATTTTCGCAAAGTGGTCGAACTCGGTGCGGTTCAGCTCGCAGCGTCCCTTTGCCATTTTCCATGACGATAAACGCGAGGTACGCTCCTCGTAGCTGGCAGATAAATGCACCCCTCGAGACCCCGAGACTCGCGGGCAATTTATGAGCAATTTTGAAACAATATCGAGCATTGATCGACTGCCAACGTACCGAGCGTACGGCTTATGGTAGCTCCGGTTCGCTCCCTCGTCCTTTGCTCTTTATTCAGCTGGCAGGCAAAAGAGAAAAAATAAAAGGAGACTGAAGGAAGAAGCGAAAGACGAGGAGAAGGCCCATCCTCCTTTCGTAGTTCTCATCTTGCGGTTGACTGGCCTCTGAAATATAAGACAGCCAACAAATCGTTTCTCCTCGCTGAGGTGAACCGGTGGGTTCCGCGATCCGCGATTCCCGTCAACACATGCACACCACCCTGCTATTATCCGCTCGAGATGCGCCGGGATGCGTCCTGGCCGGCTCGCTACCGCGGCGTTCGTGTTGCTCGAAGATCCTCGACGCTACCTGATGGTAGCCCTCTCGCCACCTGGAAGCAAAACGGAACGACGACGGCGAACGAGCACCTCCGACCGAACAGGAATGGATTGCGGGAACGACCTCGTACCCGGGCGCGAAACCTTGTCCTGTGCATCAACTCCGAAGTGGCCGGGGTGAGAGGTTTTCATACCTTCCACTCTCCCGAAGAGACCGAGTCAAACTCCACCTTTCATTAAACTTTGCGCAGGACACTCGACAGGAAACGGGCCCGTGACTCGCGCATCGGTGGTGACTGGACGGAGCCTCGGACCAACTCCTTCCAAGAATGTCGTTCAATGATCCCTCTTTCTACGTGAAAGAAGAACGTGCTATTACGAAGGATCTCGCAACCTCGGGCTGTATACCAGTTAAGGGAGTCGCCCGTCCATTCGGGGAAAGGATGGAGGTACGCGTTATTCCTCAGGTCTCATTCCGGATAATGGCCGCGCGCGCGCTACCGAGATTGGCTGGCAAGTGAACGACCGCCGATGGTTTGTCGCGTTCGATATATTATGAGTCATGGTACCTCTTTTTTTTTTCTTTTTTTTTTTTTTTCTTATGGGATGGCTCCGGGACACGGCTCCCTAATTCCCGCTTATCGAGTCAGGGCCAAAGAGGCTTTTGCCTCGAGACTATTTCCTCCCATTGAGCGTTAGGGGCGGTTGCCTCCGCGTCGCCGTAGCGGAACCGCGCCTAAGATCAAACGACCGGATAGGACGCGGAGGATTCATCACATTTCTCCTTACCGACGTAAAGGAAGCCTCGTCGTCGTGCTATTTCTTTTCTTCGTAACGTCAAAGACGGATTTAAAGAATAAAAATAAAAAAAATTAAAAATAGAATCTTGGCAACGATCGAGGCCTCGTATTACGCATACTTTGTAAGGCAAATAATTGATGCAAATAGCACATACGATGCGCCTCGGAGTCACCAACCGACGAGAAAATTACCGACACCGTCGGCTCATGTGCATTCACATTTCGCGATATGATCGAAGCTTCCGGCAGCTTGTCGAGGCGCTCTTCTATGTATATTATTGATATGTATGTTACACATACATCGAAGCTGCACTGTACGCGAAGTGGTTTGATAAATCAGGTAGGTGCTCGAATTACACTAGTCGATTTTGAGTTCGAGCTCGCACTAAGGATACCGGATGAGTGTAATGACATCTTGTTGCTATCAATATATGATAATCTGTCTACGTTTTTCGATGAGTAAAATTTTTTTTTTATTTTAAAAAAAACGCGACGGTTTCCTTCTTTGTTTTTTTTGTTTTCAAGTGAAAAAATGCATGCTTTGAAAGAAAATTTCAGGGGTTTTTTTTTAACCTCTGAATGGATTTTTTTTAATCATAAAAATGTGAAGATTAAATTAATGATAGTTTCTAGACAACAAATATTTGAGAAATACTTTGAGTATAAAAGGTACTTGATATCTTACACAGCTTCGATATATGTGTGTATTCTCGAGAAGTAACATACTCGCCGGAGCTACGTATATTAATGTCAGAATTTTTCTCGCTACTTTACATATATATATATGTATGTACACGTTCCCCCATAACGGCGTATTGGCTATCGCCGGACCCGTGATCCGCTTCGGTGGGACAATGGGCTGCGAATAAGCTTTTCGCCACGTAGACACTTCGAGTTTTACATTTTCTCCGATACGATATCCTATTTCCCCGAGCTAGCGGCGAGATATCCGCTTCAACCCCGATCGGATCGTTTTCATTCGCCCGGATGCTGTAAACGAAGTCGTTCGAAAGATCGTATGGAAGCACTGTTCTTCGATACAAACGGGCACAAGGTAGAACATAATATTCAGCACTTTTCGAACCACCCGATGGACGTGTTTACGTCGGATTAACTATCAAATAGAAAAAGAAAACAAGTTCCTTATCCTTGATCCAAATTGTGTTTTTGTTTGAGAGTCAGACTTTTAAATAAACCACTATCTTATCAGGCCTCTCCTACAAGTGGATACACCTTGAGACGATCGCACAGAATCAACAGCGATAATAGCGATTGATGATCGAAACAGACACGTGCCGTCCTTCGCGACAATCTTTGTTTCTTTTACTCCCCGTGAACTCTTTATCGCTCGGTACACGATCATGACATTTCCGTGCATTTCGCTCGACAACACCCACGGCGATAAAGTTATGTAAACAGATAAGGATCGTTCGACGTCGGGCCAAAAAAAACAAAACAATATGTCATTGGTTTATTAATAAATGATTTCCGATCAATGCCTCGATCGAGTGTCTTGGAAGATCGGAACAATAACTTCAAAAGTTAAGAGCCAATGGAAAAAAATCCTACGGCTATCTCGAGAAGGTGTTAAAGTGTCACAGATACTCTTTTACGTAAACCGACTCGAGACCCCTCTTGGTTCTCGAGTAGCAGCGGAAAGCCTTTCCGATTTGTTGTCGAGCCTATCACGAATTCCGTGACGAAGCCGAAGATAACCGGTACCAGCAGCCCCGCGACGGGGTATAAATAGCCGAGCCATTCGAACGACTGGAATCAGTTTATCCCGAAAGGTGTAGTCTATATAAAAAAAAAAGCTCATTTGACAACTTCGAAACGAAACCTCATCAAAATGAGATTCGCCGTTCTCGCCATAGTGTGCCTGTCCATGGTGGTTTGCGCAACCGCCAACGATGTCATCGTCGGTGAGCGCGAGGAGGGTGACGTTATGGTTGCGTCGAGACGTCTGCTTCGGGTGAGTTTCCATCCTGTTACCTTTCAATCGAAATAGCAACTGGTCCTTCATGTTCGAAATAAACATGAGCTTCGGTGCATGCACCGCAAGTAGTTCGATGGAGCGCATTGAAAACCAATTAGCGAAGCGGAGAAAGGGTTTGTCGGGCTTGTTGGCGGAAGCTGTCGCACAGTCGAATCCGTACGCAGGCTGACGTGCTCCGCCAGTGAATCGAGAGTCGAGTTTATCGTGTCGAATGGAACTTGTGATTTCAGCCGGGGGTGCCAGGGAAGCCTATGATAGCGCAAACTGGATTTAACGCCAAAGGCAAGATTACCGCTGTAAGCGCCGTCAATGCACCGGGTTCGGACGCAACGATTGCGATTCCCAAAGGTGGTCCAGGCGAGCGTAACGTCGTGGTGACAGCAATTAGCGAACCTGGCGCCGGTATGGATGTGCTGGTCGAGATCTACGCGACGTTGCCTCCCAACAACGACAACGAAGCACCGGCACTTTAAACGTCAGGACATCCACCCTCGCCAGTTCGTCCGATACACCATGGACCCAATATGACGAAACTGCTCTACCGTATTGCAACCAATGCAGCATACTCGTGGTGCTAATGAGTATGACGATGCGACTCACCGCGAAGCTCTAAATTTAGGATTTGTTCGATCGACTATGAGTTCATTTTCTGTAATTCGATATTGTAATTAATAAATACCGAAAAATCAATGAACCTGCCAATTTTGCCCGACCCGATCGCGCCGACAGGCGGACTCTCGGTCGATTAACGTTACAGATCGATCGGAAGTCAATACGAAATTAAGATTCTTTTAAAGGTTGACAGCTCGGTTAACTCTTCGAATTTCGGTGCAAATTATTTCTTATTATTAAAGAACTATTTGTGAAAATAATACAAAAAAATTACAATATCAATTGCCAATAAAAAGATGGTCAGCAAAAGAGTGACTTCAGAAACGATGATTAATTTTGTAACAATAGCTAATATAGCGACTAAATAACAACAGCAGTAATTAATATTAACGAATTAATTACCTATGGATTTATTCATTATCGTTAATTAATGCTATAACAGTCGACAATATCTTCCTGAAATTACCTTCTTCATTCACCATTTTTTTATCGCTATTTATATTTGCATTTTTTTTCGTGTAAGATTTTCTTACGATACAAAACACACACTAACACATGATAAAGTGTAAGAGAGATAGCGACTGAGTGGAGGGCGATGCGGCTGTATTCCGGAAAAAGAGACTTCGAGACTCTTCTTTCGCCGTTAACTTAGCATACGATCCTGGGTTCCTGCATGGAAGCTCCCGAACGTTAAAGCGTGCATTTTCATCCGGACGAGGCTCGTGCACCTCTCCGACGAAGCTCGGAGCGTTCGCGAGCGTGCACATACGTTACCTTATCCCCGAGCATTACATAGAGATCTTCGGATATGAAGTCTGGTGCATCGTTTCGCTCGGGCACATAACGTCGAGGCGCTCCACGCTCGGCTAAATAACGAACGGAGCAACCATCGAGTACATGCCCGCTCACCGAACCTATGTACGGAATCTCACAGTGGGCACGTGCACACATGTATTTTACAATCTATAATACGGAAACCTTTCGGAGTGCCTTCACGTAAAGTTGGGGCGCAAACGTACGGAGCGTCTCGTACGCTGCGCGTTAGCAAGATCGCGAGTCACGCACATGTTTAGTGGCCCAATCTACGCCCTGGGTGATTCCGCGATAATATTGCCGCACGCTGAAGCTGGCGCTTCGTGCTATTTAAATTTATCCCTTTGAGAGAATGTGAAACAACGTCGTCGGTAATAAAAACTCGTTATCATTTTATTTGAACTATGCTGATTCACGTTTATAGCGAATTCTTTTACGAGAATTCAACAATGTCCGATTCGCGTAGAAATTTTTTTTTTCTAACCGGACACTGACAGCAAATGACACTTGCTTTTCTGACAAAAACGACGCTAAAAAAAAAAAATTTGCCTCGACTAAATAATTCTTTCGATGAGCGATCGTTCGCTTCGGTCGCTTCAAAATATTTCGTTCGGAGAAATTTTTGTCAACGCGTCTCGATTAATTCCCGAATTTGTTATTGCAATGTATGCCGACCGACGATATTTGCCACTGAACCGTGTGGTGACATTTTCACCTCGTGTGCACATGCGGTTGTTCCTGTTTACAAAAATACGCGCCCCGTAGCCCGGAATTTAGCTATGAACGTGCCAACTGCGGTAGAGTCGAGGACGGCCCGAGAAACGTGCGCACGGAATCTGCTTAATACGCGTACACGCACGTGTGAACCCTTTACTCCACTGTATGGATTATCCTCGTGCCGACCTCCGCGCCTCATCCCTTCGCTGTGTCCCTATTATTGCTCATGGGTGTCGGGAAGATCTATAATACGCACAGCGCCGGGTTGCACGTAGGTATGTTAGGAGGACGGTAGACGGCACCGCCGCAACTTGTAAACGTATCGCTGCGTGTACGTAAACGTTGAAATCGACGCCGCTCTCGTGGGAGGGCGCCCATAAGGCATGCCTGCCTTCCTCCCGCCTCCATCGGGCACCATGCGCCAGGTGCAATAATTGCGGCAATCTCTGCCATATCTCATTCCACGTACGGGAATCGGCGTGACACGTACGTATTCGCAATACGTACTCGCGTGCACGCTCTCGCCAGCGTGAAATTATACGCCTCGTGCGTTACATCGCCCTCTCACCCCGACCGGCAACTCACCTCCACAATCACCCCGCGTTATATCCAATGTTCCCGTTCATACTCTCCGTATGTACTCGATTCTCGATCGTGTATCACCGACACAGCGATACCATTTGATCTGGCATTACCGTACGGCCCCGCAGCCCGCCGACGCCGCTTTTACGATTAACGACAGTCGGTTAAGCTCGGGGACCGACGGATTCTGCGTAGAGCCATCGATTTCCGCAGACCCAATTGTCCGTGAGAAATTTTCGGTTCACCTGACACGCAATCGATATTTATCGTCCTGCGAGTATCGTACGCTCGGAGTCGTGCGAGCCGCGCTCGCTATGCTTATTTATGTTTACGGAGACCGAGAGATGGATCTCGGAAAAACTACCGAGTCGTGCGGCGAATCTCGACGATGCGACATGTTGCAATAACATCATCGAGACGTATGTGAAATTTTGCACGGGGATCGTAGCGAGTTTTATCCGATCCTCGAGAATTTCACGTATACGAGTAAGAATTTCGTTGATCAAGAGTGGGATGTCTGTGGAGTGAAGTTGAAAATTCCGTGGCTCAGAGATGGGAATTCTGTGGATTACAATCGAGAATCTTGTAGAGTATTCCGTGGATGAAATTTTATTTATTCAGTAATCATAGAAATAACGGGAAATACAAACTGTTTTTTAATTCTTAAACTTTCGCGGTTACCGCCGTTATTTTTTCGATTATTCAAACACGCATATTTTTGCAGTTATTTTAACTGTATAAAAAGTGACCTGAAATTACCGTAATTTCTTTCCTTTCTTTTTACGGTTGTTGAATCTTTTACGGCATAAATGAATCTCAACTCTGTTGATATTCTTTTCGCATGAAAAAGCTTGGCCTTTGAAGTAATCGAAACCAAACAATTTTTTTACTCTGCATAATCAAAAGAGGAAGTGGAAGCGTTCAAAACTGGATTCCGAACGTTCCGCGGAGAACCAAGTCGTACGCGAAAGTGACGCAATGGCGTAAAAAATAATTTTTTTTGAGATTGTACGCGACAGCTGGAAAAAATTCTGAAAAAGTGTATGGCGTTGATTGCGTGAAAGTGTTCCGGTCTTATGCTGGCAAGGCGCCTGGAGAACTACGAGATTAATCCGGAGATTGAACAACACTCGTACTTAAATTATACTTCACCCATTATTCTTTCCACCCATACGCAATTTAATAAAATTTCCCATGCGTTTTTTTTTTCTTAAGCTGGTCTTTTTGGTCTCCGCGAGTCGTTTGCCTTTTTTGCACCGCTACATTTCGAGGCGTTTATATTTGCCGCCGTGCGGGGTCAATTGTAACATTTATGTAAGACCGGATGTATTTGCGATAACGGTGGATACAATTGACCCGTGTTACTTCCGGTCGCCACGAGCGTAAAAATAAATGGAGACGCACGGGGAAACTTTGCATCCGTGCCGATCTCTCTTGCGGCGGCGAATATACAGAGTTAACTCATGTACGAAGCGGATCGGGCAGGGTGTAGAAACGGCATGAGAAAACTTTCGGCGAAGCGAACCCACGGTTGCGAGACGCACACGAAAAATGTTGAGAATTTCGCGAGAGTTTCCTACCTGTGAGAATCGGCGAAACGGTGGATTTCGCTGAACTTCCAAGATTCTTAGTCGGTGAAAAGTTCCGTTGCTATTTCAATGTGCCCACTTCTTTTCCGACTCACGGTTATTTCAAGCATACGTTGCACCGCTCTCGTTTCTTCCCGTCGTCCTGTCTTTTTATTCTCATTATTTTTCTTCTTATTTTTTCGTTTCCTTTTCTCTTTTCATCCCATTCGAAAAGTTTTCCTCTTAGACGCTTTGACGAGGAGAGATGAGATAACAACTTCTCGGACATGATATTATATGTAAGTAAATTCGTGCGCTGACGTTCCATAAAAATCATGCTCGTTCACCGGAGTTGTTCTGGTTGGAGCGTTGAAATGGGCCAGTACTGGCACGGCGTCGCCCGTCGTACCGCCAAACTCGGGCCAACACTGGTCCTGCCTCTCATTCCCGGTGGTTCGTTATGTTGCGCGAAAACGAAAGTTTCCGTTGTGACGCCGTCAGTTTTGTTCCGTGGCTGGCAACTGGCGAACCCCGTGCACGTGTCGATTCAGAATTCACTCCGGTGAGTGGGTTGAAAGTAACCCCCGCCTATTCGCGGTGGTATTAATTAGTATATGCTGCGGTTGTAATCGCTGACCCGGAGGAGAATCTTTTTGCAACTTTTATTGCATCTACATGAACGAGCCCTCGGGCCGTACGCGTCCCCGCTCGCAGAGGTAGAAAGGCGACGGTAAAATCAGCGAGGCGTCAAACGAAGGGAGGCGTCGGCGCTAACTGCGACCACCGACGGAAAGCTGCACCGGGGTGACTTTCCGTTACTTAACCGTCATCCACAGGCATACCCACGCTCGCAACCCCATAATATTCCGACCCTGATATATGTCGCCGCGGAGAGACTTAGAGTCCGGAACTAAAAGGGTCGGCTGAACTCAGCCAACCGTATGTTATACCTACCCTACTACCCTCCTCTCTGCTACGTGTCGCGCTACGCTTGTCACGAATACTCCGTGCGATACGTGCATTGTGGTTCGTAATATTCAGTAAAAAAAATTTTTTTTTTAACTGTATATACATAAAATAAATTACAAAAATATATTTGAAAAAAAAGTTGTGCCGTTGCAATCATGGCGATTCGGTTTGCAGAGACTTTCGAGCAGCTGGTCCCTTCCAGAAAAACGTGACCAATCCACGCCAAACTCGTCCAATTTTCCCTTCGTTGAAACGAATTTATGGAGTGGAAACTATGAGTTTTTGGAGCGGTTCTCATAATTACACAAGCACCGTGTCTCGCGTCTCCCCGCCGGAGAGATGGTGGCGGATAACGATAACGGCACGGCGCTATCATGACGGATAGTTTTCTTAGCGCCTTTTTCACGATCGGTAAATTAGTCGCGAACGTTCGTAATTCGTCGTTGACGCCTCCGAGAGATGCACCAGCGGAAACTGCTACGACGATTGTACGTGCTTTCACGATTTATTATCGGAGAGAAGGGAGAGGGATGCGGAGTATTTTTCACGACAATTTGAACGGAGTCGATTCGAACGAATTTAAGACGAATCTTCAGCACGCAATAAAGTGTCAATGGGACACAATTAATCTTGAATTCGATACAAAGATCGATCTTAGATTCAAACGAACGTCTCAAAATTCAATCCTAAGATCTGTTTCGCACGATCGCTCTACGCTTCTCTAGCCAGTCAGTCACGATCATTTATGATTCGCCTCTGGGAGGTGCGCCGATAAGAACTGTTGTGACGAAGCTATGTGCTTTCATGATTTATTATCCGCGGTGGGAGTGTTAAGTGTTTTTTCACGGGTTTCGAATAACAGTTCGGAGCGGAGGGAAGACGGAGGGAACTTCCGTCGCGCTTGTACGCGGATGTGTATAGTCACTGTATGGGAAAACTAGCGACAAGAATAACCATTAACCGATACGATAATGTTTACTTTTATCGAAGCCGGAGCCAGAGAGACACGGTCCTGCGAGGGAGGGCCACGGTACTCCGGTGATAGAGGGAGAGTGTAACCAGGGAGACGACAGGTGCAGCGGCAGTTCGGATGCACGAAGCCCTGTGGGCTTGTGTATTTTCCGATCGAAGTAACCTTCCTTAAGGGGCTCCGTGCCGATACATGCTTACGACACTACTTCGGAAAATGTCGTACTTTCGCGTGACGCATCCGCCATATTTGAATAAGATATTAGAAAAGCTTCGAGGGGGTTCCGTGACGCTGGCTCGGATCCGCGCCCAACGTCGCCACCTGACTCACCGTTGCCCGTCAACGTCGTCGCCGACAAGACCGTCTCTATCCTTTTATCGACGAGTGGGTTAGCTTCGTTGAAAATTTTATGCTCGACTCGGCGCGGTAGCGCAACTCCATCCGAGGACTCCGAGGGCGAGATGGGACACCCCAAAGTCTGTTTAAGTTTCCCCATACGGGGCTCTGAAACGCGCGAACGCGGTATACTCTCCCCCATCCTCTGGGCCGTTTGAAAGCGTTCGGCTCCTCCCGGAGCGCGAGAGGCTCGCACATGCGGAAGCTTCTATACGTTATAAGCCCTTTCAAAACATAAAGGACCGACTCGTAAGTGAAGGAGTCTTTGGTAGTTGTTTTTTTCTTTATTTTGTTCTTCCCCTCGCGACATTTTTTTTTTTTTTTTTTTTTTTTTTTGTGAAATTCCATTTCCTCGACGAGAGCCCGCGAAGTCGCGATGCTTCCGAGGTATCAATGTGTGCCGGGGCTGTTCATATTCTGTCGTGAAAATTATGCATGTGAGCGCCGTTGGTGGAGACACAAATGGGGTACTGGTTTTCCGGCTCCGTAATTCGGGAGTGGCGTGTTTCCATCGATTTTGGAAAGAGAAGAAAAAATAAAATCTGCCAAACGTGCAACCCGTAACGCACCGCACGTCCGTTATGCGCCTCGATAGCTACGCAAATTCTCGTTGTTTTTTTTTGTCCCCCTTCTTTCGCGTTCCCCGTCTCCGTGCCATCCGATTCACTTCACCCATCTACCGCTTCCGTACCGTCGCGCCGTCGCTCGCGCCATGTATTTTTTGTTCTTGTTTTAATTAATTTTTTTTGAAACCGAACAGCAACGGAATTGGCGTGTTCGTTCAACCGTTGGGAGCTTCGATAATAATAATTAAAATCGTTCGGTCTAGCAGCTTGGTAGGGTATCATCGCGGACGAGATTCATGTTTCACCGTATCGTCGATCTCATCTCCCCTCTTCCACGCCTATCCGTCTCGTGAACCAATGACACGCATGTAGCCTGCATTTTTATTTCTTTTATACATTTTTTTTTTTCAACACTATGTCAAAGAGTTACACGGAAAATGGCAAATGTTTTTGAAGCGTGAAAATTGTCGGCGTATCTGGCCGCTTTGAACCGGAGCGAGATACATTTATTTCATCAAAGAGTTATGGAAGTGCGGCGCGAGGGTTGAACAAAAAAATGCAGTATTTTATAAATTAAAAAATTCATGAGAAAATTTTTGCACCTACGGGCTTGAAAAGTTGCGTTAATAATAAAGTGTTCTAGTGCATATGGATTAAAAACCGATGTGGGCCGAGTGTATCGGTGCATTTCGCGAGCGACTCGGTGGGAATGTTCCAGTTAGATAATTGAACGGTCTTTTCGTTTTTTCAATCCAAAGCTTTCAGCGCGTACATCAAATTAACCATCCGGAATCGATACGAACGGGACTTTTCGTTCCAATTAAACTAATTAAAACGCCGTGGGTGTTTGCACTCCACGGGACTTGGTTGAGCTCGATATAAGCCGCCTGAGACTCCTTTATATAGGACGATGATCGATAATTAAGTTTCGCCTCGGTCGATAAAGACCCAGCTTCGTCTGTGAAAAACCAAAATGTCGCAGATTAGATTGTTGCCATTTTATAGTGTTCGAATCGAGTTGATCCATTAATTCGTCCAAATTTGCGGTGAATACCTGGATGTAAGCTCGGTGTATCGACTCGAGTTCAAATCGTTCCCACACGCCGGCGCCTCGATGTGTGCTCGGATAGAAATCGGTACGCGCCCCGAATGTAAATTCCATCATTCGGATCAGCGTCAACGAAACCGCCGAACATCCTGTAAAGCTGATTACTCGTTAGGAATGCAACAGCGTCGAAATAATCGCACGATAAGCTTCTCTGAGCCATTAATATCAAATACACATTACTCGATTCGCTACAATCGCAACCGTCTCCACCCTCCTCTCTCCCCATGTCACGTAACTCCACAATCATGCCGCGTCCTTTGAGGCGGCGGAGCTTTGGTCTGTTACGTATTATCAGATACGACCCTACGCAACATCCATGGCCACTCGCCGATCGATGATTCCGCGGCTGTAACGTGCGCGATCCAAACGGACGAAACGTACTGCGTGACTCTCCATTTTTTCCATATTAATCAAATTAATTATTTGATCGACAATCATCGAATTATTACGAATAACGATAAGAAAAATGCCGAAATCCAATTTTAAATCCGTGTTAAAAAAAAAATTCTGAAAATCCTATAAAAATATTTGTTGTTTAGACCCGCATTTAAGTAAATACGAAACAATATGAATCCTTCATCAATGTTCGTGCCGACCGAGCGGCATTCGCGTCGACTGGAGATGAAATAATATTTACACTCCCGGAGTAATAATTCGTCGATGGTGCTTATCCGAGACGGACAATACGTGCCGGAGCGTCGAACCGCGGTCACCGGCTATCTGCTCTCTGCGTTCCCGGTAACGTTGCACGACGGTAATATAGTGTACCGAGAGTGGTAAGCAGGGTATAATGGCACAGTTGCAGTACAGCACCGGCGGGGAGTAAGAGGAGCAAGCGAAACACGATTGCAGACAAAGCCGCTCGAGGCGAATATAATCGCCGAATGCCGACTTCCCCGCTCGGTTCTTATGGTTTTCTTGCGGTTTTCTTTTGCCGAGGAACTGGCGAACCACCGCGCGGCTCCTCTCGCCCATGGGGCTGCGAAGATCGTTAACTCCAAGTGGGTAATCATACCCACCGGTTTCACGCCGCAGCACCGACCGGACGCTCGTACAAGCGCCTATACTGGGTGAGAAGATTACGTGGGATATGCGGCTAACAGCAGCCGACCCAGCCACCGCACTGCTCCCGGCTAATTTACTTTTATAGATTCTCCTGGCTCGCTTCTTTTAAAAGCCTTGTTCCGTATAAGATTGCCCCACATTCGCCGCGCTATCCCCGACACTCGATTCAATCACAGTTCTGTTTACCCACATCTCCCACTTTCGGGATATCTCCCCCGTTTATTTTATTTTTTGGTCTTCTTAATGTTACCGTGCGAGTTTCAGATTGCCAGCTCGACTTCCGATAGCGCATGTAAAATCTGTATGATTTCCAATTTGTACGATGCGTATATGACTTTCAACATTCTCTCTCGGAAGTGGGAATCCTCGTGGAATTTACCGGTAAAAAAATTACAGTTTTTCGTCAGTTTTTATTCTCGGGTCTGCAACCTTGCGAGAGGTGGGTTTATGAATTTTTTATTTATTTTTTTTAAATTGGCTAGTGTTTTATCTTAGTGACCGATGGCAGTCGTGAGACGCTGCGAAAAGGACTGAGCGATGCGTCGACGGGTGAAAAGTGCAACCATGCGAGTACCGAGCAGCCACCCGGTATGCACGGTTACGTATCGAAACGTGCATGCGTATAGGCAGAGGCTGTGAAGCTGGCAAGCTGGATGGCTGGCACGGCAAGCAGGCATGTAATTAGATGCCTCAAGTCCGCACCTCTCGTCTGAGGGGTCGGCTTGTTAGCAAATCTCGTAGGGCCCCCAAACACCTGCCTGATTGTTAATAATTTGCCAACTTCGAGTATCACGATTGCAGGCCCGTCTCTCTATCGAGAACTCGCCTCGCATTGTTCATTGCTCAAATTTACCAGAGTGCTCGGCTATACCGCTCATGCGAAATACGGCTGGCAGTTGCGGTTCTACAATCCCCTTTGCCCCGTGTCGTGTACAAACGGAGAATCACTTGCTAATTGGTAGCGGGCCATTTTTACCGCGTTTACCCTGCAGCCATATTTTTAACTGCTCTGCCACTTGCGGTTTGAATAATTCGTCCAATGCCTGACAAAGTTGCATCCCGGCGATTTTCCAACTCCTTTTGTAGTATTTCGCTAGACTTGGCGTTTTCATGCCCGAGAGGGCTTTAACGTATATTCTCGGTTAATTGGAAGCAGGTGGCACAGCCACGGTATCGTTGTTGCTGGAAAAGCTCTACTTTTGCGGTGCCTCGATTGTTTCCACGATCGGGAATTCCTGCGCAAAGACTTTCGCCAATTTATCACCGACCCCTTCTCCGTACTCCTCTTTCAATCCTCTCCCGAAACCCGAGCTCTACATTATTTTTCATTTTATTTTTTGCTCCTTCACCTTCTCCTTATGATATAATGTCCCAGCTCGAAGAACGTTCGTGGACGAGATTTGAAAAAAGATTGAATCAACGTCTCGCGTGTTTGGGGAATCCTTTATAACGGTGTTAATGCAACTTCATATCTTGCCGGGAGTGGAGCTGCGAGCGCGCCTTGGGATAGGGAAACCGGGAGAGCGTGAGATAAGGATTTTGATGAATAGTTCCGTTGGGAAATTTTGCTGTTATCACGCCTTTGAGGAGTTTCGGCTCCTCCCTTCACCTCATCCCTCGCTCCGGGCCGACGCTTCACCGATTTCAAACGATAATGCATATACTTTTTCACTTTCCCTCTACACCCACAGCTATTGCGGTTCGACTCCCGCCTCGCCAGGGAAGATCACGCGATCGAACGTGATTCAATCCTGCGGTATAAAGATTCGGACGATTATTCACAACAACCAACAAGGTAATAATTTACGTAATACGTGCCTCGGACCACAATGCATCCGGATGGGAACGCTACGCGTCGAACGTTCATAACTCGTCGATACCGAACATGCTTTATAATTTTAATAATTTATACAGCCAAATACATAGATTTTTTAATTTTGGGAACCGATGTTTTAAACTTTTTTCTACGGTTTTCATTTTTAACGAAATTTTCGTCCAAAACCTTTTTTTCCTTCGCACTTAAATTTTCCACCGACGTAAATTCAGCGTGGAACCGAGGATTAATCGAAATACCTCAGAAATACCGTCCAAAAAGGTTTATGATATTTTTTTTTTTTGGCAATTCAATGATTCTTATCAATAAGAAAATACAATTCGTAATGACTGAAAAATCTTAATGTCTCACATTATTTGCATGAAATTCCGTCGATCTAATTAACCGTCCGACGTGTAGTTGGTCTAATATCCGAAAGTAAATGACGCAGGTGCTCTCGAGGTGGGAGATGATTGAAGCGAAAATGCAGGTGAATTCATCACGCTCTTTATCCGCGTGATTTTGTATAGAATTAATCGCCACGGCAATGTGGCTTTCAAAGGCTGTGCTCTCATCGCGCTCGAATTTTGTACCGAAGTAAATTCATCGTGGAACCGGGATTTAAATACTTTGGGAATTCGAACGAATCAACGTCTTTGCACTTGAGAGCCCGTTGCGAGAGTAAAGAAACAAAACATTAGAAATAACAAAAATAAAGCAAAAAATTTCTTTTCACTCCGAGCTGGTCGTGATAAGTAGAGAAGAAGTCGGAGCGAGATTGAACGAAGGCTGAAGGGCGAGACGCGAGCAAGAAAACTACATTTCGCAGTTTCGTGTCATGTGACAAGTGCGCTTGATATTAAAAAATGCATAAAACCTACAACGAAAAACCCTTCACGAATTATTAAACACCAATGCGTTCACAGTCATGCAGCGATGACGGCGCAAAGTGCGCATGCTCCTTAGTGCGCGTATAATCATGCCTTTTCCCATATTCCTCGCCCCCCCCCTGCCTCGTCGCCTCGGCACCTTCTTCACCCCATTAATTAATTCATTAGCGCCAGCAATTAGCCGACTCTTGTTTGAATCTCAATGCACGCTAATTCCCATCTCGTAATTATTCCGTCCGCATGACTGCGAATTCGATCACACTACAGGCCGGGCACGCCGCGAATCCGGCCGCAGCTCATCCCTCACTCCCCGTAAATTCTCCACCTTTCCTACTTCGATCTTTCACGCCGCGTTGCCTCTCCGCTCGATCCTGCTCGCTCACACGCGTTAATTACCCTCGTCTATGAATCCTTCGACAGAGGTCCTGATATTTATATTTTTTCGGCTGTCAAATTGACAAACCAACCGTCCACGGTCGAATTCGCGCGGTTCATTCGACAGCGAAATTAAATAAAATGAATCTGGAAGAGAATGGACCAAATATCAATTGCCGATGAGATTCCAAAGGGTGAAATGAATTCGCATTCACGTGTGCTGTGCGAACGTCGCGATTCATCCAGAATTCCGCATTACAAGTGAATGCGCGTCATGTCTGCGTTAGGATCTCAACGGGAGAGAAAGATGCTGGAGATGGAAGAGATACGGCAGGACTGATGCAAACACGTGTCAGCGAGACGACAAGAGAGGAAGAGAGGGATGCGAGCTTGCGGGCCAACTTCCGGTCTGCAACCCTTCTCCCGGAGGCGCGTTGGGGAAACAGCTTTCGGCATTGTCTTCCGTCAAGTCTGTTGGCACGTCGCTACTCTACGTTCCGGCGCTCCGTTGCTTCGCCTCGCTCTGCCTGGCAAATTGTGTGTAATCTGAAAGGGGGTGGAAAAGACAGACCTGCGCCGCATTACGTTGCCACTTCCGCGTTGACGTCTCGCACTCGTATTTCGAATGGCGGTCGAAAGACGAGTTGAGTCGCACACTGTTAAATTGTGAAATAAACATTTTCATACAAATATACGTGATGCGACGATAATCGCGAGTAAGACGAGTCGCGATTAGCATAAATTGCCCTCGATGACTGTAACTAGGAATGATAGTATCTTCGTGTTTACTCTCGCGCGCGGCATCGCGCAAATTTCATCAACTTTGCACACCGAATCGCACCGAGCGCAGCTCGATTACAAATCGTTGGAACAAGCTCGCGAGAGCGACTCAAGAATTGCCAGGATTCAACGGCCCTTCTCAGTTTTCCCGATGTAGACCCTAAACGGTAAAATACTCATTGGAACAGGACAATTCCCCTCAAACCGTGACGAGTAAACGCGGTCCGGTCCACGGTCGTTTGTAACTGAAAGTTGGCCCGTCGAGATGAGAAGGCTCACTCGGGCGGCTCCCACTTTGGCGCGTCAGGCAAAGTTTTAACTGCGGTAGTTGGCCGTGCCTGTGTGAAAACACAGTTACGGAAATCGACACGAACGTAATACAAGGAAAGCGGGGACCAGCCACGAAAAGTTTTTATCGTCGGAGGATCGGAGTAGCATCTGTTCTCGGTTGTTCGTCCCCCGCGCCATGGGAAACTTCGCGCGCGCATTCTTATTTTATGCGACGTCGTTCGATGAACATCGGATTATAAAAAAAGATAAATGAATCTGATGATGCGAAGGCGAAGCAACTTCGCGAGAACGCATAAGATAGGAACACGCTGTATTGAGCGGATCATCGAGACGGTCGGTGAACGTGACGTTGAGCAGATCGGACGGAGAGTCTTCGTCGATCAAAGCGATCTTTAGAGGGGATCGAGCCTGGGTCGCCTCCGACGAATAGGAATTGGTATCGAAGGTGCAACCTGGCGTGTCCTCTCTCATCCAGGCACGAGACTTTCTTACCCCCTTTGAGATTCTTGTCACGTGATATTAAACACCGACGTGTTTGGCTGCAATGGGCGCGATATCGATGATGGCAGCTCGTGTTTCGGGGCGTTGAACGAGCTCGCCGTTTACCTCGGTTTGGGTACATTGGCGCACACAACCGGACGACCGTGTCTGCGGAGTCCGCGGCGAAGGTAGAGAGGAACGGTGCGATTTGCCGCGGTGTTGGTTGAAACGGGACGGGACGGCGAGATGCAAGATTCCCTCGACGAAAGAGATCGTTGTCGGTGAGGGAGAAGGGGAGAGCCGAACGAGACCCAGTGGAATGGGCCGAGAGGGAACCCGCGAGAGGTCCGAGGCTTGTTAGCGTGTAGCGAAGCTTGTGATCTGAACACCAGCCGCGCCACGCCAATCCACGCCACGCCACATTCATCTCACCGGCGCGACCAGGCAGCCAACAACCACCCGATCATTGCTATTTCATGCTGGTCCGTGTATACCCGCGACTCTCAACCAACCCTCCTCGATTCGAACGCGAAGAACATGAACGGCCGATCGCTACGACGAACGTTGCAAGCTTCACAGTCGTTGGCGATTGGACATAGACGTTTTTTCCTTTTTTTTTTGTGCCTTTAAAAAATCAGAAGATATTACAGAATAAGCGTAGTACAAATAAAATAATAAAGAGTATGCGAAGTACAGAGAAGATAATAAAAAGTATGCGTGATATACAGATGATAGTATAGTATATTACTATCTTCATGCGCAGTATGACAATTTGGTATGAGAGATCGTAATGAGGTAGAGATGAGAAACGCCCAGCAAGGTGGAATAAGCGAAGCTTCTAAAGTACAGAGGATGTGAGAGCGATAATAAGTACTCGAGCAGTGTTAACAGATAAAAGTACGCCAATGAACGTGCAAACCACGCAGCATTCTCGCTATTGGTTGCTCCACGTTCATGGCGTGTGTGCGTTTTCAACTCCACGTTCTTTCATCTTCCGTTGTTTATTTATTTTTTTCCCTCATCCGCGTGCCACGCACATCAGTCCCGTTGAGACCGTTTTCTAAGGCCTCACCTGTCACGGTATATGTCGTGACCAGTATTCATTTCCACCGGCAGAAAGTATCACGACGAGACTTTCGCAGCCCGGACAATGGACAAAAAAACGACCGCGTTCCCAATGACAGGTTTCGGACGTATCGTATCCAAGTATAAAAAAAAAAAAAAAAAAAAAAAAAACACACCACTGACGTTACCCATCATTAACGTTCATTATCCGAGTTATTGAAAACGAGAAAATTCATATGCGTATGAACGAGTTTGCGTGGAACAACCGTGGAAGAGCAGCGACCTTAACGCGCCGAGTCTCGGTATGTGCCTCGTGGCAACCAGACTGCGCTTACACCGGTAAGAATGGAATTTTCATTTTCTTCGCGAATGTCCCGCGGGCTTTAAAACGCACCGTTTTCTTCATATTATTTTTTTGTGGGCTTCGCTGTTATATCGTACCGCTTATCTCCGCTCCTACGGAACGTTGTCCCATTCCGCTGATCCTTTCGACGCTACCGTTCCTTCCTGAAAAACCTACCTCGGGGCGAAGCCGAATCTAAGCGCGCACGCGGAGCGACGTAGGGTTTGCCCGCGCGGAGCGTAGGGAGCCGTGCATTGTTCCTTCTCTGGGCGTCTCGAGTGGGAAGACAATATTTGCAGGCAATAATGAAGGTCTAACGTCCGGGGCGAAGTTGGGTACATACACGGCAGAGAGGATGCTCACGTGTGTACACAGCGTTTATCATTTTTCCAGACGTCAGAGGGGTTGGTGGGGTGGCGGAGGGGGAGTGGTTGGGTGGTGAGGAGGCAAAGAGCGGGAGGGAAGTTGGGTGAGGCGGTATTCAGTCGAGCGGGCCCTCATCGTTTCAAAGTTGCCTGCACGTTGCCCGCACGTTAACCGCCTCTGCCCTCGCTCGTTCGGTTCTCCGCTCGCGTACGCCTCGGGGTGTAAATAAGCACTGCCGAGATTACACTTGATCACAGGGAGCCAACACGGCCACGGCCGTCTTATTGCAGCCGACAAAGTTGCGGGAGTGCATCGAAACGGAGTGCGAAACCAAGGTCGGATTTGATAGGGGTGCGCCCCCTCGCCCGACCCGCTTCCACGCTGCTCCAATGTACACCGACACTCGAGGCTCGCAACCACCCGGTACTTTATTGGAGATCGAAATCCCTCCGACAATCGTGCACACAGCATCTCCTTCGTGATATATCATAAAAGTCGAAACGAAGATTGTTTAGTATACAACGAGAGAAAACAGAGAGTCGGGCGAAGGCCCTGCTGATGCATTCTTTAGGTGCAATCGCGGAGTACGAATGCCTTCAACATCTCCGATAAACCAACCCAACCCTCTGCGAGAGCACCCCACTTCCGTGGCCGCAAGCCCCTCCTTTCGTCGCAATTTTATTTCTCGAGTGCGAACCGGTGTTTATACTGGCGAAAAAAAAAGGTAGCTGCGCGCACGTGTATTGTTTGGCAAACATGTGTTGTTTTACCCCTCTGCGTAAAATCACTACCCGCCAGTGGACGGAGGGTGTGGAGGCTGGGAGCGGGTGAGGAGGAGAAGGAGGGAGAATATGCGTAGCGAACATTGCCTGTGGGTGATGCGCGCACGATATTCTCCCGGAGCTATTTAATATTCCGCTTATATTTCGCGTTTCACGTTTACCGTGGTATTATCGTGAAAAATCCTTCCCTCCCTCCCGTCGCCGCCCCCGACCGCTTCTATGAATTTGCGAGCCAGGTTCGCTGAGACTGTTCCGCTTTAAACAGTCTCTTTGAGACCAGTTCATAAATTCTCTCAACAAGATTTCTAATTTTTTGTTCCAAGCTGGAATATAATAGATTTTCAGGCTTCATTTTTATTTATTTTTTCTAGCCCGTACCGTACATTTTTCTCGAGCCGATAATGCCGCCCTCATGAACAATTCAATTGCACGGATTTTCGATAAATAATTTACTTTGTTGTTTCATATTTTAAGTATCCGACATGAGTTAGAGAAAATGCCATTCCAAAGGAGCTCATGGAGGTATGCGCTGTTCAATTTTGTACTGTCCCACTGTAAAGTCCATGACTTTATACGCTGTCTTATTTCTTATTTTCTGCATCACCTCTGTCTGCTGGATGGGTGATTATATTAAAAAAGGCCTCCTCCGTATATTACCAAAAAAATTAATAATTATTATTATTATAAAAATATCATCGAGGCGTCTTTGTGATTTTTCCAACTCATCCATTCTGGGCTCGGATGGCAGTGGAAACTGCAATAAACTTTCTCGACTACTGACATTTGTGCTAAAAAAAAAGCCATCCACATGACACACTCTTTCGATGAGACTTGTCGAATTTTACTTGAGTCATTGATCATTTTCGGCGTCGTTCTGCTTCACGCACCTCGAGCTTTTCCTTCCGAATTTGTGACGCTCGACATCGTCTCGTCACTGATTAGTAAATTATTGATCGACCTCAGACCTTAGACCGATACCACTCGGCAACTTTACTTTCCGTTTCCCTTTGACGAAGGAACGGACCCGCTGTGAGCTCGAGCAAACGGTATAGAACGACGGTTCGATCTTTGATGCACGCACGAGACGAATTCGAAATGGCGATAATTCGACGTCTATAAGCTTGTTCACCGTCCTCGAGTTTCGGTCTCGAGCGATCTCGTCACGTGCTTTGGCTCCGCCAGTCGCAACTGTACACGAGACGACGTGGCTTTTCTCAACTGCGCCGTTCGGTCCTTCGACACATACACCCGTTAATGCCAACCGCAAGCGCAAAGAGAACTTACCTGTTTGCTCGCGCGAATACAACGTACCTCTCGTGAAGCAGATCCGGTAACCAAGCCGAGAATTTGGCTCAACTGCGACATCGAGCAGTGTGAATGATTCAGAGTGCGCTTTACGCAACCGGCGAGTGTGTTTCGTACAACCCGAGCCAACGTCTCGTACACTTTTTACTTATCAAGCCAAACTTTTCCGCTTTTAATGATATTGACAAGACTGTTTTTCCTGGAGTTTCGCAAATTATTAAAATTTATCATAAAGCCTCCTCCGCAAAAAAAAAAAAAAACGAGTAAAAAACTATCGAAATAGTTAGAATCCATCGACATTGTGAAAGGTTTTAGCGTCAGAAAAAATATGAATAAGAATGATCGTTACGATTAACAGAACGAAAAAAAAATGGTCGACTTGTTTGAAAGCGATCCTTCGTCAAGGAATTTTTCGGAATCTCGTTCACCGAAGGAGTCGCTCGGCAATGAGAATCGTTCTTGAGGTATTTCTCCCTCGGCATAGACCACTGATAGAACCCTAACGAGAATCTCCTCCTTAATTGTATCGTCACTGTCGTTTCCGCCGGCTCTTCAGCGTACCCAAAGGCCACGCGATTTCCGCTCGCGATTCATAAATGCGACATATCAATCGGACTTTCAAATCGTCGCCATATGAATTGTAGATTCTTACGTCCCGCACAGTCGCAGCCGGTATGACGAAACCCTTTGGGCCACGATTCGACATGCGTGCGTGTCGCTTTGCTTTTGTTCCACTCGGTGGATTCGTTCGTGCGGAATTAATACGAACTCTGATCAGCGCACGTATGTCCGGATCCGCGGATCCGATGCTCCGCCGATGTTGGCCACGAAATATGTATCGGGTAAAGCTAATGTACAACAGCGTGCAGACACGGCGAGGCAAACTGACGATTCTCTGTCTCGCGTATTCGAGCTAACGCACGATTGCACGCGTTCGCGTTGCCACGCAAGGAATTAAATTATCGATCTCCGTTCGCTCATCCCCTAACCACCTTACCCTCCCTCGTATTATTGTTACTTTGCCGCGGATGAATGAAAATTGCGCGGCTATGAAATTACACACGTCCGTTCCGATGGCGCGCACATTCGCGGATCGCTGAACTTGGAATTATTCATGCCAGTATCGATGTTATATATAGCGCTAATATTTGATGAAATTAACGCTTCACGCCTGATGAAAGTCTGTTTGTTTCTCTCTTTCACTTTCTCTTTTATTGTAGAACACTTAACCCCCAAGCTTCAACTCAAGACCTCTCTGGCGGTAAAACTTAATTTCAACTGGATTTCACTCTTAAGTTTGATCTTGTGTTTGATGCTCAATGTGAAGTTAAATTCGATCGGAGCTCGAGTTCAAACTCAAGTTTGAACTCTGGCGTGCTTGATGATTTTTCTTTCATTTTTTGATTTTTATGGCCGAGACGAGAAGTGACGGGACATCGATTTTCGTGTGAGTTCAATTCGGGATCGACAATGAGAATTAGCCTTGCGCTTTCTCCCGGAGATTCCGAGAGAATGCCCCGTCGGAGTTGGCAACTTTATTCGTTTCCTCATCACCCAGGTTTCGAGGACCGTTCGCCAGGTTTCGCGATACGGCGCGCCGACCAGCAGCCGCGTTAGATTCACGGCCGTTCGAGCAAAAAAAATGATAAAGAAGAAGCCGTGACCGGGTGGAACGAACGGATCCAGACGAGAGGGGAGGAAAGAATGACGAGAAAAGCAACGGCCAAACTCATTTGGCGAATATTACTTTTCGGGGAAGTCGACAAGCGGTATCAGACCCGAGCTTTTTTCCTCGTCCTCGCGCATCCGGTGAGCGTGGATGAGCCGGGTTCCTCGTCGAGTTAAAAATACATGTCATTGTGTATTTAAAATTTTTTCTAACCGTAACCGACGGAAAGAACCGATCTCAGGATTCCCAGAGCAGCCGGCCAGAACAGCTGTGCGGGACAGTCAATCACGTTAATTTCAAGTTTTAATGAACGTAAATTTTCCATCAACAATCGCTGCGAATAAACTCACTGACCCGAAACTCCATGGCCTTATTGCTCTGTCGAATCGCTCGAATTTTCTCGAGACAACGAGGCCATCACAACGGAGCACCGTGAAAAGGTAGCGTTATTAAAGCATTGGATTGAAAAAACAATCAGTCAAAGGGTCCGGGTCACGGCTGCAGCGGAAGGTTCTCAAAGGTCTAAGGAAATCTCTCTTGTATTGTACCGAGCTCTGGTCTCTCCGCTCTCAGGGAATTTTCTATGCTTTTGAAGCACTCGTTTGAAGTACGAGAGGTACAAAATTAATGAAAAAATTTTCGTAGATATCACGATAAGAATTTTTGGATGATCTTATACCGTAGCTGGCGCCCTGGTGCAATTTTTACTAGATTCTCGTAGTGTGTATATTATCATCTGCCAAGGAGTCCGCAGTTTTGCGCACATTTTTTTTTTTTTTTTTTTTAGGAACAGATTTTTCGTTGGCTCCGCGGCGGCAGCTCCGGAACTGCGGACGTGGATTTTAACTGGCTCGCGCGTCTCCGCGCGCTATCGGGAGATATCTTGAGTACGAACGCGAAACGATTCGAAGCTCTTTCGTGTACGCGAGTGCACGGGCAAAGCACTACGAGCTATTTTGCGTTCACGCATCGGAGAACGATGCTGCCTCTGCGAGGAACGCAATTTTACGGTCTGTCGGGGAGCGCCTGAGGACGTCGCTCGCTCTCAAGCGAAAACACCTACTTTTTACCTCCAAAAAGACTCACTCTCGCTCGGGTCCCCGTCTCTTTCTGCTCCTCATTTCGTCCCTCGTCGTCGGAGGTCGAGCCGGTGAGCATGTTTCAGTGGGTACACCAGTGTCCAGACCACCGTGGCGAAACAAAATTAGAAAATAAAATGAATAAAAGAAGGTAAAAAAGGCGGAAATACCGGGCGAGAACGGAGAGGAGCAAAGAGCACGGGATAACATCAAGGGACTGGACGCGAAAGTCCCACCAGTGATAATTAACCTTTGGCCCGCATGATTATACTTGCTTGACAGAAGCGCGTGGAAAGATGTGCGGTCTGATAAACATTATGTTGCGTTATGTTGGTTATTATCATCATTGCGTAATATGCAACGTTTCCGACGTGCTGGAAAATTCGTTTACAAAAAAAAATACTCGAGACTCTTCGTAGGTTTTTGACAAGAATTCGCTACCTCTTTTCGCGATTATCGTATTAGTTTAGTATATTCTACGCGTTTTATCCACGAAATCTCGAGTCTAGAGGCTTGCGAATTACAATTGTACCGTAATAACAATACTTTAGCTCCTTTCCACTAAATTGGGTAATAAATTTTTGCTGTAAAAAATTCTGCTCATTCATCTTTGAGAGCTACGTTCGATGTATTTTTCACCCCGACCGAGCTCGATATTTGTGAATAGTGTCGGAAAAAAAAAAAAAAAAAATTATAGGCTCCGTTGTGTATCAACGTAACTGCGGCATTTTGTCTCTCGCCGTGTGACGAGTCTCTTACAGCTGTATTTATGCGGGTCCGATCCACTTTTCGCTCCAATGATTGCCAATCCGCCAATTTACTTTTTATTCCATTTGACCCCGAATTAAATATTTATTATTCATATTAGGATGCAGTAAGAGGGAAATTATTATTTTTGCCCATTACCAGCTTCGAATGATTCTCGAGCGTGCTAAGGGTTGCTCCGACTCAGGCACTCCAATTAAATTTTCCAGAACGCGGGTCACAATATAATCCCGAAGATCGTCGTTATAGCAGTGCGAATCGCAGTTCGAGGTAGCAACATCGCCCGAACCGTCACTTAAAGTTAACCAGATGTGAATAATATGAGTCGATACGTTAGCACCTTGTACAGGCCGTGTTAAGTCTTCACGGAACTGCGGCGAGTCGTCTATCGCGGTGCGACGGTGCGCCGCCCGATGGAATTGCCGCTTGGTAGTCAGGTAGGAGAACCGAGAGTGAGAAAGAGGAACGCAGAGCTCTTATGTGTACACCCGACGTGCAGATCGCGTCGTAAATTCAAAAAGCTATTAAGCCCCGCGAGCTGCAGTTTGCGCGGTCGCTCGGCGCGCGCCCTACGAAATGCAACAGCTATCGAGCAGCGAGCTGCGGCAGGGGAAAGAGAGGAAACTGCGTATGCCTTGTATAGATGTATATAGATGTATATATATATATATATATATATACACACACCTGCCGAAGAGAACGATAAATTATTTCCTGGCCATAAATCCCGGCGCTTTAATTATTCCCTGACTCATCAACTTAATTGGGCCGCAATCCCCAAGACTGTGTTGCGCGCTCGTAAAGACAATAAACTTCTAATCGTATCTTCTCGCCTTCTCCTTCTTCATCCTGTGTTTCTCTCGCTCCTTTCACTCTGATCGTGCAGCACGTTGTATGTATCCAATGAATTTCCGAGAGTGCCTCGCCGAGATACAAACCGGAGCGCTCAGTCGCGTCAACGAGCCTAATCGAGAAATCGGTGTTCGCTAAATCAATCGCCTCCCGCGATTTTCGATCATATAACTGGAAGCACTAAACGAAGTTAATTGCGGATCCGTCACAGTCGGCAAAGCTTTGATTTTTATTCCGACAGTTCCCTCGTCTCGCGGCTTCCGGCAACGGATATTTCCCTCGCGCAATCGGCGAATCACATTTTTTCGCTTCAGCGTGATTATGAACGAGGTGGAGCGTGTGATACGAAAGAAATTTACAGCGCCAAATGGCGCGGCTGAATTTCCGGCGAGCGGAAGAGCCGCGAGGGACGAAAAGATAGATAGAGTCTATTAAAAGTCATCGTTATCACATTCGTATTATCCTGGCCGGGTGGAAAAATCCGCGGCAGGCTGGTTAAACGAGCGTACCTACGAGCGATGTTACAACCTCGACTCTCTCCTGTTGTACAAAAAAAAAAAAAAAAAAAAAAAAAACCTCCAACGTTTCGGTGTTTCCACGATAGCGGCGAGAGCGGGGTTGGCAGAGAATCGGGCTTTCGCTCGTGGTTATCTTTCTCGCGTGTAGCTTGGCACAAACCGCGTTGGTCGACGGGTCGTGTTACTGCCGACGCGAAAAATTGCTACAACACCGAAGAGGTACAAGCGGCGGCAGTTCGCTCCGGTGGTTCCTGGCCGAGGAGACGAGCGCCACCGCACCCCGTACGGCCAATTTACTTTGCCAACTAAACGGCCCACCCTCGCGCACGTATACACAACCGACGGCGTATCAGAAGCGATGCTGGGACATTCGTTCGGGCCTCGGGCTAGAGAGAAGTGCGAAGAATAAGAGCGAAGAGACGCATCCCTTGAGATATCCCTGGTGAGAGTGTCTCGCAGGACCGGTGCTGGCCAACGCTGGGCGAACGCCGGCCGAAGCTGTGCCAATGCCGGCCCCGAGTCAGGAGCAAGACGACGAATCTCGTGTGTGTCTTAACTGACGATTTCGTCCTTCTAACTGAATAATAATAATTACCCAGTTTAGCGTCGATCAGTGCATATTTTAGAATATATTGGTTAAAGAATATTCGGTTAATCGCAGTAAAATTGGTAACGACCTTTCTTGTTCACAAGCGTTCCCAACTCTTTTCATGATCATTTGACTTTTTTTTTTTTTTTTAATTGACAAAATATTATTGTGGAGATTGTTGACAAAAAGGTTTGTTAAACGTTCGATTCCTCACCGACGACATTGCTTCTTTATCTAAATAACAATGTCGACCAAGTTTTGTGTCAATCTGATGATTCCTTTCCAAGAAAATCGAGAATGAAGGTTCCACTTCTGCTATATTGGCGGAAACAATACTGAGTGGCGTTTCGCTTAAAAGTCTTTTCTTCGAGTACCCGGTGTCGAGACGCTATCCCGGTTCTTGATACTTGTTCAAAAAATCTTTTCGTTGAGCACTTGCTGTCGAGACACTGCCGCTGTTTCTTATCTCATACCTCTTCCGCGTTACGGATCAAGATAATATCTCTTCTATTCTCTCACAGAAAAACACTTTACTTAACGGGCACGCCGGAAAGAAATTTTTATAAAAATAAAATAATGAATAAATAAAAAAATTATTCCGAAAATAAATAGACAATTCATTTAAATCAAATAAATATTCATTTACTGTGCGCCCATTAAATCATTTTTTTCTTCCAGGTGGCAGGTTCGAGAAAATACTCGCCACGTATAAAAAACGATCCTGAAACCTCCGCCCGGACTTTGGGCTGAAGAGGGATGAACGCGAAAAACAAGAGCGCAGAACCGCAACCCTCGAGATACTCCTGATGGAACACACAGAGCCGGTATTGGCCGACGCTGGGCGAACGCCGGTCGAAGTTGGGCCGACACCGGTCCCGTGTCTCGCTCGCACAGATCAGATATCCTGTGTGTCCTAATCTCACACCACCTCTGCATCACCGACCAAGATAATACGCCTCTATTCTCCCGCGGACGTTCGAAGAAGAGTCGAGCAAAAGTTAGGTCGGCTATAAATATCGGAAACGGATTCGAGGAAGTCGCTGCTCCGTTGTCGGCTCGGGAAGCGATCGTCGGGGCTTAAAAAATTTCGTTGGATGGACCGTCGCCCACGGTAATCCCAGGACTCTGCGCCGGCGGAACGACAGGTAGGTGATTGGTCGGACTTCGGGGGATACCTTAGTCCGGAATACAAACGCGCTCCTCGAATGAAACCCCACCTCTCCGTGACGGATCGAACTGAAACCACGCTCGGCTGGCCGAACAGCAAATTCGCAGCGGCTGCGAAACACGAGGGACCTTTTGCGCCCGAATAACCGAGCGCAGGATAGATCGATTATTAATCCGAAAAGTCCATCTCGATATGGTTTTTCTTTTTTCGGATCGTAAAATATCGTTATGTTTCGGAAGGATTTATCCCGGAGACGAGAGACGTTTAGTGGACGAGGCGACGGAGAAATCTGAACGATCTAATGGAAAATCATTTAACGAGTATGGAAAAAAAATAAATAAAAAATTATTATGACAGTGTCACGAGGGTGGCTGCAGCGGAGAACGCGGCCCAATCATCGGACGGTGAGGCTCGGTAAACCGCGATGCTCTCGGGAGACCATAACGTATTTTCCTCTGTGCACATAGTCGCTCCGGTGCGACTGTGCTCGCGTATAACTATGTATAAACGTACCCGTGCACTGCCAGGGGAACCGAAAAATACTGTCCCGCTTGTGGCAATAACGTCAATCACCGTACCGCACAGTCCATCAATTCTACCAATAGCCGTCCCCGGCGGTGGACCTTCCTATCTTTTTCTCTCTCTCTCTCTCTCTCTCTCCCTCTCTGTCGTTGCCGAAGACATTTTTCCTTCTATTATCGATTTCATCATCATTTCATATCAATAGAAATTTGATCGAGGGCAGTTTAATGGAAGCTCGGATTCGTTCCCCTAGGCGGTGGGTCGGCAAAAAATAAAAAAATATTCGTTGATCAGACCGCGCACGTTTCACCACGGACATACGTCGATCATCATCATAAACATTCCGATCAAGTCGCAAAGAATCTCCAAATGCTAATTGACGTTACGTCGATATCCATTAAAGTGTTTCCGGTAGATGAACGAAAACAAAAAATAAATTACGTTTAGAGATATCGCGAAATGTCGCGCATTTTTTCTTTATCAATGACGTTGACGTAAAAAATTAAAAAAAAAACAATTGTAAATTGTTCCTTACAACTGGCAGACGAAATTACCGCACGTAAAACACATCGTTCAGATGAACAGAAAATAAAATCGGCACCGACATACGTCGATCATCCTCAGAAATTGCATTTATTTAAAAAAATAAAACCGCTGATGTGGAAAAAAAAGACAATTAATATCTGCTCAGAAGCCAAATAGCTGATTGATCGTGACCGTTAGCCAAAATTATCGTTCGCAAAAAAATATCGTCCGCGGCACTTCCGTCGCATAAAAGCTCGGTGCTACCGAGAGAAAATAAAATTGGATCGGCCGCCCCCGTTGTTCGCGCAGCGGTCGGAACACGGAGGCGAGGTAGCAGGTTTTACAGTTTCCACGGTCCAGCGGCTGTGTCCAACAAGCCGGAGGCCGTTCGGCACGATTCAACGGGCCGCTATGGCTAGATTCCGCCGCGGTTCTTCCTGCCCTCGAAAGAGAGGCCGGTTAGCCGACGAGCGACGGAGCGTCCGGTTTCCCGAATCAAACCTCGCGCTCCCTCGCCCTTCTCTGTGCAGCGTCCCGCCGTTTCCTCACTCCGCAACGTCCCACCCGCCGGCTATGTATTAAGGGCGAGTGTGAACGACGTGAAATGAATTCCTATGCAAAGTGGGGTGCGAGGCTGCCGTTGCTGCCGTTTGTGGGACGCGGCCGAGGAGGCTCCGATCTCTTCGGGTCTCCTCGGTCCACCGCCGGTCTCATTAACGGACCTCGTTTGTTTTGCAGCGCCGCAAGGGCACGCCCTCGTTCACGCACGTCATTTCTCTCCCCTCGTGCTCCGTCTTCGCCCGTCCAGCTTTTTCACCTCGCGCTCCATTCTCGACCGTCCAGCTCTCGGTCTTTTTCGATCGCGCGATCCCGCGGCCGATCCGCCGCATCGGATGCATTCCTCGCTGCATCTTTGGGTCCTCGACTCGTTCGCATCTCCCGATCCACCGATGATGGAGCGCGCGGCCGTCTTCCCGAACGAGCGAGCTTCGTCCCCTTCGGTGCCCGACCGGGACGAGGGAGATACCCAACGGCATAAGTATCTTCCGTTCTCCGTTCTTTCGCGGTGCCGCATACATATTCATGGCGTCATTACCGCCCCATGATCCATGGCAGTGCTAAACGTTTCTGCCGCAACGGGCTTCGTCTTTCTCCGACCAGCGGGACGCGGCCGGTCTCTCGCTTCCCTTCGTGTCTGGAGCTCCTCGTTGGCTGATTATACCAGCACTCTTTATCTTCCTACCCCTATCCCTTCAGCCTGACTACTCTCATAACCCTACTCGACTCGCTCAAGCTCCGCATCGGTTAACGTCCCCCCGGCAGACCCCGTCGTTGTTTCGTGTATCTCTTCGTTCTCGACCTGTGACTACGCACTCGGCACGCAAAGGCACTACAGTTTTCGCTTTATTTTGTTCGGTTCGATCGCAGGGTTGTAGGCTCGTCGTTTGAGGAACCAACGATTTTTAGACGAGCGAAGGAGGAGTCTGCAGAAACGAGTTGGGTGGTAAATTAAACATTTCGTATGAATCAAATGTGAATAACAAAATCTTGGGTCCGTAAGTTTGATTAATTTTTTTCGTTTTTTAGCTGAAATAATAATTAATGTCCGTAGGTTCGAAATATTCTCTTCTTTGTGGTATCGATTCGTATATCGCTTGCTTTGGTGTCGACTCGCGAGTTCGCACTCGATAGGCAAACGTTTACGATGTCTGAGTGTATTTCCAGTAATCTTTATCGAAACTGCATCTTTTCAAATTTTAGCTGGGATCGATAATAAAAAAATTTAATTTGAGAATATTGGATCGATGAATCAATTGATTTTAAAGTGTGTTTACTCAACCAATACCGAAGAGAGAAATATCGGGGTACGGAGCGGAACCAATACGGTTTCATAGGTCCGTCAGACACCTTTTCCCCGAGACCGATAACGAACACCTCATAATATATCCCTTTCTATAAGGGCATTTATCCGACACTCGCGAATCTCGGCGATTTCTGCTCGAAGATTGAAGCTCGTTGCGATAGTTGGAGAGGAAGGAACTTCGAAGCGGAGATAAGTTTGCTACGATACGAGCGAGATGGCCTGTTGGATTAATCATCGGGAATGATAAGATTATATTTTGAGAGGGTCGGGCACGAAGCTCGCAGACGACGAAGACGTACGATCGAAAGGTAATCCGATTACACAGGAGACTTCATAATTTCTTCTTTTTTTTTTTTCATTTTTATAGATGAATATTTGGCAGGTTCGCGTCTCGAATAACAGACTGGCCGACCCATAATTATATACGTGCTCGAATATCAGCCTCATTATAGTACATCGAACAATACACTTCGCTATAATGTGGCGCACAATGCATTACAAAGTTTGCTCTTACAATGAATTGCAGTGGGAACCCCGGAGCGTTGTTGGGTTTTGTTGCATAAAGTCCTTTCAAATACGGCATTTGACCTAATTGCATTGAACAATCGCGATAATTACCTGTTTATCCATCACGGGTCTGCGGAGATGTTAAAGTAAATAATGTTGACAATCACGAGACGCAACTGTTAACTGTACGTGTGTATGTGTGTGCGTAATTCCGGAGATGAAAAAGTACTTGTGTAATTAACGTCAAGTCTGGTGCATTGAATATGCCCTTTACCCAGTGTTTTCAAATCCGAACAACGGAATTTGTCACTCATTTAACGACATTATTTTTATAACACTTCGTATCACGATTTCACGAAATTATTTTCCATCCTGCGTATTTGCATGTCTGGGGTAGTTAGTAAATTTAATACTGACAACCAATTACCACGTTCGATGAGTAAAAAGCGTAAAGATGCTGTCTCTCATTTACGAAAAACTGAGGGTTCCAACGATCCCCCGTGTAGAGGAAAAAAAAACTTAATCTGCGCAACAGTAAGCCAGGTATGTCTGAAAAGGGCAGTGACGTCTCTCCAAAGCTTTAATCTCTTTGATCCCGTCAGTCGGTGCATCGCCCAAAAGCCACGATAATCAATCTCGATACCAATCTCGGGTGGGTAAAAGTAAACACAAAGAGCCCCCTCGCGAATCATCCCCCTCCTGCCCTGCGTCCCGGAATTCCCGTGAATCCTACGCGATTCCAGAGTAAAGTATAATCCTCAAAGAGACAAAAAAAAAAACCAAATCCATACGGTGGAAAAAAATAATGTATATTTTCCACTGCCAATAACGTAAATGGATTTCACTTTCCTTTATTATATCCACGCGCTAAGGGTGAATCCTGTGAGAGGGGCAGCGAGGGAGGGGTACGTAGGGTTTGGTCGATGGTACCAGCGGAACGGAATCGAGGAATGTTGAATAAGGGATGCTGGCTTCGGGGTATAGTGTAACACGGGGAGAGCGAGCCGAAAGCCGAGAGTTTGCCGTTCGTGGAGCGGGCACTTAGCGAAGAGAGGACAACGTCGGTGCGCTTGACATTTGACACTGGAATCGAGGCTTATCGGGGGAAAGTCGCTTTCGCGGAGATAGAGTTTGCTCGCGAAGCGAGTGGTGGTACCGGTTATTTTTAGCCGAAACCCAATGCCATAAGTCATGGGGGGGTTGGTGCGGTATACAGTTGCGGGCCGGCGTTCGTTACCGCTGGGGATGCCGTAGCTTGGTTTCAAGAGCACCGAAGTTCCACCCTAGGTTCGCCCTCCGCGCATACGCCGCGCTCACCCACATGGCTCGTATCCTTATTCGCTGTGCAACTAAAACTAACGTTTCATTTCCCATGCATTATTCAAACGGTGCCGCACTCTCGGTGTAACGGCTAACTCGCGATACTCAAAATAATTCCGTACGCCTCGTGGCAATGTATTGTGCCGCTCGGGGCGCGAAAGTCTTACACGCGAGTGCTGACGCCTTTATTTGCTGACGATTTATTTGCATAGCGGGCTGAAAATATCAGCGAAAAAAATTGTAATGGCACTGGTAAAAATCGTGTCATTCGAAATTTCAGTGTGAATAGAAGTATAAAAGTATTCGAGGGTGTATTGAGTGGTCGAAGGAAACAATACGGAATGGTTTGGTTAGGTTTGATGGCCAGTCTTCGCCCAGAGTCGGCCGGCGTTATTCTTCAGTCGTGTGCGTTATTCTCACCAAGGCAAGTGCGATACCTTCGGGACAACTTTGTTCTTCCGATGATTCAGTTAAGGGTACGAGACGGCCCCTCAGGTGTAGTCCGGTGTTCCGAGCATGATACAGAGTCACCGTCGAAGATGCGACCCACGCAACAACGCCTCGCGGTTGCCGCTCACCTTTATCCGGAGGATCGTAAGCCCTGAAAGGAGAGGACGGCGACCCGGGACGAATATCCCATTCTTCGGCAAAGTTGGTACATAAATCTCTTGAGCCCTTAAGGTCCTCATAAAGATAATCAGGCGACTGGGGCCAATCGCTGATCCGTTTAGCGATATCGGCGCGAATGAAAAGGTAAAAAGGGCGATGAGGGGAAGAAAGCGGTGGCGTTGCCGAAAAAGGTGAAAAAAATAATTTAGAAAAAAAAAAAACCTACAGAGAAGTAGGAAAGCGAAGATTTCGTTGGAGGTACGTCTGGTCGTATTCGCGGGACCTTAACTCGCTGACACTGTCGCGTCTCGTCCGGAGTTCTACGCGACGAGGGTCTCGAGCGTCTTCGAGATTATCTCTTCCTTTCGATTTCTTTAAAAGCCGATGGACGAGAGATCTTCCCGAGGCGGTCGTCGAGGCCGTCCCCTCCTTCCTCACCGTCTTACCGCTCTGTTGCTTCGCTCCGGTGCACCGTCGCCAGGTAGCCCGAGAGAGAATTTCGATGCCCGAGGCTTCGCTGCAACGGGAAATAAAAAAAAAAACAAAAATAAAAAGAAAAGTCCCCTCGGAAAAAGAGTTTCGGAGCACGAAATCCGGGGATTCCCTATTATTGACTACGGGTTCCACGGCCGTGGCGCGCCTGACCGTAGAGAACCCTCAACGTGCAACAAAGCGAAAGACCCTTTAGCGTAAGAATCCACGAGATAAAAATCTCCGGTGCGCCGTGTATCTCGATCTCTCACCCTTTTACTTCAGATATCCGCGCGGGCCGAACGGTTGACGCAACGAAGGCAAAAGCCGCGTACGCTCGAGTAGCCCGTTATACCGCACCTACGGTTACGGGACGTGTATGCACTTCCGCCCGGCCGTTTGTAACTGCACTCGCTCTCGTACAACTATATCCAAAACTACTCCGCGCGGTACCAGCACGATCCTCGCCGTATAAGAAACTTTTGTGGCTTTGGGGTCTCGGCTCTGTACGTTCGAGCGTGCTCGCGTGTCCTCCTCACTAATCCGCGGGTCACCCGGACTCGATAGCGGAGTCTACTTTAGCCGGCAAATTGTACCGAGCGGACCTATGTATATATATATATATATATACATATATATATATATGTCTATACATAGGGGCGAAAGTTCGGCTACCTTTCGCTGACGCTGCTATCTTGACGTCTCTCGCTCTGAGTCAGTCGTCCCTACTGCTTCTCATTCTTCTTTCCCGTCTCGTTCTCATCTCGCTCTGGCCCAAACTCGTTCTATTAATCTCTCTATCTGTGCATGTATGTATGTATATATATACATGTGTCTTATTCGATATGAGATTTCGGGCGGGCTGTCAGCGAGGCAGCGCGATACAAGCCGAAAGACAGTTCATTACTGGCTTCGAAGCTTTTTCTGACGTGGTGCGCCGATACAGGTATCCGTCGATAAGGGACCAACAAGAATTCGCCCCCCGCTGATCGACTACCTATTAAAGATCCCTCTACGCCGATGTGTCTCTGAGCGTTTGGTGGACGTTAAGTTTTTTTCTCTTTTTCCTTTCGGATGTATTAATCACAATCAAACGCGGCCGATCGAAAGTCATGACAAACGTATTTTCCGTTCGGGACATTAACACTTGGAGCTATCTCAATATTAATCTGATAATAAGAATAATAATAATGGTTGACAAAAATTTATTTTATTTATTTCCAACTGACTGATACCGATGTTTTTTTTTCTCGTTCACACTCATCGTAAAAATTTTCTCTTTTTATTCCTTACCCGTTCATTATTTTTCAGTTTGAGATTTTTTATATCGATAATCCCATGTACGGTCAGCGATATTCAGGATTGCAGGACTTTTGTCGGTGGGATTACAATGACGTTATCTCATCCTGTAAAGGGGTTCCCGTTTATAAATAAATAAATAATAATAATAATACGATGTGCTTGTCTGGCGCTCCAGTGAACCATCCACTCGAACGAAATGCATTTGAACAAAACAAACGCTTTCTACGAATGTAAGCGAATCGTAGAGAGCGAAACAACAACCGGCATATCGTACTCGAGTCGAGAGGGTGCCCCTTTAAATTTACTATTCTTTAGCGTTGTACTCTATATATATGTTATAACGCTGTTAAAACGAATTCCTATACGGCATTGTGTCCGCGAACTATAGTGAACTGCCGGTGCCGCTGCCAGCCAGAATCGGTCCGACTCTCGTTCTCCCTCTGCCTCTCTCATCCGGACAATACTTTAACGTTTAATACGCTCCTGCTGCAGAGGGTAAAAGAGGGTCGGTTCCATTTGGCATGACGGTCCCCGCCATTGTGGTGACGGGGAACTCGCCGGTACAGAAAAGGGGGCGACGCAAAGTGGTGTACGGGACGCGGATTTCGGTGAGCGTAACGCATGCTCTCCCCCGCCCCGCTCTAATGCCGAACGTATGAATCGCCCGAATTTGCTTTTAGGCGTTGCAAAGTACCTTTTAGTTGTGAAAAATATAATAAAAAAATTATACGACACGAGACCCTCCGGTTCGTTGCGGGGCTGCCCTTCGTTGGGCGTCGTGTTTCCGTCCGCGCTACACTCGCGCCTCCTCCGGTAATTTCGTTTAAGTTGTCGTCATCAATTCGCGTGTCGTACGCGTAGCCAAGTGTTCCGCGATTTTTTCGTACCGATGCCGATATCCCATGTTGGTTTTGCCGATGGAACGGAAGTGGTCGATGGTAGGACCAGTGTCAACGTGGCGATTGTCGAATCCCCGATGATCGGCCGATGCTCAGCAAAGTACCAGGTCGTCAATGGTTTGTTTTACAATTCGCGCCGATCTTCGGTCGATCATGAACTCATCAACCAACCTTTTTTTTATTTTCTGATCTTAGGTCAATGTTTCGGCGAATAATGATTCGTGAATCGTTGGTCTCTCGATGCCAGATCTAATGAGAATCACAAACCATGCATTGGCTAATCGATTTAACACTCGGTCAATTTAATATTGGTTCAATTAAAAATTACTTTAATTTAACATTGTTCGAATCTAATATTGTGTCAATGAAACGCTCATTCAACCGAAATCGATTCGCCAATTGACAGTTTACCGATGTGACGCCAACATTGGACCATCAATCGGCATCGAGCCCGAGTCTCATTCTCATGAAGTCTCCCGGTCGTCGACCTCCGACACTGCACTTAATATTGTAATTTTCAGTCGGAACGATTCCAACTCGTGTAACGCGAGGAGGATGAACGAACGCCGCCTGTTGACTTCCACGAAGATATCGCCCGAGGTCCGCGGGGCCGAGAAGATGAGAGGACGGTTCCCGAGGGCGGCCGATGGTTGGCCGACTCCGGAGAGCAGCCGAGTCGCTATCAGCATACAGATATTGTACTGGACGACTCGGAAGCTAATTAGCGCCGACTGGGACATATTATTTGCTCGGAGTTATGGACAGGCCTTCCCAATGCGATCAATTATACAAGTGAAGCCGAACGACGTGGCACGGTCGAGGGAGAAGTCGCCCGAGCGGGAAGGAGACGAGGCGAACGAGAATCATGCTGGACGTCGACTCCGAGCTCGGCGAATATGTCGGACCATCGTCGAGCCGGCTTATCCCATGCGGACCATCACCGAACCCACTAAGCAATTAACCAGTCTTATTAATAGGTACGCGCTGGCTAATACACCAGAGAAACGGCTCGTGTCCGTCCCGCGACGGACACGTCTCCGGAGCAATTATCAACCCTGTATCTTATCCAGTCGGCGGGATCGAAGAGGAAAAAAAAATTAAAAAATCTCAATACCCCAGCAACCCGCGTGGGATGTCACTTGTTATTAAGCTCTTCGGTATAGCCTCGATTTGCATAGGTGGCACTATTGGATACTTAATATTTCGCATATGCCTTATGCATATTGTGTATTATGTGAATTTGTATTATGCCGGTGGAAAAAACATAATAGTCCTGGGTTCTTTCTTCACGTTTTTTTTTTTTATGAAGTCCATTTTTTAGTTACGTCGAATTAATCTCGGCTCCGAACTAATTACTTTGGCCTCCGGTACTCCGGAGTCGAGTCGACAAGTCGTGTAAAGTACAAGGGTGAAGCATACACGATGCGTTCAAATGTGTAGCGCGGTACACACAACCAAGGAGACCTTTCGGTCTCGTGCACTCTCATTCGATTATAACGAGGCAGCTGCCCGAAAGCCTCGCGCGACTTTCAGTGTATTCGGTGTATTGTATGCGGAGTTGAAATTATGAAAAATTTTCGAGGCGAGCCCGCGAACGAGGGAGAGAGAAACGCCGCCGCGGGTACGAGACGAGTGTCCGGTAGAAAGGGAATGTGTCGAGGGCGAAACTGTACGAAAGGAAGCTGAAAAAAGAAGACGGAAAATAAAAATGGAGAGACGAAATAATTTAAGCTCGCGGAATAAATGGTAGCACATCCGTGCGGTTCTTACTCTCTGTCCCTGGGAAATACGGTAATCTCATGTATGCACGCGTGTTACTATGTACCACATCAAGGCACCGAGGTCAGCCCGCCGTCTGGCTTATTAACTCTTCATGCGGCGTAGCTGACTGCGGCTCCTCTTTCACTTCCAGCCCTTCTGTGAGCGACCACCACAAAACTGAGCCTCGTCAGTTCGGTATCAAATGACACGGTATACAAAAAAAAAATCTAGAAACCATCAGCCGCGAACCTTCTTAGAGAAGAGGTTCGTCGGTCTCGGTGTAAATAAAAATTCCATTCCATTTTCTCAACGACAAAAATAAATTGACAAAAAAAATCCCACGCGATTGATCATCCGCGATGTTCCCATGAGATTCGTTCCCCGACCGAAAGTACCGGGAATTTTCCGCGCCGCCCTCATTTCTTTCGCTTCTCTCCGAATTCCATTTTTTCCCTCTTTTCCGTACGAGAGGTAGAATTACCGACTTCACCTACCGTCGGTAAACCCATATTCCACCCCGTTACAATCTAGCTTTGCCCGCGTTACTTCCGGTTAGCTCGGTCCTTTCGAGGCTCGCGCTCCGTTGTAATAAAAATGTTAATTAGGAGCCTGTGAGGGTTATTTCTTTCTTTTTTCTTTCTCGTCGAGAGAAAGGTTGTAGGATGCGGCGGGCGGGGTTGTAGGAAGAGCCTATCGGGCAGCCCTCGTCGGTGCTCCCCGGCAATCCCTTTATCCCGGAGTCATTGGTGTACCAGCATCGTCGCTCCGGGTGGTAGCGCCGGAGGTCCACGGCGATGACCGTGGCGGGGGCGAGCGCGGCTTATGGGGTAATTATTTTTTCCACTGGAGCGTGGCGCGCTGCGGAGGGGTTTGGGCGATACAACGAAGGCTTCCGGAGGTCGTCGGGGCAAAGGGACGAGAGAGCCGTCCCTGGAACGGCTCTAGTTCTGCCATCGTCTCACACATGGAAACCGTGCGAGGGAACGGCCGTTCGCTCGAACGTCCAACACTCGCCGGTTTCCGCAGCTCAGCGGCATGAACACGCTCGTCGAGGGTTGGCCGAGCGGCTCGTAACGGCGATCTCTTATGCACACACATGTTTCGCAGAGAAGCTTGCGGCCGGATAAAGTGGCGAAAGCAAAGAGGGAACGGGCAACTTGAAAGAAACGTTAATTACTGCATTACTGGTCGGCCGACCGCATAATGTACTCCTCTCGTGCACGGACCACCACCGTTCCATCCCTCTCGAACTTTTTCTCCCCAGCCAACCTACCGCTGAGTCCGCTTATGCTGCGATCCACGGATCCCAGCACCACCCTCGATTCCTGCCACAGCGCGGACGAAGCAATATCCGCGCATGTACTCGCAGTGTGTTCCACCCATCCCAACCTTCCTCGACTCCCGCAGTTCCATGCTCGAAACGAGAAATACCTGCGAGAAAAGTCCTCGATTTTTTGCGAGTCGTACTGCGAGGAGAAGGCGGGAGGAGCGGCGATGTAGGCGATTAAACGATACGAGTGTGAGGCGCGTAATGAAGCACCGAAATTGAATAAATTGCATTACTGTCAGTGGAACGAGCAGATCGGTCGAGCACGTAGCCGCGAAAGTGTAGAATGTGCTCTCGGGGGGGGGGGGGGGGGGGGGTCGAGAGGGGATGGGGCGAGCGGAGAAAAAAAATAGCGGCGGAGAGGGACGAAGGGTGAATCGAAGGTGAGAAGGGGCGTGGAAGAGGAAACGAGTGGAGAAAAGGAAATAAAAGAAGGTAGGCTGGGAAATAGAGATGTTTCGCTATGTGCATGGGAGAACCGTAGATAGAGATGTAGATAGGCAGGCGGAGGTGACTCGAAAGATACAAGGGTGTTAGGATTCCATATCGTTCGGGAAATGTTCGACACGACCGCGGCTACGAGATGGAATATAAAAGAACCGGCTGCTTCCTGGAGGACGAGGCAACGGCGTTTCTTCCTGGTCGACACGGGTTATAAAAAAAAGTTAAAAAAAAGAGGGAAGAATGAAATCCAGCGGGGAAAAATAGGAGAGTGACTGAATGGAGGTCGGCGGAGACGTAGTCGGATCTTCGGCGACTCGAGGTGTCCCTTCGGTCTCGCACCATTTCGGTCCCCGCACCAGTCGATGCCTCAGGGGCAATTAGAGTAGCCGCGCATTCTTATCTGTCGGAGAATGTCTAATTAGTCTTTGTTCCTTCCGGGGGAAGACTACGAAGGTGGGACGCGAAAGAGGAGGAAAAAATAGACGAAGGGAAGAGATGCTCGATGTGGATTCATCGGGGATAGTCGGCGCGGTTTCTTCGGATCGCCGGACGTCAATAAAAGATTAAGGGACGCTCGTTAATTTTACTCTTGCGGTCGTTAAGTTCGGATGAATAATTGTCATTTTCCCCGGGAAGTTCGGTGTGTTCACACACTATCTTTGTAATTAACGACTGACGTTAGGCTTAATAGCTAACGTGGAGATAGCGACTCGTCCGAGGGGGCCATAACGATAAGTGGATACCGGTTGGCGTGTGGCGTAGCGTGCTGACGCGATTAGAATCATTCGGTGAGGACCGGACCGCTCGCGCGTCCTGGACGCTACAGTGTTAAATAGGATTGTCGGATTAATGCATCACGTTCCGGGTTACGATGTACGAAATAATGAATTTTTTTTTTTTATCCTCTTACACAATTCCGAAGTCATTACTTAGTTTCGCGAAACTTTGCTCCACCGATCAAATTAAAATCTACGACAGCGACTGTGCGTTTTTATCGGCGAACTTTGGCGTTCGGTCGTCGCTCTTTCGTGGGCGTTCGGAAAAAAAAAAAAAAAAAAAAAAAAAAAAAAAAAAAAATTATGAGAAGAAATCAAAAGAAACTTTACAAGTTGAATCGCCGGATCGGGCGAGCGAACGATTATTATCGTCACTTATATTATACCGACGATATAAAATACCGATATTGTCGGTGAATATAACGATCGCGGAGAAACTTTGTATGGAACTGTTTACCCTCGCTCCCGTTGCCGTAACTCTAATAATAATAATAAACGAATAAATGGACGTTTAATGGACAATGAACTCGCCATTAGCGCGAAACGCGAGTGTACAATTTGTCATATGATTCCAGCGTGGCGTCCCCGGGTGTGGCGAGGGGAATTGGGAAAAAGAGTCGGGTCGGCCCACGTCGGAGAGGCGCGGCCTTTCAGAACTTTTTGCTTTGTATATAATACAACATGCATATTCCTTGGCGCGGCAGCGCCGCGGCATATTGCGGGAGCTGACGAGTATTTATGGTACTTGGAGCATTATTTGTGCCGAGAAGGGTCCGTTATAAGGACGTCGAGTGCATCGCTAATATTGGCACACTGCTGCTGCCGTTGCTGCCGCTGCCGGCGCTTCGCTGAGCACAATTGGAGCATTGTGTAAGTACGGACTGCAGCCTCATCAATTACGCGTTCAATTAGCAGAGACTCGAGACTCCGGCAGGCACGTCTGCTACGTTTATACACGTTAAAAAAACGTTGCCCACTCTGCCGATGTATGTTTCGCGCCGATACACAATTATCTTCTACGTTTTTTTTTTTTTTTTTTCTATCCCCACGTCGACGATCAGTTATTCCAATCGAGCGTTTCCGCAGCGGACGTCGCTTCCGCCGCCGGTGGCTCTGTATTGATTCGATCTTCGAAACAAATGAACGAAAAAAAAGGTGGAGAAAAAAAAAACAATCGTACCGTGCGGTCGAGCATCTGCGAGATTTGCTGAAGTTCGACGGAGCAATTTCTCAAGATCTTCATCCAGTAAAAGTACAAATACGAAACTTTATTGCCTCTTGTCTTCGACCGTTCATTTTTCTTTTTTTCTTCCTTCTTTCTTCATTTTTTTTTTCTTTCGAGTGATCACCACGAGGCTTTGAACTTCGGCGAAGTAGCGCAGATCCGTTTTTCAATTTGATCCCTGACGTGGAATATTAACTTGGGTCACGGGGGGGGGGAGTGTGGAATGGGGGCGGTGCGAGAGACGTTAACAATAGCGCTTCGATCTCGCGCACCAGCAGCAATGACTAACTGATCAAACATTCCCCCGGGCTTGATTGGCGTCAAGGGTGTTTCCGAGTTTCCTACCCTTGGGCAATATTCGCGATATCGAACGCGGCGCCGGAGCGAAGCTCTGCCCCGTTCCTCTTCCCCTCGCTGGCTTCTCACGGAATATAATATTAGGGAAAGGGGGGGTGGAAGGGGATGGCGCGAGTTGACTAGAAAACGAGAGAGCTCGTCAGTGAGGAGGTGAAGAGCAGCGAGCGAAAATCCGCGGTTTTCCCTCCGGAGGATGGAGATAGAAATCTTCTTTTTATTCTTCCTCTTGTCTCGCGACGCGGTAATACGAGAATGACAAAAATCGTCGGGTAAGACGAAAGCGAGCAAATGGCACGGAGGGAAATTGAGAAAGTCTCTCCCGTATTACAGTCCGGACCGCGAAAATGATTTGCGAAAGATTGCGTGAGTTTCTCGATCTACGAAGAGGAGAAAAGAAAGGGCATAAGAAGGGGTGGGGGTGGAAGCGCTATCGAAGAAACGACGGAGACGACCCCGAAGGTGTATCGAAGAATAATGGTCGTACGAAAAATTTCAACGTTATTTAGACCTTTGGGCGTTTTACGGAATTTCTGCGCACCCGCGACCTTTTACGATCGGGCCGAGGCGATATTTCATTCGAACGGAAGTTGCGTTACTGCAACAGGCTGCCGTCGCTGGGGCATCGCAATTTATAAATCTCCCTCGTTCTCTCCTCGATTCAGTGAGTGTGTCGAACGCCCGAGCGAGATTGATATCCTCGAAGGATCACGATGACAATGGGAGGTGTACGATACAATCTTGAAGCGCGATCTTTCGCGTCGATGAATCCTCACTGCGAAACGCTTCGCGAGCTCTGTTTTTATACGCCGTACAAACGTTTCGCGGAAGCTGCGCCGTCGAATGGAAAAAGCTGAGGATTTTTTAATTTCTTACCGGGCGATAAAAAAAAAATTGAAAAGTGATCTCGCAATTTTACCCAGATGGACAACCGTGACTTGGATAGAAAACTGCAATTGCTTCCAAATCATTCAAATTTATCGTCGGATATAATTCATTTAAATTTGATTAAAAAAAAGAACTTTTTTTAAGTCGAGGCAAAACAACCGTTACACTGGCAAATAAATCTTGGGCTACCTTTGGTTGAAATTTTGTACAAAATACTACTTTGAGTGGAAAGACCCTTAATAGAATCGCATTATAAATTTTTTTTAGGGATTTGAATGAATTAACCAATATTCGTGCTTAATTTCGAGATTGTGTAAATCATTGCGAAATTCCTGGCGCAGTCGTGAACAAAATTCAGGAAGGAATTTGCAGAACCATGCACTTGCATATACTTTCGTCATTGCTTGAAATGAGACATATCACCAGTAAGCTTCGTTGACAACTCAACTCCAATATGCTCGGAAGAATTTTCATTTAATGTTGGCAGAAAAAGAATTTTTTTAGATAAATGCTGACGCACGCTTCGCGATTTTATCACGATCCCGTGTGGAAATATGTTGCCTATTCGCCGGCGGGTTGTTGGCAAAATGTTATGTGGGTCTCTTATGGACATCCTCGGAGGATCGCGATGACAATGGAAGGTGTACGATACAATCTTGAAGCGCGATCTTTCGCGTCGCTGAATCCTCACTGTGAAACGTTTCTCCAGCCTTCTTTTGTACGTCGTACAAATATCCCACCGAAATTCCGCAAATGGAAAAGGCCGTGGAAGTTACAGAATCGTTTTCCTCGTCGTCCTTATCGGGCAATAAAAAATAATAATAAAAAAAGTACATATTGAACCGTCATTTTTCAATTTTCCTACTCATTAAATCGTCCAAAAAATACTCGTCTAAATCGAGAGATTTTTCGCTCCAAATAGAAAATAAATCATCGACGACAGAGACATAAAAAATAAATTGAAAAAAAATGACTACGAAGAAGAAGAGATTCGTTACTTGGCGCCTTTACTTGACGCAAAATTCACGAATTAATGTTATACGAATAAGACCTAATTTTTTGGTGATACTCTCGATTAATATTTACCATTATCGGTGAGATTAACATAGGAACACGCGCGGAGAAAGGTGGCCTCTGGCAAGCAGGGGCTTGCACCCGACTACACCCGTTCACAATCCGAAATTTATCGTCCGCGAAAATACGTAGGTAATACCACGTGTATGTACGTCGGCTGCTGCCGCCGCTGGCGGGTGGGTTGGGTCACTGACGCGCAAGATTAACGTTAATGCGCCCGGAGCACACCCCATTCCGTGCTTCGCGCTCCCTCCCATGTTCCTATGATTATTTAGCGACCGCACATTGTTGAAATTCCATTATTTGTTCAACACCCTTCTCAAGATTAGCTCGAGAAACAGCAAATTGTGAAGCAGCCAGCATTACTATTCACCTGCCCGAAATGTTTATGTTGCACGGTCCATATACACGATGATTGCTTATCACCAAAAAAAAAAATCCCGGAACCTCCCGGCCAACCGGAAGACGTGCACGACGATAATTATTTTTTCCGAGCCCGAGCCAACGTTCGTTTACCAACGGTTCTACACAGTAAAAAAATGTCCTTTTGATAACCACGTATCGTCCACAATTTGTTATATCTTAATTTTCTAAACTCACACAAAAAACAAAATTATCAATGACGCGTGAAACAAAAATATAAATTTCTATCTTGAAATTCGAACGAACCAGTTTCTCCCTTATTAAACGAAATTACCATCACGAAACCCCTCATACCGTTTTTACGAAATTATTTTTTCCTCCCAGGCCCGCGATACGTCCGTGTTCTTTTTTTTTTTTTTTTTTTTTTCCAAATTTTTCGAACCGCCCTCCTCGCCCGGATCATTATACTCCATCGGTCGAATCTTGCAACAGTGTTCGTGCGGGGGTGTCCGCGTTCGGTTGACGCACAGCGGGCACCCCTCGGTAATCAACCAAACACTCGCCGGTTATCAGCAGTGGTCCCTAGTTGTCCGGTGCAATTATGTCGCGAGTCTGTAATGCGTTTTATGTGTATGCGGCTATAACTCCTCGCCCCTGTGATCACGGCACCAGTACCAGTCGTCCCCTTCAACCCCCGCTCTCCCCATTCGCTTCCTTCTCGTCTCCGACTCCTCCCCCGCCCGTCGCCCCGATACCCCGTTCCTATTACGCTCGGTGTGTTGGCCGACGGACGGAGAGAACAACATTCGCCTGTGTGAGTATATACCGTGCACCACGGTGCATACACGCTATATTTCACACAAGCGCCATCCGTGCTCCCCGCGCTGACAGGGGCATCCGGGTGCAAATAATGCGGCCACTATACGCGAAACTATGCGCCGCCGGGAACCTATATATCTATGTGGGATACGTTTTCCTTGTGTACAGACTGTGACTCCAGAGCGACGCACGAAAATGTGTGGAAACACGCGTTGTGCGCTTTTTTTTTTTTTTAGAGTTAACAAAAAAATGGTAAAATCGATGAACTCTGGGAATATTCTTGGTACTTTGGTTCATATTAAATTTCGCGTGGATTTCGTGCTATGAGACACGAATAGAGGAATACTTTTTTTTTTTCAATGATACAATCTACGAAAGCCCGTGTGCTCCGAAGCGTGATAGCAGGCGGTGAATTTTGGGAATCGTTAGGTCGGAGGTAATCGATATGAAATAAAGTTACCTTTCGAGTTTGTCTCGATTCGAGAAACCAGGGAGCCGCGTCGGTACGGTGTGTACAGGGAGTGGTGTGGGCGAAGGGCGAGCACTGAGTACTTACACTACACAACTTCGGCGGTCATTCGCTCCCTCAAAGCGGACGGGGGTGTTCGCGAAAAATCTCGTATATCTTCGCACATCTGGGGCAAAGGAGGGAGGGAGCAAGATGGGTGGCGAGGAGAAAAAGCGGATGAAATCGTAGTCGAGAAGCGTTGGCTCATGGCCGGTGTAGGGGCGGGGGGGGGGGGGGGATGGTTTTTCGATGGATAGCTATGACGAGCGGCGAGAACCGTTCGGACGAACCCTGACGGGGGAGAAAGAAGAGGAGCGTGCGGAGAAAGTGTGGAATTGGAAGCGTAAAGTGGTTGCGGAAAAAGGGTCAGAGGGGCAAGGGAAGCTATGGTGGTTTAATAGAGTGAGCCATGATGGATGACGCCGGATCGATATTACTTTTTTCTCGAGAAGTTCGCTCCTCTCCCTCCCCCCCCCCTCCCCCCCTCCAACCTTCCCTTCCGTCGCGTTATGCTGTACTACGATATTTTCCGTTTCTCTTTTCAACTCGCTGCTTGTCTGTCGGTTCTGGCTGCTTCAATATCCTCCTCGACACAGCTACACTATAACTGTCATTCCTTTAAGATTTGTGATGTTTCCATGCGGGGTAAGGAATCCGGGCCTCGCGAAATTGGCTGCTCTGTGTTACCTCTCGAGGCGAGGAGCGTAGGCGAACCGGCGCCGGGTGGAAAAAAAAAAAGTGTGCCGCACGTGTGAGACCCGCGAGACTGGTTTGTAGGTCGGTAGGATGCTCCGTGAAGCCGATAAGGTCGAACGGCGGAAACTACGATGTTTTAAAAATCGATCGGCTCGGTGAATTTTCAATGTCGAGCAATCGGGAGAGTCTTGATAGAGACAGGCGAAAACGACGTGCATTCAGATCAGGTTTGACTGTCGCTCTCGATTTTTAAATTACTATTGTCGAGCGTCAGCGACGTTTAGCCGAATTAAATCCCTTCCGATTTGAAAATGTTAATTTTTTTATCCAAAGTGACGTCATGACTGAAATAAATATGGGTGGAAAAATTGTGATGTAACAGTGTTTTTTTATATCAGTATCGAAATAGGTTGCAAATCGTTGCAGGAATTTTTAAACCGTGCTGTAAATTTATGCACCGCTCGACAAATTATTTGGTTAAAACCAATGTGGGCGCGGCTACGGGACGGCACCACAGGGAGTGAAATTTCCTTTTTTTTTTATGATTTTTTTTTTCCCTTCTTCGGAATGAAAAGATATCGTATAGATTGTATCCGCGAAAGTTTTTAACACAGAACCGTGGCGTCGACCTCGCGTATTGAATGCGCCGATGCGCACACGGGGGTGCAGTTCAGTTAAAAACGGTAGCGCTCCGGAGAGGCACCTGCGCGATATTGTGAACTTGTATCGCCTCGGGACACTCTCGGCCGCCCCCGAACATTCCCCTTCCTCTCGATCCCTCTCCACCCTTGCGCTCTGAATAATATGAAGTTACTAGAAATTACATCTGCATATTATTTCGATGCTCGCAGATTGTTTAACTGCGGCGAGCTTTTCCGCCTCGCGCTTGCCGCGCGAAATGGCGAACCCCGATGCAAAAGTTTTATTAGAAACTCTCTCAGGTACACTAGATCGTGGCGAAAACTTGACGCCCATTCGCCTGCGCCGGGCCCAAACAACGTCCAAACTTGGATTCTTGCTCCTTGTCGCGAGGTTTTTTTTATCGTGCACGAGCGAATCTTTTAATGAGAATAAAAAACAACCGAGTATTTATAACTTTCATGGATTTTGGTATTCGTATTTTCCACTTTATTGAAATATCTATTGTTTAAAAAAAAAAACACCATCCGTCAATTTTTTTCAAGAAAGTGCATTTTACTAATTGTAAATGAAACCTCATAAAGGATAGATTGTAAAAAAAATCGTAGATATAATGAACCGGGCCGGAAGTTTTTGTGTAAAAACTGGTAATTTAATTTATAATTGTGATAAAAAATTTATGGAATTTCAGAGTAAAATTAAAGTGAACTATTGAATGTAATGTAGTTTTGAAGTTTTATCATACCTGAGCGTTAATGTTTCACCACAATTGTACAATTCATTTAATAAACCTTTTTGTGTATAAACACTCCCACCGTCGATACAGTCAATGATAAACCAACTTTTTTTAATGCATTCCCGATATACTTTCGTCATAAAAGTTGGTACTATTCAGTTACATAAAAAATAAAAAAACAAATGTAATATTTCGAATGTGATATTTCTGCGAATATTTTCATTCTCAAAGTTGTATCGAAAAAAAAAATTATTATTACTCAAGACGATCAGGGCTTTTGAAAGCTTTAGTAGCTTTATTGACTGCCCTAATTTCTTACTGAGAATTGAGGAAAATATTGAATGACGGTCGACCACGTGATAAATGAGGTTTAAAACTTCACAGCCGGCAACAACGGTAAAGTCTCGAATTCTCATTTTGCTTCATATTTTATTTCCATCAGCGAATATTTTAATCCGTAAAAAAGCAACGGATTATGCACAACTTTAATGCCCACTCTGCGTTCATTTACTTATTAATATTTGCCACTTTGATGAAACCGCTTCTATTAATAAAACATCATCTCCGGTTTCATTTGAAAAATGGTGGCCTAAATTTTAGGAACGGTAAAAGCATATGACAGAAAAAAATTCCGATATAGTTTCGTGATAAAATTTTATGCTATTAAAATATGAATTGAAAGGAAAATTTAATTTTCCCGAAAGTGACATCCAAATATTTGAATTCGCAAATGAGTCTTGAAAACTGATAATTTGTCCGAAAAAAAACGCCGCGTCGCCCTTGAAGCTTCAAGACACCAATCGTCCCATGTAATTTCCTACGCCAGTGAGGTAATAAATTAAACGACTTGCAACCATGCAAAAAATAACTTCCGAAAACTTACAGTCGCGCGATGTCGATAGCGTTTCGCGACTGCGATCTAGGTCGGCATGACCGTTCCGCCAAACGCAATTTCACGTTTGTCACTGCAACTTGTTATTTTCGTTTAGTATTCTATCGCCGGAACCTCGTTTGTAACGTTGTACACGCCGCCGAAGGAGCTCGGGCTGTTCCAATGAAAGCGGTAATAAAATAAGCTGGAATGCGCTTTTCCCCGTCGCGCTACTTTCGCCAGCGGAGAGGAAAATAATAGAAGCTTGCAAATTGCAATCGAATGCGAACAGTAGGTGGCATTACCGAGTCGGTGAAGATCCGGGCATTGGGAGTTGGAGCTGAATATTAATCATCGTCGGTAGCGAGACAATCGATGACGTTGAGACGGTGAATGAAATAAGTAAGATATTCCCAAACTTACCCGCAGCTCCGACTAATTACGAGTTAGACGAGCCGTGGCAAGGTTGACAGAGATGGAAGGATTACAGGAGATACAGAGGTTAAGGTGGCCGGTGCCGATTCAACAGCCAACGGTGGCATTGATGAAAATTAATGTGGGTAGCCCTCTTAATTCGATGATTTCGGTGGAATACGTAGCGAGAAAAACCGATTGAGAGCAAGCTCGTGTAGCCCCAATCAGTAAGGAGGGTGGGACTCGGGTCGGTGGGTGGTAAACGGCCGGTGTCTCGTTTGTATCAATTTGGGGCCGTCGCGGGGGGTTGTTTGGCCGCGCAAGGCGGAATAGGTGCGGAATCTACCGGGCGCTTCCACGGCTGATCTTACCCGCCTCGCCCGCCAGGAAAGCCGCGCGTCGGATTTAATCTCGCACCAGAAGGAGGGAACGAGACGGGGATTGTGAGAGAGCTTTTCGACGAGGAGAAGCGGGAGGAGGCGAGAAGAGAGAATGGGTTTCGGAGGCCGTTGCCGGAGAGTAATTCCTCGACGGCGGTCGGAGGTGTGTGATTTTTCTTCAGCCACATCCGAGCATCCGAGCGGCGTGATGCTGCTACAGTCGCGATGAGAAGTAAATAATTAAATTCACTCCGGCGTAAATTGATGAAAGCTATAGAATCGGGCCCGTACCCTCTCGCACTCCTGCGGGCAAAGAGCCGGGTCGGGCGAGCGAGCGCGCGCGCGCGCGCGCGCTCGCTGCGATTGAATCGGCGTGGCGAACAGAATTTCAAGCGTGCTGCGCGCGTAAAGAGACGAATTCTGGCTGGGAGAGGGATATATGGAGAGAGAGAATGGTGTGCTCGCGCTTGAACGGACACTCGTCCCCCGGCGCCTCTATCCGGGCAGGTTCTGAAATATTCAAGCAATCCGGTAACGAGACCGAAATGGATTCGAACACGCTCGTCACTATCAGGGCCCGGGTTTCCCGCACCGCCCGAGAGATGTTCCCAGTGTCAATCGAACGTGCTCCCCGTCTGTTTGCCGAGGATGAATTTATCCGTTTAATTTCTCTATTTGACTACCGCGGCCATTACCGTCCTGCGTCCGTGCATCCCCATTGCTCATTCACGCGTCGTTGATGACCCGTTATAATCGACGTTTTCCTTCTTTCCTCGACTCCCGATACGGAAATCGCTCGCTTCGGAGGAACGGTAACTGCGTTTGCGAAACTGCGAATTTGATGGGTCGAGACGGTTAAACATAATTAACGAAAGTTCGAGCCGGACGGACGGGGACGAACTGTAATTGTCCAGTTTTTGACGAAGCAGTTGGGCGGCTGCATCGTGGGGAGAACGAGCGTGTGCGGAGGAACAACGAAATCGATAAAAGGGTGACGAAAGTGAGGGGTCGAGAGTTTGACATGACGGTGGTCGAAGCGATGGCGGAACACAGCGTGGGGTGGAACTATTGTATCATCTGTTCCTGTTCCGGAAAGCTCCGCGAGGTTGCACACACTGGCAATAATAAATATCGATGACGGTGTGGGTGTTGCCCGTGTCTGTGTAAAAGTTTCATCGGGGTGGACTGTTGTCAGGTTGAAGTTTGGGCATGTGCAACGCGACCTTTGTTACAATAAATAATTGCATAACTCGCAATTTGTTTGACGCACGTACGTGTTTCGGTGAAACAGGGTAAAAGCTCATAATTTTATCGGTTCGAACGGTACTGAAAGATTGGGATATTTTTTATTTATTTATTTATTTTTTTTACGGTTAACGGATATATTTGGGATAGGTTTTAACCGTGTAAATTAATGTCACGGGTCGGAGTTCCGGTGAATAAAGTTATATATTAAAACTGAGAAATATGTCGCGTAATTGAGGTAATCAGGCCTCCGTTTTGTGGAATCTTCGAGGCGTCCTCAAAATAATATTTCATCACATTTAGCAACAGTTTCTCACGTGCTCGTACACCGGCACTTGCTAAATGGGAGTCATATTTTTGGAGGCAAGGGCGAGCTGATAATACATCACGGGACCGGAGGTAACAGCGAATAATGCGACCTTACCATCTTCTTTTTTATTTTTTTACTTTATTTTTCTGTCTCTTGAGAAAATATTCAGCGTGGCCGAAAACCGTACCGGAACAGACATCTCTCCGAGCGGAGATAAAATTTCCATGCGTCTCTGCCCTAAACCGTGCTTGCGCTTCCTCATAGAGGAAGCTTTTTTATACTAACAGTAATGGTCTTGGCCCAACAATTCCTCGTGAGGTCTCCTGGATTCCTTTTGAAGGGACGAAATCAGCTTGCCATTCCGAGTTTCCCGTACACAGTAGTCGTTTTCTTTTTTTTTTTTTTTCCTACGAAAGGGAAGAATGTGGAACGAACATTTTTCCAAGAGAAGATAAAATTTCCATGCGTCCAGATCCTTAACCGTTCTTTTTTACTCTAACAATAATCGAGTTCCGAGCGGCAGAAATTCCTTGCGAGAACACATTCGTGATACGGTTGCTTGGACTCCTCTTGAAGAGACGAAATCAGCTTGCCAGTTCGAGTTTTTTTCATTCACCGTAGTTTTTTTTTCTTTTTTTTTTTTACTAAATCAAACAATGCGGATAGAACATGTCTCCACGCGGAGATAAATTTTCCATGTTTCCATGTCCTAAACCGTGCTCCAACCTAACAATAATTGATCAACAAAAATGTCTCGCGTGACCGTATATTTTTCGTATGTTTTTCGCTCTATTATCGCTTGGATTCCTTCCGAACGAGCGAAAACAGCTTACCAGTCCGAGATCTCGCTATAACTTAGTTCTTTTTTTTATTTATTTTATTTCTACGGAAGGAACGACTGCGGATCGAGAATCTCGCAGAGCAGCCATGAAATTTCCATACTTCCTTGTCCTAAACCACACTTTTTTACGGCAACAAAAATTGAGCAGGAAAAATTCTTCTCGAGACCATGTTTGCAGCTCGGCCGCTTAGATTCCTTTCGGAGGGACGAAATCCGCTTTCCAGTCCGACTCTCCGCTACACCGTAGAACTTGTTTTATTTTTCTTCTATATATTTATTTCCTACGAAAGGGAAGGATGCGGGATTGCTACGAGGGAGCCAGACAACTGTCGAGGCCTCCGGAACTCGGAACAATCCTTTGAAGAATTTATACGAGATTTCTGTACAAAAGGTTTACCCCGACGAGTGTCCCTTTAATACTTCGGTACGCGCACCGGCACGTGAGAGGACGAGCCAGACACAGGGGCTTGTATCTCTGGAGGAAGATACACCCAGGATAGCGTGGGGTAGAAAAGCGGACGGCTCTACGTAGCGTGAACGGGGAGTGAGAGTAAATGTTCAACATCGGGATTAGGAATGGGCCAAATCCAATAATTAGAGCTCCAGCTGTCGCCATGTTGCGACTCCGCAGTTCGTTTATTCGGCATCACAGGCGCCTCTAATGAAAGGAGTTTATTAGCAGTACGGGGAGAGGGCGATTCCTCCCTTGCACACCCGCGAGCACCGTTCCCGGCCCAGCGCCGAGGGTTGCCGGATTTGCATCCCTTACGTGTAATTTCGCTCCGATATTAGATTAGCTTCTCGTACCCGAGCCTCGACATGCCGCCATCCGCCCGAGTATCCCGTTGCTTATTAATCCAACAGTCTACGGATAACTCGACCCAACGGTATTTCCGGTGGAGCATGAAAAATAAAACGTCCGACCTGCACACCCGTGATACCTTAGTGGGGCACGCACAAGCCTTCCTAATTCTCGTCTCATCTCCGCGTCTTCCTCTACTCGACGATACATTTTTTATTCCCAACCAACAACCACCAAAGTGAAAAAGAAAGAAAATTCACTTCATCACAACTTTTTTTCCATAATTCTAAATTAGATTGATCTTTCATTATTTTTTTTTTCCGGATACAATATTGACCCCTTGGCCCAGAGCGACGAGCCGGAGAGCCGTTACTCCGATATTTTCGACGCAGCCGGTAGTCCGACTTCTGTCTCGAGACGCGAGGGTCCCCGCTTTAATTGAAATATGTTAAGTAATAATCAACGTTCATGACTTTGCATTGAGCTAATCAATTTCTCCTTTAATTATCCGCTTCATCACCCGCAATCTCCGGGGAGCTGCAGGAAGGGGGAGGCCATTAGGAGCTTTCGCTTCTTAATAATAACAATGAACGGCCGCGAGATATCGGACGGGGAGTCGCCGGTCGGTTAAAGGAGCGTGGGCGAGAAGACTGACTCTCACATTATAAATTATGCGCCCGAGTGCGAAGCTCTGAATAACTCGAAAGTTGTATCGTTTCGGGTGATTTATTAAACAAGTGGGGTATAAACGCGCGCGGGAGGGGATCGAGGTGAGGGTCCCTTTGAAAATCTACGGTGCGCGAGAGCCGCACGCGCAAATGGTACCAAGTTCCTTTGCCTTCCGCTTCCTCGGGCCGTGTAATCCCAAGGAGCGTAAAGCATTGCCGCGTTTGTTTTAATTTGCTTCGCGGGTACAGTTAATTTATTCGCTGTTAGGAGAGCAAAAGAGTTTTCGCGGAGGAGGGCGGGGGGGGGGGGGGGGGGCGGTGGTCGCGGTGTAAGGACGCTCCCGTCTGGGGCGGTCGGTGTGCCGGGCGCAAAGCGGAGAACATCCAGGGATGAGGTGGATGCGGAAGCGGGCAGCGGTAGAAGCGCGTCGTCCTTCGCCTCTTTCTCGGGCTGATATTTATACGAGCCGTTTTGTCCGTGGGGGTGTCTCGTGAGCCGATGAAGCGGAGCGAGCCAGAGGCCGCACCGCGTTCGCCTCGGTCTTCGTTCCGCGCGCCCAACCCTCCGCTTCCACCGGCGTACAGCGTGATCCCTTTGACCCCCCGGTGTTTTAACCCCTCGGCAATTAATCCCTCTTGCCCGATTAAACCTCCTATTCTACCGTTCAATTAAAACTTCTTCTTTTGGCCGACTGCTATATCAAAGAGTCACGTCACCCGTGAGAATTCGAATGTCGTGTGGACACAGAGATCGCCCCGGTCGGCGATAAAAACGAACCCACGTCGCGTCCCTCTCCGTTATCCACTCATCTCCGATCGTTGATTCGCCGAATGCCACGGCTAATCCTTTTTAATTTACCGGCTCTCGCAGGATCCGCACAATCGTTTCGAGTTACGAGTCTCCACCCCGACACTCCTCGTACCGATGTTCGATCCTTTGCGCCCACTTGATACCTGCGTTTTATTACCCGGCCACTGGGAAAATGTGGTGGAGCGAGGAACTCGGTGATGGCTCGACAAACACCAGGCGAAAATTACCATCTACCGGAAAACATTGACCGGGGCGCTTGCTCTCACAGGAGCACCCGGTGGTCGCCAATAAAATTACGGGACACGCGGTGTCATCGAAAATTCAATAACCGACTACGGTATGGCCGTTAAACGTTGAGCACTTCCGGAGCTTTGGAGATGAGTTCGAAAGCTGGAGTATACTCGCGCATCGCCGTGCTTTTTTTCCGTGCATAATTGATTACGAAAAGTGTTCATTGACACCAAAAAAAAAACAAAGTCACGGCTTCGCACTTCGTGAACACACAGTAAGCTGGATGGAGTGGATGAGAGACGCTTAAGTTGGGTTTTCTGTGAGTGGAGTAGCTCGTGCACTCGATAATTTACCGAAACCAGTTCGCTGATGTGAACGTAACTGGAGCGTCAACCAGGTCGACCGGAACGCTATTTTTGTTTTCAGATATACGTAATCGATAATGATACAAAATTGATAACCATTCATAATTGATTACGAGAATTGTTAAGGTAGTTCTTGCCGACAGCCTGCCTTAAAGTGAGTTCGAATAGAATTGAGGGATGAATTGCAAATACTTCTCGATATGATGGAGATCTGAAAGAAATCGGCCATATTGACGGCACTAAAAAGATTTATTGTGCATGATAATCATTTAAAAATATTATTAACGAAATAGCGAAAAGAAATCCAACAAATCAACCGACAACCAAATTTTTTTTTTTCGATGAACATGATTTTTCATTGTTTTTTCGAATGCGTATGAACTTTTTCAGAACTTTGTAAAACTGGAAAATTGTGTTTTTGATTAATCAAAAAACGTACTTTTAGAAAATGACACAAAATTTGGAAAAAAAATTATACGTATTGGAAAAGATTCATGAATTATTTTTGTACGGACAAAACGTTCGGTTGTCAGAGGATTTGTTTTTAAAAAATCCTGTATTCATTTGGTACTTAAATTTTTCAATTACTATTATCGAAAATCAATATTTTAGAACCTTCCATATATTTGATTATTTTAGATTATTATTCCATCGGGAAATGTTTGCTTTTCTATATCAAATTTCTCTGATCTCGCGCTGTTTGCTGAAACTACCTTAGTCGATTTTCAAATACAGCGAGAAACCGGTGAAAATAAACCATACGACTTGGTAGTTTTTCCGAGATCCTTCTCTCAGATAACCATACACCATGACAATTGGCAATGAAAACGGTTCGACGATTCCTAAGAACGGCAAGACTTTTTTTTTACCGCGCAGACACAGAGAAAAATATACGCTCAAGTTGAAACCTCCGTGAGCAGAGCCGCTCGTGCACTTGAAAATTGATCGAAGCCGCTTTGCCACATGAATGAATCCGAGGCGGTTTGCCGATCGGAATACCACCACGTTGTCACGGTGGCCGAACTGGAGGCTATTTCTATTGAATTGGCACAACAAGGACGGGCCAAAAGGAAAGAACGCTCGCGGTACCGGCCGGGACTTCGTAAGCCGCCTCCAACGGCGTTTCCTGCAGTGTCCGGAAGAAAAGATTCCTAATTGATAACGACACTGTAAAAATGAATTGTAAATTTACTGTAAAAAAATATTGTACGGTAATTAATAAACGGTATCGGAGGCTTATTTACATGAGCTCATTTCTAAATTTCAAGGAGATGTGGATTGCAATTTTACAATGAAATTTTAATTTTTTAATGACAATCTTAACAAATTAAAAAAAAAAAATTCTTCATTTTAAATTTTGTGGTATTTTTGCTTTACGAAAAAGTTATATTAATCTTCGATTAACGTAAATAATGTAAGCTCAATTTAAGTTCCGGTACCTTCCTTAAATTGGTCGGAAAATTAAAAAAACTTTTCTCGTGAAGCAAACATTCCAGATACTAATATCACATATTTTTTCGCCGAATTCCACGAAGAGTCCCAGTATGAATACAAATTAAAAAATAGTAGCCCACATGTCTCTGAAGTTTCGAAAACAGTTTACGCAATAAGCTCCCAATTATCATTCGAACTATTATTTTCACCCTGCACCCACGATCGACGATGGACAACGATGGCTGTCGATGGATTGCCAAAGACACGACTTCGAACCTCGGGGAAACGGAGCGAACCGGATGGAGCGGATAAGAGGTACGCGTTCAAGTTTGGAATCTCGTGAGCGGAGCAGCTCGTGGACTTGAAAATTGATCGAAGCCGCTTTGCCACATGGATTCCGGGCGGTTTGCCGATCGGAATATCACCGGGGCGTCACGGTGGTCGAGCGGGAGGCTATTTCTGTTGAATGGGTCACAACAAGGAGAAAAGGCCAAGAGGAGAGAACGGTAGCGGCCAGGACGGCAAAGCCTGCCCCGTCGGCGTGTACTCCGCTCGCTGGAAGCAAAGATAGAGGAACCGGTGGTTCGCAGTTGTTCGTGCAAGTTCCCCGGTTGAATCGCCAACTCGTGCATGCTGTCCTCAACCCTTACGCGAGCCGTACGTGTGGGCGGTCGGCCGAGGAGGGTGAGAGAGCGGAGAAGTCCGCGAGTGCGCTTCAGCCGGCGCGTTTGCCCATCGCGCACGTGTGAAGGTGTGCATGCGCTTCTGGGCTACGTGCCTGAGCATCGTGGTTCCCACCACTACGACAACCATGTATCCATGTACCTTCCGTCTCACTCTCCTCCCTCTCTTCGTTCGTCTCTTTCTCCCGGTTCGTCTCGCTCTCTCTCGTCCCCCATTCTGGTGGGGGTAGAAACGATTGGCGGACGCTGCGTCGAGTTAGAGGTTGTAGAGATCCGCCGTCAGTCGTGCGGTGGCCTCCGATCGTAGCGGGTCCGTAGCTGCAAACGGATATACAAGACGGACATTCGAGGGTTGTCGTTATAAACTTCGAAAGTATCTCGAGTCGAATCGTCGAGTACCGAAAGTTATTAAAAAAAAAAAAAAAAAAAGTTTCCTCCCTCGAATCTCAGACACCGAACTCGCGAATTAAACTCAAGGACGACACCGGAGTCCGAGACTCGAGCCACCGAATAAACTCACTTTATCACCGGTAATTAACATTGCGGATTTGATTTTAAATGATATTGAGTTTGTTTTTTTGTTGTTTTTTTTTCGAGATTGGAAGAGTGCCGCGATGTGATACGAAGAGGGTGTCCAAGGGGAGAGAAATACCTTTGAATAATTTTGAATAATCGACGGAAAGTTGTGTGATGAAGGATCGTGTTTACTTCGCAGGAGACAGGAGAGGGAGACAGTGAGGCGCCGGATTTGCGTTGCGGATGATAAGGAGGAGAATAACATTGACAGTGGAACAGACCGGGCGGAAGAGCGTCAAAAATTTTGCTGTCGCGGTCCGGTCGCGCCGTTAACCCGAAGAGGTTTTCAATTTTCCAAAGTCGAGAGTCTGTTATCCCGGTTGAGTCGCGTGAGTTGGACAATGTCGAAGCGGCGAACGCGCTCACCGAGTAAAATTCTCGTTGAGTCGTGATCCACGGTGGAGAGCATCGGAGCCGGAGAACGTCCGGTCGTCGGACAGCGGATATAAATTTTCAAGCGGAAGCCGCGAAAGGGTAAACACCCGAGGCGAGTGCGACGAAGGAAATATCGTTGAAGGCAAAAGAGGAGACGCCGTGCGACGCCTAATTTTCAACGAGAGGCGAACGGTTTCGCATTCCGGACAGGGACACCCTGGCCGAGGCGGAGCGTGCACGGAATAATCCTCCTTTCCGCGAGCACGGTGGTGAGAGGACACCCACTAAAAAAAAAAGAAGAAAAAAAGTTGGCAGAGAGGCCGTAGAGATGTTCCTTGGTGAATCAGGAAGTTGCCTCGTTTTTGCGACGATGAACGAAGCGGAAGAACCGAGCGATCGGAGTGCCGAGTCGACGGCGAGGAACGGCGTCTAATTAAAAATAAAAAAAAAAGAAAGGAAAAAAAAATTATCATAACGGACGTCCGGTTATGACTGGGAGATCCGAGTGCTAATTGGCGAGCTGAGTATCCGCTGAAAAAGAAATAATAAATAATTAAATAGAAAATAAAAAATAGAACAAAAAATTAAGGTAAAAAAAACCTGGTTCGGAGCAAGGACATAAGGTTGCGAGAAGTAAAACAAGGAAAAAAAATGATCGGCGGACGGTTAACGGCAGTCACGGCAATGTCGTTGGTCTATCTCGTCGTCTTCGAGATGGGCCACGTGCTCGCCGTAACGAGCGCACCACCTCCCAGGTTCGACGTACCTGAGCACTGTTACTGGGAGCCGAACCACGAGGGTGCGCTAACTTGCGTCTATCGTTTCCTCGGTAACGACCCGTTGCGCTCCAACTTCTCCCAGATAACAAGCGAGTACGTGACCTCGATGAACATCGTGTGCGAGGAATGGAACGTGGAGGGTAGTCCAGCCAACGTCGACGACTTTCTTCACTTATGGCGGCTGCGCGATCTTCGATTAACCGGTTGCAAGTTCGCCCGTTGGCCCGCCAAGATATTGAATGGCTTTCGTGATCTTCGAAACTTGACTATACGAAGTCTGAACCGGCGAAAGACGAAGTTCAGTCTGGAGTTGGAGAGGGGCGCATTCGACATGAATCCTCACGTCGAAAAGATCGATTTATCATCGAACAATATATGGCAGATACCGGAGCAACTCTTCTGCTCGCTGAGCAACCTCGTTGTCCTCAACGTATCGTCGAACATGCTGAAGGACGTTACCGAGCTCGGGTTCAGCGACCAGTTGGCCGGTGCGACTTCGGCCGTTCAGTCCAAACGAGATCACGAATCGACGGTCGCGCCGATATCCTGCTCCCTCGATCTGCAGACACTGGATCTGTCCAACAATCAGATATCCGTTATGCCCTCCCATGGTTTCTCCGCTCTGAAACGCCTGAAGAGTCTCAACCTATCGGGTAACGCGATAAACATGCTCGACGACACCGCACTCCGCGGTCTCAGATCTCTCGAGGTATTCGATCTCTCGTCGAACAGGATAGTCGCCCTACCAGCCGCTCTCTTCAAAGACGCGACGAACAGCCTCAAGGAGCTGAGACTCCAGAACAATTCGATCAGCGCTCTGTCGCCTGGCCTCGTCGTCGACATGAAGCAACTGGTAACTCTCGATCTCTCCCGCAACATGCTGACGAGCTCGTGGCTCAACGAGACGACATTCACCGGCCTCATACGTCTCGTACTGCTCAATCTGTCGCACAACAAGATCGCCAAACTGCCTCCCGCACTCTTCAAGGATCTCTACACGCTGCAGATACTCAATCTTCAGCACAACGAGATCGAAACGATACCGGCCGACACATTTTCGCCGATGAGCAATCTGCACACCCTAGAGGTCGCGCACAACCGATTGACTTATCTCGACGCCTATTCGTTGAACGGCCTGTTCGCTCTCTCGTTACTCTCGATGGACTCCAATCTACTCGAAGGAATTCATCCGGACGCATTCAGAAATTGCTCCAGCATGCAGGATCTCAATTTGTCGGGCAACAATCTCGACAGTATACCGGTGTCGTTGAAAGACATGAGAATGCTGAGGACGTTGGATCTCGGTGAGAATCAGATAAAGAGTCTCGACAAGCCGGGATTTCGCGGTATGTCGAGTCTCTACGGTCTGCGAATGATCGGCAACGAGGTCATCAATGTGACCCGCGATGCCCTCGCCGAGCTACCGGCTCTTCAGATACTCAATCTGGCGCGTAACAAAATCGAGTACGTCGAGAACGCGGCCTTCTCCGGGAATCCGGCTCTTCAGGCGATACGTCTCGACGCGAATTTTCTTCAGGACATCTCCGGTATATTCGCCAACTCACCGGGTCTTCTCTGGTTAAACATGTCCGACAACATGATCAACCACTTCGACTACTCGATACTGCCGGAGAGGCTGCAGTGGATGGACCTTCACAAAAACGCGATAATGGATCTCGGCGTTGCGCCCCAAGGTTTTCGACTTCAGACTCTCGACGTTTCGTTCAACAGGCTAACGAGGATACATCCAAAATCGATACCCGACACTATAGAGCTCCTCTTCGTCAACGACAACATGATTCACACCGTCGAACCTCAGACATTTCACGAAAAGGAGAATCTCACGAGAGTCGATCTCTATGCAAATCAGATAGTAAAGATGGATCTATCCGCGTTTCAGCTGGCTCAGGTTCCGGATAATCGGGCACTTCCGGAATTTTATATCGGTGGCAATCCCTTCATCTGCGACTGCACGACCGAGTGGCTCCAGCGAATAAATTCACTGCCACTGCGCCAGCATCCGAGAGTTATGGACCTCGAGTCGGTTTACTGTCGTCTGCCGTACGACAGGCACAGGTCCTTTATACCTCTGCTCGAGGCGAAGCCGTCGCAATTTCTGTGCACATACAAGGCCCATTGTTTCGCTCTCTGTCACTGCTGCGACTTCGACGCTTGTGACTGCGAAATGACTTGTCCCCAGAATTGCACGTGCTATCACGATCAGTCGTGGTCGGCGAACGTGGTGGATTGCTCGAGCTCCGGATACAAGAGCCTACCGGGTCGACTGCCGATGGACGCCACCGAGGTGTATCTGGACGGCAATAACTTCGGCGAGCTGACCTCCCACTCCTTCATCGGCCGTAAAAATCTCGAAGTGCTCTACGCTAACGACAGCAACATCATCGCCATTCATAATCACACCTTCAGCGGCCTAAAGAGGCTCATTGTCCTTCATCTGGAGAACAATAAGATAAGCGTCCTTAATGGACCGGAACTCGTGCCGATGGAGAATCTGAAGGAGCTCTATCTGCAGAATAATTTGCTAACTCACATCGACAATGGGACCTTCCTCGGTCTCCGTCATCTCGAGGTTCTCACGTTGGACAACAATCGCCTGGCGACGTTCGCCCTCTGGCAGCTAGCCCAGAATCCCTATCTGGTCGACGTGAGCCTATCGAGCAATCCTTGGAGCTGCGAGTGCACGTATCTGGATCGCGTGCGCGACTGGATGTCGAAGAACAAGGCCAAGATCGCCGATTGGAAGAGGGTTACCTGCGCCCTCGGTATGCCGATAACCCTGCCGGCTAACGGGTCAGTCATAAATTGCGCGGCACTGACCGGTGCTACCGGCACGACGATCGCGACTCGTCCCCTCGAGGCTTATCTGCCGCTTCTCCTCGCCACCGCGGTCCTCTTCTTCGCGATGCTGGCCCTTCTTTGCGGCGCCTTCAGGCACCGTCGTACCCTGAGAACGTGGGCAGCCAGTCGATGCGGTCTCCGAGCCTGCTACAAGACGGCCGCGTTCGAGGATCGGGAGAAGCCATTCGACGCTTACATCTCGTACTCGGCGGTCGACGAGAACTTCGTCTCGAGGGTCCTCGTGCCGGGCCTCGAGACTTCTTACAGACTCTGCCTTCACTATCGGGATCTCGGTGCCGGTGCCAACGTCGCCGACGCCGTCGCCGAAGCAGCGGACTCATCGAGACGGACGATTCTCATACTGTCGAGGAACTTTTTGCACGGCGAGTGGGCCCGTTTCGAATTTAAATCGGCCCTCCGCGACGCTCTCAGGGGAAAAGGTCGCTCGGTGATCCTGCTGCTGGTCGGCGGCGTTTGCCCGAGGGATCTCGACGCCGATCTCAGGAAGAGAATCTCGTCCCATACCGTTCTCGTGTGGGGGGACAAGCTGTTCTGGCAGAAATTGAAATTCGCGATGCCCGAAGTATCACCGATACCGGTACTGGACAGACCGTTGCCGCTCCCTCCGCCGCCACCGCCACCACAACATTTATGGGCATAGGAGGAGCCTACATTAGGTAATTGATATTATTCATTAACACCGTACGTCCCTCGCACTCCCAACCGTTCCGCTGCATCCTTCCTCGGAGCTCGTGAGTTATAACTGCTGCTGAGGGTCCGCTCGCCATGCGTAAATCCACGCCGTTGTAAAATCAATGCCGGGCATTCCCGCGCGGAAACGCAACTCCGGCCGTTGAAAACGGAACGCGTCCAATTATATTTTCACTCCCATGATAACGGTTCTCGCCCGTTCAATTGCTCCTGCGTCGACGCGCGTGCTCCAGCGGACATGTCGAACGGGACACGCGGTAAAAGGCCGACCAACCGGCGGACGGGAAAAAAATGGTAAACGACGATCGTCCCAAAAGAATCCTCAGCACGTCGCTCGACCGTGGAAACATTCGTTAACGAAGAGACGACAGAATCTATTTTGTCGGACATTGCCAAGTTCAATTACGGTGGAAAACTCGCGGTGCGAACCGATGTTTCCTCCCCTGCGCGATACGCGCCGGCTACGTGACTTCGAAACGACAGAGATTTCGACGTCGTGGGCGTAAAGAGAAAATAAAATATATCCGGATCGAATCGCTGTCTGGGGCGCGAAGGACTCGCAGCGTTTTTATCGCCCGACACAGTGCGATACATCCGTCGTACGGTAGAATTCAGTTGTTCGCTACCGGGCATCGATAAAAATAAGAGACCCGAGAAAGTATGATTGAGGGAATCGTCGATAATAAATGTTAAATTGGCCATATACAGAGGCAGGTTAAAAATTACTCGCTCCGTCCGTGGGACATAGCTCGCGTAACGTTCGCGAGGGGGACGGAAGAGCCGTTGGGATGAGACGAAGCGATAAATTTGCGAGGGATTCGCCGAGGAAATGCAGTCGCGACAAATTCTCTATCATCGTTATGGGCCGCGCGCGAGCTACGGCTGTGGAAGGATGTAGGGAAAAGCGTGCTCGCAAAAGTCGTTCCCCCGATATATAGTTTCGCCACAGGGGCACTGATTCATACCGAGGATTTTTTTTTTTATACGTATATATCCGTGGGCTCTATTTTATGTGACATGCCAGCAGCGAATGACGAATCGCCACGGTAGGATCAGAGAACTCGGAGAGCTAGACGGAGTTTTGGCTAGCCGGAAAATGGTGGTTAGAGGGCGAGGCTCCGAATCGCCGATGGGGGCTTCATCGGGGACCCTTTTTTTCGGTCCCTCAACCTTCTCGCCAATCCTGTATCTTTCTCTCGCTCTCTATGACCGAGAGCACGTTCGCGCCTCCGCAGTTTCCATTAACGGCTGAGCTGCCGATAAGCTGCATCGATACGCTCGTCGCCCTTCTCCACCCCCCGACTCCCCTCCACCCGTGGGTCTCTCGACGCCTCTCTGTACGTGTATCGCTGAAACGCCGCTCACCCCCTCATGGGATTACGCAAAAAATACATTTACACGCACAATGCGTACGGAAAGACTTATTGTCGGCTGGAGTGGCATTTTGGAAGCTTGGCGGTGAGAAAATAGCTATTTCATGGTTCTCGTTGCTATCGTCAGACTCCCCGTGAATGCGATACACTTCCTCTTTTTTGCGTCTTTTTTTGTTCTGCGGTCGTACGTATCGAAATAATGGTCGAAGGAAATGTACAATGGTCGACTCCGGTGGGAACGAAGTTGATGAAATTGTAGTTGAACGCTTTTTACGAAGCACAAGGGAAACGAGAGGACCGCCTGTTGATCTATTGCTACGGTTTAGCTGATGAAAACTGCAAAACGATGAATTATAGTGGAACGTACATTTTTTGGAATAATCATTTAGAGTCGTGCAATTAAATTGGAAACGCAACAGTAAAGTCATTTGAATATTATTGGGACGATTGGATGCATTACACTTTATCAATAAATTATTGATAATTAACACTTTTTTTTTGTTGCATTTTTTTTCACTATTTTTCCAGTCGTTAAAAAAAAAAGATTTGATGTATTTCTTTATTTTAACAAATGGAATAGCAATTTTTTTTTTGTATTCTTTTTTCTTCCGTTCGGCGTATTCAAATAAAGGCTGAAGAGAGTGGATAAAAGTCGAATCCGTTAGGAACGTATTCGAAAAAAATTGTAGTCCCAAGCTTCGCGAGAAACCGAAGGGAAGTCAGCGGACCACCCATTGGTATTACGTCGGGTTAGCTAATGTTAAGTGCAAAATGTTGGATTGTGGGTGAAGGTACATCGACGAATAATTAATAGAGTTGTGAAATTAATCGGAAACACGATGGTAAAGTCATTTGGATATTATTGGAACGATTGAATCAAACTGTGCAGCCAGCAAATCGATGGAGTTACCTCCAGGAGGAGCGGCACCGCGGACAGAAGTTCGATGGAATTTCCCGCTCCCCGTCATAAGCGGAGATCCGATTGAATTATCTCATAATTCAAGAGGACGTTAAACGATGTAATTTTATCAGAGTATCGTACCGGACCCGAATCACTTAGCAGTTACTGCCTGATTAATTGATAACCATAACCACCACCCTCCGTTCCACTCTCCTATATCAATTCGATTTACGAATTCACCGGATAATTGATAAAACTATCCAGACATGCAACGCAACGTCGATTTGTATCAAAATCCTGTATTTATCATCACCGCGCACATTTATGATCAGTGAAACGAAATATCTCCAAGTATTCATTTTATGATGGGATTCAGTGGTCTGTAATGATACGAGTGTACCGTGAAAAATAATTTCGTAGAATCAGAATACAAAATTTCATACAAATATATAAATATATTTTAAATAAGCGACAAGCTCATTTTTTCAGGTTTCGAAATACAAATATCCTTTCGCTTGTCGTGTCATTGTCGACTTCAGTTTGTCCTTTTGTGAAAGCGCAGTCGGACTGATCGATCGAAAAATGAACAAATTCAAAATTCTCGACGTTTGTGCGGAAGCTGAAGCTGAGCTGAAACAAAATTCGCTTGTCAAATATAAAATAATTTATTTTCATTCTACAGAAAAATAACAATTCGGTACGATACTGAAATGACGGCAGCAGGACTATCCAACTTACTTGCGTTCGTTGCAATTTCTCAAGAAATTAAATGGTAAATTAAACTGAAATAATTTTACTTCGTTAAAATTTCTCAGGCGAATTTTACGTGAGACATCGATATTTTTTCAGTGTGGTAACTGATGCGAAATCGGAAACTATACGACCTATGTAGCTAATGCCCGATCGCATTACGCCGTTCTAAATTTCCACTTTACCGGAAACGAAGTGCGCTCTTTGCGCGCGAACCGCGAACGGAATAATTTGCAAATAAATTGAAGGAGACCGGTAAGCCCGCGAAGTGGTCTACGTGTAAGGGCCATATCCGCGTCTGACAGAAAGAATGAAACGAGCGAGAAGTCTCCCGGAGCGAACTTAACGTCCGTATCTACTCCGCTCGGAGCGGTACCTAATTTATGTGCGGCAAGAGACACACACACACACACGTACAGAGAGACGAATAGACTCGACGAACGCGACAGCCCAGGACGAATAAGATTCCGTCATGTAAAATCCTCGGCCGCGAGAGTTCTAAATCTACGTCAGACCGGAAATAGTCGGCACCGCCGGCTACAAGAGCGAATTGTGTGAAATACTTAGAGGAGCGAGAACACTTTTTCGCGGCTGACGGGCGGCCTGACGGCCGAATTTATAGAGCTTCCGACTCTAAGCTTCAAATTTGTCGGTCCTTATTTCCAAAATAAAATTTGTAAAAAAAAAAAAATCCGAAGGATCGTGACCCAAGACCGCTCCACCCGTCCGCCGTGTTCTTTCGTCTGGCTCGCGAGTGAGAATAATTTTCTCGCGTTGCCAGCGACAAATGCATTCTACTTCGCGCACTCATCCCCGACGCAAACGCGGTATATGTAACAGCGTAATCGCATAATTTCCTTGGGTAGCACGTTTTCATCGTGGTTAGCTTCGCTCTCCCGGCCGCGCCAGGCAAGTTTCAAGTTACTTCTCATTAATCTAATAAGTTACTCAACGATGATATATCCAGCTTAGTTTCGGTACTTCGCACGATTCCTACTTGGACAACTGCACGGCACGACTCGTTGATAAAAATATAATTTACATTGTTTACGATTATTACCGTCTTACGACGCAAGTTTCGAGTCGTGGAAACATCGGGTCGTCGTCGTACATTAGAATTTCGCGGTTCATAACATTGAATGAGTGTTGGAAACATTAGAGAAATGCTATTTGCGCAAAAAACTTTGTCGAATCTGCAGGGCAGAAAGGATCTTTCACACGATTCCAATTTGCAATCTTTCTTTATAGAATCTACGACCTCGCCGCTGTGCAGTCCGGAGTTTCAATGGCAGATTTTATTGGCCGAGCTTTACCAGTTTCAGAACGCTCGAGGTATCGCCGACGTAAAATTTCGTTTCGTTGAAGAAAAAAGATAAGAAGAAAAAGAAGAAATCTGTCCGCGAGATTTCTTTGCGAGTCGTCTCGGCCGCGCCGCGTCCCGTCCGGCGAAGAGCGCTTCGCCTCTTGAAAGCGTTCCAAACTTTCTTTGCTAAACTTTTTTTAAAATTATCAACGAAGCATGCAAGACGGAAAGAGTTGTAATGGAATGGACGGGCATCTCACGGGTTTCCTCACTATTCACACACACATATATAAACATATATATATATATATATATATATAAATATATAGATATAAACTATACATAAAACGACGATGCCGCGGAGGTGGTCGTCGCGCTTTGTGACGTAAAAGTTACTGCCCCAGAGCGATAAGAAAATAAGAACAGAGCAGCGGTCAAGCAGCGATATCTCGGTTGGAAGCGACGTATCCTTCGGAGCGTGAGATGCTCGTCGAGGCGCCGGGAAAAGAAACGCGGAGGAGTTTCAGAGAGCGAGAGAGATCGCTCCGAAAAAAGAATCAATTTCCTGCTCTTGTTAGCGCACGCTCGGCGAATTGCCCAGATAATTAGGAGAAGATGAGGAGAGACGATAGGGAGGGCGAAGTGGGACGGACGACGGGGTTGGATGGAGGTTGCCGCGTCTACCCTTAAGGACAATGCGCGGCCGAGACGGACCGCCACCGCCATAAGGTGCAGCATCGACGCGAATTTGGAAATGCAATCAATCTATCAATCAGCGCACAAAGGAGAACGTGACGGGAATTAAATGGGGTTGGCCGTAGGGTCGAGGATGCCTGAAGCAGCGCTGCTCCTGCTGCTGCTGCTGCTGCTGGTTCTGCCTCCTTCTGCTTCGCCTCCTTCCCCGTCACATGCTGGTCATTGATTTTCCCTCGTTGAGGAAAAGCAATGCAACCCTCCAACTTCCCCCACCCAACCCTACCGTCTCTCGCATCACGTACATTTCGAGAATCGCGATGTTACAAAGAACATCGTTATCGCCCTAACTACTCACGTGTAGCTTTAACGCGGGCTTAACTTCGTTAGAACAATCATCGCGGGAAGGCTCGTGGCACGGTCGCTCGGACAAATCCCTTTGACTGTCGAAACTCGATTTATTTTTTCATCTTTTTTTTTTGTACACACTATTCGTTTGATGGAACTTCGTTAAATTCGGTAACGATTTTTTTTTTTTTTAAGTACGTCGATTCGCTGGTTTTTATCGGAGACTCGCGAGAGTTGTCAATTACATGGGGAAAAATGAGCTGTGCAGTGGATGTTGCTGCTCTAAGCCTCAGCTACTCGGCAAATACGATTTTCCAAGCTATCGGGAGCGCGAGTACTCGTGGGACAATTTCTGTGTATATGAGCATGGGTGTGTGTGTGTGTATGTACACACACAAATATATATATATATAGAGAGAGAAGTGTTATGTGATCGAGACTCGTGCTATTGCGTTATATACGAATCGAGTCGATTCTGAAGCGCGCGGATGCACAATCGGCGGCGGACCGGGAGTAAAAAGTTTCCATCGATCTATGGAGTACCGGAACGATGGAGAAGAAGGAGCTATTCATGAAAAATTTTATAATGAAAAGTTCGTGAAGTTTGACGAGATTCAAGACGGGTCGAGAAACGACTTTGAGTATTCACGCGCTGCCGCAGAAAAAGCACTTTTCTCACTGTCGACGCGTTGCGGAACGCGTGTTGCCCTCGGCGAGAAAGAGGAGAGTGCGGGGGGGGGATTCTCTCCTACGCCGTTCCACAGAAAAATAACGTCGTTAATTCAGAAGCTCCGAAGTACCGACGAAAACATGGCGATGCGCGAATGCTCTCTCATTTTTTTTCATTCGCGGCTGGTCCGAGTTCTACGCGATGTTTCAGTATGCGGCTAGTTGGAATTTATCGTGTCGAGGCACAGTGGAAGAGCAGTGATGGATATTTTTTCGTGTATATAAAAAAAATGGACATAGATTGATCGTAGAATCGATCAAAAATTCTGGTGGGACGCGACTCTAATACGCCGCAAACATCGCGGTGCGTTGGTAGAGCCCGGTTATTGCGAAAATAGCCGGGTCGATGTGTGTCACCTAAGATCGGTCGAGATAAGATTGGAGATGCGGATATATAGAGCAGCTGGACAGTATTTGAAGTGCCGAGTAGTCGATTGCTATTTCTAATAATTTTTTTTCACGATCTCAAGTATCAAGGAAATGGAAGCACCAAGTAAATCGAGTGAAAGGATACTTGATAAGTAGTTTCGACACTCTGTTTTTATTTATATATGATTATCCTTCGAAATTTTTCTGTAGGCGTGATTTTATACTTAAACAACTTTCTCGACTACACAAATTCCAGCTTTATATTTTTTTGTAATTTTTAAAATATTTCATTGACAAATCTAAAACGGTTCGTTTCCGTTTTTTTTTAAATTAAGAAAATATATATTCAAAAAAATAAGAGGGGATTAGAGAGTCCTTTCATGGACTTCTTGAGAGATACCTCAAGTACAAGAGGTACTCGATACTCTGCACTCTTTTGCTCCTCAGCTCAGATTCATCTCTACAAACGGATGTACGTGTAGCTGCAAGAATGTCTCCGTGGAATCTCAAGTAGTCGAGTTCATTGATCCTCCCTTCGAATAGCCGAGCCAGATAAGTTGGCTGAACTTTGATCCGATCGTAGCGGAGCGCTCGTCAAGTACGATCGCTGTTGCAACGTCAGCCTCGAAGGTTTTTTTTGATAATTCAAAACGTTGCCCAGACATCGCACACCCGAGTGCCACGTACGAAATTTCATTTGATACATTTGATGAAAATCTTCCCCCGGTATTTACCATCCAATTTTCCAGTCGATGAATCGAATCCTTTCGAACCGTCTCGCGCAAGCGCGGACTGTAAATTACATAGGAAAAAAAGGCGCATCTTTTTGTTAACTCCTCGGCATTCTGTATTCTTCGATCGGAGATCAACGATCGGATCGGACAAACCGACTTACAGCGAGCCACACACGCTGCACCTAGTTACGACTCGCGTCCGGCACGGAAAGACACGAAGGCGACGCGATCTATCGCGCACGTCGATCGTATCACCGCGACATTGATCAAGCAGTCTAGCCGGTTTACGAATCGCGCCGATCACCATCGATGCTACTCACGGCTGCGCACGCAATGACGATGGAAAACCGGACCCGAGATTCCGAGATCCCAATGATTTTCCGCATCTCTTCGAGATTCAATGTTACCCAGGATGGTGAATCGTCTTGCTAGCGTGCTACTGGGCATAGAAAAGGCAACGACGAAATTCGGAATCAGGAACATTCGGCTAACTGTTTTACAATGGGGAAGCATTTGGCAAATTCGACTTTTTTTTTTAACCTAAACAACACTCGAAGCTACGAACACAGTCTGAAAAAACACTTGAGAAATAATTTTTTTTCCGTGCCACGGCTGTGTCAATATTGCGTATTTATTTTCTTCTGATTTTTGTCGAAGACATTCCTGCTACGCTTCGACCTCTATTCAAAAAAAATTTATAAAAAAAAAAAACAGCTCGATACTTCGAGAACTCGTGATACTTTATACTCGGTACATCAGGTGCTTGTATGACTGTTCACTTGGACAATGATTTTGTTACCCTCTGCGTCTTCACGCACGTCTAGAGAAAACCGGACCCGGTTCTCCGAGATCTCGATGATTTTCCGAGTCTCTCCGTAGCTGAACGTGAGCCAGGACGAAGCACCGTTCCGCGTGTGTGTCCGTGTGCGTAACGAGGGAACACATCCGCCTCGTGCTACCCGAGATAGAAGAGAGGTTTGGTTATTTCGCGTCGATGATCCCCTGAGAGGCGAGCAAAGGCACCAGTGTGTCTACACAATCTCCCTCTCTCGCTTTCTCTTCGTACAGCGAAGCCGTGTTTTGGGGTTGGTACAACCCAGCATCAGCATCTCATATACGACACGATAGAACGAGTGAGGGAGAGAATGTGCGTGGAGCCAGCGAACGAACGAGCGCAAGGACGACTAGGGCAGATGCTCACTCCACAGCCTCACGCCTCGGTACAATGGGTCGTGATGCTCGTGGAATAATGGGCCCTGGTGGAGAGACCGAGAGAACCAGGGAGAGAAACGCCTGTGAGACTTGCCCGACGCTTTCAATAAGGGTTTTCCCCTCCTCTCTAGCCGCTCCGTTTCTTCTTCTTTCACCTACGCACGGATTCCTTTATCCCTCTCGCTGCTCGTCCTCGCCACTATCCTGTCGAGGCCCTACCATGGTAGGATATCCATCCTATCCTTCATGGGATTCCTCTCTTTCTATACGGGTGTGGAAGCTCGTTCGCCGCATCAGCATCTTTCGTCCGCGTTCACATAAATACGGACACACGTACGCACACCTACTCTGACACAGAGGGAAAAGTCTGCTCCTTCAAACGGGTGGATCGTCGCTATGCGTTAGGAGGAAGACCGATTGTGTCGAGTTTACGGGCGAGCGAAATTCCTTTGGCGCTCGTTCACCATCTCCGTGCGATGTAGCTTCGGCCCTCTTTCGTCTGCTAAAGCCAGGACCACTCTTCCATTGTGTGTGCTCGCGCGTGCATGCGCGTATCTCGGCTCTAGGACGAAAGAATTATAAGAGGGGTTGGTGCACGTACAACCCCGGGCTGGTACACATCGCGTCACGGCCGCCCGCGCCCAGGCTCTGCCAAGCTTTTGAGGTGCACGACGCGCGAAGAGCCCGGGGACAAACTGGATTCTCCACTGTGGGCTTTCTTTAGGACAAGTCGCGGTGAAAAGATGATTCTATTATAAGTTTCGCCCACTTTTCTCGCACGTCGCGGCTTTACAAATTGTCCGCCCGGACCGCCTATCCTCTTCCGTCGACCGTGCGCTCCCAACACGGGTGTCGGAGGACTCGACCGGGCCATCCTGCGACCAACAATTCTCGCCCAGAGAATAGCTGTGGTGGGCGAACGTGTCGTTACACGCGACAATCTCCACGACCAACACCCGCTGAACAATTCAACTTTCTGCAACACCGTTTCCGGTCTCTTTCGCGTACCGGAAAAAATTATTGCCCTTCCGACAACCCCCTGCGCCCTGACCCGATCTTCCAGAGTGGAAACTCGCTTTTTCGATCGTCGATCGAGCGAGGCTCTCCGGAGCACCTGACTCATCCAAGCTCTAACCGAGGTGCAGGCTCGGATAATATGAAAAACTCGGGTAGAACGCATCGAGTTGCGACGCGCACGCGCGGAGGGTGAGCGGGTCAAAGGGAACGGTGGGGCATAACGGGAGGTCGAGAACAAAACTCTGTTGACCTAAAACTTTTGGATGACTCATTTAGTCCTGATATATCCGGATTTTCAACCACCTTTTGCCCCACTTCATAACCACGGTGAGCATTCTAAGGTTATTGGAAAATTGCGTTCTGCCCCATTAACCCGTCTGTAAAATCGGAATAAAAAGCTTCGTAACAATAATTTTGTTTACAACGGTTTATTCTTGTACGACGTCAATGTTAATTAATTGAATTGTAATTATATGGAAATTTAACCAATTAACTGATACAGTTAATGTTTACATTGAGTGGTGCATTATTTTCTAAATATTGATAATAGCAGTAAAATTTTTAATTGTGTTTTCCGTTTTATCCAGAATTTTATTTATCCACGGTACGCTTTCCGCTCATTATCTCAGACAAACGAGTGTTCTACCGTATTTGTTTTGCGTTCCCGGCTGTGTGTTCCGTTCACTCGAGACCACTTCTCGTAACTCCACGTTTTCCTGGGCATGATCCACGCATGTCCCAGTCCGTAGGAACGCAGACTCACCGCTAATTCAACCGATTAATTTGTAAATTGTTTTTTCTCCTTCTTTAATATCCCCGAAGAGTTGAAGGGAGAAATGATGATGTACCATTAAGTTTTTTATTCAAAAATTTTCCTCATCGCGGGGTTTCGGGCGCTGCGGTGGTGGCGGGCGGAGCCGCCGTTAACCGTCTGGTGGAGTTTACAAATTGTGCTCATTTACATTACGCACGCATCGCTTCAGAGAGCCTTACGCGCAACCTCTCACGACATGCAAATGAGAGAAGAGAGAACAAAATTACGTTTCTTTCGGCGGCGTACACCCCGCTTAATTGGAGCTTTGCCAGGTTCTCGCGGTCAAAAAATAAAAAAAAATAAATAAATAAATTGAAAAATAAAATACGAAAGGAGAGAAAAAGTTTTTCATTCTTATCGTTACCGCGAGAGAGATTGACGATGGAGAATCGTATGAGGTTTCGCGATTCGTTGCAACTTATTTTGCCTTGACGGAATTCGGGACGCGGCAAAGTTTCACCGGGGTTTGCCCGAGCGAAGGGTGAAATGGGTCTGCTCTGAATGGATTTTCGAGTCGGGGATAGTTTCGGGGTCGGTTAGAGTTGATTTCTCTCTCTCCGTTCCTCTCGTCGGGTTCGGAGGCAAATGCGCGTTTCCCGTGAGTTACTCTCGGGCAACGTTGCACAGGGGATAGTGCAGGGCGAGCCTGTACCGCGGTGTTAGCGGAGAGTTGACCGTACGTCCCTCGGTACGTCGGCGGTGGCTAAGCCGCTTTGAATAGACGATATTCCATTACAAGTTCCGCGTACTTTTTATCGCACGTCGAGGCTATTCGCTTTCTCTCGAGACCCGAGAGTTGCGGCTGCTGGCGCCTCGTTTCCACCGTGCACACACGCTGCAACCCTCCTCTTTACTCGCTCGCGGTCCCTCTCACACCCTCCGCCACCACCCCACGTCGTCGGAAACCGCTGCGCCGGACTATTTCAACTTTTTAACCGGCGAGTTCCGGCATGAAAAAGAGGAGAAAAAATTACACTCGTCAACGAGGTACTTACTCGAGGCTTTGCCAGCCACCCTTTTTACGTACTTTTAATCCTCGCACGACCCCACGCCCGACTCGTCCGCGGGACAGATATACCTTTTTCTTTCGACCCCACGCGCTCCGCCTCGAAACGACTTTACATCGGTAAACGTCCCGTGGGTATTAAAAAAATAATCATAATTTTCAAACAACATTCTTTCAGAGAGTTATTATTCACAGCATTCGAACGGCTGCCTCGTTTTGGGGTTAACCTGGAAGGCAATAATATTTGAATTTTTTGATACGAGAACGGCACGTGCGAATTACCTTGCATCTAGTTTAGATTCGCAGTGTGTCACAGGTGTACACGCGTGCTTCGAACGCGCTTGAGACTCGTCTCTTGAGATTCGACATTTAACAGCTATTAAGGACGATAATTTGACGTCACAGAGCCACGCCGCCGTTTTATTAATGGCGCTAACACGTGTGTGACTCGTCCCGCTCGCAAATCCAATTTAGTTATCGACGAAAGTTCTCTTTTCGCCTGCTTCGCAACGATGGATCGTCGCTTCATGCAAACGACGTTATTCTCTCAGAAATATATATTTTTATCTTTTCTCGGGGTTTCGTGGAAAGTTGTTTTGTTTTTTTTCTAGCTTGTATACCGTACATTTGTCGATTGTACCGATGGATATTGCCTCTATTTCCCGGACCCTGCACGTCGCCGAGTTTTATAAACTTTTCGATTCGCTTCCGCCCCCATCGCGGCCTCCTCTGTGTCTTTGCCGTTGCCGCTACAGCGCTCCGAGCAGATCCGCCGATAGCTCCGAACACGAAAAGTGGTCGAACGAACCGGGAAAGAATGGGAGAGATTCGACACAGCAGTCACTCGAGTGCACCGGTGAAATTTTAAATTTCACCGGCACAGCCGGATATTCAAGATGCGGTGAAGTTTGAGAAACAATACCATCGGGAATTGACGAGAGGGAAGCAACTCCGACGCTTAAACTTTATCGAGACATCAAAAGAGGAGAATATAATAGAGTGCGACTGCGATCGAGCGACACACAAAACCGATGAGATATTACACTACGCTTTCCGACACGCGCACACCATGCATTACGTCCCCTTTGAATATTTATGACCGTAGGGGAAAAAAATACTCTTTTTTTTTTCAACGCTGCAGATTTTATTGCCGAATAAATATAATTGGGAGTACACTGTGCGTCAAATATTTGTAACTGCAATTTGAATAAAAAACAAAATCGACGGGCGAAAATCTCGGTGGTTCTGGTTTTTATTTTTATATATTTTTTTTTTTACATAGAGGTAAATCGATTTATGGTGAATGCTAAATGACTAGCATCGTGGCTGCAATAGCCAGTCTACTGGCAAAATAAATAGAAATTGTCAAACTTCAATTCGTGAAAAATAAAAAAAAATGGGGCCGAACGCTGTTTCGGTCGTTGGTCGTTGCGTCAGGAAGCTGTAATTCAAGGATCGTAAATTCGGCGGTGACGACAGCCGTGTCGTCGAGGAGGCCGGAATCATGGTCGAGTACCGGTTATTAGAAGCGAAACGAACAGAGCTGGAGCGAATGAAAATAAGTGAGAGAAATAAACGAGTCGACGAAATTATTCGGTTTTGGAGTCGTGTAGAAGTCGCGCCTGACTGCGCAATGGCGAATAGGGCCGAGTATATATTTGCCTGCAATACGGAATTCCGGGCTATCCTTATCGACTTTTCTGCGACTCTGCGAGCCCATCGGGGACCGTCTCGTCGCGCCGCTACCGTCCTCTCCGCTTTTATCCCAGAATAGCTGAATTCTTCCATGATCGAATCCCATTGAACCTTTCTTCATTATTACGAAATAGAGTTTCGAGAGAAGATTGCTTCGATCCTTTGTCGAACCGGCGCCGAGGCGAGGACACACGACGGATAAGTCGTTTGAACGACAGGAGATAACTTTGAAAAGCCCCGATGTTTCTTCAACGTCCATTCTCACTTTTGTTTCAGACATGGATCGTTGCCAGAAATACTGTCGATCTTTATCCACGTTCGGAACATCTCGAAACCATGGGAGCGAAGGTGAGTTTTCAATTTCGATTATTTCGTTGACGTCTTCGCTGTTTTCCGTTGGAAACGATACATGGCGGCTGCTGTTCGGGAAAAACATGAGAATATGTGAAAGAAAAAACCAAATTATTTGCGTAATAACAGAAAACTCTGGGAATCGATTAATTAAATAAAATTGTATTCGCGCATATGCGAGATTTTACGATTGATTTTATTTTGTTTTTTCACATTGCAAGAATCTTTACTCGATCGTAATGTTTGAAAACGGATTTATTTTGAGCTTCGTCGACTAAGTTACTCGTGTCGACGCTATCGGTTCGAATGTTCATCGAGTAAAAGAAAAATAACGTTCGGTCAGCGAAACTGGGATAAAAATAAGGGAATTTTCTCCGCTGTTTTCAGTGGCCGCCATGTGAAATAAAATTGCCCGCTCAACGAATAACGTGTTTCACTGGCTGTTCTCGTTTCAGGATTCCGGACTATCGAGACTATTCTATCTACTTATGATCACGAAGAATTTCTTACTATCGCGCTGGAGTACACGTAACGCCGTTGCCGAGTAAAATAAAAATAATAGTCATTTCTACTTTCGAAAAAAAAAAAAAAATCGTGATAGCTTTCGTAGTGTGAAAAAAAAATCTCAAAAAAAAAAAATCTAAAAAAAAAAAACGTAATTAGTGTAAAAGCCAGCATACTCCTCGTATCTTGTATCGCAACGAAAATACACAAGTTTTTCTCTTTCTAATCGGCGATCGTTGAGGTTTAGACGGTCGAGTTATTCAAGTTCTTCGCTACTTATCTCGTTTGTTCGAGTGTCGAGCGTAGGCTCTGTGCTCATAAATGTAAATAAGAGGTTTTGTATATTTGTAATATAGATAGGGCAGTGTATTATATAAACAATAAAATTATTTATATATATTTTAATCACGAAAATAATTGTTGGTGAATGCGGTCTTCGAACCGTCAACTTTATTTTCCCTCACGAATCCCCGTTCCATCAGCTTCCCGTGATGCTCATCGAGTCGGCTTTCCTTGCAGTGAAATCTGGGCCATCCTCGCGGAGTCTCCCCTAAGCCCGAAGCTCTGTCAACCGAGAGGATCCCTCGAAATTCAGGTCGTCCGAAGAGGTTGTTGACCGCCCTTCGATCCCTTTCTCCGTAAAATTTCTCTCTTCCTCTCATAGATTACACCGCGTACGTACAAATGCAGCGCATCCGGTTGATTCCGCCGACAAAGTAAAACCGTAAGCTCCAAATGTAAGGCCCCATTGTGCCGAAGATTCGGGTCAATACGGATCGGAGCTTAAATAACATTTTTCCTCCGTGGAGCGTCTCAATTTACGGAGAAAATATGCGAGCGTCCCTGGATTTAATGCCGGAAGTGAGCGAGGCAAGATAGGTGTACTGCGAGGCGGGACGAGCGCATAAAGTTTCGCGATAAATTTCGAATCTGAGGTACCTCCTGGCTGCATTCTGCAATATCTGGCTCCCAAGGGTCCCAGCTACGGGAGGAAAAAAAAAAAGTCTATGCCACGCGAAAATTTCCCTTCACCCCACTATTTCCATCCTCCACTTTCTCTTCCGCTCTTACATGAAAATGGGGTATCTCGTATAGCGACTTCCCCTTCGGTCTCGACGAGCGCACAGCTTCCACTTTCAACAGAGTACCAGAACGATAATGGAGATTCTAGCGTTTCTACTTCACAATAGATAAGTGAAGTGCAAATAATACTTTCATTTAATATCACCGGAAACGGACGGAAGGTACCGAGCAAACGTTGTAAAAAGCGTCGAACGCACTGCCAAGGTAAATTTAATTGCAGTGAAGTAAACTGCAGATAAATAACATAGCGAGAAGGAGGTCACGTACTTGTTGGCCGAGAATTGCGACGTTGCTTTTCGAGTGGCGACGACTTCCTGCTACGTTACAAATATATTTATATTAAAAAAAAATCGTCCGTAGATGAAATTCACGGAAAATGTACAAATTCGTCCGGAACGAATTCGCCCGCAAAGTCTCGACTAAACATGAACCACGTACAGCCGGAATGGTCATCGCAATATTACGTTATTAAAAATTGTTTTATTTCGCGGTCGCATTCCACTTGGGTTAAAATTCTTTCGAGCTCATGTCGCATTCACCGGGTCTAAAACGGATTACGACTGAAGAAAATCGTCTATAGAGCTTGAACTCCTGCAACTATTAATGATGTCTTTCGGATGGTAACGATTCTCTGCTACGCAAGTACATATTTATACAGATATATATTGTAACGATCAATCGAATAGAATAATAATTGAGAGAAATCGCGGCTAATTTTATATCGACCGTCCGTCCGTGCGTCTATTTTCGAACCCAACTAATATCGTGTATCCTACAATATACAATACGATTATAATATATATATTTACAACACGAATGATAGACAATTACAATATATTTAAAAATCGTCCCTCGGTGAAATTGCCGGAAAATTTGTCAATTTGTCCCGGCAGAGTTCGCCGGGTCTCGAGTAAATATAACTCGCCCCATAATTAAAGTTCTCATTGCAAAGTAATATTATCTTGTTCTCCGTCCGCTCATTCCACTCGGGATGAAATTCTTTGGAGCAGGTTTCAGAATCACAGAGCTCGAAACGTATTACAACTGAAAAGAAAATCCTCCATGGCGCATAGGTTCTTGCAATTATTATTGATGGGTCAGAAAGCGGGCACGGTGAAATAATACTTCAATTGAAATTGACGAGATGACGTGACAATAAATTCGGCTTGCCCGCATGAACGGAATTATTTTCCCGCGCCAGCGAGAGCGACGCGCACGTACGTATTTTTTCCCGTTGAAACTCCGCGGGGAACGTTCTCTCAACGTCGCATCTTCGTTACACGGGCCGTTTCTATTATGTCGTTGGCGCATAAACCACCA